>CM059429.1:54279762-55480919 GCA_030390025.1 Squalus acanthias
TCCAGTTGTCGTGGTCCACGTAGGAACCAACGACACAGGTAGAACTAGGAATGAGGTTCTGCTGAGGGAGTTTGAGGAGCTAGGATCCAAATTAAAAAGCAGTACCTCAAAGGTAATAATTTCTGGATTGCTACCTGAGCCACGCGCAAATTGGCACAGGGACAAACAGATTAGAGGTTTAAATGCGTGGCTCAAAGAGTGGTGTGGGAGGAAGGGGTTTCGGTTCATGGGGCACTGGCACCAGTACTGGGGAAAGAGGAAGCTGTTCCGTTGGGACGTGCTCCACTTAAACCGGGCTGGGACCAGTGTCCTGGCGAACCGAATAACTGGGGCAGTAGACAGGGCTTTAAACTAATGAAGGGAGGGTGGGAGGATTCAGGAAAGAGTAAATTTAAAAGCAGCGAGAGAAATGTCAAGGCTCTAGAGTAGAGCAGAGTAGAGTTTGGGGTAAAAATAAGCAGAGTGGGTCAGGAAGGGACAGAGAGAGTAACAAAGGTAATAAGGCATCAGTGACGAAGGTGACATCAGGGAAAAATAGAAAAGTCAGCGCTAACGGCACTATATCTGAATGTGCAAAGCATTCACAACAAAATTGATGAATAGCGCAGATAGAAATTAATGCGTTTGATTTAATAGCCATTACGGAGACGTGGTTGCAATGTGGCCAAGGTTGGGAACGAAATATTCCAGGATACTTAACTTTTAGAAGGGATAGGCAAAATGGAAAAGGCGGAGGGGTAGCCCCGATAATAAAGGATGGGATAAAGGCAGTAGAGAGAAAGGATCTTAGCTCCGAAAATCAAGAAGTAGAAGTAGTTTCTGGTGGAGCTAAGAAACAGCAAGGGGCAGAAAATATTGGTGGGAGTTGTTTATAGGCCCCCAAACAGTAGTTGTAATGTGGGGCAGAGTATAAATCAGGAAATTAGAGGCGCATGTAACATGGGTAATACAGTAATCATGGGGACTTTAATCTACATATAGACTGAGCAAACCAAATTTGCAGTAATAGTGTGGAGGACGAATTCATGGAATGTATGCAAGATAGTTTTCTAGATCAGTATGTTGAGAACCAACTGGGGAACAGGCTATTTTAGATTTAATATTGTGCGACGAGAAAGGGTTAATTAATAACCTTGTCATAAAGGGGCCTTTAGGGAAGAGTGATCATAATAAGATAGAATTTTATATTGAGTTTGAAAGTTATTTTGTTAAATCCGAAACTAGGTCTTAAATCTAAACAACGCAAACTACGTAGGTATGAGGGGCGAGTTGGCTAAGTTAGATTGGGAAACTACATTAAAAGGTATGATGGTAGACAAGCAATGACTAGCATTTAAAGAATTAATACATAATTTACAACAAATATACCTTCCTTTAAGGCACAAAAACCCCACAGGAAAAGTGATCCAACCGTGGCTAACGAGAAGAAAACTGCTATTTGAATAATTGTTTCTATTTCTTTCCTATTACTGTACCATGGTTATGAAATGTAAGCAGCCTAGATATAAACAAAACAGGAAAAGTGAGCATAGAAAAGAATAAAGTAAGGGAGAACATTGACAGCAAGGGAGCAAATAGAGTTATAGAACAGGAGTCTAAAAAGATGGTTAAACATAAAGTGAGAGGAAATCCTATTAAAAATGAGTTAAACTGTCTGTACAGCAATGCACACAGTGTCCGTAATAAAACAGGGGAGCTGGAGGCAATCATGCGTTGGGAGGAACCAGACATAGCAGGGATTACTGAGACATGGCTGCAGAAAAATCAGGACTGGTAATTAAACATTGCAGGGTATAACATATTTAGAAAAGATAGAGAGGGAAAAAGGAGAGGTGGAGTAGCTGTATTTATTAGGGATAATATAATGGCAGTAGAAAAAAGGGACATAGATATCAGCAAAACAAAAATAGAATCCATATGGATAGAGATAAAAGATAATAAAGGATCAATCCCACTAATAGACGTAGTTTACCGACCACCTAATAGTGGAAGGGAGGTGGAGGAAGAAATATACAGACAAATTAGAGAAATGAGTAAAAAACAGAATAATAATCATGGGGGATTTCAACTACCCCGATATTAATTGGACAGAAGAGGTAGGTAAAGGGAATAAGGGAATGGAGTTCCTATAATGTCGACAGTACTCCTTTCTAACCCAACATGTAAAAAGCCCAACAAGGGAAGATTCGCTATTGGATCTAGTTATGGGGAATGAGCCAGAGCAGATAATCAAAGTAAAATTAGGGGAACATATAGGCAACAGTGACCATAATATAATACGATTTAAGATGATAATAGAGAAGGACATAAATATGACAAAAACCAGGTTAATACATTGGAGAAAAGCTGATTTTGAGGGGCTGAGAATAGAACTTGGGAAGATAAAATGGGCAACAATATTGGCAAACAACGATGTAGAACAACAATGGCAAACATTTAAAACGGTGTTCAACAGAGTGCAGGAAAAATATATTCCGTTAAAAGGAAAGAACAAACTAAACACTAATGAGACTCCATGGATGAATAAAGACATGAGGGAACAATTGAGGGTAAGGAAATAGGCATACATTAAGTACATAGACAGCAGAGGAGTGCATGATAAGAGAGAATATAAAGGGATTAGGAGAGAAGTAAAAAAAAACAATTAGGAAAGCAAAGAGGAACTATGAAATTAAATTATCAAGGAACATAAAACAAAATAGTAAAATAATTTACAGGCACATCAATAAAAAAAGGAAGGTTGCGATGGGAATGGAGCCATTAAGGGATAGACAGGACAATACCACAGGTAACGATAGGGAGATGGCAGAAATATTAAATCATTATTTCGCTTCGGTATTTACCAGGGAGATAGAACAGGTGGACATGACATTGGATGATGAGGTGAGTAATGAGATAAGTGCATTTAAATTTTAAAAAGGGGATTTATTAAATATAATCAAACTCAAAGAGGATAAAACCCCTGGTCCGGATGGATTGCATCCCCGCATTTTAAAAGAATCTAGGGAAGAGATAGCAGAGGCATTACTACATATTTAATAATTCGTTAGAAAAAGGTGTAGTGCCAGACCACTGGCGGATAGCTAACGTAATACCTATATTTAAGAAGGGGGATAGAACATGTCTCGGGAATTATAGACCAGTCAGCTTAACATCGGTGGTCGGAAAAATAATGGAATCCTACTAAAGGAGAAAATAGAACATCTGGAAACAAAAAGTATAATAATGAATAGCCAGCATGGATTTCAAAAGGGAAAATCTTGCTTGTCCAACTTTACTGAATTTTTTGAAGAGGTAACAGAGAGAGTAGACAATGGTAATGCAATCGATGTAATTTATCTAGATTTTCAAAAGGCCTTCGATAAGGTACCCCATAATAGACTGATGAACAAGGGCAGAGAATGCAGAGTCAGCGGACAAGTAGCAGAACGGATTGCTAGCTGGCTTCAAGATAGAGAGCAGAGAGTGGGAGTAAAGGGTAGCTATTCACAGTGGCAGAAGGTGGGTAGTGGTGCTCCACAAGGATCAGTGCTGGGATCACTGCTGTTCACAATTTATATTAATGATTTAGACTTTGGAATCAAAAACACAATCTCTAAATTTGCGGATGATACCAAATTTTGGGGGGGGGGCAGTCAATACTGAGGAGGATTGCAACAAATTACAGGAGGACATTAATAAACTTGCAGAATGGGCAAATAATTGGCAAATGAAGTTCAACACAGATAAATGTGAGGTATTACATTTTGGTAGGAATAATAGGGAGGTCACTTATCACTTGGAGGTTGCGAGTCTAGGTGGGGTCGAAGAACAAAGGGATCTCGGAATACAAATACACAAATCACTAAAAGTTGCGCCACAGGTTAACAAGGCCATAAAAAAGGCAAACCAAGCACTAGGGTTTATTTCTAGACGGATAGAATTGAAAAGTAGGGAAGTTATGCTGAACCTGTATTGAACTTTGGTTAGACCACACTGCGTGCAGTTCTGGTCGCCATATTATAAAAAGGATATAGAGGCACTGGAGAGGGTACAGAGAAGATTTACAAGGATGATACCAGAAATGCGAGGGTACACATATCAGGAAAGAATGAAAAAAGGCTGAGGGGTGACCTAACAGAGGTCTTTAAAATTATGAAAGGTTTTGATAGAGCGGATAGAGAGAGAATGTTTCCACTTGTGGGGAAGAGCATAACTAGAGGCCATCAATATAAGATCGTCACCAAGAAATCCAATAGGGAATTCAGAAGAAGCTTCTTTACCCAAAGAGTGGTGAGAATGTGGAACTCGCTATCACAGGGAGTGGTTGAAGTGAATAGTATGGATGCATTTAAGGTGAGGCTGGACAAGCATATGAGGGAGGAGGGAATAGAGGGTTACGTTGATAGATTTAAAATGAGGAAAGATGGGAGGAGGCTCAAGTGGAGCATAAACGCCGGCATGGACTGGTTGGGCCGAATGGCCTGTTTCTGTGCCATATATCCTCTGTAATGATGTCAGATTTCCATGGTTTTATTACTGTTGTATTGCCTTGAAGTAATATTATGCCATTTTGTGTGGTGCTATTGTAATTCAGCATATACAAGTGCAATTGTTATTTTATTCTCCCTATTAACAACCAAACAGGATTTCAATGCTGTGCAGGCTGGGGTTGCTGAGAACCAAATCCATATGAATGCAATGCAGCAAGTATGGATAATGGCATTATTTAACTTAATGGTGGGATAGGCCTCAGCACAGTATAATAATAATCATAATTTCATAATGATAGCACCATACCATGATTTCCAATATTTGCACATGAAAATAAACAATGCAAGGACGTGTTCCTGACTGGGCAAAGATCCTGAATATCATTCTTGGTGCTGTATGCAGATTTTTATTTTAACTACGAGAACATCAAACCAATCCAATCATATTTACACCATCATGCCTGAACATTGTATGCATTGGCCCTTGGTACTTCATCATCATCTCTGGACCTTGCACACCATGGTCCCTCAAACTTCCAAAACACATTGGAACTAAACATTCACAAGTAACCTGATTTTTCTTTCACAATAGAATGCAACACATAGGAGTGTCAAGTCTCCATTCACTTTGTATCACAACTCATACTGCCCAAGTGATAGAATTCTGGAAAATTGGCCCATACCAATTACACCACAGGAAGTAAACACCACTCATGAGCCATGCTTAAACAAGTAGGAAAAAATTACAACACAGAATAGATGTCATGGCAGCTGTGGTCTATGAGTGATACACTCACACAAAACTCCCAGAACACTAGTATCTGTGCCACTTGAATGTTACTTAGTCCTGAGACTATATTTCTTAATACACTTCTGTTCCCTGCCACGTATCTCTATTTATTGTTGAGTCTTCTGTTTCAAATATCTCTATCCTGAGTCAGTAGGGAGGGATACCAAGTGTAAAACAACCTCTATGGATAAAGTGATAATACTCTTGTAATTCTCTAGATAGCACTCACCTCACAATCACCTCATTCCCAATTCTATACTTTATGCTGTAAAGCCAATTGACCACAGTGCACTCAAGATTTTTTTCAATAAATGTTAGCCCATCTGCAGTGAAGTATTCACAACAGAATACTGATTAATGTTACTGGCACTGCAGAATAACATGTGAAACATAAAATTTTTACTTTATGCATCCAAAGAAACAGAATTTAACACTGGGTGATAAATACAGAATCAGATTTATGAGGGATCAACACTGGCAGAAAAAAATTGACCCAAGGATACTCATGATTCAAGCAAGCTAATAGATTTCTGCCAAATAGATTTCACCACAAAGCTTTCAACTAAACCATCTTTTAACAACTAGTTATACATGGCATGTGTAAAAGTATTTTACAATGATATTGTCCCAGATTTTTATCTATTTATTTACTTGAAGATTATTCATCATTTTCTTTAAAACACTGCACAATCATTTTTAAAAGGTCTGTCAAATGAAAGAGAGCTGATTTTCAGCAATTTTTTTTGTCCAAATTTAAATATGAGGGTACAATAAAGTCCAATTCCTTCAGTTTGAGCATGACACTGAACTATGAAGCTCCATTTCATGTGCTATAACTCAGAACTGTCAGTGGGTGGCAGGCGAAGCACAACCTTCTGAAAGATTTTCTAATCTATCTAGGATTTTTAAATCTCAAGTCATTGGGTACTTTATAAGCAGCCTTTTCAACAGTTTTCATAACTTATTTACTCCATGGCTGACAGTTCTAAGTAAAAAAGCATGACAGCTTAAAATGAAAGTCATGGCTTGTAGAAGGAACAGAACCTCTGTTGATAATACCATGCAATTTATTTATCAGTTTTACTAAGGGTTCAAATTTACCCCATTTTAATACTAAAAGCAATGGTGATTTAATTAATATGCTGTGTAAATTGATACGATTTCCTTAATTGTTTTACATGCGACAGGGTATGTTCTGAACAAAAGGAAAGTTTCGATTTTTATTCCGCTCTCAAAAAATATTCATAGATTTTCTAGAATAATTTAAAAAAACATAAAACTTTTGAACACTTTTTGACAGTAGGTGGCATTATAACACTGGGCACTAGAATACAATTCATGTTTCTAGGTTGGTTTCTCAGATATGGGAGTTTTGAATTTAGGTGCTTTGGTCTTTTTTTAAAATAAGACAGATTTTCTATTTTTTTTCATTTAGCATCTCAAGATCTTAATGAAAATTCATTACAATTTAATATCTCGACTGGAATTTTTTTTTTTTAAATTGGAAAAAGTATAAACAATTTGCAAAATGAGCAGCGATAAACTTATGTTAGAAATCCTCCTACTGAAGATGTTAATTCCCACAAATCTATAAAGAGCCAAGTCGACCAAGTTCATGAAAAAGTGTTTGGCAGTTAATTTGAAACACACAACGAATGATAAACTGCATATAAATCCACCATCACTTCAGTTAAATGTGTTGTCACTGCAACAAAAATGACACCCGGCTCTTCTACCTCTTTAACACGCACTTTTATGCATTAGAACTGCACAGCATGCAGTTATAAATTACATCAGATATGTCACTATAAAGGTTACTGACCTTGATTCCTGACTTTTGCCACATTTCATTTCATATTGCTATGGGACATTCCCTATTATATTCGAGGGGTAACTTTGCACTCCTGATGGGAAACCTCGTCTGCCGAAAGTGCATATTAGAAATTCCTGCGCTTGCTGCAGGTGATTTTACAACCATTCTTTTAAATGGCTGGAAAATCATGCACACCACTTTTCCAATACTCTTTCTCGATGGACAAATGTCTCTGATGGGATTGCTAACTCAGAGAAGGGCCCCTTTCATATAACCACTGAAAATGTTTGGGTGTAAAGGATGGTGGATTGCAATTAATTTCTTCCGCATTTTGTTACAGGACAGAAAACTTAACTTTTACGGCAACTTTAAAATTAATAACTAATCTATAGTTTCATCTGAAGGGTGGCGTCCAGCTCTAGCAGCTCAGCTGTGCACTTCCTCATGACCACTATCAATGCTGTTCTGTGACTGGTGAGAAAGAGGTGAAGTACAAGCAGGACAGGTTGATCGATGTCCATGCCACATTTCATGCACATTACTGAATGTTTTGGTGCATAGTGTTCTCATACTGAGTCTAGAAATTGAGATTATCTACTTTTGTCACAAATCAGTTAAAGAAGTGAGAAAATAAGCCAAAAATTGACCAAATGTTAACCAGCAGCCTAAAAGTACAAACCTGCAACTACACTGTATGTAGTGGATGAGCACTTTAAATAGTGCTCTTGAAGGGTTCTTGCTGCCTGTTAGCGCCAAGAGTTGTTGAGCGAGTAGCTCATGTGGCGAGTCAAGCACTGGGGCAGCTCAATTTCACAAACGGATCCAACAACTGTGAGACCCTTATGTAAATACTATTTGCTGGTATATACTGTTTAACATGCTTCCAGTGCGTGCCCTGGACGTCTACAGAGAAGCCAGATCCAATATAGTGGGTGGTGCACTTATGGTGCAGGACGGGCGCACGCCGCCTGCCATATTGGACGCTTAGGCGCCCGTTTTGTGTCTGCAAAATAGGTATGGAGTCAACAAATTTCCAGGCCAATGTCTCTTCAGCATGAGCCAACAGCTGGCACAAAAAGGTAGGTACCCATTTTGTAGTGTGCCTATGCATAGAGATCATACACACACACACAAAGTACTGCTCAGTTACAAACACACATACTATACTATATACAGTGTGTGCATTTAGTACAGTCTATATTTATAATCAAAATCATATGCACTATACTTCATTCAAACATTCTGCATTGCTGATTTAGATACACACTACTACAAATATAATCTACACTAAACCCACATCAAATACTACATGGTTGTGTGCACATTTATAATATTACTTGTAAAATGCAAAAAAACTGCAAATCTGAAACAGAAAATGCTGAGAGCACTCAATAGATTAACCAGCACCCATGGAGAGAATATATATGTTAATGTTTCAGCTTTTACCCTTCGTCAGAACCAACAAAATGAACAGCATTTAAACAAAAACAGTACATGGGGAAGGGGGATAAATAGCACCCACACAAAAAAGGAAGTCTAATCCTCCTCTTTCCTTTTGTTCTGTTCCTTTTTTAAATGTTAATTTTATCAGATCTGATGAAGTTCTTTGCACAGATGCTGACTGACCTACTGAGTGTTTCCAACATTTTCTGCTTTTATCCTACAATACCGGTTGTACAATAGTTTTCTAGATTGCTGATTTTGATTTCATAAGCATGACAAGGAAGCTTAGCATATAATATTCAACCTTGGTTGCCTTGCAGTGTTGTTTACCCCAAGTCTTCGCGACAATAATACATCTACTAGCAACTGGTGATCATATCTTCTGCATTTATATAGTGCCTTTCACAACCTCAGGTCTTCGCAAAGAACTTTACAGCCAATTAAGTACTTTTGAAATGTAGTCACTGTTGTAGTGTAGGAAACGCGGTAGCCAATTCGTGCACAGCAAGGTCCCACAAACAAACAGCAATTAAATAATGACCAGATAAACTGATTTTAGATGTTGATTGAGGGATAAATATTGGCCAGGACACCGGGGAGAACTACCCTGCTCTTCTTCTAAGAGTGCAATGGGATCTTTTACGTCCACCCAAGAGGGCAGACAGGAACTCGGTTGAACATCTCATCCGAAAGATAGTGCAGCACTCCCTCAGTAGGCACTGAACTGCCAGCCGAGATTATGTGCTCACATCTCTGGAGTAGGATACGGCACCAGAATCTTCAGACTCAGAGGCGAGAGTGCTACCACTGAGCTAAACCTGACACAAATGTCAAAATTTCCCTCTGCCAAGATACTTCAGGCTTATCTGTTTCAAACTGCAGGTACTAGGTTGGCTCTTAAGAGTCACTGAGGTAGATTTTCGTCTTCACTGCCTGGATAGTAATCTGGCAGAGCGGATCACTTTATAGAACCTATTCGATTCTCATTCCATTATATAAATCTGCTAGATGACTGTCCAAGCGTGAAGATGAAAATCTACCCCGTTGTCTAGGTTTTGTAAATAAGCTGCACTACCACGCATGTGTTCAAACTCATTTTTTTGTGTTCTTACCTGACTTTAAAAAAAAATCTGTATGTTCAACTGTATTTTTATTAAATATTTAGGAAAATGATATTATCATTGGATAGAAGTGGACATACAGCAGTCTCGCGGTCAAGGTGACAAAAATCATGGATTACCAAAATACAAAGAAATATTCATTCATGGTGCTATTTTTAGGCAGAAAGGCCAGTATTCACTAACAGTTTTTAGTAAGTACTAAAAAGCTAATTAAGATTATTTTGTGTCTTTTCTATCTCAGAAATCACTGAAATACTAAGTCCAAATCAAACTGGTAGCTGCAAAATTTTAATTTCATCAGGAAATCTCTACAGCATTCTGTATTGCATTAGATTTAGAACCTGGGTTTGTTTTTATTTCCCCGTTGGGATGTCAGCAACATTACATAAATATAAAAAATACCATTTAAATTCAATAATTATTATAGGTACTGATGCTATAATAGAATTCAGAGCAGAAAAAAATTGCCTGCCGTAAATCACAGAATATTACAACATAGTAGGCCATTTGGCCCATTGCACCTGTGCCAGTTCTCTGAAAGAGTAACCCATTTAGTCCCATTTCCATGCTCCTTCCCCATTTTCCTTTTTCAAATATTGATCCACTTCCCTTTCAAAAGCCATTATGGATTTTGCTTCCACCACTGTTTGTGGTCAGGCCTTCCATCTCCTAATAACCCTCTGTATAAAAATAATTCCCTTAACCTCTCCCTTCATTCTTTTGGTGATGATCTTCAATTTATGGTCTCTTACACTTCTATGCTCTAATGAAAAGACTCCCAGTTTCTCTAACCTCCATAAAAGTAGTAGATTGCACAATACCTAACAATGCTTCCAAATTGAAAAAGCAAAGAACTATTGGTTGGGCTAATTATTAGTTAGTAATCTGAAGCACTTTTGTATCATTTCACAAAAATAACAGTGTCACAATGGTAGTATGTATTCTGGTTTATCTTTAACATGAAATAACATTTTGCAAACAGCTGAAATTAAATGAAAACCAAGGAACTTTTGAGAAGGTACTGAACATTAAAATACTCAAGGTGTAAGGCAATCCAACTTTGAAGGTGCACAACACGAGCTAATTCATATACACATTTTAGAGCTGCAATGAAAATGTTCTGTTAGTCTTTTCAAAAGATAATGGAGGGAAGAGGCCCAAGGTAAAAGAAAAAGATCTCAGCATTTGCAGTAAAAATACAATGCTTTTCAATGTCCCCATAGACATGGCAAGTGCTGGTTACTGCCTGCTATATTAAGTCTGCTTTTCTCATCACTTAATGCTTATTTTCATCACTTTGTTTAAAATATTGATAATCAATTACAGCTACGTCTGTTTTGCTACAGATTCTGTGTCACAGTCTATCCGACTGTCAGGACCAATTCGGTCCTTATTCAAAGTTAATTTTTTCTTCATAAATCTGCCTTTGGAGAAGTCATTAAGTGCAGAACATAGCCTGAGGTGCAATCACCTATTCTCTTTCATTAGGCACAAGCAGGGAAGGTGAGGGAGATTATTAGAACTTTGCAATGATCACAAAGCAGCGTGCTGCCTGTCAGATCCCCCCAACATTTAATTCATCTCGCCAACTTCAGGGCAGTCTTGCCAACAGTTTTAAATGGACATTATTCATGAACATCTGTGACACGATGAATATTTTGAACTTGAAATGATGAAAAGGAATTGCCCTTTTGACGTTAAAATTAGTGTGAAGACAAGAACATTAAGAATAAATAAATAAACCAGAACTGTTTCAAGATGTTTATTTCACAGGACTGCAGAATTACGTTCATTTTAAAATTAATAAATTCAAACTAAACAGTGTTAATATATCTATTAAGGAATGTATGGGAAGTTGGGTGGATTTATTTTAACATATTGGTCCGGATTTTGTGGTCAGCGCTGAAGGGACGATGCTCGCCGCTGACCTTAAAAAAAACAACCCACAAAGATTTAGCAGGCTCCAGAGCGTAGATTTCCTCATTTCCGATGTCAGTTTCAATTTGGCGCTATCTACTGGGAATCTGTGGCATCCAACAACAGGGCAGGCAGCAGGGAGGCTGATCAGCCAATCAGATTGAAGTAAAAAGCAGGGAATATAAATGACATTTAAATCATTGTACAGAAAGCGAAATAAAGATTGGGACATACACATGGGGTTAAGGAAAAAATGCAAATATCAGAACAAAAACTTTAAAAAAACACAAATTTTTATTTTATTAAAAATCTGCAATTTTTAAATGTTCTTCTAAGGGACTGAGACTCCACACATGTAAAATTAGTTTTCAGGGCCAGAGAGGTTATTCAGCAGTAATTATGGCCCGTATTTTCCGATGCCTACGGGTGTGGACGGGCTGTGTACACACCCGTAGGGACATTGGAAATGCCGGTTTCAGGCATGCGAAGCACATGCGCTGAAAACCGGCATTTCCAATCTGTCAAGAATGCTCTCGACAGATCGGACGCCTGCCCTAGAGAAGGGCCTCTGCGGGGGGAGAGTTCCGCTTTCTGCAGAACCTCCGCCCGCTGAAAACCCTTAGAAATCTTACGCCTGGTAAAAGCAGGCGTAAGGCCTGCTTTTACCAGCATAAGAGTTGAAAAAAGAAAAAGCTAAGTTTATTTTTAGCTCCGTAAAAAACTTCAATTATTTTTTTCAAAAAATTTAATTTTTGTTTAAAATATTTAAATTAATGTAATTTTAACTCATTTTAAAAACATGATTAAAAAAAAATTTATTTCATGTTTTACTGTCTTTTTGGGGTGATCTCCATTCATATATTTGACAGGTCTATCTGTCAAACGTATGAAGGGAGATTCCCTTCTCCTATTGGCTGGCCTGGCCCACGTGATCCCAGGGACGCTTGCGAACTGCATGCGCCCCTGGGATACGTGGGCCCTGCGCATTTCGACTGTGGACAGGCCCAGGAGCGGAAGTGGCCGGACCTCGGGAGCCCTCAGTTAAGTTCGTAGATTTTTTCCCAATAGGAGGCATCCACACCCAGGAAGCCTCCTATCGGAAATTATGGGCCTACAACTTAGTACGGCATTAAAAACTCATACTCCTGCTTGAACAAGGCTCAGCTTTTTCATGGGTTTTTACAGCGAGTGTGTAAATAGTTGAAGTTCACTTCAAATCAGTGATTGCTAATGATTCCATCTGCAAAGACTGCGCACAGCATCACTGACAGCAACTTCTGAATTTCTGCATTTAACTGCGCATGTGCGGACGCCAGAAGTTGCTGTCAGTTTTACACAGTAATAACGGCAAGTGCTGACAGTTTCGCCATCATTACAACAGAAAATTCCGGGCCAATGGTTATGAAAGCTATCTGAACAATCAAGCTGATAAAAATGAACAAGTAGGTCATTTCATGACCAAGAAATGTACAAATAGGGAAAAGATTTGCAATGGATTCATTGGAATGCAACCTGTACATTTCTTAAAAGGCTGGTCTTTCCATTCTGGACAAATTGTTGACAGGTAACAGGACTGAATTATTTTCTGTGGCATATATAGCAAATGACGGTTGATACTTGTTTTACACTATGTGTAATGTTTATTGAATATACCACTGGAATTTTTTTTTAGAAAAATGTGGAAACGGTTAGCAATTTTTGAAGTACATAGCATTCATAAACTCGGCGAGAGCAGCAGCGAGAGCGGATCTGGTGGGGGATGGAGAGGAGCCAGGGGAATAGAGTGGAGGGGTGAGAGAGAGAGCAAAAAAAAATTGAGGAATGACATCACAGGACAGCAGGTAGGTGATTGGTTGGTGAGTATTCATTTTTTTTAGTCTCTAAGCGAGCTAAGAAACTGTAAATTGCTATAACTTTACTTTATTAAATTAGTAACTAAAACTAGATGAACCGATTAAGTAACAAAACAGAAATAATTGATAAAAATAATAATTAACTAATCAAATAAATAAAGAAGGATAGGTAGACATGGCAGGGCAGGTGGTGTGCCGTAACTGCAGCATGTGGGAATTTGTGCAGACCAGCGAGATCCCGAGCAAACACATCTGCGGTAAGTGTCTGCAGCTCAAGGAACTTCGGCTCAGAGTTGTTGAGCTGAAGTACGAGGTGCAGACATTGTGGGGCATCAGGGAGGGGGAGAGTTACCTGGACACTTTGGCCGGAAGTTTGCCAGCGCTCAGAGTGTGGGTTTGGAGGCGGGACCGCTGTCAAAATCGCAAAGATTGACAGTGGGTAGGAAACCCGCTGTCAACCCACCTCCATGCGAGTCTCCCAGGTGTCGGGTCTGTCAGTGCTGAACTGACCCGACACCAAGCGGCGGAGCAGACAATTCTGGTACTTAAATGGCTTTTTAAGAGCCAATTTAAGAGTCTTTTGAGGCTTACTTGTAATTTTACCTTCTCCCCCACTGGTTACCCGCTGTTCGGAGAACACGCCAGCTCAACTTGGCGTGTTGAGAGTCTGGTCTGATGTTTGTGAAAAGATGACAGCTGCAGAAGTGGTGTCAAGGACAGACAAAATGGAAAAGGAGGTGGCGTAGCACTGTTAATAAGGAATAAGGGATGAGATCTGTACGGTAGAGATAAAAGAACTTGGCTTGGCAGATCGTGATGTAGAACTGGAATCAGTTTGGGTGGAGCTAAGAAACAGCAAAGGGCGAAAAACATTGGTGGGAGTTGTGTATAGACCACCAAACAGTAATGGTAATGTAGGGCACAGTATCAATCAAGAGATTAGAAGTGCATGTAACAAGGGCAATACGGTAATCATGGGGGACTTTATTCTACATATTGACTGGGCAAATCAAATTACTAATGGTGTGGAGGACGAATTCTTGGAATGCATGCGAGATGGTTTCATGGATCAGTATGTGGAGGAACCAACCAGGGAACAGGCTATTCTGGATCTGGTACTGTGTAATGAGAAAGGGCTAATCAATAATCTTGTGGTAAAGGGGCTTTTAGGGAAAAAGTGACCATAATATGATTGAATTTTACATTAAGTTTGAAAGTGATGTAGTCCAATCTGAAACTAAGGTCTTCAATCTAAACAGAGGAAACTACAAGGGTATGAGGGACAAGTTGGCCATGGTAGATTGGGAGACAACACTAAAAGGTATGAAGGTGGACATACAATGGCTAACATTCAAGGAAATAATGCATAATTTGCAACAAACATATATTCCTCTGGGGCATAAAAACCCAAAAGGAAAAGTGATCCAACCATGGCTAACAAAAGAAATTAAAGCTAGTATTAAGTCAAAGGAGGAAGCTTATAAAGTTGCCAGAAAAAGCGGTCAGCCTGAGGATTGGGATCTTTTTAGAAATCGGCAAAGGGGGACCAAGAAATTGATAAAGAAAGGGAAAATGGAATATGAGCACAAACTAGCGAAAAATATAAAAACGGATTGTAAAGCTTCTATAGGTATGTGAAAAGGAAAAGACTGGCAAAGGTAAATGTAGGTCCTTTACAGTCAGAGATGGGAGAATTTATAATGGGGAATGAGGAAATGGCAGAGAAATTAAATACTTTGTTTCTGTCTTAACGGAGGAAGACACAAAAAACCTCCCAGAAATACGAGAAAACCAAGGGTGTGACGAGAATGAGGAACTTAAAGAAATTATTATTAGTAAAAAAACAGTACTAGCAAAATTAATGGGACTAAAAGTCGATAAATCCCAAGGACCGTATGACCTACATCCTAGGGTTTTGAAAGAGGTGGCCATTGGAATAGTGGACGCACTGGTTGTCATCTTCCAAAATTCTATAGATTCTGGAACGGTTCCTGCAGATTGGAGGACAGCAAATGGAATCCCGCTATTTAAGAAAGGAGGGAGAGAGAAAACGGGGAACTACAGACCTGTTAGCCTCACATCAGTAGTTGGGAAAATGCTGGAATCTATTATAAAGGATGCAATAACTGGGCACTAGAAACTAATAGTAAGATTGGGCAGAGTCAACATGGATTTATGAAAGGGAAATCCTGTTTGGAAAACCTATTGAAGTTCTTTGAGGATGTAACTAGTGGAGTAGACAAAGGGGAACCGGTAGATGTGATGTATCTGGATTTTCAGAAGGTCTTCGATAAGGTCCCACACAAGAGGTTGGTGAACAAAATTAGGGCACATAGAATTGGGGGTAATATACTAGCATGGATTGAGAATTGGTTAACAGACAGAAAACAAAGAGATGGGATAAACGGGTCTTTTTCAGGATGGCAGGCTGTGACTAGTGGGATACCGCAAGGATCGGTGCTTGGGCCCCAGCTATTCACAATCTATATCAATGATTTGGATGAGGGGACTAAATGTAACATTTCCAAATTTGCTGATGATACAAAGCTAGGTGGCAGTGTCAGTTGCGAAGAGGATGTGAAGAGGCTTCAAGGGGATCTCGACGGGCTCAGTGAGTGGGCGAGAACATGGCAGATGGAATATAATGTGGATAAATGTGAAGTTATCCACTTTGGTAGAAAAAACAGAAAGGCAGAGTATTTCCTAAATGGTGAAAGATTGGGGAATGCAGATGCTCAAAGGGACCTGGGTGTCCTTGTACATGAGTCACTGAAAGTGAATGTGCAGGTGCAGCAAGCCATTAGGAAGGCAAATGGTATGCTGGCCTTCATTACAAGAGGATTTGAGTACAGGGGTAAAGAAATCTTACTCCAATTATATAGGGCCTTGGTGAGACCACACCTGGAGTACTGTGTACAATTTTGGTCTCCTTACCTAAGAAAGGATATACTTGCCATAGAGGGAGTGCAATGAAGGTTCACGAGATTGATTCCCGGGATGGCGGGACTGTCGTATGAGAAGAGATTGAGTAAACTAGGCCTGTATTGTCTTGAATTCAGAAGAATGAGAGGGGATCTCATTGAAGCATACAAAATTATTACAGGGCTTGATAGGATGGATGCTGGGAGAATGTTTCCCGTAACTGGGGAGTCTAGAACCAGGGGCCACAGCCTCAAGATAAAGGGTAGGCCATTCAGGACTGAGATGAGAAAAAATTTCTTTACACAGAGGGTGGTGAATCTTTGGAATTCTCTACCCCAGAGGGCTGTGGAGGCTCAGTCATTGGGTATATTCAAAACAGAAGTCGATAGATTTCTGACTAGTAAGAGCATCAAGGGATATGGCGATAGGGCCGGTGAATGGAGTTGAGGCAGATGATCAGCCATGATCTCATTGAATGGCGGAGCAGGCTCAAAGGGCCGAATGGCCTACTCCTGCTCCTGCTCCTATTTCTTATGTTGCACATGGTGAGTTTCGTTGCAAAGAAAATGTTGGTTATTGCATTTTTAATACATATGCAGATTTCATTAGCATACAAGTTTTTAAATCCAACTGTATGTCCAGTGCTACCTCATTGGGAGAGCCTCTCTCACCAGTGACAGATCGCTTCTGTTATCTCACCTGCAGCTGCCATCTATTCCAGCAACATCGGAGCCAATGAAACAATCAGACCTTGGTCCACCGAATCCTTCCACAATCATCTCCAACACCAACAACACCAACCTTCGCCACCATCACCTGATGCTGCGCTGGACACAGGGCAGCAGCCCCTGACAAAATTGCTGGCCGGGAGGCAACACCATGGCCAGACTTTCTTCACTTGATGCTGTAAACCCTGGCTGCCACATGATGCGCCAGGTTGACACCATCCCACACCAGCACCGTGAAACATCCCTTTAATGTCCAAGCCATTCCATGCACACACATCACTATAGCGGGGCGGGGGGGTTATGACTGAACAATCACTGGAACTAAGTGAGATACTTCTCAATGTGCGCTCAGATCTGTCCAATAAGTGGCACTTTTTGAAAAAGAGATTTCACTGTATGACAACACATTACCAGAAGCTTCTCATGGACATTGGCTAAACCTCACAAGTGCCCACCCTTGTGTGTTGTTAGTTGGTATGCTTGCAGTGGAATGAGGGTGAATGTGAGGGGTGGCTAGTGAGATGGGGAAGTGATAAAGTAGATAGAGAGGGTTGGGTGGAGGTGCAAGGTAAGTTGGTGTCCTGGGGAGGTTTCTTCCGCCCTTGGAAGGAAGAGATCCTCCCTGCGTACTGTGACTCCCTCCACAAGCATATGGAGGGAGTCACTGGAGAGCCTGGGAGCAAGGGTTCACCTTTGTGCAGTGATTGTCAGTGTTTTCAGCACCTCAATGCTGTCAAACACTGAAAAATCAACTGTCAACATAAAATTGTGCATGGTCCCTTTAAGGAAACCGGCAGATGATGAAATGACGTCATCAAACCCGCTTCCTGTTAATTGGCCGGTAAGCCCGCAGGGCGGCTTAACAAGGCCAATCAAGGGAAAATCACGTCTGCAGAGCGGAGGCAGCTGGGGGCAGGACTGGAAGCCGGAAACCAGCTGACCCACCCCCGTCCGACACCACTGAGAAAATCACGGCCTCTGTTCCAGGAGGCAGTAACACCCCTTAGATTAAGTAGTACTTTAGAGTTTGTCAATGGTCAGGGACAGGAGGGTGTGATTGCGAGTCAGGAAGGTATGGGGACCCAGGATGTAGTGATGGAGGAGCCTCATCCCTTGACTTTGACCAACAGGTATGAGATATTTGCTACCTGTGGGGATGAGAAGAAGGACTGCAGGGTGGATGAGCAAACTGACCATGGCAGAGGAGGCCATTCAAGTGGGGGGGCGTGAAAAGGAATGTGACAGTGGGAGGGGACAGTATAGTCAGAGGGATAGATACTGTTCTCTGCAGTCGTGACAGGGAGTTCCAAAGGTTGTGTTGCCTGCCCGATGCCAGGGTAAAGGATATCTCCTCGCGGCTGGAGAAGAACTTGGAGTGGGAGAAGGAGGAACCAGTTGTCGTGGTACATGTAGGAACCAACAACATAGGTAGAACTAGGAATGGGGTTCTGCTGAGGGAGTTTGAGGAGCTAGGGTAAAAATTAAAAAGCTGAACCTCACAGGTAATAATCTCTGGATTGTTACCTGAGCCACGTGCAAATTTGCATTGGGACAAACAGATTAGAGGGCTAAATGCGTGGCTCAAAGAATGGTGTGGGAGGCAGAGATTTCAATTCACTGGCACCAGTACAGGGGAAAGAGAGAGCTGTTCCATGGGGATGGGCTCCACTTAAACCAGGCTGGGACCAGTGTCCTGGCGAATCGAATAACTAGGGCGGTAGATAGGGCTTTAAACTAATGAAGGGGGAGGTGGGAGGATTCAGGAAAGGGTAAATTCAAAAGCAGTAAGAGAAATGTCAAGGCTGTAGAGCAAAGCAGTGATCTGGGCAAAGATAAGCAGAGTGGGTCAGAACGGGACAGAAAGATTAATAAAGGTAATAGGGTATTAGTGACTAAAGTGACATCAGGGAAAAATAGAAATAAGTCAAAGCTAAAGGTACTATATCTGAATGCATGAAGCATTCGCAATAAAATAGATGAATTAATAGCGCAGATAGAAATAAATGGGTTTGATTTAATAGCCATTACAGAGATGTGGTTGCAGAGTGACCAAGGTTGGGAACTAAATATTCTAGGATATTTGACTTTTAGAAGAGACAGGCAAAAGGAGGAGGTAGCCCTGATAATAAAGGAGGGAATAAAGACAGTAGAGAGAAAGGATCTTGGCTCGGAAATACAAAATGTAGAATCAGTTTGGGTGGAGCTAAGAAACAACAAGGGCAGAAAACACTCGTGTGAGTAGTCTCTGGGCCCACTAACAGTGATTGTAGTGTCGGGCAGAGTACAAATCAGGAAATTAGGGATGCTTGTAACAAGGGTAATACAGTAATCATGGGGGACTGTAATTTTCATATAGACTGGGCAAACCAATTTTTCACAAATAGTGCAGAGGAAGACTTCATGAAATGCATTCAAGGTAGTTTTCTATATCAGTTTGTCAAGGAATCTACGAGGGAACTGGCTATTTTAGATCTAGTACTGTGCAAAGAGACAGGGTTAATTAATAACCTTGTAGTAAAGGAGTCTCTGGGGAGCAGTGATCATAATATGAGAGAATTTTATGTTGAGTTTGAGAGTGATTTAGTTAAATCCGAAACTAGGGTCCTAAACCTGAACAAAGCAAACTACGTAGGTATGAGAGGCGAGTTGGCTAAGGTAGGTTGGGAAACTAGATTAAAAGATATGACAGTAGAAAAGCAATGGCAAATATTTAAAGAAATAATGCATAATTCGCAATGAATGTACGTTCCTTTAAGCAATAAAAACACCACAGGAAAAATGGTCCAACCATGGCTAACAAGAGAAATTAAACAAAATTAGGGCTCATGGGGTTGCGGGTAATATACTAGCATGGATTGAGGATTGGTTAACGGACAGAAAACTGAGAGTAGGAATAAACAGGCCATTTTCGGGTTGGCAGGCTGTAACTAGTGGGGTACCACAAGGATCAGTGCTTGGGCCTCAGCTATTCACAATCTACATCAATGATTTGGAAGAGGGGACCAAATGTAATATATCCACATTTGCTGATGATACAAAGCTGGGTGGGAATGTAAGTTGTGAGGAGAGATGCAAAGAGGCTTCAAGGGAATATAGGCAGGCTAAGTGAGTGGGCAAGAACATAGCAAATGGAATATAATGTGGAGAAATGTGAAGTTATCCATTTTGGTAGAAAAAATAGAAAAGCAGAGTATTTTTTAAATGGTGAGAGATTGGGAAATGTTGGTGTTCAAAGGGACCTGGGTGTCCTTGTACACGAATCACTGAAAGTTAACATGCAGGTACAGCAAGCAATTAGGAAAGCAAATGGTATGTTGGCCTTTATTACAAGAGGATTTGAGTACAAGAGTAAAGACGTCTTACTGCAATTATATAGAGCCCTGGTGAGACCACACCTGGCGTATTGTGTACAGTTTTGGTCTCCTTACCAAAGGAAGGATATACTTGCCATAGAGGGAGTGCAACGAAGGTTCACCAGACTGATTCCTGGGATGGGGGGATTGTCCTATGAGGAGTGATTGAGTAGACTCGGCCTATATTCTCTAGAGTTTAGAAGAATGAGAGGTGATCTCATTGAAACATCCAAAATTCTTACAGGGCTTGACAGGATAGATGCAGGGAGGATGTTTCCCCTGGCTGGGGAGTCTAGAACCAGGGGTCACAGTCTCAGAATAAGGGGTCGGCCATTTTGGACTGAGATGAGAAACTTCTTCAC
Source organism: Squalus acanthias (assembly GCA_030390025.1). NCBI lineage: Eukaryota > Metazoa > Chordata > Chondrichthyes > Squaliformes > Squalidae > Squalus > Squalus acanthias. Next base: position 54,300,537 of record CM059429.1, read on the forward strand.
TCAGAGGGTGGTGAATCTTTGGAATTCTCTATCCCAGAAGGCTGTGGAGGCTCAGTCGTTGAGTGTATTCAAGACAGAGATTGATAGATTTTTGGATGTTAAGGGAATCAAGGGATATGTGGATAGTGCAGGAAAGTGGAGTTGAGGTGGAAGATCAGCCATGATCTTATTGAATGGTGAAGCAGGCTCAAGGGGCCGAATGGCCTACTCCTGCTCCTGTTTCATTTGTAAACCCCAGGACAAGATTCATTTATTTTGTTCCTACTGCACCTCCAAAGGTTTCAGTCATATTTCAGTGAATTCTCTGCTTTTGAATATGCACTAATTACATAAGGTTTCCATTGCATTCTCATCCACTCTCGCACACTATTACTGCATCTAATGGAGCTGCACTATCCTAATTATGTACTCTCTATATAATTCTGGAGACCTGACACAAACTACATACATGGTAATTGCCAGGAACGATAAGACAGTGATGTACACTTAAGTATAATACATGTGCAATCTGAAAAGAGTTTAGGAGGCAAAGATCCCAAAGTTCAGGAAGGTGAAACTGACCCAACAAATGAAGCTATTTTTAAAATATACTTTTGTGCTCAGAGATAAATACTGCACTCTAGTGTAAAGCAGATTGTCATGTATTTCACTAACTTTTTCTGAAACCCCAAGCATTTTCAATTGACCCTCACTTAATTTTAACAATGCTAGTTATTTTACTTGGGCTCTTAACCAGTTTTCCCAACACATACTGTGAAGTACACAATTCCCATATAGATGAGGAGGCATGTTAACAAGCCTCAACCAATGTCATTCCTGAATTGCCTACTTAGATGAATGCTTTCAGATTTTCATGTGATTTTCATTTACAGTAGGAACTTTTGGATTTCTGCCAAAGATGAAATGAAAATTGCATATGGTCAGCTATGGTGTTTGGACTGTATTATTTTCATTTTTATTAATGTGGGGATGCACAGCCCTATGCAATCAAAAGTTTTGTGACAATTAAGAGGGATACTGGGTGGGAGGAAACACATCGCTGCTGACTTGCATTATTGGAGTATATACCTGAAAGAAGAAGTGGCAGTTAACAGTCAACTACAGTATTTGACTCCATTCACTAAAGAGGATTAAAAAAATTGTTTAGCCAATTTTCATGAATTTACAATATTTCAACCAATATTTATGTCAATCTTATTACAATTTTATCAGTTTCATGCATTACTGCTACTTTGGTGCAATCTACCAACATCTGTGCCCTTGTTAAAAAAAAAACTGCCTCAGTGCTGCTTGGAAGTTTTAGTAGTTCCAGTTTTCACACAAAGCCTATTTCCCAGGGGCACTGTATTTGTGAAATAGCTACAGAGTTCTACTTACATCACTAGTTGCTGAGGACAGAGTTCCACACACTGTTTGCCTGCTGATTTAATTAATAACATACATATTTACATTCAGTGAAATAATAACTCTCAGTCTGAAAGTTTGTGCATGGAAAATGAAAGCGATCGTCCTGATTGACAATAAATTGAAGCTATCGCAACAATGGCTTCAGGTCAAGCATGGGCAAGGAAAACTCCTGCTGATTACCACCTACCGTCCTCCCTCAGCTGATGAATCAGTACTCCTCCATGTTGAACACCACTTGGAAGAAGCACTGAGGGTAGCAAGGGCACAGAATGTACTCTGGGTGGGGGACTTCTTTGCATAATTACTTGCTACATACTCTTTTTGAGAATGTAGCTTTATTTTGCAATCAAAATTGTTTCAAGGGCAAGCAAGTGACAGGTGTTGTCGTAGCAGCAGTGGCAGTGGAGAGTTCACAATGTCTGAAGAGGCTGTTCCAATACTTCCGTCACACTCCTAGAAAGATGCACAAAAAAGCTCGTTGTGCGATAGGCGACTTCCATCACACTCCTAGAAAGATGCACAAAAAAGCTCGTTGTGCGATAGGCGACTTCCGTCACACTCCGAGAAAGATGCACAAAAAAGCTCGTTGTGCGATAGGCGACTTCCGTCACACTCCGAGAAAGATGCACAAAAAAGCTTGTTGTGCGATAGGCGATCTCTTTCTCACTTCCAGTTCCAAATTCCCTCTCATTGCTGTAATCTCATCGTTCTTTATTTTTATCAACATTACTATGGTCATTGCTTCTCTGAACTTGCCTCTCATTCCTATTCAACTCTTTCTCCTTCTTACATCCTCACTGTGTTGAAATCCAGACTCACTACACTTCCTTATATATCATCGTACAATCTTTAACCTCGGGATATCTTTCACAACAGGCTTTAGTTCCTCACTTTGAATGCACGATACAAAAACATTATTAAGTATACAGGCTATGGAATGGTAGATGACAGCTACTGTTGAAAAATGAAGGCCAGTGTATAGGAAACATGGAACATAGAAACAAAATATGTACACAATGGCTGAATGTCAAGTGACAAAGGGAAAAAAATGTGTAATTAAAAAACTGCCTGTTGTCTGCAATTGTAAGGTACACATGCTTTGTTGTCTATCTACATATGCTTTGGCGATTCTGTATCTATTTACTTCACCTGAGGAAGGGGCAATCGATAGCTCCGAAAGCTTGTGATTTCAAATAAAACTGTTGGACTATAACCTGGTGTTGTGCGACCTCTCAACTCTTATCCCAGGCCATAGGCAGTGAGGCTAATAAAAATCTTGGATGACTGGAATTCAAAACAGGTTGTTTCAATATTGTGTGCAATGGTATGTTAGACAGGGTTCATGGAAAAGTGGCAAGGATGCATCCAGGACTCAAAAAAAATGGTAGTCAGAATTGGGTTTCTTCTCATTGGAGAAGAGAAGGTTGAGAATGGACCTGATCTTGGTGTTTAAAATGCTGATCAGCATAGATAATGTGATATAAGCAGGTTATTAAACTTAAGCTGTGGTTGCAGGGCCAGAAGACATGAATACAAAATTAGCCAGCTTCAAGCAGTACTAGAGATTAGAAGAATTTTCAAGAAGATTCTTTCTTTGCAGACCAGCAGATATGCAGAATAGAATCCATCCAAAAGCAATTAATTTTATGTCAATCTAATTCTTCTAAATAGGAGTGGGCCGGATATCTAGTTATGAAAAGGATTGAAGGTTACAGGGATAAGTGCAGGCATAGATGATTAAATACTCTACAGATCACTTTGGTTCCACTGCTGCTGAGGCCATGGGAGTGTCATCTGTGGGGTGCAACCAATCACAGTTGAATGATGTGCATTATTAAGTTTATAAAAATTGGCAGCTTTTTTTCTTCATTGCTTGATTAGAATCAGGCAAAAATTCCAGTGTTTTCACTTCCTGAAGGTTTTACCTGCAGAGAGTTACATTTCTTGCATATTCAAATCAGTTAAGGAAAATTCATAGGAATGTAAATTGCTCACGTTCCATTGGACACATACTACCCAGAACTATAAATATATTACCAATGATAATTTGGTAGCCTGTGTAGAAAATTGTCTTTTCTTGCTTCATGTTTTCTGATATATTACACAGTACAAGTGATTTTCTTTTTCGCCTTCAGTCAAAAGTACTGAGGTTGCCATTGAAGCATTCACAAACCTTCTCTGCTTCAAATATCTGTAAATAAAGGCAATGCCAGTTCAACTGCAACTGTCTCAAATACACTGGATAGTTTTTTTGGGTCACAGTCAGCCAAAATATTCCCAGGTAACTCCAATCCATCTTCTACTTCCCTTATGCTTATTTGACAAAGATCTAAGTCAAACGTAGAAGACGACAGCAAGAAAAAGCAAACTCATGTAGTAGGAACACAGCCCCATCACAACGCCAATACCCATTTGTGCTGATGAAAAATAACCTACTGTCAGACCACAGTTGGTGAAAACTACCCTAAACAATAAATATATTACCAGTGACAAACTCTTCGAAATGAGTCGTCTCAAAACAATTCATCCAAGGCTGTTCGAGTTGACTGCAAGTCGATTATTATTACAAACTGACAACATTTATCCTCGGGAAAAGATTTCTTTGTTTGAAAAAAAGTGTATCCAAAGGAATTCTATGAGACAATAAAACAGAAGAGGAGAGTGGTCCTGAGGAGGTCACTGGACATGAGATAACTGGAGTGTGGATCAGTGTTGGAGTAGACGGTCCTAGAAGTGATACATACCAAAGCAATAATCCAAACTACAACCTTTTGCTGTCTCCTGCAATGTCAGCTATATTAACATTCTTACCTTCTGTTATAGTTTGAGCTTTCCGCTCCCCAACACCTTTACTCATATAAACAGCAAGATAACAACTTTCATAAGGAGACCAAGTCTCCTCTGAATTGAAATCTTCACCTTCATTTTCCGTTATGTTGAAGTTAGCTTAGCCCCGGGCGATCAATTAATACCTCTTGCAGTAAGTCGCTCACTGGAGACTACAAAGGATGCCAACTCTGTTCTTCTGTCACCTCAAAGAGCAGAAAATACCACACCATTAAGCCACTGCATTCAATTGAAAGCTACTGTTCCCAATTTATTTACAAGATACTGTGCAGTACAATAATCAAACATACATTATAAACAAACAGGGTCTCAGGATCTTCCAGCTTCTTTCAGTAAGTTTTTAAAAAGGCACATTCTCTGGTAATATACATAAGATTCTTATTAAGGTGCTCTGCACCCCCATTCCATGCAGTGCCACTGTGAAGAGAAAACTGAGGAAAGGATACACGTCCTGCCATTGGGACACTGGATTGTTTTAATGTAGACAAATGTAACCAAAGACAAAAAAAATCCTATTTTACCAGAATAACAAAGGCGATGCATTCACTAAGAATATAACAAAACACAATTGGGCCAGAAATTCGGCTCTTGTCGGGTGAGTACGCGCTGTGTACTCACCCGTAAGGCCATCTGAAGTGCCGGTTTCCTGCATGCACTGCACATGCGCAGGAAACCGGAACTTCCGTTCCCCTGAAGGAAGGGGTTCAGAAGTCGTGTGCGGGAGAGGCTGCGCGCACGCAGCGAACTTCGTTTTTTTTTCAGGTTTCTCCGGGAAGGTAAGTATGGAGAAGCAGCACTTTTAAAAAGGAGGCGCAAGGCCTGTTTTTAACAAGGCAAGTGGTTAATTAATTACAATTTAAACATTTTTTCAACAGGTTTATCTTTTTTAGATACTTTAAAGAAAGGTAAGTTTATTTTTAGCACCGTTAAAAAGTATAATTAATTTTTTCAAAAATTTAAATTTTTGTTTAAAGTAGTTAATTTATTTAACTTATAGTTATTTTTAAAATGTGATGTTTTATTTTCCAATTTATTTGAAGTTTAAGTGTGGTTTTGGGGCCGATCTCTATTCATAGATTTGACAGGTCTTCCTGTCAAATCTATGAATGAAAATGCCCTGCTAGGATTGGCTCTCCATGGCTCACGTGATCCCAGGGGACACTTCGAACTAACTGCGCCCCTGGGATACGCAAGCACTGCGCGCCGGCAGCTGGAGGAGGCCCAGGACCCGAAGTCCTCGTGGGCCCAAAACACAACTGCAGGCGCGGTAGGCAAGTACGCGCGTGATGCTTGCACCCGCAGGAAGCCGGAAAGCTGAATTTCTGGCCCATTATGGTGAGATATGTAACCCAGTGATCCATTTCTAGGCCACCATCCAGTTTGCAGAAAATATACATTTTAATTGGGAAGCTGATCATTGTAGACAAAAACTATTATACAAAATTTTTGCCCTTTAAATTTACCTGCGCTGTAGTTCCTTCCATATACCACGTTCTTAATACTCATGTCAAAGGGGTGGACCAGTTCTGGACCACTTATGTATCCCTTTGTGGATGAATTTTAACAATGATGCAGATAAGGCAAAGGCTGTTGTCAAGCCCACTAATTGTTGTATCATGGTAAGGTGCGACTGCATGTTGATTTGCTCATAAGTGAATATCCTACATTGAATACTGAGCAAGTAATGTTCACTAAATGGATTCTTCCAAACAAGTAATCAGCTGGAATCACTGCTACCTGCAATTTGGTCAATGTTATTAAGGTCATGTCGGGTGGAGGTTATGACTGTGCATACAGTGGACCACAATTCCTTCAACAAAATGTTTTCTATCACTGTGGACCTTTCTAGAAACATTTAATCACTGTGCTTGGTTAGAACTCCCAAAATATTGGTAAATTTCAGGAACATCGTTGACCTGAATACAATCTGACCTGGATTTAAGAATTTGGAGAAATCCCATCTTTCCTATGCTGGAGTAACTGCATACAACATGAAACATTAGCGGAGTGCATCCAGATCAGTGGGTCCTGCTCCTTCCCCCAATTTTCTCCCCATTTTCCCTGAAAGTGTTGACTCTCACTGGAGTAAGAGACTCAAAAGGCTTCAGCAGCCCTCCCTTCAACGCTGAGGCCATCTATAGTGCCCAATTAGTGAAAGCAGCTAACTCAGGAATTGAACTGTTCTAATTAGGTTGCTGTTACAATGGCCACTGTCTTTACCCACTCAGTCTTCAAATGAGGTCCAGAGATCAGTAACATCCAACAGCTGACTGAGCAGTGAGTTAGATACACATGGAGTGGCAGAAGTGTTAAATTCCACAGGCGGGACAGAAATGGATGACAAATATCCTCCAGGCTGTATTATGACTACAATTGCCTTTAATTTTCACTTTCTCAGTATGGTTGTTGCAGTCAGTTGGCCAATCAGCTTCTGAGATTACAACTTCTATTGTAATCTTATTGCAAAGTATGCATGGTGAATGCATTTCTAATGAAAACCAGGCTATAGTGGAGCAGAAACAATTCCAGCTGTCAGATCCCCAACTTATTCCTGACTGCTTGATAGACTTGAACTAGGCAAGTATCCATACTTAAGGGGAGGCAAAAATAATTTAGTGCAAAACGATAGATTTGCTGCTTTCTTCTCTGTATCTGCGTAGGACTCCTGATAAACATGGGAATCCTTGCAGATCTGGAAATACAAGCAGGATGTAATAGAACCTTATTTTCACGAATGAATAAAAAGTGGAGGGTGTGTTATATGTGGATACAGATTGTGGGGCTGTGAAATTTCAATAAATAAATCTAGGCAAGATGTGTTATAATGAGAGATCAACAAATTAAGTTATTCAGAGTGTTGCATTTAAAAGAAGCCTAATTCATTTGTTACTCATGAGCACTTTCAAAAGGAAAGTCATCCATCAATGCTCCATTACTCCCTACAAGGGTCTACACAGCATTGCCCTGCAACACACAGTATTGTATGATCTTCAGATCTGCTATTAAAATACTACCTAAATGGTTCATTATCAGTTTTGTAGGTAGTTCTTGTTCATCATTACAGGCCTGTTCAGACACATTGCTGTGAATTTTGTAATACTTAATGGAAAATATATTGCATGAAAACAGTGCACAACTCTGAGATTGTTACTACTTGACGATCAATACAGATAAGGGAGGCCCATCAATGCTTAGACATCAAAACTACTATTTTATTATTTGTGTTTCATTTCTCTTTCTTGGTGAATAATAATACTGCACAACATTTCTTTTATTATTTGTGTTGTACTTCTGTTCTTTCCATTACCTAGGGTATTGCTGACCACACATGCAAGATAAAATTTGGACATTCTCAATTATCCACCAATTTCCACTGTCCACCAGAGTGCCCCCTCCATTGTGGTGGATAATTGAGGTACAACTGTGTGTTCAAATAAAGTTACAACAAATCAGAACTTTCTATTAATCCACAGCGATATGTCTGGTGTAGAATGGTAAAAAATTCAGCATAGCTTAAGGCAACAGCTGAAGTAACTGCCATTAGGAACATAGGAATGTAGGAACAGGAGTAATCCATTCAGTCTCTCAAGTCTGTTCTGCCATTCAATTAGATCGTAGCTGATCTGTATCTTAACTCCTTCTATCCACCTTGGTTCCACAACCCTTAATACCCTTGCTTAATAAAAATCTATCAAGCTCAGTTTTGAAATTGTCTAATGACTTACCCTCAACAGTTTTTTTTTTGATTGGGGTGGGAAAGAGTTCCAGATTTCCACTACCCCTTGTGTGAAGAAGTGCTTTCTGACATCACCCCCGAAACGGCCTGGCTCTAATGTTATGCCCTCTCGTTCTGGACCACCCCCTCCCCCCACCAGAGAAAATAGTTTCTCTCTATCTACCCTATCAAATCCTTTAATCATCTTAAACACCTCAATTAGCCCTATTAATTAAATGTTTGCTGATTGTTAAAGTTACATTAATATTAAAAAAGGATTCTAATGTATAGATGAGTAGTTTTCTTTTCATTCCTTATTTAATCTCCACAAAAATGTTTATTGAACTTTAAGTTCCTGTCAATTTTCTTAAGTTGTAACTAAAGGCTCGTTGAAAGATTGACAAATATTCTGCACAATATAGTACTAAATAACTGAACATGTTTTTGACATCAAAAATACTGTTGCATTATTTTTTATTCACATGTTTGAAGTGGCCTGATAATTCTGGGTTAAAGCTACATTATTTTGGTTCAAAAGCTTATCATATATTTAGAGATCTTTAGTATAGCCTGTGGTACACTCTGACATCACTGGTTTCTTCAAAGTGAACTGAACTATAATCACCATTTCAATATTACTGGGATCAGGTCAATAATACACCCTATGGAATCACTTAGCCTTCCCTATTTGCTTTGGAATAGCAGAGCTTACTTTTAAAAATAGTAATTACTTATAACCAACACGGCAATTGTAAGAACCATTTGCTAAGTTAAATTAAAGAGCCACATGAAACCACTGTATTTAGTAACATAGGTTGTAGCACAAGGACTGTAATTTGCTTGAGTATGAGGAAGGCAATGAATGATAAAGATAGTTTTGGGTGGGGTTGTCAAGTACCAATGCTGTTATTTAGGTATCTGTATATGGCTTGTAAGCAGTTGTCCTTCTGCTACTTGAAAGACCAGAGAACATTATTCAAAACTTTATTAAAATGAAGTTGATGGTTTAAGCATTGTTTCCTCGCAAATTTATTAACAGAATTTCACTTCAGCTTGAAACTGTCAGTTTGAATAATTGGATCACACAAACATGTGTGGTAATTGTTTCACCCTTTTAAAAGAACCACATATTTATAATGGTATGATAATAATCAGCTTTTGTGGTATTATCCTCATTTGGTTAAATAAATTCTAATATCACTGCTTGTCAAATCACAGTTTGATCAGAGAAGCATATTATCTATTGTTGTACACAATACGACCCTGCTAGCAGAGAGGAAAAATGCTAAGAAATCACTAAGTTTATAGATATTATATAGAATAATACACTCTGCAGCATGTTAGAAAGCAATAACACATTGATGACTTGCGATAATGTCATAACCCGTGAGGGAAAAGCTCAAGGTCCCATATATAATTCACATTGCTTTCTCAATTGCCCTATAATTTACCTTCCCACTTGCACAATATTTTCCAGTTATATGCCCATGTATCATGTCACATTAATATACTGTAGTGATGACATCATAATCCCCTTACAGTTTTCAGTTAATCCTATTTCTGCATTGCTTTTAGCTGCTGGAGTAGCATTTATTTAAATGCAATAGACAAAATCAGGGTAGTAGGAAGTAAGCAAAAGGCTTCAATTTAATTTTGAAGTTTAGATGACTTTCATTGACCACTATAGTTTTACTTTCATGGTTTGCAACTTTGTCTGAACTATTTAGATTATAGCCTTACTATTCGTCATTACCTCCCAAAATTCCATTCTTTTGTTAAAGCATTTTCAAATAAAATTCAAAGAAAGATCATCTGACCAACTTTTGAAATGATTCACATCATCTGTATAATGCAAGAACCCGCAATGCCAGTTTACCTAACTGCCTGTAACTTTAATTACTGAAATCTTAATATATTGATTTGTAACCCGAGACTATTGCAGCATTCAAATTGAATTTTTAAAAAAGTGCTTTGATTTTATGTTTACTTCGGGTGAATTTACACTTCCAAGTTTAACATAAGTGTGAAACAGTTTCAGCTATAGGCTAAACTTGTGTTGTGCAAATCGGTTGTCAAGGCTTGAGCTGACTCCAAAGTGAAGCAGAGTAAGACTCCTTTCTCCAGGCAGTCCAGTTGGACCCTGTCTTCAGACAGAGGCTGCATTTATACCATAACTGCAGCAAATGTACTCGAAGGTACTTGGAGGATCTCAACTATTTGATTTGTGCAGCTTTTTTCCTGTAGTTCTGAGATTCAACCTAGCTAGTTTGAGAATAAAGTGAAACACTCATGAAAGCAGATTACAAACTCAACATGATTATGATGATGTTAGTGGCTACAGATGCATTGGGTAATAAATCACAAAACAATGATATGTTAAACATCTTGTTTTAAATTGTCTTTGTTCAATTACATGAATTTCCCAAAAATGTGTGAATCAGCTGGAATACTAAATGTTTTCCACAGTTATAGAGGAAAAAAATGAATTTGACTTTTTTTTTCCAATAATGCCTGTAGCAAACTCTGGTCAAATACAAGCTTGGAGTTCATTTTAAGAAGTGGCAGGGATATATCATAGTCAAAGCTTACCTCGGGACAATATTACAGCAAGTAGATATATTGACTTTCACCATATGTATTTGAAACCATTTTTATGTTATTAAAATTTATTTGTTTTAGGTTTGAAGCAGTATCTACTAATTCCAAGGTCTACATTCATATTTTATGTACAAAAATGTATAACACTACTCAGCCAGCATATGAACAATCCTATTGAATCACACCCTGATACTAACAGACATTACTTAATATAACAATGCTACTGATTTTCCTGCATTCTCCAAACTAAAATCTTCTCCGCACATCATCACCTTCAATTGGCTATGCCCCAGGAAAAGTGCCATTAATTTTATTTTAAGCACAAGATCACTCTTGCAAAAGGCAAGTGACATGAATCTTGTCATTCATGTATGAAGTAATACTGGGCGGCCTGCTGGTGGCGCTGTCCAGGGAGAGTGTCAATACTCGGGCATGGGCCCAGCTTGCTTAGGACAGTCCTGAACAGGAACTAGTGAAGGACACAACTAGATCTCCATGTTGGAAAACAGTTGATTAAAGCTTTGTTTAACGCTTAAACCAAGTGCCTAGTAGTTTTCTTACGTCAGCAAGTAAGTAATATTTCTTGCCCACGTTAGATGGAAGTTTGCCTCCACCACTACCACCTTACTTCCACTGCAATTAGAGTTGCGTCTCATTCACTTTAACTTCAAGTTTCCAAAACAAGAGGAATGTAAGGATACAACTGCTGGAAAAAGAATTACTTCCCTGTGGCAAGTAATTTTTCTTGTCTTGAGCTTCAGGTCTCCAAAAGATTCTTCCAATTACACATCACTGAAAGCTGCATGTGTTTGAGGATCTCCTAAAACACTAAAGAGCATTACCTCCATTCAAAGACCAAGACGAGTTTGGGTTTTTGAACAGGAGATGTTATATCAACCAGTTGGAAGAAAACTGTAGACTGCAGGAAGATATCAATGGACTGGTCAGGTGGGCAGAAAAGTGGTAAATGGAATTCAATCCGGAGAAGTGTGAGATAATGTATTTGGGGAGGGCTAACAAGGCAAGGGAATACACAATAAATGGTAGGATACGGAGAAATGTGGAGGAACAGAGGGACCTTGGTGTGCATTCCCCAGATCCCTGAAGGTAGCAGGACAGGTAGATAAGGTGGTTGAGAAGGCATACGGGATATTTTCCTTCATTAGCCGAGGCATAGAATATAAGAGCAGGGAGGTTATGCTTGAACTGTATAAAACACTAGTTAGGTCACAGCTAGAGTACTGTGTACAGTTCTGGTCACCACATTACAGGAAAGATGTGATTGCACTAGAGAGGGTACAGAGGAGATTTACGAGGATGTTGCCAGGACTGGAGAATTTTAGCTATGAGGAAAGATTGGATAGGCTGGGGTTGTTTTCTTTGGAACAGTGGAGGCTGAGGGGAGACTTGATTGAGGTGTATAAAATTATGAGGGGCCGAGATAGAGTGGATAGGAAGGACCTATTTCCCCGAGCAGAGAGGTCAATAACCAGGGGGCATAGATTTAAAGTAATTGGTAGAAGGATTCGAGGGGAGTTGAGGAGAACTTCTTTCACCCAGAGAGTGGTGTGAGTCTGGAACTCACTGCCTAAAAGGGTGGTAGAGGCAGAAACACTCATCATGTTTAAAAAAGTACTTAGATATGCACTTGACCTACAAGGCTACGGACCAAGAGCTGGAAAGTGGGATTAGGCTGGATAGCTCTTTTTCAGCCGGCACAGACATGATGGGTCGAATGGCCTCCTTCTGTGCCGTAAATTTCTATGATTCTATGATAGGATACCAGCAGCAGCGTTTTGGGAATCACATCTAGTTGCCACCTGGGCCCATTTACACTATTTGCTTTGATGGCCTTTTCTGGTAATCTATTGCACAAGTCTATTATACGTTAGGTGAAATGTTACACCTGGCTTCCCATTTAACTCCAAACTTTAAATTGTGTGTTGAAACCATTTAACAAAACAATTTGCTTGGATCAGCTTCGTCAATTCTTTTCATAATCTTTTAAACTTCAATTTGCTAAGGTTTCTTCAGCAGCTTATCCCAAACCTGCGACCTCCACTATCTAGAAGGACAAGGGCAGCAGGTGCTTTGGAAACACCATCACCTTCAAGTTCCCCTCCATCGTCACTGACTCAAAATCCTGAAACTCGCTACCTAACTGCATTGTGGGAGCACCTTCACCACACAGACTCTAGCGGTTCAAAACAGAGTCCCACCACCACCTTCTCAAGTGCAACTAGGGATGGGCAGTAAATTGTGCAAGTGATGCCCATATTCCAAGAATGAATTAGATCACCTCCAAGTCTCTTCTTTCCAAAGACAACACTGAAGATGGCTACCTGGACAATATTGCCAATGATATGGAGCCACATTATTTATTTGCCTCACATAAGTTATACTCATGAGACCACAGGAAGGTCCCACGATTGCTATTGTGGGAAACAGGTACCAGGTCTCAGTCGTGGCTCAGTGGGTAGCACTCTCGCCTCAAGGCAGAAGATCCTGGGTTCAAGACCCACTCCAAAGACTTGAGCACATAATCTAGGCTGACAGTCCAATGCAGTACTAAAGGAGTGCTGCAGTCAAAGGTGCCACCTTTAGGACGAGACGTTAAACCAAGGCTCCATCTTCCCTCTTAGGTGTACTTAAAAGATCCTATGGCACTATTTCAAAGAAGAGCAGGGAGTTCTCCCTGGTCCTGGGCAAAATCTGGTCATTGTTACATCGCTTTTGTGGGACCTTATGCAAATTGGGCTGCTGCGTTTCCTACATTAACACAGTGACTATACTTCAAAAGTACTTAATTGGCTGTAAAGCGCTTTGGGACGTCCTGAGGTCATGAAAGGTGCTATATAAATGCAGGTCTGTCCTTCAGACAAGATATGGAATCAAGGTCCAGGTTAAGGTGGACATTAAAGATTCCATTGCACTATTTGAAGAAAAGCAGGAATTTCTTCCACCAAACAGATCATATTCATATAATTACTGTTTGTGGGACCTTGTTGTGCACTGTGTTCAGCTACATAACAACAGTGACTACATCAAAATAATTTATTGTAGGAGAAGCTTTTTGGGACATTTGCAAGTTTATTTTTCTTTCTCTTTCAGTGCACAAAATGCCAGCTATATGTGTTTGAAAACAATCTTATATCGTAGATTTGAAATGCAGCAATTAAAAGGGTCACTTTCCAGCATATCAGTCTTATTGCTGTGGCTGCATTTGTCGTAGTGAAGGAGCCACTAATATTGCTTTCTAACAAAAGACTTGCAAAACAACCAAGGCATACTGTTTCATTGATTCCAAACTGTTTGTGATGAACAGAGAGCTAACTGTAGGGTTAAGATCTTAGCTTTAGTTGAAATACATATCACATGGTGGTTGCTCCCACCACAAACACTGCCTAAATTAGGTTTACAATATTCAGGCCCAGTATCGTATTCTGATACCTGCATTTAACAACTTTTTAAACATTTTAAGCTGCTAATACCATCTTGAATTGCTATCTCATGGCATAGTGCAGTTTATGGAAGAAATTAAACTAATTTTGAGGTGTGTTGGTAATCAATGATGTACGAACAGTTTTACTATACTTTTAAAAAATTTCCATTAACACTTTATACATCTCATCAAACTTGTTCCATTTTACTTCCTAAATAGAGAATGTGTTAATTTTCAGACACAGTGCTTGTCTAAATGGCATGTGGCACTTTTTGAGAAGGTGGAATCAGAAATATTGACATTGCCCTCCCTGTCCATAACCACACTTCTTGGCAACTAAGCAGAGTGGAATTAACAGAAAGCATAAAGATTTCTGCATCATGGAATAATGATTTGTCCTGGATCCAAGAACACAGCTGGGTGACAATCGTACAATCATCTTTGTGGTGAAAAAAATAGTAAATTAGAAAACATAAACGAGTAAGTATGAATGTAGAATATTTTAGAAGGTTTCCTGAAAAAAAAGACAAATATCATTTATCAAATTGAGATAATTTATAGAGCATAAAATACCAAAAATCACAAAGGAAATGTGGTATATAGGTCGCCTCAAGGTCTGAGGCAAAAACCTCTGGCTTTTTTCTTCCTCATGTATACCTTGCATCAACAGAGTCTTTTGCTGCTGTGGAAACACTGGGCTGCTGCACCCGATCGATCTCCTTTAAACCCACTGAATAATAAATTTCAGGACAACATAGCACAAGCCGACTAAGACCCTTTAATTACATCACCGCTGAAAGGAAATCATTGATCAATGGCATTATGGGAAATTAAACCGCCCCCAAAACTGGATCAAAGTCAATGAAATAGCCTACTATCTATCCCCGGTTGGGACGTACGGTGGATCAGTAATTGTGGACAGGCAGAAGCAGCTCTACCATCATGCTATGCCTGCAGTCCTTTTGAAGCTCTCCCAGGCAGGTGTCATGCTCTGAGCATGGTTTTTGATTACTCTAATTAAATATAATACGATCAACAGACCTTCATATCGATCCCCTTTAAAACCCCTACTAAATGGAAAATTAAAAGCATTTCGAGAAGAATGGGGAGGAGTATCAGGGCAGTCATGCTAAGTTCAAACTCATATCAATTTTCCACATAATGTGTCTATATAACAGTTGTATATATTAATTATATTTTTATTAGTGGCCCAATATGTGCAATAAACCTACAAATCCTACAACATAATTTGCTTGAGTTATATGTTGACTTAATTTGCCTTCTTAAATGCCACCTTTAAATACTACACTGTCTTACCTAGAAAGCCAGCGTCAATTGGAGATCTCACAGGATAAAAAAAGTACAATAATTTCTGTAATTTACATTGTATTATAACTATATTAGGGCAAAACAATGAAAGATGATACTGGAAATCAGCTCAAAATAAACCGATAAACAGTAAAGCAAATTTATACTACACTCACAGCATTCGTACCATGCCACTTCCGGCTCTGAATTGATATCAGAAGTGCAGTGCATATAGGACAAATCTCCAGCAAACTCAAAATTTGTAATAGTATCGAGACCACCTGGAAAAGGTGACCTTACACTTATATCTCTTTACAATACAAATACAGTCAACCCAATACTTGGCCCAAGCTACCTGTTATTTGGAGGGTGTGTGGAGGAAGTAAGCTGTAGTTCCCAGACTAAGGAAAAAAAATAACTTCACTCTTCAAACTGACATGCAAATAAATCGGGAAAAAAGAATTAAGATCAAAACCTGTGGCTACTTTTGAAGATGATGCGGAGATGCCGGTGTTGGACTGGGGTGGACTTGAAGATGCAGCTTGACCCAACTCGCATTCTCAAACGAGGAATTAAACAGCATGAGAAACAAGATTAAACATGCTGTTGTACAGTTTTGAAATTGGTCTTAAAAATGATTGTAAGTTCTGGAGTCTCGCGTACACACAATCTTCAGCCCCATAGCAGTTCAAGTGAACTGTATAAATGCACACATCATATTCCTGTGTAGCATCGTATCACCCGAATTAAACCTTGAAATTAATTCACATTTTTAAATCTTTGGCAAAAGAATCAGTATGGAACTAGAATATAAGGGCTCCAGGAGAAATGTCTTGCAATGTATTTACCACATGACACAGACAGATTACATATTTTACTAATAAGTAACATGAATAGTAGTGATAATTTCATAATGTAATCCAGATATTTGTCATTGGATAAGCACTGACTGGCTATCATCATCTACCCCTCCCCCATCCTCACCCCCTATTATTCATTCCAATTCCCTCAGGTGGTTCTTGTTGCCCGAGTCCAAATGGTAGCAACCTGTTGTTCAGCTTGTCTGTAAAATCCAGCCTTCTGGCTAATTTACCCACGGATTAATACTCTAAGACGACTCCAACCTGCTGCTGTGTTTCTATACAAAAAATCCTGCCCATCAGGGTGATGCTGCCAAAAGCAAAGCGGTCACTTGTAAATAATTGATATATAAAGCATAAACTATTTCACCACCACCTGTGTACCAAAATAGTAACAAACAGGTACACTGGAACAAGAGCTCAGTGGAAATGATGTCTGATGCTACTGTACAATTTTCAGAAAGCTTTCAGCTCATACATTTATAGTAAGAAAGCTAACCATATAGAAAGAAAAAAGCAGTTTATTTCATAGCGTTGTTTTTGCTTACATTAAATAAGTGCACTTTGTTGTTGAATTGTAATTGAATAAAGCTTACTCGGGAATGGCAAGTATAATTTAACACAGACAATCAATCGCCCAGCTTGAATAATGCTGTTCAATTTCCTGTTACATTTAGAAGTGCATTTTACCAAAACTGATAATCTAAAATCTGAATTTTTTTTTCAAAATTGTGGTTCAGACATGCAGTCTGTAAAGAAATAAAACATAGCCTATTAAATGTTTGACGCCCATCTTCTATCTAAGAGAAGAGAAGAGATTGTAATTAGTCCAGAATAATGGTTATGTGGACCAGACTTCTAACAAAAGCAGTTGAAAAAGTCCATTAACACATTTTAAAAGGAGCTGGATAAAATATCTGGTTGGGAACAGGACTGATAGCTTATAGATAGGTAGACAAATACTCCAGAGGGCACCATGGTTTACTGCACTGTCAAGATGGGGAAAAGAGAAAGTTGTCTGTGGAGAGCAGCAAGCCTGGATAGAATAGTGAAGCTGTTTAGATGGATAAAAATTTGGAGCTTTGTTTAATAACCTATGGTGATCAAGGAGTATATGCAGAACTTTCCCCCAGGAAATTACATGAATGGGACATGGTCCATTACTGTAGATTGCACATGGTCCGTGGATGGATTCTGTAGCATTTTCTATGTAAGCAGCAGTATCGAAATGCTAGTTATTTTTGTTGGATATCCTTATTCATTTTATGCTTTCTTATGCCTTTAACATTTGGGTTTCAAAAATAGCCTGAAGTGAAATAGAAGGAATGTGCATTTTCATTCTTTTTCCTGTTTCCTCCCCATCTCTACTGAAGTCACTGGGGCACAGCTCACGGCCGCTGGCAACCCTACAGCATCTTGTCAAACTAGCCATTTTTTAATGTACCTGGATAGACAATGAGTTTTTACCATATTATTCAAGCAAGGAGAGTATCACAGCCAAGCCAGATTCTGTTCTCATCGACATCAACACACGTACACTTTCCAACAGCACTTACTGGATAGCAATCAGAAGCAGGAATCCTGGCTGATTTTTCTCCTCCCAGGCTCAGGGGAACTGAGAACAAATGTAGCTACCCCAGCTGAGATTAAGAAGCTCAAAACAGACAGAAAATTGAACACAAGATCTTCTGATTTGTGTACATTTCGCCACTAAGCCATCAGGAGAGTTGTTTCCATTGTTTAAAGACTGTCAGCAGTTTTTTTGAAAAAATAAAATGTTTAAAAGAATTATAATTTGCACAATGTTGGAACTGTTTTTGACTATATCTGTTGATTAGAAAAATCTCAAAATTTTTGTTTAAAATCTGGATGCAAATGACACCACATAGGAACTTGGGTTGAAAATTGGCAAATGTTGACCAACAGCTTTAGAAAAACTGACAGCCCGAAAAAGCTGACAACAACTTGCATTTATATAGCGCCTTTAACGTAGTAAAAACATCCAAAGGCGCTTCACAGGAGTGTCATCAAACAAGATTTGACACTGAGCTACATGAAGAGATATTAGGACAGGTGACCAAAAAGCTTGGTCAAAGACATAGGTTTTAAGGAGTGACTTAAAGGAGAGAGATAGAGAGGTTTAGGAAGGAAAGTCAAGAGCTTAGGACGAAGGCACCTGAAGTCATAGCCGCCAATGGTGGAGCGACGAAAATCGGGATTGCACAAGAGGCCAGAATTGGTGAGCACAGCACTCTGAGGGTTGTAGGGCTGGAGGAGGTTCGATACAAGGAGGGGCAAGGCCATGGAGGGAAATGAACACAAGGATTAGAATTTTAAAATCAAGGCATTGCTGAACAGGAGCCAATGTAGGTTATCGAGCACAGGGGTGATGAGTGAATGGGACTTGGTGTGAGTTATGATACCTTGAATGTATGCCCTATGACACATGAACATAAGAATACTGAAAGGAAAAAGGACTAGGGCTGGTCACATCTAAACATCTAAGCGTCTGATATCTGTTTCATGTGTTCTAATGAGTAAATGTCTTAATAATACAAAGACAGTTTACAACTGGGAACACATACAACAGCTTGAATGTACTATATAAGGATAAAACTGAAATAACTATTTCCTTACCTGTACACTGCACATTTGGCAAGTTCCACCCAATTTCCTTGATGGAACTGTAAAATAATACATGGATAATATGTTTCGTGACCCGTACATTTACACTTCTATGAAGTGATGAAATTTGGTAACTTGAAAACAAGTCATGATGCAAATTAGAGTCAAATTGGTAGAGTTAATTAAACTCAAACTTAATCAGAACTCTCTCTTATATGGCTTGTGTGTTGGTAGCTTCTACATAAAGTACAAGCTTGTTAATTTTTTGTAACTTCCCCCAGATTATTATCAGCTTCTACAATGCAATCTTTCAGTTGGGAAGCTCTGTAAAAACCTCAGCAGTGGAATTTTCCCTAATTGCCACCTCAATATTGCTGCCATCATTGAAAATGAATAAAATTCCACACATTTTGAAAGATAATGGCCCTGAATTTCCGATCGGAGGCTTCCTGCTTCAGGATGCCTCCGATCGGAAAAAATCTACAAACTTACCTGCTGGTTCCGTAGATCCCGAGGCTTGCGATCCTGGGCCTCTCCTCTTCGAAATGCGCAGCGGCCCACGTATCCCAGGGGCGCATGCAGTTCGCAAGCGACCCTGGGATCACGTGGGCCAGGCGAACCAATGAAAGACGGGAATCCCCCTTCATACTTTTGACAGTTCTGTACGCACAGAACTGTCAAAAGTATGAATGGGGATCACATTTAAAAACACACTAAAACATTAAATACATTTTATTTAAAATTACATTTTTTAATTAATTAAAATGAGATTTAATTAAATATTTTAAACAAAAATTTAATTTTTTGAAAAAAAAGTTAAATGCTTTTACGGGGCTAAAAATAAACTTACCTTTTTGAAGAGTATTTTTAATTTATAAATGAGTTATCAAATTTAATTTTTCTATTTTTTAAAAACTCTTAAGCTGTTAAAAGCAGGCCTTACACTCGCTTTATTAAATATCATCGATCTAAAATTCCTACCTTGTGTGTGGACAGGGCAGGAATTATGCCAGGTGTATGAACCATCCTTTGTGTTTTAAAATTCTGTCAGGCGGGGGGATAGGCACATCTTGCACCTGTCCCCTTCTGTGTGGACATCACAGAAAGAGTTGGAACTGGCAGGATGATGTCATCCATTCAAATTCCTGCCAGTTTCATTTAATTTGCCCCCATCGCAATTTATGCCAGTACGAAGCAGGTATACGTACTTGCCAGTATTGGTGGAGCCACTAAAGTTAACCAAGACCAGTTTCTCTAGGGCTATTGCCTCAAATATTGTTGCTTAGTGCTGTAGTGAGAGCACCATTTGCGGGTGCTTGTGCGAAATATGCAAATGTACTTGACCCTGGGATTTGGAACACTACAGATCTGCCTCCAAAACCATCCAGAGGAATTTCAATACCTATGTATCTAAATTTACATTCCAAGCGTGCTAATCCATGTGTTTACAATGGGAATTAGGTACAGAGGGAGAAAGAAGTGCTAAGTAAACGAACTGATATTATACGCTGGTAATATGAACTTTAAAGTAGAACAAACTAACTAAACATTAAAATGGTAGTACAGAAAATGTGAATGATGTATCATAACACGTTGTGGAAGTTTCAAGCACCAGGTTTAACTCAAGCAAATAAGTCAGTGGAAAGTGTCACCAACTTACATTGCATAGCTCAAAATCTCAGAACCTGAGAAGGAGATAGAGACAATTCGACAAGTCAGAGTTTGAGAAGGTAGTCACGTCAATCAGAGAAATGGAGTAGACATTGGAGGAGGAAAGATAGGCGACTATCCGAAGGTCATACAAGCAGCAATGAGAGAATGACCAGATAATCTGTTTTAATGATGTTGGTTGGGGGATAAATATTGGGCAGGACAATGGGGAGAACTCCCCATCTCTTCTTTGAATAGTGCCATGGGATCTTTTACGTCCGCCTGAGAGGGCAGACAGGGCCTCAGTTTAACGTCTCATTCGAAAGACAACATGAACCAACAGAGAGGCTGCGGACCTGAGCGGGACCCAAGCTGGGAGCGAGAGAGAGAGATAAAGAGCGCGGTAGAGGCTGCGGACCGGAGTGGGACCCGAGCTGGGAGCGAGAGAGAGAGATAAAGAGCGCGGTAGAGGCAGCGGACCGGAGTGGCACCCGAGCTGGGAGCAAGAGAGAGATACAACGGAGTGTAAAAAAGTAAAAAGTAATCGAAGTGTGACGTCACCAGAAAGCAGGTAAGTGATTGGTTGGTGAATATTTCTCTATTTCTCGCTTTTTTCCAAACTTGGGCGTCTAAATTTAAGTGCCTTGGTGTAGATTAAAAGATATACGTGTTCCAAATTTTAAAACAAATTAATTAATTCATTGAGATGGGAGACCAGGCAATGTGTTATTGTTGTTGCATGTGGGAGCTGGTGGGCACCATTGAGGTCCAAGGCGACCACATCTGCAGCAAATGTTGGCTGCTCGAGGAACTTTAGCTCAGAGTTGATGAGCTGGAGTCCGAGCTTCAGACACTGCGACACATTAGGGAGGGGGAACGTTACCTGGACACGAAGTTCCAGGAGGCAGTCACACCCACTGGAGTAATTACTTCCAATTTGGCCCATGGTCAGGGACAGGAGGGTGTGACTACAAGCGAGGCAGGTATTGGGATCCAGGAGGTAGTGATGGAGGAGCCTCAGCCCTTCGCCTTGTCCAACAGGTACGAGATTCTTGCTCCCTGTGTGGACGAGGGCAGGGACTGCAGGGAGAATGAGCAATCTGACCACAGCACCGTGGTACAGGGAGCCATTCAAGTGGGGGGAGTAAAAAGAAATGTTGTAGTGATAGGGGACAGTATAGTTAGGGGGATAGATACTGTTCTCTGCAGCCGAGAACGTGAGTCCCGAAGGCTGGGTTGCCTGCGCAGTGCCAGGGTTAAGGACATCTCCTCTGGGCTGGAGAGAAACTTGGAGTGGGAGGGGGAAGATCCAGTTGTCATGGTCCACGTAGGTACCTATGACATAGGTAGGACAAAGAAAGAGGTTCTGCTGAAAAAGTATGAGCAGCTAGGGGCTAAATTAAAAAGCAGAACCACAAAGGTAATAATCTCTGGATTACTACCTGAGCCACGAGCGAATGTGCATAGGGTATATAAGATTAGAGAAATTAACGAGTGGCTCAAAGACTGGTGTGGGAGAAATGGGTTTCGATTTGTGGGGCACTGGCACCAGTACTGGGATAAGAGGGAGCTATTCCATTTGGATGGGCTTCACTTGAACCATGCTGGGGCTAGAGTCCTGGCGAATCGAATAACTAGGGCTGTAGAGAGGGCTTTAAACTAAATAGTGGCGGGGAGGGTCCAGGTGAGTGGGAATTTAAAAAGTCAATGAGAAACCAATTGAGCAGGATAGAGATGGGGGAAATAATAACCAGAGTGTGACAGGAAGGGACAGAATGTTTAAAAATAAGAGTGCAACAGAAAATGGGGCCAAAACAAGGAGAAATGGTAAAAAGACAAAGTTAAAAGCTCTATATCTGAATGCACGCAGCATTCATAACAAGATGGATGAGTTGACGGCACAAATAGATACAAATGGGTATGATCTGATCACCATGACAGAGACGTGGTTGCAAGGTGACCAGGGCTGGGAACTGAATATTCCAGGGTATTTGACAATTCAGAAGGATAGACAGAAAGGAAAGGGAGGTGGGGTGGCTTTGTTGGTAAAGGATGGGATCAGTGCAGTGTTGAGAAGAGATATTGGCTCAGAAGATCAAGATGTAGAATTGGTTTGGGTGGAGATAAAAAATAATAAGGGGAAAAAGTCTCTGGTGGGCATAGTCTACAGGCCCCTGAACAGTAGCAATGCTGTTGGACAGAGTATAAATCAACAAATAATGGAGGCCTGTAAAAAAGGAACGGTAATAATCATGGGTGATTTTAATCTCCATATTGATTGGACAAATCAAATTGGCCGTGGTAGCTTTGAGGAGGAGTTCACAGAGTGTATCCGGGATGGTTTCCTAGAACAGTATGTAATGGAACCAACCAGGGAGCAGGCTATCTTGGATCTGGTACTGTGTAATGAGACAGAATTAATAAATGATCCTCCAGGAAAGAGTGATCATAGCATGGTTGAATTTCAAATTCAGTTGGAGAGTGAGAAAGTTGTATCTCAAACCAGTGTCCTGATCTTAAACAAGGCAATTACAATGGCATGAGGGCAGAACTGGCTAAAGTGGACTGGAAAAATAAATTAAAGGGTAAGACAGTTGAAATGCAGTGGCGGACATTGAAGGAGATATTTCATAACTCTCAACAAAAATATATTCCAGTGGGAAAGAAAGATTTTAAGAGAAGGGAGCACCATACGTGGCTAACTAAGGAAGTAAAGGATGGTAATCAAATTGAAAACGAAGACATACAGGCCCGAAAATTAAACCTAATACGCGAGAGTACACACTGTGTACTCTCGCGTATTAGATCCCGAATTGCCGGTTTGCTGCATGCACTGCGCATGCGCGGGAAACCGGCACTTCGTGAATTGAAAAGGGGGCGGTTCCTACGTGAACCGCGTGCGCACTACAGGCTGTGCGCACGCAGTGCACTTAGTTTTTTTTCCAGCTTTGAACGCGCAGGTAAGTGGTGAAGATTTTACACACAAAGAAAGCAGGCTTAGGACCCCCTTTTAACAAGGTAAGTAGTTAATTAAGTGTTATTTTAAAAAAATTTCAACAGGTTTATCTTTTTTAGCGACTTTAAAGAAAGGTAAGTTTATTTTTATAACTTTTAAAAAGATTTTAAGTTTTTTCAAAAATTTAATTTTTTGTTTAAAGTGGTTAATTTATTTCACTATACTTATTTTATTAATGTGATGGCTTTTTTTACATTTAATTGAGGTTTAGCTGTTCTTTTGGGGGTGTGTAGTATTCATAGCTTTGACAGCTCTTGCCGTCAAAACCATGAATGAAAGATGGTGTGCTGCCATTGGCTCTAACTAAATCACGTGATCCCAGAGCTCGCACGAACTAATTGCGCCTCTGGGTCACACAAGCACTGCACGGTTCCAACAGAGAGAGCGTTTGAAACTAAAGTTCGTGTGGGCCCGGAGCAAAAAGGTAGGCGCGGAGTGCGATATCGCGGGGAATCCTTACCCCCGCGGGAACCATCCATGTTTAATTTCTGGGCCAATGTTGCCAAGATTGGTGGGAGGCAAGAGGACTGGGAAATTTTTAAAAACCAGCAAAGGATGACTAAAAAGATAATAAAGAGAGAGAAGATGAATTATGAGAGTAAACTGGCAAGAAGTATTAAAACAGATAGTAAGAGCTTCTACAGGTATATAAAAAGGAAGAGAGTAGCTAAAGTAAACATTGGTCCCTTGGAGGATGAGACTTGGAGCCCAAGATCAGCCATGATCTTATTGAATGGCAGAGCAGGCTCGAGGGGTCAAGTGGCCTATTCCTGCTCCTATTTCTTATGTTCTCCGACAGTGCACCTCCCTTAGTACTCCACTCACTGTCATCTTAGATTATGTGTTCAAGTCTCTGGTGTGGGACGAACCTACAACCTTCAGACTGAGAGACGAGAGTGCTACCACTGAGCCAAGTCTGACACCTATATTACAAGTATATGAGTAAAAAGATAATTGGTTAAACTGAGGTGAGACGGACCCCTGTGATGTGAGGATTGTCAATTTGTAGATGATCAAAAAATGGTGTTGGTATTTAATAAGTACTTTGCACTGGTCTTTACTGATAGGCGATGAATTCTTTTTTTCTTTTTAATGTATTCTTGGGATTTGGGCATCGCTGGAAAGGCCAGCATTTATTGCCCATGCCTAGTTGCCCTGAGGTGGCAGTGGGCCTTCTTCCTTAAGTGCTTGAGAGCAAAATGAGCAATATTATGATGAATAAAAGGAAAAATTTAATTAAATTAGTTAAGCAAAAGGAAGACAAAACATATGGGGCTGCTGGGATACATCGAGGATCCTGAGGGAGATGAAGGAGGAAACTGCAAAGGCCGTACAAATTATATTTCAGGGTTCTAATGAACATGGGTGTGTGCTGAAAAACTAGAGATTGACCAATGGAGCACCCATTTTTAACAAGGGAGACAGAATTAATGCAGGTAAATTACAGGCCAGTTAGCTTAACATCTGTGGTACGGAAAATGTTAGTCTTTAATTAAGGGTGAAATTACCACATATCTAGATAAAGAGAAAATAGTTAGAAGTAACTAGCACGGAGTTCAAAAAGGATGATCATGCTTGACAAATGTCACAGAATTGTTTGAGGAGGTAACAAACATGGTAGATAGGAGAAATGCAGTCGATGTAGTGTACATTGCTTTTTAGGAAAGCCTTGACAAGGTGCCACACAGGAAATTACGAGAGAAGATTAAGGGGTATGGAATTAAGCGAAGGACAGCAAACTGGATTAAAAATTGGTTAGAAGAGAGAAAACAGAGAGTAGGAGTTAAGGGCAGTTTTTCCAGAGTGGTTGGAAGTGCGTAGTAGTGTGTCTAAGGGTTCAGTTCTGGGGCCACTTCTATTCGCTGGGGGTTGGTGTCAAAATTTGCTTATGATACCAAAATAGGAGGTACAGTTCATTCTTTAGAAGGCCAAAAGAAACTGTAAATGGATCTGGGCTAAAAAGTGGCAGATGGAATTCAATGTCAGTAACTGTGACATGATATATTTTGGTAAAATAATGGAAATAATTACACTCTTAATGGAAGTAGGCTCGGTGCTGTGGAAGAGCAGAGGGACTTGGGAGGCCAGATCCATAGGACATTAAAGACAGCACCTCAGGTTGATGAGGCTAGAAAGAAAGCTAATAGAATTATAGGTTTTATCACAAGGTATAGAATATAAAAGCAAAGAGGTAATGATGAGCCTATATAAAACCTTAATAAGATGTCTGTTCAAGTACTGTATGCAATATTGGGCTCTGCACTATAGAAGGGATATTGAGGCTTTCGGGAGGGTACAATGCAGAATCACTTGGATGTTTCCTGGTATAATGAAATACAAATAAAGACTTGAAAAATTGGGTCTTTTTTCATCAGAACACCACAGTTCATGGGGTGAAATTATAGAAGTTTTTTAAATTATGAAACAATCGGACAGGGTAGACTGAAGCAGACTTTCCAATAGTTGAGGGGTCTGGAACAAGGCACCATAGATACAAAATTAAATGAAATTAGAGATCTAGAACAGAAGGTAGGAGAAACTTCTTTAAACAGAGTTGTGAGGCTGTGGAATTTACATCCAGGGTTAGTGGTTAACGCAGAAATGATGTCAACATTAGGATTAGATGGTATAGGTCGATGAAAACAAAGGGGTTGAAAGGAATACAGGAACAGAGTGGGTAAATGTGATTAGAACTATTCGCTCACGTGGAGGCTAAATGCTGGCATAGACTGCTTAGGCCGAATGGCCCGTTTCTGTGTTGTTTTTCTATGAAAGAAAAATTTGCATTTATATAGTGCTATTCACAACCTCAGGACGTCCCAAAGCGCTTTACATCAAATGAAGTACTTTTGAAGTGTGTCACTGTTGTAAAGCAAGAAATGCATTTCTAATTTCATTCACATTTGATATTTTAGTTTTTTTAGTTCCTGCAACCGAAAATTAATTATTGGTTCTGTTTTATTATCTTTGTTTCTTTCATTTTAACCTCTTTTTTAAATTACTCTATTTCTGTACACAGAAAAGTGCTACCTTTCTTTGAACCTCAAGCAGCTCCTACCTTCATTAAGCTTTGCAAATCAAACTGTTTTTATTAAAATAGCACAAAAATAAACACGTTCAATATGAATGCTAACACTGTACATTAACCGTTCTAAGGATTCATCCTCAGCGGTTTCAAACTAGACGCTGCAGCAGATGAAATTTCTGCATTAGCAGATAGTGACTGGCACAAATATATTCCAAAAAAGAATCATCCGTTTTAGTATCTGCATGCAACTAAGTCGTGACACAACTTTAGAGTGCTCAGTAATTGAAGTTGAAGTTGCACACATTTCTGTACACATGGTTTAGTTTGTGCAGTTGAGGTGCTCCACCAGGAAAAGGTGTTCCAAAGTCCATTAACAAAGCTTCAATGAAAACCTTATGAACATCAAGTATGAATCCTAACCAAAAAAATAATCATGAGTGTTGGTCTGGCCTGCTTATGACCAGCGCTGCCTCTGTCCCTTTTCATATCAAATGCCTGTCTCTCCCATTCTGTTAATGGTTGGCTGTCAACAGTCTTGATATAATTAAAATAAAGATAACAAAATTCTACTTAATTGGGGAAGTACATGTGTGTTGCACATACACTCACATGATATCATTTACAGTTATTTTTTGTTTTTCAAATATCCTTACCATAACACATGGGCGGAGTAACTTTGACTTGTGCGATAGTGTAAACCGGATGATAGCAAATCAGCAGCCAGTTAGTTTTACATCGTTCCCGATTTTTGTATCCGAATGAAAACAAAAATCGAGAGAAATGTAAGACGGGCTGCCGATTCGCTATCACCCTTCTTGCACTATCGCACAAGGTCAAAATCTACCCCACTGATTTTAAATATCTGCAAGATTTTAGCAGAATACTGTCAAACACCGACCGCTATCTCAGTAAGCACAGTTGCTCCAGCCATAGAACTCTCACAAACAATGATTACATGCTGTTCCAGTCCATTAAAGAAAGTAATTTAATCATTTTCTATTCTCTAGGAAAATCACATTCAGACAAATTTTATTGCCACGCTATCTAAATAGTAAATAGTTATTATAGGCTCAAAATGAGTTTTTACTTGCCATGGGCAACTACTTTGCCTTTATTGTTGAGCTCTGTTATAGCAACAAGAAGTTAAAAAGGTTATAAAGACACGATTAACATCATGTGACGGTCTTGACACGACTTAAAAGTGCTTAGTAATTGAAGGTTTTATTCAAAGTGTATTAGCCCCATATAAGGGAACAGTTAATGTACTGCTGTAGGCTTTATTTTGTTGCAGCCTACCATCATCACCTACATACTACTGAACAAACTGAATGGACTCGCTTGAGAACACAGGTCATTTTTATTATCTGTTATGGACTAGGCACTTCAAATAAAATGTCAATAAAAAAGTGCTGTAAGGCAGTCGGGGGTGGGGGGGGGGGGGGAGAACAACAAATCAGAGCAAGGAAAACACTTCAAGTAATGGCTAATTGGGACAGAGAGCCTGTGCCTCGGGTACTTTTTCCACTGATTACTTTCAACTGTTTCTACGAAATTTATTTCACTCGTCCATGAAGGATATTTAAATAAATATTTCAACCACATAGTAAGAATAATTTTGCTTTTAAGACAGCTACTTTTATTTAAATTGTTGTACTTAATACTTTAGTGAATCAGGGCAAATGACTCAGAATAGCATTGCTGCACAAATAATTTGACATCATGATAATTTAAATTGTTGTATTTATTAAAATTACAAGTGTTGTTGAGTCTATACTTTAGCTTCATTGTTAAAAATGAATTGTAAGTCTAAATACTTGCCCAATCAGCCATCTTGAAATATGCAAGAAGGTGAGAATTTACATAACAATGATGCACCAATCTACCCACTCTCCTTTTTAAAAAAAATTAAATCTCATCATAAATCTAACCTCATGCTCCACCATATTCTGGCTACTGTTATCAAAGTGTTGTTTAATTCTGATCTGCTCTATCTGTTTTTTACTTACTAGTACTACTTGAGTGGGTTTCTTCTCCAATTGTTCCATGTAACTATCCAGTATTGTGTCCAAGGTCACCCTTTCACCCTTCACAGATCTCTCAAATTATCCCTGGCAAATTTAAGTCACCCAAAACAAGCTCAGTGGCTCCTGCGCAAGCTTCCCTTGATTTGACTGTCATGTTCTTGGTCCAATCCCTCCTCCTGGTTGGTCTATAACAGACACCGATAGTTCCCACATGTCTCTTAGCCCTAACCACAGGATTTATACCATATTTCTTGATGTACTTTTGCTCTTATACAATCTTATTTTTCACAACATGCAAAAAATTTCAAATTCCTCATCAGTAACCTTACACGACATTTTCTGTGATTGCAGTTTATTTAAGGACTAGCGTTATACTCTTACCGTCTTGGGTTCACTGGCTGTAATTGGAATCCACATGCCCCTGCAAACCAGTGTGTGCCTGTCGTGTTTCTGGATTTTTTGACCAATTTTACACAGAAAGGATTTGAAAAGAGCTGCATTTTAAGATTGAGTTTTTAATGTAAACAATTCTTTTATATAACTGTTGTTACTGGAAAGTCACTAAATTGCCCTATTGGCCCGGACTTCAGATTTACTCATGTATTCTAATACCAGATATTGTAAGATATCCCAGAACAGAGGGAATTTAAAAAAACACATTTAGATGGTCAGCCATCGACAGGGTCCTTGTATTTGAAGTGAATGCCTTCCTGAGAAACCTAATGATCTGTTCCAACTACTTTGAACAACATGTGATTGTGGAAAATTAACACTTATCCAGACAGTTATCAGGGACACTGCCAAACAGAAGTGTGCTATATCTGCACTTAACAGTTATTAACATTTTAAACTACCTTTGGCTCCACAGGAACAACCTACATATATATATAGCAATACTTTTGAAATGGAATGCAGTCTATCCCACCACCATGCACAGGGAACAGCAGCATAGTGGTTATGTTACTGGACCGGTAATCTAGAGGCCTGGACTAATGATCCAGAAACGTGAGTTCAAATCCCACCACAGCAGCTGGGGAATTTAAATTCAGTTAATTAAACAAATCTGGAATAAAAAAGCTATCATGAAACTATTGGATTGTTGTAAAAACCAATCTGGTTCACTAATGTCCTTTTGGGAAGGAAGTCTGCCGTCCTTACCTGGTCTGGCCTATATGTGACTCCACTACCAACGGATCAAATCAAAGCTCTGCAGTCCTGCCACATCAAGTCGTGAATGGTGGTGGACAGTTAAACAACGGGAGGAGGAAGCTCCATGAACATCCCCAACCTCAATGACAGCAGAGCCTAGCACGCAAATGCAAAAGACAAGGCTGAAGCGTTTGCAACCATCTTCAGCCAGAAGTGGATGATCCAGCTCGGCCTCCTCCTGAGGTCCCCACCATCACAGAAGCCAGTCTTCAGCCAATTCGATTCACTCCACGTGATATCAAGAAACAGCTGAGCGCACTGGATACAGCAAAGGCTATGGGGCCCGACAACATTCCATCTGTCATGCTAAAGACTTGTGCTCCAGAACTAGCCTCGCCTCTAGCCAAGCTGTTCCAGTACAGCTACAACACTGACATCTACTTGACAATGTGGAAAACTGCCCAGGTATGTCCTGTCCACAAAAACCAGGACAAATCCAATCGGCCAATTACCGCACCAGCAGTCTACTCTTAATCATCAGCAAAGTGATAGAAGGTGCCATCGACAGTGCTATCAAGTGGCACTTACTCACCAACAACCTGCTCACCGATGCTCAGTTTGGGTTCCGCCAGGACCATTCGGCTCCAGACATCATTGCAGCCTTGGTCCAACCATGGACAAAGAAACTGAATTCTACAGGTGAGGTGAGAGTGACTGCCCTTGACATCAAGGCAGTATTTGACCGAGTGTAGCATCAAGGAGCCCTAGTAAAATGGAAGTCAATGGGAATCAAGGGGAAAACTCTCCACTGGCTCGAGTCATACCTAGCACAAAGGAAGATGGATGTGGTTATTGCAGGTCAACCATTTCAGCCCCAGGACATCGCTGCAGGAGTTCCCAGCCCTAACAATCTTCAGCTGCTTCATCAAAGTCCTTCCTTTCATCATAGAAACATAGAAGATTGGAGCAGGCCATTCGGCCCCTCAAGCCTGTTCTGCCATTTAATGAGATCCTGGCTGATCATGCAAATTCAGTACCCTGTCCCTGCTTTCTCCCCATATCCCTTGACCCCTTTAGCCTTAAAAAATATATCTAACTCCTTCTTGAATATATTTAATGAATTGGCCTCAACTGCCTTCTGTGGGAGAGAATGCCACAGGTTCACCACTCTCTGGGTGAAGAAATTCCTCCTCATCTCAGTCCTAAATGGCTTACCCCTTATCCTTAGACTGTGACCCCTGGTTCTGGACTCCCCCGCCATCGGGAACATCCTTCCTGCATCTAGTCTGTCTCGTCCTGTTAGAATTTTATAAGTTTCAATGAGATCCCCTCTCATTCCTCTAAACTCTAGCGAATATAAGCCTAATCGACCCAATCTCTCTTCATACATCATTCCTGCCATCCCAGGTATCAGTCTGGTGAATCTTCGCTGCACTCCCTCCATGGCAAGAACATCCTTCCTCAGATAAGGTGACCAAAACTGCACGCAATACTCAAGGTGTGGTCTCACCAAGGCCCTGTACAACTGCAGCAAGTCATCCTTGCTCCTGTACTCGAATCCTCTCGCTATGAAGGCCAACATACCATTTGCCTTTTTAACCGCCTGCTGCACTTGCATGCTTACCTTCATAAGGTCAGAAGTGGGGATGTTCGCCAATGATTGCAGTGTTCAGTTCCATTTGCAACTCCTCAGATAATGAAGCAGTTCGTGCCCACATGCAGCAAGACCTGAACGGCATTCAGGCTTTGGCTGATAAGTGGCAAGTAACATTCGTGCCACACAAGTGCCAGGCAATGACCATCTCCAACAAGAGAAAGTCTAACCACCGCCCCATGACATTCAACGGCATTACCATCGCCGAATCCCCCACCATGAACACCCTGGGGATCACCACTGACCAGAAACTTAACTGGACCAGCCACATAAATACTGTGGATACAAGAGCAGGTCAGAGGCTGGGTATTTTGCGGCGAGTGTCTCACCTCCTGACTCCTCAAAGCCTTTCCTACAAGGCACAAGTCAGGAGTGTGAGGGAATACTCTCCACTTGCCTGGATGAGTGCAGCTCCAACAACACTCAAGAAGCTCAACACCATCCAGGACAAAGCAGCCCACTTGATTGGCACCCAATCCACCATCTTAAACATTCACTCCCTCCACCACCGGCGCACCATGGCTGCAGTGTGTACCATCTACAAGATGCACTGCACAAGTTACACACCATTCTGACTTGAAAATAATATCGCTGTTCCTTCATCATCGCTGGTCAAAATCCTGGAACTCCCTCCCTAATGGCACTATGGGAGTACCTTCACCACATGGACTGCAGCGGTTCAAGAAGGTGGCTCACCGGCACCTTCTCGGGTGCAATTATAATGGGCAATAAATGCTGGCCTTGCCAGTGACGCCCACATCCTAGGAACGAATTAAAATAAAGTCTCTGCAGCTTGCAGTAATCAGTTTTAATACTGTGGGTGCTGTGCTCAGCTTCTCTGACCAGCAAGAAAGAATCCAATAATAATCCATCACAAACAAACTGCTTCAATTTTGCCCCAACTAGTATGACAAAAATAGTGCTATTTCTTCAAGGCCTTCTAATTTATGGTAGTCAGAATCCCTGAGGTACTCTGTAAAGGTAATTTTGTACGATTTGTTAATTTTCTTTTTTTTCTCATATTTATTTGTTCACTTGTTGGATAAACTCTCTGGTTATTAAGTTCCAAGACAAAGCATTGCATTTTTCCACATGAAATGTTGCACCTTCTTCCAATTAGTCTCATTTAGAAGTACACTTTCCATGTTGATATTGGCCCAGATATTCCGATCCCTACGGGTGGGTACGCGCTGTGTACCCACCCGTAGGGACATCGGAAATGCCGGTTTCAGGCATGCACAGCACATGCGCTGAAAACCAGCATTTCTGATCTGTCAAGAATGGTCTTGACAGATCCTCCAGCTGCCCTGGAGAAGGGCCTCTGCGGGCGGATAGTTCCGCTTTTTGGAGACCCTCCGCCCGCAGAAAACCCTTACAATTCTTACGCCTGGGAAAAGCAGGCGTAAGGCCTGCTTTTACCAGGATAAGAGTTCAAAAAAAGTAATTTAAAAAAAAAATTCTCCACTGATTTATCATTTAAAAATACTTTAAAAAAAGGTCAGTTTATTTTTAGCCCCATAAAAAACTTTAATTATTTTTTTCAAAAATTTTATTTTTGTTTAAAATACTTAATTTATTGTAATTTCAAGTCATTTAAAAAATTTGATTTTTTTTTTTTCAAAATTTATTTAAAGTTTTACTATGTTTTTGGGGTGATCTCCATTCATATATTTGACAGGTCTTCCTGTCAAATGTATGAAGGGAGATTCCCTTCTTTGATTGGCACCCCATGGCCCAACGTGATCCCAGGGATGCTGCGAACTACATGCGCCCCTGGGATACGTGGGCCCTGCACACTTCAAGTTTGGAGAGGCCCAGGAGCGGAAGCGTGTGCGTCCCGGGACCCCTCAGGTAAAGGCGTAGATTTTTCCAGATCGCAGGCCGCGGGAGGCCTGTGATCGGAAAATACGGGCCATTGGCTTTTAGTATGTTTATATAGAATGGTGCTGCCTCTATTCTCATCCAGCTCTACTTCAGACCATGGAAACACCAGCAACATTGTATGATGAGGGGATCTGTCATCATGGTCAGCTTGACCAATGGGAATAAGCATTCATGTCAGCAGAAGAAAGAAAACCTAATCAATAACAAGCAGTTCCATCAGGGCATGTGATGGCAAAGGGCAAGCAACATCCACAATCTGGATGGAGAGCAGGCATGTCTCAATGTGTGAGTCAACATTCTCAGGAATCACTCTGATGAAGCCAAAGTATCACTCGCAACTGCTGGGCAAAAACCTAGAAGCTGCACCAAGATGTGCTGTGACTGATAGATTCATACCAGAATTCTAAACTTTGGTCAAAGAAAAAGACTGCAAAGTTTTGCACTGAATGATGGTAGATGTTTGTTAAGTAAATATACCATGTTGAAGAGATTTGGCCAATTAGTAGCTTAGATCTAGTCTTTCAAATAATCAGAATCGACTGCAAATCAATATGGTGGGTATACTGTGTTTAATCAGAGTTTAAGACGGAATATAACATGCTAGTTATACAGCAAAAACATACGACCGTGACAAGCAGCTGGTACCGGTCCCGATCGGACAGACGGCTGCGTGCGTGAACAGTTCTCTGGCTTCTGGCCTCTCTCTCTCTCTCGGGCCTTCGAGTTGGTGAGCGTGAGATCACTCTCAAAAGAGCGTTCGACCAGCCCAACTTCTGTTTGGCTCTCCCCTCCACCGTCTGTGTGGGCAAGCACTCGGGGTGTCACTTTTATTCTCTTTTTAAGGGTGGGCCTGAGGCCAAGTTATTGACAAGACCATTTAACCTATAGAGGTTCCTCTAAAACCTCATCACCCAATGACATCTCAAGTTCTTTGTCTTGGTCCTTAGATGAAAGGCCTCCCCAAAAGGGGGTCTCATTACTTCATTCAATTTGTCTTATTGTTTAATCTTTCTGACGGTTCTTCCTTTGGAATTTGTGTCTTATCTCTCTTGTCCCTATCCTCCCTAGTTTGGAGTCAGACATGTCATTCTCGGCCATCAGATGTTCGTAACTGCTTGTTATCAGTTATTTATGTTCATGCTGTTCATGCAGCTTTAGCTATGCAAAACTAACTATTTCATTATCAGACTATTGTACCATGGAATGAATCATTAAATTCCCAAAGATATCTTCTATTCTATTCTCATACACTGGTTAACTTACGCATTTTAAAGCAGTTTTGTTAAACAAAGTCAAAATCCTAACTTAGCATTATAATATGGTTATTAGCAGTAATGGAAGAAACACAGGTGTTGGGCCTTGGTTGGTCAAATTAGAGAAACATAAACAAGGTTGAAATCCTAACTTGGAAACAAGATTATTTATGACCGTCACACTGCAGAATGCTATAACATCCGCAGGGAACCAAAACACAGGCAGATTCTATGCATCTATCTAATTATTCTAATACTAGTCTGAGAGATTTTCTGTCTCTAGTTCTAATACAATCATGTAAATATAGCATTACTCGCGTCACAGTTTTATCCGCAAAACCATATACATTTTGAACACCCCTGATTTCTAACAATGTATTGTGTCTATAAAGTGTTTTCCACGAAAATTAGTGCACTAAAACGGCATCACCATATCCACACTTGGGGCAAGTCAGTGATTTCGATTGGACAACACTGATTTATGCAACAAGTTTGTATACAATTTGATGCGAGTCAGGTAAGCCCCTAATTGTGTAATCATTGGAATCCCTGCATGGAAACAAGAGGAGCACCAGCTGTAACAGTACTAATAAAATAAAGAGACAAAAGGAGGTTAACTTTGTTACCTCTAGACTTTACTATTCCAACGCACTCCTGGCTAGCCTCCCGTCTTTCAGCCTCCATAAACTTAAGGTCATCCAAAACTCTGCTGCCTGTATCCTAACTCGCACCAAGTTCCGTTCACCCATCACCCCTGTGCTTGCCGACCTACATTGGCTCCCAGTTAAGCAACGCCTCGATTTTACAATTCTCATACTCCTTTCAAATCCCTCCTTGGCCTCGCTCCTCCTCATCTCTGTAACTTCCTCCACCCCTACAACCCTCCGAGATATTGGCGCTCCTCCAATTCTGGTCTCTTGCACATCCCCGATTTTAATCGCTCCACCATTGGTGGCTGTGCTTTCAGCTGCCTAGGCCCTAAGCTCTGGAATTTCCTCCCTAAACCTCTCCGCCTCTCTAACTTTCTTTCCCCCTTTAAGACGCTCCAATGCCCTAATATCTCCTCATGTGGGTCAGTGTCAAATTTTTTTTGATAATGCTCCTGTGAAGTGCCTTGGGATGTTTTACTATGTTAAAGGCGCTATATAAATGCAAGTTGTTGCTGTTATTGGCCAAAGTTGAGTCGGAGATTGCTTACTGAATGACAAGGAAAAGATGTGGCAGTTACTTGTAAGGTCAGAGACCAAAAAAATTGATTGATGAAGGAGGACTGAGGGCGATGCTCTCAAAGGCAAAGAATGGTAGCGGTTGGTTAGACTTGAGACACATGAAGGAACTGTGTCTTTGATGAATTGAAAGACATAAGATTTTTATTGCCCCATTAAAAGCATGGAGAGGTTCAAGACAACGAATAGACTAGAGGTTGTGAGCACTGAGGGCATGCGATCTGAAGGCAGTTGATAAATGCAGAGTGAGATCATCAGCAAAACACTGGCTTGAAGCAACAGAACTAATTGAATAGTACAAATCAAATCTATACTTGAAAACAAGGCTTCTAAATGTTCACTTTCACTTTAAAGCACACATCTATTACATTTACTGGCATGTTGTAGTCTTCCAATTCAGTCCCCTTCATAACTGTAAATGAAACATAATTCAAAAATTGGTGAACTGAGTGTTCTTAACCCTTTATCTAGATTGATACTGAATTAATTTCATAGCAGTATAAATTGTTGTACTAGTCTTGCAAACAGAAGTTTAATTCAGAATTCTAACAGTCCTGACATAGAGCTCAAAATAGGCAGGTCGAATATTATAATCCAGTGCTGTATTTCAGAGTCATGCTTCATTTACAATAGACCTGCTTTCACAATGGCAGGAAAAAAAGTAATGTTTTTAAAGAATTATGTGTTTGGATCACAATAGACTTCTTGAACAAGATCATCAATTTAAAAACTTCATTAAATTTTTACCAAATTCCTTATTTGGACGGCATATCATAGTGTTGCTCTTTTTCCTGGGTCGTCTTATGCTTGAAATAATGCCACTGTACATGCCAACCCAATCCTGCCGAGGCTTCAGTGAATGAAATAAAAGATTTCCATCAATTGAGCTGTAACAAGTCTTTAATACTATGAAGCGTTATGATGAGATAAATAGTAATAGATTATTTTCCTGGGTTGGTGCGAAGGTAACAAGAGGGCATAAATAATAAACAGAATTCAAGGGACGGTTAGAAACATTTCTTTACACAGAGGGTGGTTAGAATTTGGAATTCTCTGCCATAAACCTTAGTTGAAGCAGAATTCATGAATTTAAAAAGGAATTGGACAGTTGCTTGTGAAAGAGAAATATTAGAGGATATGGGAAATGAGCAAGAAAATGGGATTAGATGAGATGGCTTATGTGGAGAAAAACACCAGTGCAGACTTGATTGGCCAAATGGCCTGTATATGTGCTGTAACATTCAATCATCCAAATGGGATCATCTTTGCAGATCATATTCTGCCTTTGATATGATTAGAAAGCCCAGTTACAAATAGAAAAAACTGGATTCACTGTACCATTGCAAATTATTTGGGGCTGGGTGGCACAGCGCTGCAACAGTGCCCTTTCACCTCTGGGACTTCAAGCAGTTAAAATTCAGATGCCAGTGGGCACAAGTCTGCAGAACAAAACTAGTAGTTTTGCTCAGAGAGGCCATAAAGATAGATGGTATGTGAAGTGGAAAAATCCACACTGGTGAAATAGAGGGTGCTTTTCTGACATTTGATTTAAAAGAACACTGTTTGGGCAGAGGAGGAAACTGATCATGTATGAAGACTACTCAGTGTCAGCTGTGGCTCAGTTGGTAGCACACTCGCCTCTGAGTCAGAAGGTTGTGGGTTCAAGTCCCACTCCAGGGACTTGAGCACATAAAGCTAGGCTGACACTCCAGTACAGTGCTGAGGAAGGTGCTATCTTTCGGATGAGACGTTAAACCGAGGCCCCGTCTGCTCTCTCAGGTGGATGTAAAAGATCCCATGGCACTATTTCGATGAAGAGCAGGGGAGTTATCCCTGGTGTCCTGGCCAATATTCATCCCTCAAACAACATAACAAAAACAGATTATCTGGTCATGATCACATTGCTGTTTGTGGGAGCTTGCTGTGCGCAAATTGGCTTCCGCGTTTCCCACATTACAACAGTGACTACACTCCAAAAGTACTTCTTTGGCTGTAAAGCGCTTTGAGACAGTGGTCGTGAAAGGTGCTATATAAATGCAAGTCTTTCTTTTACTAAGTATCTGTAATAGTGAAGTTACTGGGTCTTCGCTCACTGATATGGATTAGCAAGTAATACACACATACTGCTGTAAAAAGTAATGTCCATAATTTTTTTATTTTGATTTGTAAGTAAAATTATCAATAATTTGCAGTGATATGTCAGAGGAAAATAAAGATTCCAGTTACTGAGTTACTGTCATTCCTAACTATTTAAAAGAGTCCAATTCATTTAAGAGATTTATTGTTATCATTCTTGTCGCACAGGTTATATGCAATTATTCGCATTTCCCTCTGTAACAGTATTTTAAATCTTAATGTCTTAGAAACTTATTTACTTTGGAATCCTTTTGTTACAAAATGGCTCATATTTGACGTTACTTTTAAGAGATCTTATTCACTGGAACAAAATTACTGTCACTTCGGCCGGAATTTTGCCGGTCCTCAGAGTGCGGGACCGCTGTCAAAATCGCAAGGATTGACAGCGGGCAGGAAACCCACTGTCAACCCGCCTCCAATCAATCTTCCCAAGTGTCGGGTCCCCGATTTGCACATGGACCTGACACCTAGCGGCGGGAAGAGGATTATAACCACTTGGCTGTTAACAGGTACTTGATACTTGTTAACAGGCTCTTTTTCAATTTTGCCACTTCTGCCTTGGGTTCCCCGACGTCCAGACACCACGCCAGGTAAGTGTGGCGTGTTGTGAGTCTGCTGTAATGTTTCTGCATTGATGACAGTTGCAGAAGTGGTGTGAAGGATCCAATGGTGCACTGGTGAGTTTCAGAAGTAAGGAAATGTTGGGAAAATCATTTTTAATGTATTTACTCTTTTCTTTCGGTAAGAAGTTTTGAATTGGCTGTCTAGTCTCACCTCATTGGGAGAACCTCTCTCACCAGTGACAGATCACTTCTGTAACCTCACCTGCAGCTGCCATCTGTTCTAGCCTAAGGAGGGAGTCACAGGAGAGCCTGGGTGCAAGAGCTCACCTTTGTACAGTCATTGTCAGTGTTTGCAGCACCTCAATGCTGTCAAACACTGAGAAATAAGCAGTCAAAGAAAAATTGTGCGTGGTCCCTTTAAGAAAACCGGCAGATGACATGTCATCAAATTATGTCATCTGACCGGCTTCTTCTTAATTGGCTGGCAAGCCCGCAGGGCGAGCTTAACAAGGCCAATTGACGTAAAATCACGTCCGTTGGCCGGATGCAGTTGGGGGGCGGGACTGGAACCCAGAGACCAGCTGACCCGCTCCCAAGCCGCATCCATTTGCAAAATCGCAGCCTTCATGTTTGCTATCAACTATTTGGTGTAAAGTCCCAATTAACAAAAATCTACTGAAATACAAAAATGAAGTTGGGAGCGAACAACGTACATTTATTGTAAATAATGGCCCGTATTTTCCGATCGCAGGCCTCCCGCAGGCAGAGGCCTGTGATCTGGAAAAGTCTGCGCCCTTACCCGAGGGCTCACGGGACGCACACACTTCCGCTCCTGGGTCTCACCAAACGCATCCATGGGGCGCATTTAGTTCGCAGCATACCTGGGATCACGTGGGCCATGGGGAGCCAATCACAGAAGGGATTCTCCCTTCATACATTTGACAGGAAGACCTGTCATATATATGAATGGAGATCAACGAAAAAACATAGTAAAACTTTAAATAAATTTTGAAAAAAAATCACATTTTTAAAATGACTTGAAATTACAATAAATTAAGTATTTTAAATAAAAATTAAATTTTTTGAAAAAAATAATTAAAGTTTTTAATGGGGCTAAAAATAAACGGACTTTTTTTTTAAAAGGTATTTTTAAATGATAAATCAGTGGAGAATTTTTTATTTTTTTTTAACTTTTTTGAACTCTTATCCTGGTAAAAGCAGGCCTTACGCCTGCTTTTACCAGGCATAAGAATTGTAAGGGTTTTCTGCGGGCGGAGGGTCTCCAAAAAGCGGAACTCTCCGCCCGCAGAGGCGCTGCTCCAGGGCAGCCGGAGGATCTGTCAAGAGCTTTCTTGACAGGTCGGAAATGCCGGTTTTCGGCGCATGCGCTGTGCATGCCTGAAACCGGCATTTCCGATGTCCCTACGGGTGGGTACACAGCGCGTACCCACCCGTAGGGATCGGAATATCTGGGCCAATAAGTGGATTCAATGGGAGAATGCAACATCATTCTTAAGGAAGTCAGTCGTAAACCCTTCAAATGCCAGGCTTCATCGGAATGGCTCAAGTGCATTACCAAATGAGTTCAACATTTAGTAATAGCAAGTTAGGTTAACCATATGCCTTGCAGATGCAGAGTCCTACAACAGATCCTTTGTTGTATCACTAGAAATGTAAATAAATCGAGGAAAATGTACATGCTTTGTGTGTATACAGGTTAACAATGTAGATATAAATGGTTTACAGTTAGTCAGCACTTCATTGTCACATTTAATAATGCAGCAGCATAAAATAGTTTATCCAAGAGGGAAATTTTTAATGACTGCCAAATTGAGATTTAAATGATTATCACAATCGTGTTTGGTTTCCAACATCCACTGTTTCTATGCATTAATCAGAAATCATAATAAATCCACATTCTTCTTTTGACAGCACATTAGTCAGAATAGTTTTGCAAGATATTGACATTGACTAATGGGCTGCTAGTTAGAAGGGTCAATCATAAACTCATCAAATGCTTCATTTAATTTCTTAATTTAGACAAACACAATTTGTTTATGGGAAAGATATCAGGTGTTCTTGAATGAATAATGGCTATGAAACCAAACTCCATTAATCAGTCCATGATTACAAATGAATTTGAGAGTATTTATTCTAATTTCACTCATTTAGGTCAACAAAGAAAACATGAGCCAATAGTCATATGGAAAAGAATACTGTGAATCTTCATTTTAATGTTATCATAAATGTCTTGTATTTATTGAACCAAATATCTTCACTTTACAAATAAATCCATACGGTCTGCATAAAATACTTATATACTTCAAAGCAGTATACTGACCAACATTCCTCCCCTCAACCAAACAAATTAATTGGTCATTCATCTTATAACTGTCTGCTGGATCTTGCCATACGCAAGTTTGTCCACACAACAGCAGTCACTGCAATTCCAAGTAATTCACTGTATGCAAAGTGCTTTGAGAAGCAAGGTTTTTTTAATTAATTTCGATTTGCAGTTTGTATCATCACACCTATACTATTTGTAACTGATTCAATACTCAAGTTCAAAATACAATAAATATACTAAAATAATTCTAATTACTAAGACACAAAATCAAACTACTATGGTCTGTGTTAACATCTTTTACTTCACATCAAGTAAAAAGGCAATGCAAGCTTCCAGTCTGTGATTAGGTTTCGCTAACTCAGTGATCAATCAGATAATGAAAAATACAAAGTTGAATGAGAACAAACTGAAAACTTCCACTGTGAAGAGATTTGAATGCAAATAGGAAATGTGTTCCATATGCAGGTTGCAATTTGTAGAGAAAGTATGAGGTAATTCAGGCACTTGGAAACAAAATCTAAATGATTGCTAAGTTTACTTTTGGTTAACAATAATCACAAACAAATGGCTTAAATTTATTATTAGGAGAATGTTCGATTGCAGCAGTTTTATGTCCTGCCTGAGAAGAGAATTTGATGATACTTACAAGTCTGAAGTACACATCGAAACATTATGGCCAAAATTAACATATACAGATGCTTACATACCAAAATTATCTTTTGTTTTTGAAGAGAAGTTAAAAATTACAATTTGAATCAAATTCACAGTATGAACAAACATTTCAAGCAAACAGTTTGGGTATTTTTTTTCTTGCATAGTCAAACTTAATTGATAAGAGATGAGCATTTGGTTTCAGGCTCACACTTCAGGTGGTCCAAAGCCAAACTTTGTATTTTCTCAACCAGCTTGGATCTCTGATGCCGAAGAACTGTGATGGAAAGCTGTAAAATTCAGCTCAGTGGACACTGCAGCCCCAAACACTAAGCATTATATAGCAAATACTATTCCATTGCAACAGTTGTTTTGAAGAAAAAGGGAAAAACCCTAGCAAATAAATCTTTTTGGCAAGGGAAACAACCATAAAAGCCAAGAAGTTTCATGCTTGCTTGCTATATCTATTGAGTTCTTCATCACACCAAGTTACAGGCCATAAACAAAACTCAGTTATCCTGCCTATCAGTAAATCACTGAATTGCAGGTAATTTTCTAAATTTGTACCCATGTGAACAATATTATTTTAAAGCTGAAGTAATGTTAAATCATTTCACATCTGATTCTACCCACCAAAAACACTGATGTAAATTATACACAGCATTGCTTTCTTTGTGTGTAAAATTTAAACATATAAACACAGTTAATATTCATGTTTCTCATTCTATGATCAAGGCTTATAATAAACTTTTACCAGTAACTTGATTGACAATATTTTTCCTAATGGAAGAAAGCAAGAACGTGTGCTATTTATATAGTGTTTGAGGATGTCCCAAAGCGCTTCACAGCCAATGAAGTACTGTTGAAGCGTCAACACAGTTGTAATGTAGTGAAACGCTGCAACCAATTTGAACATAACAAGATCCTACAAACAGCGAAGAGATAATGGGCCAAAAATTCGGCACTTCCCGGGTGAGTACGCACTGTGTACTCACCCGTAAGGCCTCCTGAAGTGCCGGTTTCCTGCATGCACTGCGCATGCGCGGGAAACCGGAACTTCCGGTCTCGTGAAGGGGGCGGTTCAGAGGTGAACTGCGTGCGCGGTAGAGGCTGCGCGCACGCAGCAAACTTAGGTTTTTTTTCAGGTTTCTCCGGGAGGGTAAGTATTGAAGAGGCTGCGCTTTTAAAAAGGAGGCGCAGGACCCGTTTTCAACAAGGTAAGTGGTTAATTAATTACAATTTAAAAAAAATTTCAACAGGTTTTTCTTTTTTTTTTAGATACTTTAAAGAAAGGTAAGTTTATTTTTAGCACTGTTAAAAAGTATTTTAATTTTTTCAAAAATTTAAATTTTTGTTTAAAGTAGTTAATTTATTTAACTTAGTTATTTTAAAAATGTGGTGGCTTTTTAAAAAAAAATTATTTGAAGTTTAGCTGTTGTTTTGGGGCCGATTTCAGTTCATAGATTTGACAGGTCTTCCTGTCAAATCTATGAATGAAAGATGGTCTGCTGTCATTGGCTCTCCATGGCCCACGTGATCCCAGGGGACGCATCGCACTAACTATGCCCCTGGGACATGCAAGCACTGCAGTTGGGGCAGGCCCAGGAGCTGAAGTCCCCCGTGGGCCCAGAGGTCAACGGCAGGCGCGGTAGGTAGGTACGCGCGGGATCCTTGCACCCGCGGGAAGCCAGGGAGCCTAATTTCTGGGCCAATAACCAGATAATGTGTTTTAGTAATGTTGTTTGAGGGATTAATATTGGCCAGGGCACCGCGGAGAACTGTCATGCTCTTCGAATAGTGCCATGGGATCTGAGAAGGCAGACAATGCAGCAGCCCCTCAGTACTGCACTGAAATGTTAGCCAAGATTATGTACTCAAGTCTCTGGAGTGGGACTTGAACCCACTACCTTCTGATCCAGAGGAGAGAGCGCTGCCACTGAGCCAAGGCTGACACTATAAAATGCAAGAGCGAAATTAATCACTGCAAACTACCTTTTAGCTATTACTCTAATCATTAGAATGCACTTTTATATTGCTAGAGAGTGCCATGGATGGCAGGCACGTGGTGCTCCCAACAAGCCAACAATAAAAGCAAGCTTGTAGGTAAGTTGGTGACAGTGGTGCGTGGAGGTCACAAGTCTCCATTTTAAGTATGACTCTGCCGAAACCTGAAATGTAACATTTAAGTGCCCGAAAAACCACATCATCTATTTTGTATTAACCACTTATGTGAGCAATACAGAAAAGCAAATGGCATGAATGTTAGACTTTGTGTTGTCATACACTCCAGTGAAACTAGTAATGCGTTTGTTCCGCTTGTATTTGATTGGTAGGATAAGCAGACAAAGTGA
Organism: Squalus acanthias; assembly: GCA_030390025.1. Classification (NCBI taxonomy): domain Eukaryota; kingdom Metazoa; phylum Chordata; class Chondrichthyes; order Squaliformes; family Squalidae; genus Squalus; species Squalus acanthias. Next base: position 54,344,271 of record CM059429.1, read on the forward strand.
AACAAGTCATGTCTTCCTTCGACAAGAAGGGCCAAATGGCCTACTCCTGCTCCTATTTCTTATGTTCTTAAAACCATTTGCTGCAAAATGACAGTCATTGGTTAGGCTGCAGTTAGATTACTGTGTCCAATGCTGTACTGGTCTCCTTTTGTGCTGTAGAAGTCAATGTGGCCATTTGTAACTCCCTCCACCCAGCGAGAATGGGATGGTCCTGGGCCAAAAATGGCAGTGCACCACTTACCGCCCTGTTGTTGCTCTCAGAATGGTCACCGCTTTTTCTTCAGGGCTTTAAGCAGAGCGACCCAGGCTGGTTGTACGACCCCTATACAATTCTGAAGTACCAATGGGCGGAATGTGCAGAGTGCATGCTGCACCTATTGGTACCAGGTCACACAAAAGCAAAATACTGCGGATGCTAGAAATCTGAAATAAAAACAGAAAATGCTGAAAATACTCAGCAGGTCTGGCAGCATCTGTGGAGAGAGAAACAGGAGTTAACGTTTCAGGTCGATGAACTTTCATCAGTTCTGTTAACTCTGTTTCTCTCTCCACAGATGCTGCTTAATCTGCTGACTGTTTCCAGCATTTTCTGTTTTTATTATTGGCACCAGGTGTTAAGCAACCTACTGCTCCAAAACCAGATAGGTTTCTGAGTTTTTTGAAGAGATTTTTGGGGACCAAAAGCATGAATGCCCCTCCTGGCTCTACAAAAATATCTTGGTCCGCTGCCGGACTGCTGTAATTACTCACGAGAAAATTTACAGCTGGGTCCTGTGGTGGAGCCACCAGAATTCCTGCCCCACTTGACCAGCAAGCAGCCTGTGATTGCCCGAACGATGCTCGCAGCTTGCTGGGATGACAGAAATGAGGTTGGGCCTTCAAAATAGCTCGGGCCTCTCTGCAGGGACTTCGGCAGGCGGCAGCAGCACGCCACACCAAAGTAATAATCTCCCCCAACGATTCTATGCAGAGGTCAGATGAGTGCTCACACAGCCTCCAAGCAGTGTTCGAGAGCTGTCCTTTGACTTCCTCTCTATTCCTCTAACAGCCTCGCTAAGATTAGCAACTTCTTGTGTGGGGCAACTGTGTACATCGAACCACTTAATGCAACAGGAACATTTCATTACATTTGTTCTGGTTAGCGAGCATTCTTATGCATTATGAACTGGTTTACATCACACAATACCTACACATTGATAGAGTAAAAGCCCTTTGCTGCTGAGAAAGTCGATAGCGTCTGAAAAGTGGCATGTCTAGCAATATGGGCGTAGTTGATTGCATCTTGCACCCCGGGAAAATCCTACTACTCTATAAAAGTAAACAGCCCTCTTGCGCTGATGCTACAGTTCCATTGGAAAGGTTATTAACTGGTCAGCTCAGACAAACAATTCTTCTGTGACTTGCCTGATGCACAATTGATTGGCTGATGTTACATATATCTCCCGATGCAGCCTGAAAGGAGTCAGTGACACAGAGGTTGAGAGCTGTTGTGACTTTGACATTGGCACTATGGTGCCTCTGGTAGAGGTGGGCTCCAGGTCAGAGCAAGCAGGTGGCACAACTCCTGATTTCCTCATGAGGGAAGTGCAGCTTTTTTTGAGCATTGCTGATTAATGAGGTTCAGATATACCACCTTGGGTCTATAAATACAGAAGCATGGATACTTGCAGGTGGGTACCAGATGCCTCCTATGGTGTCTCATCAACCTGACCTCCCTGCATTGCCCCTCCTCATCATCATAGCACAGGCAATGGGGAATCTTAAAGGGAAAAAATACATTATTTCCTGTGGTGAATGTCTAAAGGTGAAGAAATTAAGGATCCCAGTTCCAGGAGTGATGCTGAACTGTCAGCAAGGTGGAGATGGAAAAAGCACAAAAGAAATGGAGTATTCAGCATCAAAGTAGGAGCTAATATAGAATCTTCAGAAGTTGCCTTTTTTTCCATTCGTTTTTATGGGATGTGGGCGTCGCTGGCAAGGCCAGCATTTATTGCCCATCCCTAATTGCCTTCCAAATCCACCTCCGCCTATCTCAGCTGGGTTGAAACCCTGCACATCTCTTTCGTACAGGCATTCATTTCGGGACATGGATAACAGGTGGCAAGGGACGGACATTCAATAGAAAGAAAGAACTTGCATCTTATAGTGCCTTTCATGACCACAGGACATCCAAAAGTGTTTCATCACCTATGAGTATTTTTGAAATGTAGTCACCGTTGTTATGTGGGTAACGCAGCAGACTATTTTCATACAGCAAGGTCCCGCCAACAGCAATGAAATAAATGACCAGATAATATGATTTTAGTAATGGTGTGGAGGGATAAATATTGGCCGGAACACTGGGAGAAATACCTTACTCTTCTTCGAATAGTGCCATGGGATCTTTTATGTCCACCTGAGAGAGCAGGTGCGGCCTCGGTCTTATGTGAAAGATGGCACCTCCGACAGTGCAACACTCCCTCAACTGCACTGGATTATGTGCTCAAATCTCTGGAGTAGGGCTTAAACCCACAACTTTCTGACTCGGAGCAAGAGTTCTATGACTGAGCCAAGGCTGACACCTGATCTGGAACTTTTAAGTAAAATTTGTATGTGGAGGCCAGTATTTAGGCATGCACTCCCAACTGCTGACATCATGCTCAGAGGAAATTTTCAGCCGTTATGGCTCGGGACTGAGTGATGTGCCTTCCTGAACCATTTTTCTCTTCCAGCTGTCCTGAATCTGCCTGAAAGTAGGTGGAAAAAGAGGATAATCTAGCCTATTATATCAACTGTATTACCTGCTGAATGTGTGAAGCACCATAAACTTCCTAGCTCTAGTACAGTGCCAACCAACAGCTAAGATTAATTTAGAGAGAAGGGAGGTTCATTTTCTCAAACTATTTTGGAATGGCTAAAACAACCGTATATAGAGTGTATGGTGGAGGCAAACTCAATCATTGCTTTCAAAAGGGAATTGGATAAGCACCTGAGGGGAAAACATTTGCAGGGCTACGGGGAAAGGGCGGAGGAGTGGGACTAGCTGAAATGCTCTTGCAGAGAGCCGGCATGGGCTCGGCGGGCTGAATGGCCTCCTTCTGTGCTGTAACCATTCTATGATAAATAGAAGGAGAATATGCTGGAAACACTCAGCAGGTCAGGTAGCATCTGCGGAGAGGGAAACAGTGTTAACATTTCAGATCGATGCAGCTCTGATGAAAGGTCATCGACATAAAACGTTAACTCTGTTTCTCTCTCCACAGATGTTGCCTGACCTGCTGAGTTTTTCCAGAATTTTCTGTTTTTATTTCAGATTTCTAGCACCCGCTTTTGTCTAAGTATAACACTCTGCATAGCTACATTAATGAATGGATTACTTACCTTACTATAAAGGCAAATAAATTAAGTTAAAAATTGCAGCACACCCATATGCTTTCTGATGAATGAATAATGGGAACATGAGAGGGTAATAAAAATGCACTCAAATCTAGGGCACGTGCGCTCTTATACTCTAATTATTTTCAATAGTAGTACAAAGTACTGCTATCAGCCACCCCTCTCTGTGATTGCTTCACGTTATGGACCAAGTACTTCATTCATTTTACACGTGGTATATCACTCAAATCAAAAAACTTGTTCCGTGTAATATGAAAAGTGAGATGTGTTTTGTGGGTTAACCTAGTTCCAATACACAACACAGCATGCGTGGCACACCGATCTATTAAAATAAACAGGCACTGTATTTTTAATTATTCAGTCCAAATTGAAATCTAAGTTAACAAGTATCTGAAATACAATGCACCACAACAAGATCATCAGAGTTGAATCAAAAGTTGACCTTTGTTTTCTTCAGGATTTTATTATTGTAAAAGAATTATGCCATTTTTTGGAAGATCCTTGCAGTTTCTTCCTCCCAGATGAATATTGAAGAAATATAAATTACAGAAAGCAAAACAGATTGGTCATTTCTGATAGAACAAACCAGAATATAAATTTTGCTACATAAAAATAATTCTTTGACTTAGGTATGCCACTATGAATAAATGTGTTAAACAAGTATGTCATAAATATAATGAAAACTATAAACAGACCAATCAGAACTCTTCAGTAACAAAAATAATACCGAAATTAGAATATTGCCAAAAGGCAGATTTTCACACGTTTCACATATGTAGCCACCTGTCAGTAATTTTTTTGTTCTCCATATCTTCCCACATACAGATTGGCTGAATGGGATCCTCTTTTATTTTTAAAACAGTTCTTATAATAAGCCTAGGCCTCTGAAAGTGAAGAGTGATCCAATTCGTTCCACCAGAGTAAAATGATACAGTCTATGTATGTGGTCTCTTCTGCCACATCTGTCATGGGCCATTTCGAAGTTCAGGCTCCTGCAGAGTTCAGATCACTTAATGCTCTTATTTACTGTGTAGGCATTAGGGAAAATCCAACTACTTTCCCTTTCTCAAATGAATTAACCACAAACAAAATGATCTATAAAATAAATGTACATATGCCAATCACTGAGGGAGCTTACTTTATTTCAACATACAATTAAACTGGAAGATCTGTGTTTTGTGTCAAAGTGAAATACTAAACTGAAAAACAGATTTGATTACAGAAATGTATTTTAAACTGCATTTCAGAAATGATATTGAAATTAAGTTAAATTACAGCTTATAATGATAAACGTGCAAAAATTACATTTACTTATTTTGAAAAGTTTAACTAAGGCTTTGAGGAAATAAATCACCTAACACCCTCATAGTTTGGCAGCTCTAAGTGACAGAAGCTTCACTAAATCCTCTGTTTACACTGGGGATTAACTGAGTAGATATTGAGCAGCAAACTGAACTGTCCATGGTCAAGGGAACCTGCTCTCTGTCAACCATTGGGGCATAAGGACCTGGCAGGAAGTGACCCATAAATACATCTTTACACTAGATTTATACAAAGAAAGTCTGCCTGTCACAAACCCCATATGACCATTAACTGCCCTGCAAGGCTTGCCAGGAGGCCTAATTACAGGTCTACAGAGTCTAATAACAAAAGCTGAAGAGCTTTAGCCTAGGGATGATCTGCTTCATACTGACTTGAGAGAGTCCATATAGTGTGACATTAGAAAAGGGCCCAGCTTTAAATCTCTCCAGGGACACAAAACAGAATCCAAGACCAAGTAGCCATGTGCAACTCAGCTTTGTACAAGCTTATGGCACCAGTTTTGTAGCATTAACATTCAACTTCTGCGTGCTTAACATCTGCTTAGGAAAAGACAGACTATCAGTTGTATATCCCCCTCGCATTTTGCTATGCACAAAAATGGGGAATAAAGGTAAATAATAGGCAGAAAAGTTAGCATACATCGATAAATAAACAATCTTTACACTTTTACTATTTTACTTTTTTAGTAATTTTCATTTGTAACAGGGCTGTGGGAAAAATGAGTTTCTTGAAAGGGTTAAGAATTTTGCAGGTCTTTGTTTCAAATCCTACCCTTTCATACACAAAGCAGGAAAAAACACATTGCAATTCAAATGTAGAAAAATATTTGCAATATACATATAATTTATTACATTACTGAGCATGAGTATGGTAAATACTGCAACTTTCTGAGTCTTTTTCCCTTCAAAAGAAAGATGATTGGCAAGGTGGAGGAATGATATGATTTTAAGATAGGCTGTATAATCAGATTGTCTTAATGTGTAGGGAAAACAAAGCTTGGACTGGCAAGAATAATTATTTTCCTACAGAGAAACTATAAAATTCTGTAGCATTTTCCTGATCAAATATATTTTATCTATAGCTAAAAAGATTTTTTCAAATCATTAGTGCATCATTATCATTTGCAACTAATCAGGAAGATACTGGGTAAAACCACCTTTAGTTCTTCAACGATGCAACAATTTCAAATTATTTTGTTGGTGCATTTGCCAGTTCTGCACAGTGTAAATAAAGGAAACCAGATATTTCCAAATGAGATATGAAAATTCTGCACATCATTCACAAGTTATACATTTTCCAGATACCATACAGAAACAATATGGGATAATAAAACATTTTATGGTATTAACATTTATGGGGCTTTTTAAAATGTGATTTGGAACATGTGAAAGCCAAAATTCAAGGTGACATCATGTGTGGTCAGACTTTGTTCTGGAAGTCTTGTTCAGTCAGATTCTGGTGTCCCTGGAATGAGAATGTCTTAATATAGGCAGGCTTGATTTTTGTTCCCAGCAGTATCTTTTCCCATTGCTTTGTACAAGAATTTTTATTTGAGTGGTAGAAAATTACTGGAAGTTTTCTTCTTACATGACTTCTTGTATTTGTAGTACTACACAGTACTTGAAGTCTACTATAGTTTGACTGGCTGTTGTCTTCATTCCATTATTTAACCCTTTTGTTTTGGTTTTTATGTCATGCATTCTTACCGGGTTTTTTTTCATTTTAATTGGTTGGTTGCCGTTACTATGGATACTGTCCAGGGAACACTGTGTGGTAGAGACTGGAAGTATCATTGATTCAGGTCAGGGGTCATTGAACATTTCATGGAGTTGCCGATTTAAGCTTGTTCTGGAGAGTTCATGATGTTATCCCATTCATGTTATTTAAATCAACTATGAACAGGACACAAATATTGAACACTGAAATTTTTATGTCAATGTGGAAAGTACATCCGAATGCCACTGTATGATGAACCCTGTCTTTTACAGTAACTTGGTTTCAAATAACTACTGCAAATGCATGACCAATATTTAACATTACTTTAAGTCTGGGTCTAAAGTAACATTTTGGCAGTGGAGAAATTTGCTCTTCACTTGGAAATACTAGCCACAAAACTCCATTTTAATTTTCTGCTTTGATCTCCAAGAGGTATGCAGATAAACCAGCATAAAGTCAACAGAACTAACGTGACCAACAATAAAAACAGAATTATCTAAAATACATCACAGATCTGTTGGCATCTGAAAAGAGAGAAGATAGCTTAAAGATAAACCTATCTTTTCTCATTTTACTTGTAAACTGACCTTCTGTGTACTTCCAACAATTTTTGTTTTTATTTCCAGCATTTGGTCTCACATGTCTGTGCAATGTAAAGCTACATTGACCTTGCAGGTAAAGTGTCAGTTTGGCTCTGTGATAACACTCTCGCCTGGTCAGAATGTTGTGGACTCTAGCCCCCACTCCAGGATTTGAGTACATCATTATTGCTAAAACTACACTTCAGTGCTGTACTGAGGGAGTGCTGGATTGTCAGCAGAGCTGTCTCTCAGTGGAATCTTGGGTAAAGTGGTCTAGGGGCTACAGTACTGGACCAGCAAACCAGAAGTTATAAATTCAAATCTCCCCATGGCAAATTATGAAAGTGAATTTAATAAATCTAGTAATTTGAGGGCTGGCACCAGAAAAGATGATCATAAAAGTTGCCGCAACAAGAACCCAACTGGTACACTAACGTCCTTCAGAGAGGAACCTACCACCCCTACCTATCTGGCCCACATGTGACTCCAGTCCCACACCAGATGGTTGAATCTTAATGACCTCAGGGGGAACTAGGAATGGTCAACAAACAATGGCCCACGTCCCAACAACAAATAAATATAGGTGTACCTAAAAGATCCCACAACACTATTCAAGGAAGAGCAGAGAGTTCTCCAGGTATCCCAGCCAACATTCTTTACTCAACCACCACTACCGAACACAGATTAACTTGTTATTTGTCTCACTTGCTATTTATGGAAACTTGCAGTGTGCAGATTGGCTGCTGTGCTTGTCTACAAGTGACAACATTTCAAAAATTATTTGTTGGCTGTGGAGCGCTTTAGATGACCTGAGAATGTGAAAGGCACTATGCAAATATAAGTTCTTGCTTTCTTAAGGACAAGTTAATATATTTGAAGGACAATAAAATAAACTGTGCTGTTGGTTTGTAGCTAATGCTTCAAATGACTGTTGTAAACATGACACACCTCTTCCCAATAGGTGAACATTAATCATAAAAATATATCATAGCCTGGAAATTGCGGTTGGAGGCTTGCCGCCTGCGTATGCCTCCGAACCGCAAGAAAAGCCCGCAGTTACCTGCTGCCTCCAGAACTTCAGACACTTGAGGTCCTGGACCTGCAGGCGCACACCTGCGTAAAGACCCACGCATCCCAGGGGTGGATGCGGTTCGCAAGCGTTCCTGGGATCACGTGGGCCAGGCCAACCAATGACAAAGGGGGATCTCTATTATGCTTATGGGGATTCCATTTACGTACGGAATCCCCATTAGCATATTAGAAATCACCTAAAAAATACAATTTCACAACACTGAAATAAAAATAAATGATCACAGGTTCAAAATTAATTAAAATACCACTTAATTAAACATTTAAAATAAAAATTTAACATTTTGAAAAATAAATTTAAACATTTTTAACCGGGACAAAATTCAGCTTAACTAATTTTAAATGTAAGTGAACGTGTAAATCATGAAAAAAAAATTATTTTAACATTTATTTAAACCCTTACGCTGGTAAAAGAAGCCCTTATGCCTGCTTTTGCCAGGCGTAAGGGTTTGGTTGGTATTCGCTGGGCAGTAGTTGGACAAACAGCCCAACCCTGCGCCAGCGAAAGTCAATTTCCAGCGGATGGGTACGATCTGTCAAGGAGAAACTTGACAGATCGCAAGTTCTGGGTTTTCGCGCATGCACATCTCAAGCGGAAACCGGAACTTGCGGGGCACTTACGATGGCGTACGCTGTCATAGGCCCCGTAAAATCCGGGCCAATGTTTGCCATTTTTTTCATAAAGTGGAAAATTAAAAAATGGAAGAGTGTGATCTCATACTTCATGAGAAAAGAAAAGCCCATCATGTGGAGGATGCTTTTCCCAGTTGTCCCAATTCATTAAGGATGCCATTATACTACCATTTTCTCATCGATAAGAAGCCGTTTCAGGCAGACACTGATGCAAAATTAGCTGAAATTAAGGTGTTAAGTAACAATCTGACTCCTAAGCACACTAAATCTGTGAGGTTACTTCATGCTGCTTTGAGTCCTGACCAGGTGCAGTATAGGTCCTGCATTTTGAGTGCCAATTCAGCATTTCTAGGCTCTTCATGAACCCTTTTCGCAATGCTCGTAATGCTAGGAAAAAGTAGAAATTCTCTCTGTGCTCTCGTAACATTAAAAATTTGCCACATAGGGAGCAAGCTCTGCATGCATCAAAGCTGCACATCTCACTCCACAGATACTGATCTGAAACTAGTAGCTGCAGTCGAACTCCAGCCTTAAAATACATCTATTGCTTATGTATGGCAATAACATGTTCTGTTATGGCCCTTGATCTCTTGTTAGAAACTCATCTAAAAATTGCTGGATTTTTTAGGGCTGCATCGACTGAATGCCAGCACAATAGTAGGCGATTATGCAATAACCTAAGCAATGATGCAATCCATATTTCATCCAGTTGTGATATATATATTACCAGTAATTGGCTCACTACATTCAAGTAACACACTATTTTGTTGTTTAGATTAGATCCATTAAATTATGCCTCAATCAACATAACAAAATCAGATTATCTGGTCATTATCACACTGCTGTTTGTGGGAGCTTGCTGTGCGCAAATTGGCTGCCCCGTTTCCCACATTACAACAGTGACTACACTCCAAAAAAGTACTTCATTGGTTGTAAAGCGCTTTGAGATGTCTGGTGGTCGTGAAAGACGCTATATAAATGTAAATCTTTCTTTTCTTTTTAAAGCAGCAACCACAGTCTTAATTGTTCCTGCAACTCACCAGTATTTCCCATTAGTAACTACTAATTGGATTTAATGTGTCTGAGCAAATGTGTCCTTAAAACAAACATTCCCAATGTTCGCTTCTAAGTAATGGACCTAATAATAGGGTTCTCATTAACTGCCATTTACGGTACTATACAGGTTTATTTAAAAATGGAAACTAAAACATCCAACACATCATGTAACACTACTTCAGTGTTTGTATAAGCCATAACATTTTTCATAAAATATATACCAACTATCTTTATCTACTGTGCTATCAATGCACTATTTTGATCAAAATTGAATTGCTTTACAAATTGGAGCTTGGAACAACTACCATACGTTGGTGCCCATTGAATTTTGAATGGTTTTAAATAAAATAGCTATGATCAGCCATAAAGAAAATCACCGCTCTAAATACATTTTAATTATTGCTTAGGTATTAAGGATTTCCCATTTGTTAAATGCTGAAAGAAATATTGCTGCTTTATCTTCAGCATAAAATTAAATAATTACATGTCCACATGCCGTGCATTGTTGAAATTGTAATCCGGAATCTTAAAAGTGAAGTCACAAAAGTGAAATTCAAATAGAAAATCATTTTTTTTTTAAAAACAGAAACAGCTTCCTGTTTCCCATCAAGAGTGCGTGTGATCCATCCTCTCCTTCAATTTTTCACTCGAAAAATAAGGTGCCATGCACGATATATTTCATTTGAATCACACAGATTCAGGACTGAGATGATATATAACCCATAGTAGCTTTATCATATTTTGGAGAGCAAGATTAAGAAATAAATGCTGACAGCTCTGTGCAAACTAAACAAATTGTACCATTCAGCTCACAACCGTCACATCTACTTTATAATTATACATTTCAAAAATATATTAAAGGTACTCCAAGTTATATATACAATTTGAACCTTGAACCATGATACTGTTCTATTGGGGGGAAACTGAGATGAAAGCATAGATACATTGAAAGTTCAGCCAAAATGGTGAACAAAGAAAATCAGATACTATCAGATACTAAGTTTCTATTGAAGCTTTTTCATTTTACTGATATCATCAATTGCTTTTGTAGTTAATAATTAAGTGATTTCTTTAAAGTATATAAATGAAAATAAAATATTGATCATGAAAGTAATTTGCAAAAAAAATCCATTCAGTTTTCTTCTAAAATACCAAAGCACCAAATTTGACACCAATCACTATTAATGTAACATAAAATTAGCTGTATTTTATAAAGGAGATAACAAGAAATATACATGGTTAGTGAAAAGTTTCATTTCTTTTCACAATGTTATTTTCTCCTCCTTCCTCTTGAAGGGATTAACTCCTTGCTGGGCTACAGTTCCATGGGTGCCAGTCGACCAATGGCATGCCACCCAAGTGGCCATTATTCATGTGCAAGCAATGACCTTTCTTTCTCCAGTAGCGGCAGCCTGAACACAGTGGAGCAGATATCAGAACAAGGAAACAGGGAAAAGAATGCAAGACACAGAGCCCAGGACTAGGTCTCATTGGGCCCGAAAGAGACTGGAAGATATCAGTACAGCCCAAGTCCCCGCTACCAACTATCCTGTGATCTGCACACTGATCCTCTTTCACCTTTTCAGCCATGTCAATACCACCCAATTCCTGGTTTCCAATGTTGTCAAAATCGATAGATGCTTACGCAATAAATTACTGTTGCTTTACTAAGGTGATTGGCAGAATAGTACACACAACTGCCGGTGCTGATGCAGCTATACTCAGCTGCTCTGAGCCTGTTGCTGATGCTAAAATTACTCCCACATGTCCACCTGCCTGGAAACTGGGAATCCTCATCATCAAACTCTGGAGACTCTTCAACCACCAAGAACATAAGGGATCATCAGGGAGTTTAGACAATATTGAGAAGATAACAATTCTTTACCAGTTAGATTTAGATGAAATGCTGAATATCTGTTTAATATAGAAGATGGGGAACTTTGTCTTGTGGTATGAGTGATTGCAGTCAATGTCCAACTCTTGCTTGGTTCAAAGACCATGCACTGAGAAATGGGCAGTGTTGTTGGGACTGAATGAGATCAATGCTAAACTGTGTATAAAAGGAGTGATAGCAAGGTAAATCTACTTAGTAGATGCATTGACCCTGACAAACCAGCATTATTCTGGGAGTAAATGGTCTAAGTTGGCCCCTGCTAGAAAAGATACACCCCACCCTGGGGAAAACGGGCAAGCAGACAAGGATGAGGACAGCTGTCAGTGAAGATGCTAGATTGCAAGCAACAAAAAGCATGGTCCTGAAACCTCAGCTTTCGCAGGGTGGAAAGAGTGCACTCTGGAAAATCTTTCCAGATGGAGTGGGCTCTTAGCAGAGGACTGGGCTTGATAGCATTGCCAGGATCTTTTTAAGTGGTCACATAGCTACAATTAGTTCAAAGCCGGGGGACCTGATCCTCTATGTCCTTGAAAGACATCTTAGAGGATTTTGGCATGAACCACATTGTTCAATGCTGTTGTCTAACATGAGGACCTTGAAAGCTTTGGTTTGAGGCAAGGACCGGAGAGGTATAGAAACTCAAGTACTCAATGTGCTTGAGATCATTAGTAATGATCATGGATGGTACATGAGTTCACCTGGACACTGCATTGACCAGCCTCAGAGATCATTCCATCACAGGAAGCTTAAAGATTCCCTCTCAAAGGGGATGGCCTCTTTTTTGTCACTTGGAATAAATCGTTGGATGATATGGGGCCTGAGATCAGACTTCTCTTTTTCCTGCAATAGTCCTTTCCTTGCCTTACAGGAAATGCATCGAATGATCAAAGACCATGGTTAGCAAGTCATTAAAGGGCTGTTGCTCCCAGATACAAAAGGAGCCCAGTATATGGCTATGATCAATAATCAGGACAAACTTGCAGTGAAAGTTGAGGTAATGCTTGGATAACTTTGTCTGGGTAAAGATACCCTAGAAGGGGTCCAAGCCTTGGCTTGTGAGATCCAGGTACATTGCTTAGAAGTGCCCAAAAATTATGGAAGAAGCCTGCTGATATCAGGTGTTTAAGGTTATCCTGGTACATTTACCTGCCTGTCAGCCTTTGCTCAGTGGTGGCACTTTTGCCTCTGAGTCAGAAGGTCGTGGGTTCAAGCCCACTCCAGAGACGTAAGCACATAATCCAGCCTGACACTTCTGTGCAGTACTGAGGGAGTGCTGCACTGTTGAAGGTGCTGCCTTTTGGATGAGACGTTAAACTTGGGCACCATCTGCCCTCTCAGGTGGATGTAAAAGATCCCATGGTACTATTCGAAGAAAAACAGAGCAATTCTGCTGTCCTGGTCAATATTTATCCCTCAACCAATATCACCAAAAATAAACAGATTTGGTTATTATCACATTGTTAATTGTGGGACCTTGCTGCACATAAATTGGCTGCCGCCTTTCCCTAAATTACAACAGTGACTACACTTCAAAAATACTTAATTGGCTGTAAAGCGCGTTGGGATGTAGCTTTGTAAATTTAAGTCTGGTGAGCAGGAAACAGACCTAGGTGTCATAGCACATGAATCTCTTAAGGTTCATGAATAGTGCCGCAAAACTATAGCAAAAGCAAATGGAGTATTAGGATGTATTGCCAGGACAACCCAAACAAAATAGAAAGCACTATAATGTATAAGACTTTGGTAAGGTCTCATCTAGAATAATGTGTCCAGTTTTGGTCCTCTCACATTGTGGGTGATATGGAGGCCCTGGAAATGGTTCAGAAAAGGGTCACGAAAAAGAAAAAGAACTTGCATTTTATAGAGCACCTTTTAGGACCTCAGGACCCAAAGTGCTTTTACAGCCAATTAAGTACTTTTGAAGTGTAGTTACTATTGTAATGTAGGAAACAGGGCTGCCAATTAGCACACAGCGAGGTACCACAACCAGCAAGGAAATAAATGACCAGATCATCTGTTTTTATGTGTTGGTTGAGGGATAAATATTGGCCAGGACACCAGTGAGAACTTCCCTGCTCTTCTTCGAAAGAGTGCCATAAGATCTTTTACCGTCCACCTGAGAGGGCAGACATGACCACAGTTTAAAGTCTCATCCAAAAGACGGCACCTCCAACAGTGCAGCACTCCCTCAGTACTGCACTGGAGTGTCAGTCTAGATTGTGCTCACATTTCTGGACTGGGGCTTGAACCCACGACTTTCTGACTCAGAGGCGAGAGTGCTACCACTGAGCCAAGGCTGACACTAAATTGATACCTTGTTAAATGTCCATAAGTTTTTCTTTTCAGTGACCTTTGGAACACGTTACTGGCTCATTCAATGAGTGCTGATTCATTGCAAATGTTGAAAAGAGAGCTGGACAAGTTCCTAACTGTGGTTAGCATCACAGCGTACAAAAGGTAGGTGGGGTATTGGGTGATGTTTCTCCTGGTGACTGTGGTCTCCGTCGATCAGTTCTGTATATCTTTACAGGTACATTCTGTATAAAATCTTTTGTGCCAAAAAATACAGAAAATTCAACTGAGTAGTGTTAGAACCAACATGATATGAATGTGGGTTTTGTTTTGCTTTCACGTTGTCAGGGGAACACAAATTAAGTACACAAGACAGTCACTCTGAATCATGCCAAGTTTGTAATTTACTGTTCGTTTCTCACATGGATTCTAGAATGTGTCTGATCCAACAAAAAAACAATGCAATGAGTAGTGGTAGGAAATGCTTTCTTAGTATCTTTCTGTAATTAAACAGACCTCATTGATAATCATTCATACTAAACAAAATTTAAAAAGGAGACACAGAACAAAAGAAAATCTGCAAATCATTTTTGAAAAGCAGCCCAAATGTTATGGCACCAGCAAATACACACTTGGAAATTAAGAAAAAAGACATGCATTTATACAGCTGCAACTGAAAATCAATATTAGTCTTTTGATTGGGGTTTGCAATGCCGGGATCCTGAGGAGCCCAGCCATTTTAACAGTCCCAAAATCCCCTGGATTGACAGCTGAGAAACTGGGGATTGCAGAAGTGACATGACAGTAAAAATCTGTGGTGTTCCTAGTGATTAGTTGAAATGAAGCTTTGGCGAGTACAGGTACACAGGAAGATAAGCGCCGGTGAGCAAGAAAATAAGGTACAACTGAATAATGGCAAAGAGAGAAAACAGGACAAGAGAAAGGAGCAGCGCCAGAAATAGAATGGTTGGTTACAGCACAGAAGGAGGCCATTGGGCCCGTCGAGCCCGTGCCAGCTCTCTGCAAGAGCACTTCAGCTAGTCCCACTCCACCGCCCTTTCCCCGTAGCCCCGCAATTTTTTTTCCTTCAGGTACTTATCCAATTCCCCTTTGAAAGCCACGATTGAATCTGCCTCCACCACCCTTTCAGGCAGTGCATTCCAGCTCCTAACCACTCACTGCGTAAAAAAGTTTTTCCTCATGTCGCCTTTGGTTCTTCTGCCAATCACCTTAAATCTGGTTCTCGACCCTTTCGCCAATAGGAACAGTTTCTCTCTATCTACTCTGTCTAGAGCCCTCATGATTTTGAACACCTCCATCAAATCTCCTCTCAACCTTCTCTGCTCTAAGGAGAAAAACCCCAGCTTCTCCAGTCTATCCACATAACTGAAGTCCCTCATCCCTGGAACCATTCTTGTAAATCTTTTCTGCACCCTCTCCAAGGCCTTCACATCCTTCCTCAAGTGCGGTCCCCAGAATTGGACACAATACTCCAGTTGAGTCCGAATCAGTGTTTTATAAAGGTTCATCATAACTTCCTTGCTTTTGTACTCTATGCCTCTATTTATAAAGCCCAAGATCCTGTTTATTTTTTAACCACGTTCTCAACCTGCCCTGCCACCTTCAATGATTTGTGCACATATACCCCCAGGTCTCTCTGCTCATGCACCCCCTTTAGGATTGCACCCTTTAGTTTATATTGCCTCTCCTCGTTCTTCCTACCAAAATGTATCACTTCGCACTTTTCTGCGCTAAATTTCATCTGCCACGTGTCCGCCCATTCCACCAGCCTGTCACTGTCCTCTTGAAGTCTATCACTATCCTCTTCACTGTTCACTATACTTCCAAATTGAAATTGTGCCCTGTACACCCAAGTCCAAGTCATTAATATATATCAAGAAAAGCAGTGGTCCGAGTACTGACCCTTGGGGAACACTACTGTGTACTTTCCTCCAGTCCGATAAACAACCGTTCACCACTACTCTCTGTTTCCTGTCACTTAGCCAATTTCGTATCCACACTGCCACTGTCCCTTTTATTCCATGGGCTTCAACTTTGCTGGCAAGCCTATTAAGTGGCATCTTATCAAATGCCTTTTGGAAGTCCATATACACCACATCAACCACATTGCCCTCATCAACCCTCTCTGCTACCTCATCAAAAAACTCAATCAAGTTAGTAAAACATGATATGCCTTTAACAAACTTGTCCAAGTGACTATTAATTTTGTCCCGGATTATCGATTCTAAAAGCTTCCCCACTACCGAGGTTAAACTGACTGGACTATAGTTGCTGGGTTCATCCTAACACCCTTTTTTGAACAAATGTGTAACATTTGCAATTCTCCAGTCCTCTGGCACCACCCCCATATCGAAGGAGGATTGGAAGATTATGGCCAGTACCTCCGCAATTTCCACTCTTACTTCCCTCAGCATCCTATCTACTTTAAGTACAGCCAGCCTTTCTAGTACCTCCTCTTTATCAATTTTTATCCCATCCTGTATCTCAACTACCTTCTCTTTCACTATGACTTTGGTAGCATCTTCTTCCTTGGTAAAGACAGATGCAAAGTACTCATTTAGTTACTCAGCCATGCCCTCTGCCTCCATGCGTAGGTCACCATTTTGGTCCCTAATAGGCCCCAACACTCCTCTTACTACCCATTTACTGTTTATATGCCTATAGAAATGGAAAGATATTGTGGGATAAAGAGAACTGAGACAGGCACAGGTGAGAGAGTGACTGTTTGATATGTAAAATTGTCCTTAGAGAAAACTGCCAGGCAATTTGGGAGTGAAAATAAAAGGAGCTAGAGTTTGAAAGCTTGATACCTGTTGGCATTTTAGAGTAGGAGCCAGGGCAGTGCTCAATGCACCATAGACTACAGGAGCAACAAAGCTTATTGGAGCAACCTGGCTTAAATACTTGTCAGGTTGCACTGGCTTCATATTGTACAGAACTGTGGCACTTCTATCTGTTCAAACAAAAGCTTGTAAACAGTAAAGGAGGAGATGGTGAAAGAGAGATCCTGATAGTAGTATAAAAGTAATGGTAAAAAACAATCCTGAACTCTAAGAATTTGAATTAAAATCCCAAAATTGCAAAACGCAATCAGGATTATCAACCCTATTTTATTCAGAATATCTGAACTATGGGAAACATGCAAATATAAATGTATGTCCTATAGAACACTTGTAATGATATGTCTGCTTTACAATAAGTGTTGTATTTTAAAAATTCAGAGTACACTTTAAGTAGGAGGAAATACCCAAAACACATTTTGACATTTTACTTCTTGAGATAAAGCTATGCAAAATAGCACTTATGTCACAATTCACTTTGTGAATAATTTATGGGATCATCCTGAATTTAAAGCTTCCGTATTTTTGAGTTCTCAGTACGTAAATGAACAGTAAAAATACTGCAATCAAGAAGGAAACAAGTGGCATTCCGTCGCAAAAAAAAACACTAAGCAAATAGAAGAGGGTGGATTTCTTCAAGTTATTGGGGTCGTAGTTACATGTTTCGCAATGGATGCATGGTTTCAAGTAAGTTATTTATAAGAAAGAATCAATGGTCTGATTAAATTCTAATTTGGTAATAAACATAGTAAAATCTTAGGTTGTAAAGGTGACAAATTTACAGATACAAAAATACAGTATAAATAGTTGCCACTACACCCACGTATGAACTCTAAAGAAAATCTAAAAGCCATTTTATGATAATTGATACAAATAATTTATTGAGGAAGAGACAGATTAACAGAGGAACAGTGACACAACATAACTTGCCTTCTCTTCACCCCCCACACCCAGCAATTAAAAAAAAATTAGTCATTACAAGTTAATGGCCCGGAGGTTATTGAAACAACGCAACCAGCAAGTTACGTGAAAACTTACAGCGATCTTCCCATTGGCAAGTTACGTTAAAATTTTCTGAGAATCTCATTAACATACGCTGGAATTTTAAAAAAAGCGTAAAACAAGTGGAAATCAGTGTAACCAATCTGGGCCCAAGGAAAGTGCCGAACTGATGCCATATTCTTTCAAGTCCCTCCTTATACATGAAAATTGAAGTCTCAAATCTTCAAACCATTATTTATATGTATTAGGCATGCATTGAAGTTTTCCAGTTTTTAATTCAAATCATTCTAGTGGCATAAAGGTGCATTCAAAGAGACAGAAAATACATTTTAGGTCTGAGTGAGAAAAAATTGCTGGAAAAAAATGCCATAAAATACCAGAAATATAACTTTGGGTTCTGTTGTGCCTAAAAATTTGGGTGTACATTTACAGCCTGTTCAGAACTGGCCTAAGTTCAGGGAATTCATGTGAGCTGCACTTTTGCATGGGAGTTGTAACTATGTTAATGAGTGCCAGACGGTTGCAATGAATTGGCGTAAAAGATTGAGGAAATTCACATGTAGCATAAAAATTATAGTACATCATTTATACCCAAACTTCCTTGATCTTTAGCACCAGAAATCAGCATTACACCATGAGTACCGCATTTTAGGCACAAATTTACAGACAATTCTAGGTTAGTAAGTCTATGCAACGCCTATGCATGGTGGTCTCCATGGCTAGCATCAACAATGCTCTGTCTTAGCCAACACAAGGCATATCTTTCTAGGACAGTGTTGCCAGCCTCTACTCTGTGCACAATTATTATATTCCTCCTTCAACCTCCCTACTATACACACACACATACATTCCAGTCTCATCAATCAAATACAAGTTGCCACGTCATCAGTAACAAAACAGGAAAAAAGATATTTTCACCAAAATGTGAGAAGGACTGCAATAAAATATATGTTCATGTACTACAGTTGCGAATTGAGAGCAGTTTGATTGCTTGAAGGACTCAACCTGTGTTGGTGAGACCACACCTAGAGTACTGCATACAGTTTTGGTCTCCTTATTTAAGGGGGGATATACTTGCATTGGAGGCAGCTCAGAGAAGGTTCACTAGGTTGATTCCTGAGATAAAGGGTTGTCTTATGAAGAAAGGTTGAGCAGGTTGGGCCTATACTCATTGGAGTTTAGAAGAATGAGAGATGATCTTATTGAAACGTATAAGATTCTGAGGGGGCTCGACAGGGTAGATGCAGAGAGGATGTTTCCCCTCGTGGGGGAATCTAGAACTAGGGGGCATAGTTTCAGAATAAGGGGTCGCCCATTTAAAACAGAGATGAGGAGGAATTTCTTCTCTCAGAGGGTCGTGAATCTCTGGAATTCTCTACCCCAGAGAGCTGTGGAGGCTGGGTCATTGAATGGGCCAAAAATTCGGCCCTTCCCGGGTGAGTACACAGTGCGTACTCACCCGTAAGACGTCCCGAAGTGCCGGTTGCCTGCATGCACTGCGCATGCGCGGGAAACCGGAACTTCCGGTCTGGTGAAGGGGGCAGTTCCTAGGTGAACCGCGTGCGCGGTAGAGGCTGCGCGCACGCAGCACACTTAGATTTTTTTTCAGGTTTCTACGGGAGGGTAAGTAGTGAAGAACCTACGCTTATAAAAAGGAGGCGCAGGAGCCGTTTTCAACAAGGTAAGTGGTTAATTAAGTATAATTTTAAAAAAATTTCAACAGGTTTATCTTTTTTAGATACTTTAAAGAAAGGTAAGTTTATTTTTATCACTTTTAAAAAGTATTTTAATTTTTTCAAAAATTTAAATTTTTGTTTAAAGTGGTTAATTTATTTAACTATAGTTATTTTATAAATGTGATGGTTTTTAAAAAAAATTTATTTTAAGTTTAGCTGTTCTTTTGGGGCCGATTTCAATTCATAGATTTGACAGGTCTTCCTGTCAAATCTATGAATGAAAGATGGTCGGCAGCCATTGGCTCTCCATGGCCCACGTGATCCCAGGGGACGCATCACACTAACTGCGCCCCTGGGACACGCACGCACTGCGCGCCGGCACTTGGAGCAGGCCCAGGAGCTGAAGTTCCCGTGGGCCCAAAACACAACGGCAGGCACGGTAGGTAAGTGCGCGCGCGATCCTTACCCCCGCGGCAAGCCGGAGAGGCGAATTTCAGGGCCAATATATTTAAGGTGGAGATAGACAGATTTTTGAACGATAAGGGACTCGAGGGTTATGGGGAGTGGGCAGGAAAGTGGAGTTGAGGCCAAGACCAGATCAGTCATGATCTTATTGAATGGCGGAGCAGTCTCGAGGGGCCAAATGGCCTACTCCTGCTCCTATTCCTTATGTTCTTATGTTCAACCAGAATATATCACTGTTTAATTGCATTTCAAGAATGTTGACATTTTAACAAATAATAATTTCAAAGCACTTTAAAGATAATAGCTAGCCATCCAAATATAAATGGTAAAAACACCCTTCTTCTTCATCAGGAAATGTGAAATATGGTAAAACTTATCAGCATTAATTTATCATTCTTTTATAAGAGACAAATAAGTATGTTTCTAATTAAGTGCTTACACAAATCCTTGTAAACTTAAGTTTGAATCTAAGTTCCAAAAAATTGAAAGAACTTGGCAAGCAAATACAAACAAGCCAGATCTGCCAAAGAAAGAAATTGCATCAAGAATTTAACAACCAATTTCAGAATCTGCTTTCAGCAAGCATAGTATCTGGAGTTAATAGCTTTCATGAGAAAAAATATTTACTCTATTTATTTTTAGTGAGGCAAAGTTTATTTTCACAACTAAGAAAATAATGAAACTAGTGCAAAATATAAACTATCTTTTGAAAGCATCTACACAATATGTGTATAGGGAAATTCAACCTCACATGGTCTCATATGGTGCATGATACTTTAGGAATAGAAAACAACATGATACTTCAATCCCATCACCTACCAGCAGCCTGGAGGACCAACTGTAGTCTCGCTTTGGCCTGTTCCGCAGGGGGCTGCAAGACAACAAAGATAAACCCACATCAAATATAATGGATTTCTGTATTAATGATGACACTGTCCAAGGGATTTTCATTCATCAAGAAATAAAAGAGCAACTGTTCACAACAATATACAATTAATGTGTAATCAAAAAGACACACCAGTCAGCAAACTATTTTGAATGATTGGTGGAACACCCTCAGATTCTGATTTAGAGTGGAACACCAGATGCCCATAAAAATCAGACAACACTAAACGTTTTAGACATTTTACATAATTTTAAAAAGGGTTTCCAATTAGAAGTTTAAAATTTCTGTATAATGTTACTTGAGATATATCTTCTTGTAGCAGTACTGTTCTAATAACTGGGCTGTAACTAAATGTAAGATGTTAAATTGTCGAAATATAATTAATTGTACTGTGACCAACCACTTGTACAACATCCATCCCTCAGCTCCAAAAACTACTCTTTCCACCAATGATACCTTTTTGTCAGAGAAAATGACACTTCATTTTCACATGCATGCTGGTGTGCTGCATCTATTATAATATAATGAAATTCCAACGAATAAAAAAGATGTAAAGTTTGCTTTAATTCTTTGTAGTATGGGATCATTAGATTATTTGAGGATTTGCATAGTCAGTTCATACACATGTGCCACCAGAGCTCCATGCAATCCCATTCAGCAAAGAAATGTTCACATTTGCATAATCCTTCAAAGGCATCAACCTCCTCCTCCCCCACACAAATCCTCAGATTTAACATTATAGCTTCAAGTATTATCAAAATTACACTTTCTGCAACTTTGTGTGATGCAAATATATACACCATTTTGTATAATGGTTTTGTTAAGATAAACTGGGAGCATGCAAAAATTATAGAGATGTGAAAACATCAAAATGTATACTATATATCTGTGAGGCACAGTTTTATGGGGATGCTTTTCAAGCACAGCATACTATTATGTTTCTGTTTCTGCCAATGCTCTCCCTTTCCCTCATCTCCTGAAGGCATTGGCTCCTTGCTGGGATACACTTCCAATTCTATAGTAACTTGTCAAAGTGGCCATTCTTCATGTATGGGCCTTGGCAGTGAGCATTAACAGGTTATTCGAATATGGGGCTATCACTGTCAAGCCAGTACTTGTCCTCATCTACATAAGTATAGAGAATGGGTCACTGAATAGGTTCCCTAGCCAATCCCTTCCCAAGCCTGAGTTGCTGAGGCCAATTGTAGTGCCACTGTCTGCCATTACCCGAGCTGAGGTCAGATAACTTAGAAGGTGGGATCAGACTTGGATATAATAATCACATTTTGCCATAAAAAAGACTTGCATTTATATAGCACCTTTCATGCCCTCAGGACATTCCCATTTGCATCAAATGAAGTACTTTCAGAGTGTAGTCACTGTTGTAATGTAGGAAATGCGGCAGCCAATTTGCACACAGCAAGGTCCCACAAATAGTAATGTGATAATGACCAAATGATCTGTTTGTGATTTTGGTTGAGGGATAAATGTTGACCAGATCACCAAGGAGAACACCCTTGTTCTTCTACAAAATATTGCCGCGGGATCTTTTACATCCACCTGAGAGGGGCAGACGGAGCCTCGGTGTAATGTCTCATCCAAAAGACAGTGCCCGAGTGCAGCTCTCCCCCAGTACTGCATTAGTGTGTCAGTCTAGATTAAATAAGAATTGAACCCACAATGTTCTGATTCAGAGGCGACAGTGCTACCACTGAGCCACGGCCAACACATAAGGAGTATTAGTTTAATGGCCGACTACAACTGAACGTAACAGAAAAATTACATCTGAAAAATAACTTTCTGAAATAGTTCACGAAAATAAAATAAATACTGACCGAGTTCACTGCCCTTTATATTTTAATTTTCAATGTGTATTTTTTCTTTTTATACACTAAGTAGCATAACAGGGTGCATCGGTGTATAACAAAAATGTGTCACAAATTTGATATTGATGGATCCAGGGAGCACAGAGGGGGAAAAAAAATCAAAAGAAATTGTACCAGGTGCCAGAGATTTCCCATGACTAATTGCATGCTTCATGCAAACCAAGTTTAACCCAAACCAACCAGCTCTGTACTTGAATGCAATGGACAGACGGTGCCTTCTGGGAGAGAGTTCCACAGGCAGAAATGGTGATAAGCTTCACAGCTGACATCTTGTGCTGATGTTTGCAATGGAATGACATGGAAATCTGGCTTAAGTGTTAACAATATTACATAGAATATACAGCTCAGAAACGGGTTATCCAGCCCAACCAGTCCATGCTGGTGTTTATGCTCCACTCGAGCCTCCTCCCATCCTTTCGCATCTAATGTATCAGCATAACCCTCTATTCCATTCTCCCTCATATGCTTATCTAGCCTCCCCTTAAATCCATCTATACTATTC
This sequence comes from Squalus acanthias, assembly GCA_030390025.1. Classification (NCBI taxonomy): domain Eukaryota; kingdom Metazoa; phylum Chordata; class Chondrichthyes; order Squaliformes; family Squalidae; genus Squalus; species Squalus acanthias. The sequence continues at coordinate 54,367,508 of CM059429.1, forward strand.
GCCTCAACCACTCCCTGTGGTAGAGAGTTCCACATTCTCACCACTCTCTGGGTAAAGAAGTTTCTTCTGAATTCCTATTAGATTTTTTGGTGACAACCTTATATTGATTGTCTCGAGTTTTGCTCTTCCCCACATGTGGAAACACTCTCTCTCTCTGTCTACTCTACCAAACCCTTTCATAATTTTAACAAAAACCTTTCATAATTTTAAAGACTGTTATTCGGTCACCCCTCAGCCTTCTTTCCAAGAGAAAAAAGACTCAGCCTGTTCATTCTTTCCTGATAGGTATAACCTCGCAGTTCTGGTATCATCTTTGTAAGACTTTTTTTGCGGCCTCTCCAGTGTCTCTATATCCTTTTTATAATATGGTGACCAGAACTGCACACAGTACTCCAAATGTGGTCCAACCAATATTGGTGGGCTGTCCTGATCACAATGTTGCAAAAGACTGGGCCACTTCTTCCCATAGCTCTGTACAGTTTTGAGACCAGAAGCAAGTTATAGGATTTCTCTGCAGTAGTCCAAACAAAACAATGCCAAGACTTGGCCATAAAATAAGATTCTATTTTCTTTGTGTTATGGAAAAAATGTATCTTTGATTGCTAATGAAAAAGTAATGAGAAGACTTATGGGCTCTTGTCCTGATGTGAGACCCATAATTATTTATTCAAAGTATTGTAGCGATGGGGTGATGCAACCTTTCTGATGTTAAGTTACTGTTGTGCAAATCTTTACGGAATAACTCAGAATGAACATCACTCTCTCAAAACCACCTAAAATGCATCACCGTCACCACTAGTAGCAGTATATGTAAAAAATAATCGTTTTTTCAGTGTAACAATAGAGCATTAATTGCACCAGTACCTGCTGTAAAATATGATTTACTTCAGCAGAAAAACAATGGAGCTCTTGATTGTTTCTCAAGAGTAACTGCTTTTATGTTCTTCTTGATCTTGTAATTAACTTGGGAAATGCTAAAATACACATGAATCTGCTGGTAAAACGCAAATTAGATGGAACAAATTTTACGGTGATTTCTTCAAAGATTCTTTTGCTCTGGTCAAAACATTCCAATAAACCACACATGTAAACAGGTCACTTACATTTGGCACATGAAGAATGCACATTCAACTGAAACTACTTTTAAAACTTACGACAAACTAAGTGAAAACAAATGAACAGAGCTGGAGTTACAAAGCAGACCGATTAATTGGGCCAGAATTTACTGTAGCCGGCAAACCATTAGCTTTGTCCTTGGCCTTCTAATTTCTGTGACCTTTTGCACTGGAAGTTGCTTTAAGTTAGAAATACAAGCAGCGCGGCGCCCTCTACTGTGAACAGGGCAAGCAACATTGGGGGGAATTTTGCCAGCCCTGGGGAGGCAGGTATGGAGGCGTGACTGCCGGGAAAATGGCAGAAACAGGGAGCGGGTACCGGACCCGCTCCCAACCCGCCTCCGTGCCATCTTCCTGAGAGGCGGGTCCCCAACTCGCGCAGGGACCCGTCTCCTCGAGGCGGGAAGGGGATTACAGCCAATTAACTGCCTGTTAACAGGTAGTTAACAGGCAGTTAAGAGGCTTATCCCCATTTTACCCCTGCAAGTGTGGGTTTCCTAACGGCTGCGAACCTCGCCAGGGTCAGCGAGGCGAGCAGTGGGTCTGTGGGGGTGAGAGGGGTCGAAAAGTCCGCTGTGGAGGTGAGTGATGGGTGCAAGTGTGGAGAGGTATGAGAGGTGAGTGTAAAGTGTTAGAAAAAGTTTACTTGCCTTTGTTTCTTCCTGCAGGCTTCAACCCTTGGGGATCCGGAGGTGCCTCATCGCAACGGCAGAGATGACAGAGTGGCTGCTGCATTCTGATGCAGCAGCCATCTGATTTCTGCGAAGGAGAGAGGTTTGGTGAGTCTTCAGTACAAGGGCTCACCTTAGAACAGAGATTGTCAGTGTTTGACAGCTTCTCAAAGCTGTCAAACGCTGACAATTCATCTGACAAAAATTTTTGACAGATGAAATGTCATACGCGGACGTCCTCTGTCACCGGCTTTCCCTTAATTGGCCGGCTAAGCCCGCAGGGCGGGCTTAACAAGGTCAATCAAGGGAAAATAGTGTGGGTTGGCCGGACATCGTTGGGGGCGGGACTGAAACCCAACAACCAGCAGTCCCGCCCCCAATGCGGCCCCATTGAGAAAATCCAGCCCTGTATATCTCCTTAACCAGATACGATAGCAAAATACTGCGGATGCTGGAAATCCGAAATAACAACAGAAAACGCTGGAAAAACTCAGCAGGCCAGGCAGCATCCGTGGAGAGAGAAAGAGAGTTAACGTTTCAGGTCGATGACCTTTCATCAGAACTGGGAAGAGCCGGAAATCAAATAGATTTAAGGCCAGGGTAAAGCTGGGAAAAGGGGGAGGGGATAAAGGAACAAAGGGGGAGATGAAGAGACATTAAGAGACATTAAGAGATATGCAAGGCTAGAGGTGGTGTTAATGTGACAGATTAAGGCTGAATGAAGTGTGAAATCCACTGGCAGAATAAAGGACAGCTGCCAGCTTCTAGGAGGAAAAAAAAAGGTGGGGGGGGACAAATAAAAGGGTGGATAAAATAAAATATAAATGTGATTGGAGCTGAGGTTATGATCTAAAATTGTTGAACTCGATATTGAGTCCAGAGGGCTGTAGCGTGCCTAAACGAAAGATGAGGTGCTGTTCCTCGAGCTTACGCTGAGCTTCCGTGGAACAGTGTAATAGGCCGAGGACGGTGAGGTCAGAGTGGGAGTGAAGCGGTGAATTAAAGTGACAGGCCACCGGGAGCTCGGGGTCCCCCTTACGGACTGAACGGAGGTGTTCCGCAAAGCGGTCACCCAATCTGCGTTTGGTCTCCCCAATGTAGAGGAGTCCACATCGTGAGCAGGGAATACAGTATACTAAATTGCAGGAAGTACAAGTAAATCGCTGTTTCACCTGGAAGGGGTGTTTGGGGCCCTGGACAGTGGGAAGGGGGGATGTATAAGGGCATGTGTTGCATCTCCTGCGCGTGCACGGGAAGGTGCCGGGCGAAGGGGAAGGGGTGCTGGGGGTGGTAGAGGAGTGGACTAGGGTGTCGCGGAGGGAGCGGTCCCTACGGAATGCTGAAAGGGGAGGTGAGGGGAAGATGTGTTTGGTGGTGGGATGGCGGAGGATGATCCGTTGAATGTGGAGGCTGGTGGGGTGAAAGGTGAGGACAAGGGGAACCCTATCGTGGTTCCGGGAGGGAGGGGCAGGGGTGAGGGCAGATGTGCGGGAGATAGAACGGACACGGTCGAGGGCCGTGTCGACCACGGTAGAGGGGAATCCTCGGTTGAGGAAAAAGGAAGACATGTCGGAAGCACTGGTATGGAAGGTGGCATCATCAGAGCAGATGCGGCGGAGACGGAGAAACTGGGAGAATGGAATAGAGTCCTTACAGGAGGCGGGGTGGGAGGAAGTGTAGTCCAGGTAGCTGTGGGAGTCGGTGGGCTTGTAGTGAATGTTAGTCAATAACCTATCCCCAGAGATCTCCTTAACCAGTTTGAAGTATTGTTAATGAACAGCGCAGAGTCTGAATCAGGAAGTGTAAGTTAGAATAGTGAATTCAATGTCAAATCAGGTACAGAAAGTGAAATAAAGAGAGGGAAAGAAAGATTGGGTTAAGAGAGAGAGAAAAAAGAGACAGAAAGAAAAAGTAAAAAATATTTAATTTAATTTTTTTTAAATCTCCAACAACTAAAATCTGAAGGAATGAGACTCCACACTTGTAAAAGTTAATTGTCAGTGCCAGGGAGGTTGTTTGGCAGTAATTAAGACTCATCCCACTGTTAAAAAGGGTACTTAGACTGAAATGGACAAGCCCTAACTTTCTGTGGTGAATTTAGTCCATATCTACGACATCAGTACAGGAGCTTCACGCCATTCAATACATTTGAATGGGAAGCCAGACGGCAAGATGCCGTTTTCACGCAGCTTACAGAGGAGTGGCACATCTCGGAAAGGAACTTCCAGCATTTCCTGATTTTATTTCAGATTTCCAACAGAGGCAGATTTTTTTTTCATGTGAATTGCTTAGGAATTTAAACTAGTAATCACTCAAGTTACATGTTCTTACCAAGTTGGATGCTTTTTTTAAAAATTGATCCAATGTGTAATGCAATGATGTCACTTACGAAATTCATGAAAAATCCAACACAGGCTTGAAGTTTCTGAAGTGATGCGTTACTTTTTACATGTACAAGTGAACGGATATATCTGTGGCATGCTCATTTATGAGAAACATACAAGTCTCATGAAACCTTTTTAAAGAAAAGTTATTTAGGTTACAACGCCAACTAAAGATGTGAAAAAGTACACAGTAGTTCGAAATGTGCAAAGTTGAAGAAAAGTTGGACATTTCCTTTATTTTTCTGTCATTTACAGATTATTAAATTGCATTAAATTGCCTTTAATTCATGCATTAATAGGCAAATAAATCAAAAATTCAAATCATACTTTCAGGTGTTTAATTAAACAAATGCACCTACCTACCTGTGTACATGTCCTCAGGAAACAAATTTCCTGCATTACTTTTTCCACACACAATTTTCACCTGCACAACACCATACATTGCAACAGTAGGAAAAATACATCAAGAAAAATAAACTTGGATGAGATCAGTAGAAAGATGAACAATAAGAGTGAGAAGATTGTACAGATGAGGAGGGAAGGCCAGATACAGAAGAATAATACAACTCATGCTCTCATTTTCATCAAAAGGAATGTGCCGACAGTGCTGACAAATTTTTAATTTTCCTGCTCTTTGGGCACTTGCAGACATGAACAAAATTTCACTCATGCCAGAAAAACATAAATTAATAATTTTTCTTGCTCAAAATGCAACCAGTTTATTTGAGATTTTTAACCAATTTGTTTAGTCCAGACTGTTCTCCTTAAGCCAGAAATATCTTCAAAGTTCTGCCAAAGGACAAGCAACTAGTCTGACAGTCTAAGTAAACCTCTCTACAGGAGGTTTAATTAATGACATGATAATTTGTGATAAGCAAAAGAACTTCCCTTGCGAACATAAGCAAGCATTGTCACACGAGTATGTGGCCACAGAGAAGGTTTATTTTGTCTCAGGTGTCAAGGACAATCAGATCAGGTCCTCCGGGATATCTGCTGGTGACTGGTAATATGTGCACGCAAATTCTATACATCCTTATTTTTGCAGGACTGGGAGCTTGCAAAATTTGAGTCCGTTTTTTCCCCACACAGTGCTAAAATAAATATTACATTTTTCGTGATATACATCAATTAATTAAAACAGTTGTAATTTCACACCTTGATTAAAATTAACGTGTAATTCACACAGCCCAGATCATAGAATCTTACAGCACAGAAGCAGGCCATTTGGCTCATCGTACCTGTTGATGAAAACTGCTATCCAATTCGTCCCACTCCCCTGCTCTTTCTCCATACCCCTGCAAATTTTTCCTTTTCAAGTATATATCCAATTCCCTTTTGAAAGCTATTATTGAATTTGCTTCCACTACTCTTTCAGGCAGTGCAATCCAGATCATAACAACTCGCTGCATAAAAAAATTCTCCTCATCTCCCCACTAGTTCTTTTGCCAATTATCTTAAATCGGTGTCTTTTGGTTACCGATTCTTCCACCAGTAGAAACAGTTTCTCATTATTTACTTATGAAAACCCCTCATAATTTTGAAATCTGTGCAGAGATGTTTCCAGTATTTTCTGTTTTTACTGATACAAAAGCTACTACATGGCTTAACCTTAAATTCATAGCACTCCCGTCCACATATCAAGGCACCAACTTGCACAGACATTCAGCAAGCATAAGTGTCTCAGTCTAACTGTAACGAATGAGGTACAGTTTTGCAAAAAAAATTCTTAACTCTTGTTTGAATCCCAACAAAAGGGAAACTAGCTGACAAAACATTAGTGATATCCTCCCAAACTGTGTATTTGATCTGGTCACTACAAAGTAGTTAAAAAATAAATGATCAACCTCATAGAAGTAGAGCAACTGGCAACAAAAATTATAAGGATAGCCATGTTAAATCACAGACGAAATAACAAGGTGCAGCTGTAATGCTTTTAAGAATAAATATTTAAAAAGCCTCTTTTAAGCAACAGCAACAAAAAATAATTACTGAGAAATTAATCTACTAAAATGTAAAAGTGCATTTTGTATGCTTGTTCTGTTGCAACAGTACCAGTGATGTAGAGCAGAGTCCAAATTGTGTTGTATACCACAGGCAATTAAAGTTGGCTCAGCGAGAAGTCAAGTTGACAATTGATTAAATATAAGCTGTACTTATTAAAGACAAAGCGCTTCATGGGCTGTAATTTGGTGCTGCAGTAGCCCTAGATGGGAACTGTCAATTCAGGTCTAAGTACTGTGAACAGCATGTAACATTTGTACTGGCTTAAGTTTGGAATATACACCAAATATTTCCATTGCATTAGTAATATCAAATACATAAATTATTGATATCATCCCAGAATTTGCAGTTGGGATGACGGCAAACTGGCCGTCATTCCGCCTTTGAAACTGACAGCAACTTCGGCATTTGGCACATGCACCCCCCCGCCAACCCCCATAGCCGTCAATTTGTGTAATCAGCCAAATCATCGAAACTGACGAAAACTTCGGCTCTTCCGCAGTTCGTACGCTGTTAAATTCCCCACTAAAAGTTAGACCGAAACAGATTAGGTGTAACTGGGGTTCTCACAACGTTATTACTGTTAAATAAATGTTCAGGGCCTGGAAAACTAATTTTAATTTTGTGTAGTGTGAAATTTGTACATTTTAATAAAACATTTTTTTTAAGGTATTTCTTCCTGGGATGTGGGCGTCGCTGGCAGGGCCAGCATTTATTGCCCATCCCAAGGTGGTGGTTAGCAGCCTTCTTGAACCGCTGCAGTCCTTGTGGTGCAGGTACTCCCACAGTGCTGTTAGGGAGGGAGTTCCAGGATTTTGACCCAGCAACGATGAAGGAATGGCAATAAATTTCCAAGTCAGGATGGCGTGCAACTTGGAGGGAAATTTGCAGGTGATGGTGTTCCCTTGCGCCTGCTGCCCTTGTCCTTCTAGGTGGTAGAGGTCACGGGTTTAGGAGGTGCTGCCAAAGAAGCCATGGCGAGTTGCTGCAGTGCATCTTGTAGATAGTACACACTGCAGCCACGGTATGCCGGTGGTGGAGGGAGTGAATGTTTAAGGTGGTGGATAGGGTGCCAATCAAGCGGGCTGCATTGTCCTGGATGGTATCAAGCTTCTTGAGTGTTGTTGGAGCTGCACTCATCCAGGCAAGTGGAGAGTATTCCATCACACTCCTGACTTGTGCCTTGTAGATCGTGGAAAGGCTTTGGGGAGTCAGGAGGTGAGACACTCGCTGCAGAATACCCAGCCTCTGACCTGCTCTTGCAGCCAGAATATTTATGTGGCTGGTCCAGTTAAGTTTCTGGTCAATGGTGACCCTCCAGGATGATGATGGTGGGGGATTTGGCGATGGCAATGTCGTTGCATGTCAAGGGGAGGTGATTAGACTCTTGCTTGTTGGAGATAGTCACTGCCTGGCATTTGTGTGGCGCGAATGTTACTTGCCATTTATCAGCCCAAGCCTGAATGTCATCCAGGTCTTGGTGCATTCAGGCATGGACTGCTTCATTATCTGAGGAGTTGTGAATAGAACTGAACACTGTGCAGTCATCAGCAAACATCCCCATTTCTGACCTTATGATGGAGGGAAGGTCATTGATGAAGCAGCTAAAGATGGTTGGGCCTAGGACACTGCCCTGAGGAACTCCTGCAGCGATGTCCTGGGGCTGAGATGATTGACCTCCAACAACCACAACCATCTTCCTTTGTGCTAGGTATGACTCCAGCCAGTGGAGAGTTTTCCCTCCGATTCCCATTGACTTCAATTTTACTAGAGCTCCTTGATGTCACACTTGGTCAAATGCTGCCTTGATGTCAAGGGCAGTCACACTCACCTCACCTCTGCAATTCAGCTCTTTTGTCCATGTTTGGATCAAGGCTGCAATGAGGTATGGAGCCGAGTGGTCCTGGCGGAATCCAAACAGAGCATCGGTGAGCAGTTTATTGCTGAGTAAGTGCCGCTTGATAGCACTGTCGACGACACCTTCCATCACTTTGCTGATGATTGAGAGTAGACTGCTGGGGCGGTAATTGCCGGATTGGATTTGTCCTGCTTTTTGTGGACAGGATATACCTGCGCAGTTTTCCACATTGTCGGGTAGATGTCCGTGTTGTAGCGCACTGGAACAGCTTGGCTAGAGGCGAGGCTAGTTCTGGAGCACGACAGCAGAGATGTTGTCAGGGCCCATAGCCTTTGCTGTATCCAGTGCGCTCAGCCGTTTCTTGATATCATGTGGAGTGAATCGAATTGGCTCAAGTCTGGCTTCTGTGATGGTGGGGACCTCAGGAGGAGGCCAATATGGATCGTCCACTCGGTACTTCTGGCTGAAGATGATGGCAAACGCATCAGCCTTGTCTTTTGCACTCGCATGCTGGGCTCCACCATCATTGAGGATGGGGATATTCCTGGAGCCTCCTCCTTCCGTTAGTTATTTAATTGTCCACCACCATTCACGACTGGATGTGGCAAGATTGCAGAGCTATGATCTGACCCGTTGATTGTGGGATCGCTTAGCTCTGTCTATAGCATGCTGCTTCCGCTGTTTAGCATGCACGTAGTCCTGTGTTGCAGCTTCCTCAGGTTGGCACCTCATTTTTAGGTACGCCTGGTGCTGCTCCTGGACCCCTCATTGAACCAGGGTTGGTCCCCTGGCTTGATGGTAATGGTAGAGTGAGGGATATGCCAGGCCATGAGTTTACAGATTGTGGTGGAATACAATTCTGCTGCTGCTGATGGCCCACAGCGCCTCATGGATGCCCAGTTCTGAGCTGCTAGATCTGTTCTGAATCTATCTCATTTGGCACGGTGGTAGTGCCACACAACACGATGGAGGGTGTCCTCAGTGTGAAGACGAGATTTTGTCTCCACAAGGACTGTGCGGTGGTCACTGCTACCAATGCTGACATGGACAGATGCATCTGCGACAGGTAGATTGGTGAGGATGAGGTCAAGTAGGTTTTTCCCTCGTGTTGGTTCTCTCACCACCTCTCGCAGTCCTAGTCTGGCAGCTATGTCCTTCAGGACTCGGCCAGTAGTGGTGCTACTAAGCCACTCTCGGTGATGGACATTGGAGTCTTCCACCCAGAGTACATTCTGTGCCCTTGCTACCCTCAGTGCTTCTTCCAAGTGGTCTTCAACATGGAGGAGTACTGATTCATCAGCTGAGGGAGGGCGGTAGGTGGTAATCAGCAGGAGATTTCCTTGCCCATGCTTGACCTGAAGCCATGAGACTTCATGAGGTCTGGAGTCAATGTTGAGAACTCCCAGGGCCACTCCCTCCCGACTGTATACCACTGTGCCGGTGGGACAGGACATACCCAGGGATGGTGATGGGGGAATCTGGGACGTTAGCTGAAAGGTATGATTCTGTGAGTATGACTATGTCAGGCTGTTGCTTGACTAGTCGGTGGGACAGCTCTCCCAATTTTGGCACAGGTCCCCAGATGTTAGTGAGGAGGACTTTGCAGGGTCGACTGGACTGGGTGTACCGTTGTTGTGTCCGATGCCGATGCCAGGTGATCCGTCTGGGTTTATTCTTAATGGGCCGGATATTCCGATCCCTACAGGTGTGTACGCGCTGTGTACACACCCGTAGGGACGTCGGAAATTCCGGTTTCAGGCATGCACAGCGCATGCGCTGGAAACCGGCATTTCCGATCTGTCAAGAATGCTCTTGACAGCTCGGACGCCTGCCCTGGAGAAGGGCCTCTGCGGGCGGATAGTTCCGCTTTCTGGAGACCCTTCACCCGCAGAAAACCCTTAGAATTCTTACGCCTGGTAAAAGCTGTTAAAAGAGTTGAAAAAAAGTAAAACAAAATATTTTTCACTCATTTATCATTTAAAAATACTTTAAAAAAAGGTAACTTTATTTTTAGCCCCGTAAAAAACTTGAATTCGTTTTTCAAAAATTTAAATTTTTGTTTAAAATAATTAATTTATTGTAATTTCAACTAATTTTAAAAATGTGATTTTAAAAAAAATTTATTTAATGTTTTAGTGTTTTTGGGGTGATTTCCATTCATATATTTGACAGGTCTATCTGTCAAGTGTATGAAGGGAGGTTCCCTTCTTTGATTGGCTCCCCATGGCCCACGTGATCCCAGGGATGCTTGCGAACAGCATGCGCCTCTGGGATATGTGGGCCCTGCGCACTTGGAGTTGGAGAGGCCCAGCAGCGGAACTATACGCACCTCGGGAGCCCTCAGGTAAGTGCGTAGATATTTTCCAGATCGGAGGCCTCTGCACGCGGGAAGCCTCCGATCGGAAAATACGGCCCATTATTGTTTCTCGTAGTGGTTGTGTACAACTGAGTGGCTTGCTCGGCCATTTGAAGAAACTTATCAAAATTTTATTTTAAAAGTTTGTCCATCTTTATTTCAGGCTTGTCTTTTCCCCATGTGAGCGCCTCAAATCTTTGTTTTGCTCTCTGTAACATTATTAAAAAGTTAGAATTTTAAGAGCTTACTCACTTATTCGCTGTCTACGAGAATTCTACGTTTTGATTGGCTGCTTAGACAGCCTGTTGACGTCACAACAGCTCGCACAAGGGGATTCCCACTATACACCATTGATTTGAATTGAAGGTCGGAAAACCCGAAGTTCTCGACACAGGGATCGTGAGATCCTTGTGCAAAGCGTACTTGGGGGCCAGCAGCGAACGCCTTCGCTGTGTGGCTGACCACAAATTCGGGGCCATCCTGTATGAATTAATTCCTTGAAAAATATAAGACAGAAAATACAGAATGAATTTGCATTATACTTGAACTGTATTCCTTTACTCTCGAGTATCTATCAGGAGTCTGCTTCTAAACAACACAGTGACAGAACCCTAGAATGAAGCCCCATCCCCGAAAAAGAATAGCATAAACTGGTCACAAAAACTGCATGCACTTTAACATTCTCAGACTCAGAATTCAAACACACTGCCAACTGAAATAAGAAATCTGTATAAACAGGATTCTGCCGATGCCACTTGTTTGTTTATTTACTTAATTGCAAGCGACACAACAAAGGAGTGACGTCAGAATTCAAAGGTGTCGCTGGCACAAGGGAGCTGAGAGGGGAGTCTCGGGTGAGTATTTGAGCTAAGTTTTTTTTGTTCTCTTTTCAGTATATTTCTGCTAAGTAGTTCATAGCCTATCTAATGGAGGGAGGTGCTGATTGGTGGGTAGTTGTTAAGTGTTTCTTGTTAAGTTTATTTCTGCTAAATTACCTCCATAGTCTGGTAAATAGAGGCATGGCAGGGCAGCTCAGTCCCTTGATTTGCACATCCTGTGCCATGTGGGAAGTCCTGGACGCTTCTTGTAGCCTGGACGACCACGTGTGCAGGAAGTGCTGCCAACTGCAGCAACTCGAGCTCCGGGTTTCAGAGCTTGAGCGGCAGCTGGAGTCACTACAGTGCGTCCGCGAGGCTGAGAAATACTTGGAAAGCACGTTTCTAGAAGTGGTCACCCCGCAGCCTCAGAATGTGCAGGCAGAGAGGGAATGGGTGACCACCAGACAGAGAAGGAGGACCAGGCAGGTAGGGTAGGAATCCCCAGAGTGCATCTTGCTCGCTAACCAGTTCACAGTTCTGGAAACTGGTGGGGGTGGTGGCTCCTCTGGGGAGAGCAGCCAGAGCCAAGGCACCACGGGTGGCTCAGCTGCACAGGCGGGGGGAGAAAGAAGAGTGGAAGAGCAATAGTGATAGGGGATTCATTGGTTAGGGGAACAGACAGGTGTTTCTGTGGACGCAGGCATGACTCCAGGATGGTATGTTGCCTCCCTGGTGCCAGGGGCAAGGATGCCACTGAGCGGCTGCAGGACACTCTGAGGGGGGAGGGGGGAGGGTGAACGTTGTCCATATCGGTACCAACGACATAGGCAGAAAGAGGGATGAGGTCCTGAAGGCAGACTATAGGGAGCTAGGAAAGAGATTAAAAAGCAGGACCTCAAAGGTAGTAATCTCCAGATTACTCCCAGTGCCACGTGCTAGTGAGTACAGGAATAGGAGGATAGAACAGATGAATGCATGGCTGGAGAGATGGTGCAGGAGGGAGGGCTTTAGATTCCTGAGGCATTAGGACCATTTCTGGGGAAGGTGGGACCTGTACAAGCCAGATGGGTTACACTCAACAGAGCCGGGACCAATATTCTCGCGGGGAGGTTTGCTAGTGCTGTTCGGAAGGGTTTAAACTAGCTTGGCAGGGGGATGGGCACCAGCATGTAGGGGTGGAGGGGAGGAATGGGGTGCATGGAAGAGTGAGTGTGTTGGATGGTACTGGAGGGGAAGGTAGTGCTGGAGGTGGAAGTAGTACCATATTAGATAGCAGACTACAAAAAATTCAAAAATGGGTTTAGAATGCATGTACGTAAACGCACAAAGCATGGTGAATAAGGTTGGTGAGCTACAAGCACAATTAGCCGTGTGGCAATATGATGTTGTGGCAATAACGGAAACATGGCTTAAAAACGGTGAGGACTGGGCACTTAATATTCAAGGGTACAAGGTGTTCAGAAAAGATAGAGAAGGAAAAAAGGGAGATGGGGTGGCAGTGTTGATTAAGGAAGACATTGTAGTGTTGGAAAGGGAGAATGTTCTTGAGGGGACAAGGACAGAATCCATTTGGTTAGAGTTGAGGAGCAAAAAGGGTATGATCACACTATTGGGGGTATTCTACAGGCCTCCAAATAGTGAGAGGGAGGTAGAGGAGCAAATCTGCAGGGAAGTCGCAGAGATATGCAAGAGCTATAGTGTGGTGATATTGGGGGACTTTAATTAACCAAATATAGATTGGGATAATGCTAGGGTAAAGGGAAAAGGAGGGGGAGGAATTTCTGAAATGTGTTCAGGAGAACTTCCTTGACCAGTATGTTCATGGCCCAACCAGGGAGGCATTGCTGGATCTGGTGCTGGGGAATGAGGTGGGCCAGGTCGACCAAGTGTCTGTGGGAGAACACTTGGTTACGAGTGATCATCGTATCATAAGATTTAGATTAGCAATGGAGAGGAGCAAGGAACAATCTAGAGTGGAACTTCTAAACTGAAATAGGGCTAACTTCAATGGGATGCAAAAGGATCTATAAAAGGGTAAAATGGAACCAAAGACTGACAGGAAAAACTGTAACGGAAAAATGGGTGATCTTTAAGGAGGAGATGTTCCAAGTATATTCTAGGTACATTCCAACAAGAGGAAAGGGTAAAGGAACCAAAGCAAGGGCTCCTTGGATGACGAGGGAGATTGAGAAGATGATGAAACAAAAAAAGAGGGTGTATGATGCATGTCAGGTGAATTCGTCAAGGGAGAACCAGACCAAATACAATAAGTTGAGAGGGGATGTGAAGATGAAAATAAGATTGGCAAAGAGAGAATATGAGACTGGAATGGCGGTTAATATAAAAGGGAACCAAAAAATCTTCTACTTGCATGTAAACAGTAAGCGGGTAGTAAGAGGTGGGTTGGGCCCATTAGAAACAAAGGTGGTGATATATTCTTAGAGGCTCAGGGCAAAGATAGAATACTCAATGAGTACTTTGTATCAGTGTTTACTAAGGAGGTGGATGCTGACAAAATATCGGTAGAAGTGGAAAAGGTAGAAGCAATGGAAGGGGTGAAAATTGATAGACAGGATGTACTAGAAAGGCTGGGTATGCTTGGAGTGGATAAGTCGCCTGGTCCAGATGGCTTGCATCCCAGGTTGCTAAGGGAATTGGGGGAGGAGATAGCAGAAGGGCTTGCCATCATTTTCCAATCTTCCCTAGATGCGGGGGAGGTGCCTGAGGATTGGAAAGTGGCAAATGTGACACCATTGTTCAAGAAAGGGTGTAAGGACAATCCTGGTGACTACCGGCTGGTCAGTTTAACATCAGTGGTGGGTAAAGTTTTAGAAAAAATAATCAAGGAAAAAATTTACGGGCACTTGAAGAGGTTTAAGCTAATTAAGGAGATCCAACACGGATTTGTAAAAGGCGGATCGTGTTTGACTAATCCAATTGAATTTTTTGATGTAGTAACAACAACAACTTGCATTTATATAGCACCTTTAACGGAGGGCGCTGCACAGGAGTATTTTAAGACAAAAAATTTGACACCGATCCACATAAGGATAAATTAGGGCAGGTGACCAAAAGCTTGGTCAAAGAGGTAGGTTTTAAGGAGCACCTTAAAGGAGGAGAGAGAGAGAGCGAGGCAGACAGGTTTAGGCAGGGAATTCCAGAGCTTAGGGCCTAGGCAACAGAAAGTACGCCCACCAAAGGCTGAGCGACTATAATCAGGGATCCTCAAGAGGGCAGAATTACAGGGAGGATTGATGAAGGGAATGCAATGGATGTTGTCTCCATGGATTTTAGGAAGGCGTTTGACAAAGTGCCACATAGAAGACTGGTTCACAAAATTGAGGCTCATGGAACAGGTGGGTCAGTGGCAGCTTGGATAAGGAATTGGCTTAAGGACATAAAACGACGAGTTGTGGTAAATGGCTGTTTTTCAGACTGGGGGAATGCTAGACAGTGGTGTTCCAAGGGTCAGTGCTGGGGCCACTGCTTTTTTTTGAGATAAATGACCTGGATATTGGAATACAGAGAAGAATTTCTAAATTTGCCGATGACACCAAACTTGGGGGTGTGGCAAACAGTGAGGATGATACCAATCGACTGCAACAGGACACAGAAAGGCTAGCAGAATGGGCAGATAAGTGGCAGATCCAATTTAATACAGAGAAGTGTAAGTTGATGCATTTTGGCAGAAGGAACAGGGAGAGGCAATATACACTTAATGGCACAGTTTTAAAGAGTGTGCAGGGACAGAGGGACCTGGGAGTTAATGTGCATAGGTCCCTGAAGGTGGCGGGACATATTGAGAGAGTGGTTAGCAAAGCATATAGGATCCTGGCCTTCATAAATAGAGGTATTGAGTACAAAAGTAGAGAAGTTATGCTGAACCTTTATAAAGCGCTGGTTAGGCCACAACTGGAGTATTACGTCCAGTTCTGGTCACCACACTTTAGGAAGGATGTGAAGGCCCTTGAGAGGGTACAGAGGAGATTTACCAGAATGGTTCCAGGGATGGGGGATCTTAGTTACAAGGACAGGTTGGAGAAGCTGGATTTGTTTTCATTAGAGCAAAGGAAGTTGAGGGGTGATTTGATAGAGGTGTACAAGTTTATGACGGGTTTGGATAGGCTAGACGGGGAAAGGCTGTTCCCACTAGTTGATGGTACAAGGACTAGGCGACACAGATTTAATGTTTTGGGTAAGAGATACAGGGGGAATGTGAGGGAAAACTTTTTTAGGCAGTGGGTGGTGAGGACCTGGAACTCGCTGCCGACGGAAGTGGTGGAAGCGGACACACTCAATGTTTTCAAGGGGAGACTGGATAGGCACTTGAGGGAAATCAACTTGCAGGGCTACGGGGATAGAGCGGGGGAATGAGACTGATTGGATTGCTCTACAGAGAGCCGGCACGGACTAGATGGGCCGAATGGCCTCCTTCTGTGCCGTTATGACTATGACTCTGTGACAAATTCTGGCTAACAGCTAAAAATAAAGAAAGAACATTTAAGAATGGGTGCACGCATTCTCTTTTGCTGCATATGTTTATTTTGCTTACTACGAACAATAATTATAAGTTCAATGTTAACATGTGGTTGTGCACGGTTATGGACTAATTCATTAATAAACTACAAGCATCTAATTACGCTCTCCATGGGGCAGGGCTTGCCTTCAAGCACAAACTCCAGATGGATCTCAGCTCACATTTCATTTCTAGCTGCATGTCGACTTTGCCTCTAATTATAAATGCAACCTTCCAAGTACCTACATTGTATCGAAACATGCAACATGTCCAAACCTTCTAATACCACAACAAAAATTTAAGCTCATTTTCTTCGCTAGATGCTTGAGATCTCTCACCTAGTCACATTATAATTGCAACTGCAACTCAAGTGATGAGCAACATCCAAGCTGCATTTGCATTAGTTCTCAGCTGAGCTGTTAAAATAGCTGTCTGATCACTTGTTACTTTAAAAAGGGCTTTTTTTGCATTAAATTTTATAATATTTTTAAATTTCCAAAAGTGATTTTGCACAACACACCCACAATACAGCAACAGCCACCCGACTACTGCAGCCACCAGAAACAGTTACAGTGGCTAAGTGGTATATAATGACTACTGTATCAACCCTGTTCTAAGGATTGTAATGGATATGGTGTCAAACTGCAGGTGATTGCAATGTGAAACTGCAGCTCCCCATGTCTGAATGATCATAAAATGTCTGATGTAACAAAGATACAAGAAATAGATCCTACAATTAAATCTATTTTGAATTCAAAGTCAAAATTCCGATGTTACACACAGATGGAAGATTGGTGATTGTGTCAACAAATATAATCTTACCAGGAAAGGTACTGTAAAGTTTGCCAGTGCATCTTTTGCTTCGGAACAGGAGTAAGCCATTTAACCCCACAAGCCGGATCCACCATTCAGTTAGATTGTGGCTGGTCCTGTACCTCAACTCCATTTACCCACCTATGCTCCACATCCCTCAATATCTTTATATAACAAAAGTCTATTGATTTCAGTCTCAAAAATTTTAATTGACCCAGCATCAACAGCCTTTTGAGGAAGAGTTCCAGATATCTACTATGCTTTGCGTGTAAAAGTGCTTCCTGATTTCACTTCTAAATGTTCTAGCCCTAATTTCAACATCATGCCTTCTTGTTCTGGATTCCCCACCAAAGGAAAAAGTTTCTCTGTATCTACCCTATCGAATCCCTTTGTCATTTTTAAATGCCTCGATTCGATCACCCTTCAAACTTCTAAACTCAAGCGAATACAAACCAAGTTTATGCAATCTATCCTCATAATTTCACCCTTTAAGCTCTGGTATCATGCTGGTACATCTGTTTCCACAATAGTTGTCATATCATTGGGAATAACAAATAACTCACCAGAAAATCAAAGGTAAGGAGTTATGTATTGGGAAGTATCACAAAGAACGCAGCAAATTTGACATAACTTTGACAAAAAGTTAAGGAAGGTCGAGGAGGAACACTTATTTGTCAGAGGAAAAGAATAACTTGTCATTATTATATTTGAAGTTTTCCTAGCAATAGCAATTTTATTGCTGGCATAGTGACCCTCAAACGGAATCTCCTTCATGGTTGGGCCACTCTCATGACATCATTCATGAGGAGTGTCCGAGTGCATTTTGCAGAGGCTTTGCAGGAAACAATGCAGGCAGTGACTTCAAACTGCCTGGGAGCTGATCCAGAGCTCTGCAACTCCAGAGCACCATGCTACCAACTGAGGATGCAGATTTCCCCACTGGTAGTGTAATTTCCTGGAGTCGGATGGCTCTGGACTGTATTTCAGTTCAATCAGAGAGCGCAGCACTCGCCCTTCCTATAGAACAATTCCAAGGTGCACAGGGGCACTTTCATCAGTTATGTTACCAGAATGGTCTAGCAGTGAAGGAGATCTTGAGGGTCAAGACAAGTGTAGATTCCACAATGAGGAATTGTCATAATCCTTCTCCCCTCCCTCCCCACACCCACCCCACCTAAAAAATCTGTTTTATGATGTTTGGTCACCTCTTTCAGCATGTGACTGAGTATTTATTGGAGGGTGGGGGGTGGAGAATAAAAGATGGAAATTAAAAAATGAGCGCGCCTATAGGGCCACGTAAATATTGCATTTTACTGGGTTTGTTTGTGAAAATTATACAAATCTGAAGTCCTGTGAAAGTCCAAAACCATTAAATAGTGCTCTTGTGTGTGCTTCAAAAAACTGCATTTGGAATGTTGTTTGAAAATGCACAGCTGTTTTTTTGTAATTCCCAATTTTCCCCTTTAACTTGGAGGGCACTGGCTCTTGCTGGAGTAAACTTTTGCAGGCACCGATTAACCTCCACTAGCTTGATCTTGTGGAGATTCTTCATGTGTCAATGTTATTCTTCATAGGTGAAATGAGTATTGGTAGACTATTTTGGTAGCCAAACCCAATCCTCTTCTCACCTGGCATCCCAAAGCGCTTTACGGCCAATTAAGTACTTTTAAAGTGTAGTCACTGTTGTAAAGTAGGAAATGCTGCAGCCAATTGGCGCACAGCAAGGTCCACAAACAGCAATGAGATAATGACCAGATCATCAGTTTTAGTGATGTTGGTTGAGGGACAAATATCATCCAGGACACTGGGAAAATTCCCCAGCTCTTTTTCGAATAACGCCATGGGATCTTTTACGTCCATCTCAGAGGGCAGGTGGGGCCTGGGTTTAACCTCTGATCCAAAAAAACGGCGCCTCTGACAATGCAGCACTCCCTCAGTACTGCACTGAAGTGTCAGCCTAGATTGAGTGCTCAGTCTCTAGAGTGGGACTTCAACCCACAACCTTCTAACATATGTGAGGGTACTACCACTGAGCCAAGGCCGACACTTACATCCACAATTCCTCACTAGAGTACCTGTACAAGCAGTTTACTTAACTCTATCTTACTTCAAAAAATTAAAGACAAGCTCATCAGCATCACTACGAGCTGTGAACTGTAAGATAGTGAAAACCTGCTTCACAAAGGTACCCATGTTGGAGCGTGAAAAAATTGACGAGCTAATTAAAAAGCCCTGTTGTCCAGAGAGATAATTAAAATAATTTTTTGTACAATTAAGTAGAAATATTTCTATTTTATTTATTTATTCATTCATTCCTGGGATGTGGGCGTTGCTGGCAAGCCAGCATTTATTGCCCATCCCTAACTGCCCTTGAGAAAGCTGGTGAGTTGCCTTCTTGAACCATTGCAGTCCATGTGGTGAAGGTACTCCCACAGTGCTGTTAGGGAGAGAGTTCCAGGATTTTGAGCCAGCGACGATGAAGGAACAGCGATACATTTCCAAGTCAGGATGGTGCCTGACTTGGAGGGAAACTTGGAGGTGGTGATCTTCTCATGCGCCTGCTGCTCGTCTTGGCGAGTTGCTGCAGTGCATCTTGTAGATGGTACACACTGCAGCCATGGTGCGCCGCTGGTGGAGGGAGTGAATGTTTAAGGTGGTGGATGATTCTGTGAGTATGACTGTGTCAGGCTGTTGCTTGACTAGTCTGAGGGACGGCTCTCCCAATTTTGGCACAAGTCCCCAGATATTAGCGAGGAGGACTTTGCAGGGTCGACTGGGCTGGTGTGTCTTTGTCGTGGCCGAATCCAATGCCTAGGTCGATGCCGAGTGGTCCATCCGATTTTATTCTTGTTGTAATTTTTTGTAGCGGTTTGATACAACTAAGTGGCTTGCTGGGCCATTTCAGAGGGCAGTTAAGAGTCAACCACACTGCTGTGGGTCTGGAGTCACATATAGACCAGACCAGGTAAGGACGGCAGATTTCCTTCCTTAAACTTGCAAAATAGCAAAACTAATTGTACATTTAGTACATGTGACAAATTCTAAATATTACATCAGAGATTTTCTAGCATAAACAAATTAACATACCAACAATAAATGTCACAACTATGATAACATTTTTAATCCATATATATTGGGCACTCATCACATTGAAGGATGTTAGTGCTAGGGAGTGGAATGATTTTGTGTGTCAGGTGTAGCCCAGATAGAGTAAAGCTCCTTCTACTATGCCCTGAAAATGTACCTCAACATCAATCTCAGAGATTACCCCATCTACATTCGTGTAAAAGTCACATTTTGCTTGCAAACCATCTGTGGATCTGAGTGAAACGGTCAACTCCATGCCGAATTACAAGCAGTTTGTGCTACCATCGCACTGCATACTCATTACTGGATCTTTTCTTCCCCCTTTTGTTTCTTCAACGTGAATACAATTGTTTCAAAAAGTATTTAAACATCATTGCAGAAAATAGACTGCTGGTGTCACAATTGAAACCTAATTAAGACACTATTGAAAAAAAATTGTACATATAACTGTTTTACATACTATACACACAAAATATAATTGCAAGATCCGTGCAATTGCCCACTTGTGAAGCTAACCATTTGCCTACACTACAACATTGACTACACGTCAAAAATAATTTATTGACTGCAAGGCGCTTTTGGATGTCCTGAGGATGGAAAGGCACTATATAAATGCAAGTTTGTTTGTTTGTACTCATGAGTATCAACTCAGCTTACACATGGGACATCAATCATATCTTTAAATGATATTCTTTATGTATCTTAAAAATCTATGAAATAGTTTACTGCAATTAGCCATAAAATGCAGTGTACTGTACAAGTCAAATCTTTGTGCATCTTTTAAATCCTCTAAATAAAGTGAAACAACTTTTAAAGCAGTATAAATTTGAGGCTTAAGTAAAATAAGGCAACAATTTATAATCTTGATGTTCACAGTAATGAGAATCCAAATTAAAAATTGCAAAAGTCATTTCAAATGAAAATCCTGTTAATTAGCTAATTCAGAATAAACTCCATTGCTGGTAGTAACTGGTGCGCTACGTTGCTCAAAACTTCATGAAGTAGGGCAACATAAAATCTAGCATTTTCCTACTAAAATAAAATTGTTACACGCAGATCTGTTATTGCTACATTTCAAAATAAAAATGCAATTTCAGCAAAATTTCTTTAAGTCGTTTCGTGCACCATTATGGTGCAGGAAAATGCTGACCTCCTGCAAAAGCATTTTACTATCAGGGAGCAATTTATTCCAGCGTTCCTTTAAAGGAGAGTAGGTGCATAATAATATAATTTATATTGGCTCAATGTTATTTTAGTAGCTTTGCACCATTCCTCAAACTTCATGACCTTTAAAATTTTCCAAAACTTTTATTTCCACTTATTATTCTGAACAGATTTCATTACATATTTTAAATGTAAACAACTCTGAATAATGATGTGGACTGTTCTGTGATTGTTGTTCTGACATTTGCGCATGAAGCCGAGATGGAAACCTAGTGCATTAATTTACCTCTCATCTCCAGTAACCGTGCTTCTGTAAAAAGTTTTATACTGAACTCACATAAATCATGTAGAAGAAAAATGAGAAAATCTGGTGCCCAACTCATCTTCTACCATTCTGCGAAATGAAATCCACTAAAATACCTATCAAAACTGCAATCATCAGTAGATAATATCGTCTTAGGTCTATCTGCACTTTCCGATTTAATTTCCTCCATGCCCTTGACATCCACAGATACCATTAAGATTAAGCACATACAGTAACTGAGCATTTTTCATATTTTGATATATGAGGCCTAGGCGCTAAATGTAATATCATCATCATTTGAAAATTAATGCAATATTTCTTTTGTTATTTTTTGACTTGGAAAGCAGGATGAATACTTTGGTTTCTCTAAAGTAATTTCCCCATCAGAATGACATACAATTATGAATAGATATGCAACTGGTCAAAGGTCAGCTAAATTACTACATCATTAAATGAGGGAAGAGATCAAAACTGAGCATGGTGCTGCTGCTGAAATGGTTATGCTGCCTGGTACATCAAATATGATGAAATCATTAGAGTAATAAGCATGGAAATCTGTTTGCAGATTAACCCGTGGTTTCACGCTGCTTTTATCTAATGGGGCACTGTGGAAATCTTGTCAGCTTTTCATCAGCCACGATCAAATTACTGAAACCATGAACATATCATGGCTGCAAATGAGAACAGCATGCCTGATTGGCATTTTTATTTATACAGCAGCAAAAGTTTAATTTTATGCCAATAGAAGTAGACAGGCAGACAATCCATCGTTAGGAATTAATACACCAGTGAACATCTGAGCTGATCCTTTTTGTGGCTGCAGAAAACTCACATTTGAGAAACAAAATATTTGTTATGAACGCAACCCAGTTTATAAATTACCCCACCACCAAGAGGATGAAAAGATGGCCCCTTTTGTTGGATTCTATCTGTGCTGCTTTGAACTGGTTAGTCGGCTCTGTGAGACCAACATGCACTTATTATCTTTCCTTCCTTTGGGGAAGCCCTCATCTATGCTCACCATAGCACCAACCAGTCCGAGCTCAGATCACGAGCACATTATGTGGAGAATAAGCATTAATGCATTACCACACTCCAATGGGAAACAATACTTTTAATCTTTGCTACACCAATATATTTTCAAACCAATGGAATTGGTACAGTTGAAACAATTAACATTAATTGTACCTTTTTTTTTTTACAGTTCTTGCTAAATTATGCTACTGGGACAAGTATTGTCAAGACATTGGCTCAAATCCTTACCTCTGAAAAATAGAAAGTATATTTGGCTACACTACGCAACATTTATCGATAAATAGCATATATTGATGCCCGTAAGATTTTAAATGATCAAATCCAGAAGTGTGTTGGTAAATGTCAGCCCGGAATTTGCGGTGGGTAATGACAGCGAACTGTCAGCGTTTGCCGTCATTACCCCTCTGAAACTGACTGCAACTTCAGAATTTAGTGCAGGCGTATCTAAACGCAAAAATCCTGAAGTTGCGGTCAGTCATTCGCTGCTCCAACCAGGCTGCGCTGTGGACACCCCATCCCCCATGCATAGCCGCCAATCAGTGAAATCAGTGAAACTGACGAAAACTTGAGCTTTTCTGTGCAAATATCGCTGTTAAATATCCCATTAAATGTTAAGCCTTGTTGGAATAGGTGTAACTGGGGTTTTAGCAGCGTATTGACTGCTAATCAAATGTTCTGGCCCTGAAAACCTAATTTTTATATTTGTGGAGTATCCAATTTCTCAATTATGATAAAAAAAATTAAAAATTTAAAACTTAAAAAAAATGTAAAGTTTGTTCAGCATATTTCAACTTCTACCTTATCCCCACGTGAAAGTCCCAATCTTTATTTCGCTCTCCATAACATTTTTTTAAAGTCCAGATAAAAGCAGCTTCTCATTGCAGAATTCTCGCAGACAGGAAACCAGGCTGCTTAGACGGCTTGTTGATGTCACAGTAGCATCGCATGAGGGATTCCCACGACAGAGCGCTGCGATCAACTGAACGTCGAAAAAGGCAAACGTCTCGCCACAGAGATCGTGGGCAGCTTTCTTCGGGGCCAGCGGCAAGCGCCTTTTCTTTGTCGCAGACCGCAAATAATGGGCCATCAGGTTTAGGTAGATCAAATGTTGCAATTTAAAACACCTCACCCAAGATTCCCTTTTACTATCATCGTATGGAAGAGGAAATTCTTCAATGCATTTTAAGTAGTACACAGGCTAAATGTAGCACAACACTTTGGTATATTAGCATTAGAGAAATAGTCATTAGCTTTTGCCCACACTCCTAAAATTGTTCTTGGAAGTAAACAGATGTAATACACAGTAATGCACTGAAGTCAGAAGAAAGTGAAGCTTTTCTCAATTCCTAATACGTCACCTTTAATGAAAAACGCATGTATAACACCTGATTCAAAGTTGGTGTTACAGCAATAGAAATAACAGAAAGGTGTGTAAAGTGACCTGAAACAGACAAAACCAATGTGAAGAACAATGGGAAAGCTGAGACAAATGTCTAATGTGGCAAAGACACTGCAAAAGAACACAGGCTTTCCTGATGGGAAAGTGTTCCACATGCCACAAACACCCCATGTGGCACCAAGGCAGGTGTTCACATTGATGTGAAGACAATCAGTTATGTTTCTGTGATACAGCATATTATGCATGGGAGCTAAATTATGTAGTATTACATAACTCCATAAACGTATTAATATTGTATACTGTGAATGATCATGTGCAAGAGGTCAGAATGTTACGAGACAGACTGCAGAAATTTACTAAACCTACTGAACCAATTATAATGTTGTGATTGAATTTTACAGGCATTCAAATTATAGTTCAAAAAAGATTCCCAAAGCATCAAATGTATTTTCAGGTTGTGATGTGTCAAAATGACTCTTTCTAAAGTTAAATACAACAATTTCAGAGGAACATAGGAATACAAGTAGGCCATTCAGTCCCTCGAGCCTGTTCCGCCATTCAATGAGATCATGGTTGATTGGTATCCGAACTCCATCAGCCTGCCTTGGCTCCATAATCCCTTTATACCCTTGGCTAGCAAAAACCTATCAATCTCAGATTTACAATTATTAGTTGAGCTAGCATCGACTGTTTTCTGTGGGAGAGAATTCCATACTTGTACAACCCTTTGTATGACGAAGTGTTTCCTAACTTTTCTCCTGAACAGCCTAGCTCTGATTTTAAGTTGATGTCCCCTTGTCCTAGACTCCCCCACCAGCGGAAAAAGTTTCTCCCTATCTACCCTATCAATTCCTTTCAAAATCTGAAAAAAAAACTCAATCAAATTAGCCTTCTATATTCCAGGGAATACAAGCCTAGTTTATGCAACCTCTCCTCATAATCTAATCCTTGGAGCCCATGTAACATTCTGATGAATCTGCGCTGCACTCCTTCCAAGGCCAATATATCTTTTCTAAGGTGCAGTGCCCAGAACTGTACATAGTAAACTAGGTGTGGTCTAACCAGGGCTCTGTAGCAAACTTTCCTCCCTTTTATATTCTAGCCCTCTAGTTATAAAGGCTAACATTCCATTACTTTTTGATTTTTTTTGTACCCGACTACTACATTTTAGAGATTTCTGTACATGGACCCCGACTGTTCCTAGCTTTTCACCATTTAAAAAATACTTGGATCTATCCTTTTTTGGTCCAAAATGGACCTCACATTTACCTGCGTTGAAATCCATCTGCTACAGTTTTGCCCACTCACTTAGTCTATTCAATGTCTCTTTGTAATTTTATGCTCCCGTCTATACTACTTAATATGCCACCAATCTTTGTGTCATTGGCAAATTTAGATATATGTCTCTCTATTGTGTTATCTAGGTCATTAATAAATATAGTGAATTGTTGAGGCGGCCCCAGGACAGATCTTCGTGGGACACCACTGATCACTTCCTTCCAGTTCGAGTACTTACCCATGACCCCTACTCTCTGCCTTCTACCGCCTAACCAGGTCAATAATTTGCCTTCAATTTCATGAGCTTTAATTTTAGCTAACAGTCTCTTATGTGGAACCTTACTGAATGCCTTCTGGAAGTCCATATGAACTACATCCATAGACATTCCCCTGTCTACTACTTTAGTTACTTCCTCAAAAAATTCAATTAAGTTCATTAGACATGATCTACCCTTTACAAATCCATGTTGTCTCTCTCTAATCAGCTCAAATTTCTCTAAGTGCTCAGTCACTCTGTCCTTAATTATAGATTCTAATAACTTCCCCACAATAGATGTTAGACGAACAGGTCTATAATTTCCTGGTTTCTCTCTCACACCTTTCTTTGCCACTAGTACCACTAATATAAAAAAAAAATCGCAAGGTGCTTTCACAGATAAGCGTATAGTAAAAAGACCCCCAGGCAGGAAAGAAGAGATTAGGAGGGAAACTGAAAGCTTTGTCAAAATGATGGGATTTGAGGAGA
Source organism: Squalus acanthias (assembly GCA_030390025.1). NCBI lineage: Eukaryota > Metazoa > Chordata > Chondrichthyes > Squaliformes > Squalidae > Squalus > Squalus acanthias. The sequence continues at coordinate 54,393,052 of CM059429.1, forward strand.
TTTTTAAAGCAGGAGAAAGAAGTAGAGGCGGAGTGGTATCGTGAGGGAATTTCAGAGAGTGGGACTCAGGCAGCTGAACATTTTCCCGTCAATAATGAGGCATGGGAAAGGGGATGCACAAAAGGTCAAAGTCAGAGGAGCGGAGTGCTTAGGAGGATGGCGGGCTGGTGGAGGTTGCAGTGATAGGTCGTGGAAAGACCATGGGGAATTTAAAGATGAGAATTGTAAATTTAAGGCATTAGGAGGCAGAGATCCCATATAAATCAGCAAGGACAAGAGTAATGGATGAGCGAGATTTGTTGTGGTCCGAGATACGTGCAGCGTTTTGGACAATTTGCAGATTATGAAGGGTGGAGAATGGGAGGCCAACAAGAACAGCATTTTAGTGGTTGAGCTTGAAGGCGACAAAGGCATGTGGAGGGCCTGAGGGAGGGGTGTAGGTGAACATTGTTGTGCAAGTGGAAACAATCGGTCTTGATGATGGAGATGATATAGGGTCTGAAACCCAGCTCGGGTTCGAATAGGAAATAAAGGGTGCAAACAATCTGGTTCAGCCCGATACAGATGGGTGTGGGGTGGGGGAAGACAGTCAATTTCACTTAAACTGTGCCCTATGCTGGTCATAGCAAAATCCACAACCCACACCGATCCAACTGCAAGAAAATAATGTAAACAGGACTGAACAGGAAGAGCAAAATAGAATGAAAAATAAATCTAAAAATAATTAAAATACATAAAACAAAACAGTGCTGGGTCAGAATGTGCACAATACAACTGAGAAGAAGAAATGATCATCTAAAAAGATTGCACAACTGAATCTATGACTATGACAGATGTTGACAGCTAAAAATTACTACTACGTTCTGTATATTCATGGTTTCTTATTTATGAAGAACTTGAAATTTCAAAGCACCACAATGAGTTTTTTAGGAAGTGAAGATGGTAAACATTTTTTGATATATTGCACAAAGTAACTTTTCCATATACAGGAAACTTTCGTTTATCCGGCACCCAAATATCCGGAATTCTCGCTTAACCGGCAAAAATCATCCTCCGAAAACTCCTCTCAAATAACCGGCAATGTTGCCGAGTCGCAGTCGAGTCTCCGCGAACGCCGAGTGCTCCGAAAACTCCTCAAATAACCAGCAATGTTGCCGATCCCGAGTCCGAGTCCGAGAACGCCGATTTAGTCAGTAGGGGTACTTTTCAAAAGTGCCACTACTCGGCCTCCTGGCGCTGTCGGAAGTCCGAAACACTGCAGTAGCAGGAGTTGATTCTCCCGCGCTGCCTGGAGTCTCTTTGTTAAAAATAGCCTCGGTAGATATAACTCTCCGTTATCCGGTACTTTCGATAAACTGGCACCACGCCGGTCCCGTCGATGCCGGATAAACGAAAGTTTCCTGTACTATGATATCTGATGTCAAATGTAAAAATTAACAAATGTCAAAGGGCACAAATGAGAAACTTTTAAACAATTCAAGTAAAAACTAATTTGTATCAAAATTTCCTTTGTTGTAGATTGCTCAGACATCGGCATGCTTTTCCAGTGTTCTTGCCCATATTGCACTAATTAATGTTTCTACCCATTGGAAGTTTGCATCCAAGGTTGCTAGGCACAAGTGCATGCAGAAGACCATGCCTGAAGGATGGTATGAGGATTTTCAGGCAACTTTTCCTTATTTTCTTGCTTTTCTTTTTCTGCTGTTCTGATTTAGGTGGTTCAGAGGCATTGTGATAACTACTGCAAGTACAGCCATCGTTTGCCAACCAAAATTGTGGCACAATGGGTTTCCCTGTGCTAGTGCTTTTTGGAGGAAGGAAACGAGGACCAGTGGAGGGTTACCAGGAAGCATATGCTGCTCCAGAGACTTTCTGCTATTAACCACTGATAGTGTCGCACCCACATCTACAGAAAGAGATGCAAACACCTCACTGTCAGAGGATTCATGCATAAGGAAGTTCCAATTCCCAGAGGAGGCCATGACAGCAAACCTGATGGAACAACAGACAAATGTGAAGGCCTGCCGAACCTTAATACTGGATGGTTGTTCCAAAGCACCCAATCACTATTTTATACTTTTAGTGGTACTGATTGAAACAAGGCACGACGGGGCAGACAGTTGTGCCATTTGTTGCAAAGACAACTGCACGACAGGGCTGGCACAGCCCTTGACAGTACTGGGTAGCCTCAGCCTCAAATCTTCTCCCACCCCCTCCCAAGCATGCTGCAATGCTGATACATGATACTGGTGCTCTGTACCTCACAACTACCACCTCCAACTCTCCAGTCACCAAATACAGGGTCGGGTGCTGGGCCACTCTATCACTCCGTTACATGCCCCTTTGGTTTTCTTTGTACTTGATTTTTGCCTATCCCCCTTCAGCTTTGCTAACAGATTTAATGCCTTTTGTGGCTTTCTAAAGGATCGAAGAATCTTTGCTTCCCATCTAACTTTAAGTGTCTTTAAATTTCATTTTGAAGTGCAATCTTCGAGTCTGTCCATTCAGCTATCCAGCTGCACATGGAGTTATTAATATGTATGCTAATGAGTTGACCACAAAAAACTGTTTTCAATCAGCAAACAACAATTCTGGCCAGCTTTTCACTTATTCTGGCCATTCTTACTGAGACACACAGAGTCAAAAGCAGGAAGTGTAAGTTGGAATATTTAATTCAATGCAAAATCATGTACAGAAAGTGAAATAGAGGGAAAGAAAGATGGGATTAAGAGAAAGACATAAAGGAGACAAAGGAAAAGTTTAAAAAAAAATTTAAGTCTCCAACAATAATTAAAATCTGAAGGAATGAGACTCCACACTTGTAAAAGTAAATATTCAGTGCCAGACAGGTTGTTTGGCAGTAATTAAGACCTAACACGCCATTAAAAATTCACTTACACTTGAATGGACAAGCCCTAAGTTTTTCTGGCGTGTTTAGTGGGTAACTAGTGGGTGAGTACCACAACTTCACATCCTTCATGTGTTTGAATGCCGAATCTCTCGGTGAAGCAAAGCTTCTGGAGGAGCAGGGCAACTTGGAAACCAACTTCCTAATTTCCACGTTTAACTGCGCATGTGCGGTCGCCGGAAGTTGCTGTCCTCACCGTTAATCCTACCACAAATTCCGGGCCAATATTATTTTCTCTAAGATGTAGCTATATGAGTTGCGATTTTAAAACTCAATGCAATAAGGTATGCATTGCATTAAAATTCTTAGGGGGACAAAACTCCAAACTGCAAGACAACCAAAACATAATTAAAAACAGTCACCATTAATATGAAGTAAACTTTCTAATACACTATTGAACAAGTTGCAATGTGATTTTTTGGGGGGACATTTTTAGCTTTGCACAAGGGACCATCCTGGCCTCAAGACATTCTAGCTGTAATTCAAGACAGCTTTCATCAGTACTTGAATAATAATATTTACCAAGAGTGCCCATATAGTAGACAAAATGGCAATGTGACAAAACACCTTCACGGCCTAAACAAGCTATTAATAAGAGGCTACTCTGTAGCATTTCAAGTGGTTAGTTGTTTGGTCTGACCACACGGACAATGAAACACACTTTTGAACATCAACAGTAACCTAAATTCACAATGACAGAAACATTGGTGGGTATAAAAGGGATATAGATAGGTTAAGTGAGTGGGCAACAATTTGGCAGATGGAGCATAATGTGGGAAAATGTGAGGTTATCTACTTTGGTAGGAAGAATAGAAAAGCAAAATTATTTAAATGGAGACTACAGAATGCTGCGGTACAGAAGGATCTGGGTATCCTCGTACAGGAAACACAAAAAGTTAGCATGCAGGTACAGCAAGTAATTAGGAAGGCTGATGGAATGTTGGCCTTTATTGCAAAGGGATGGAGTATAAAAGTAGGGAAGTCTTGCTACAACTGTACAGTGCGTTGGCGAGACCACACCTAGAGTACTGCGTACAGTTTTGGTCTCCTTATTTAAGGAGATACTTGCATTGGAGGCAGTTCAGAGAAGGTTCACTAGGTTGATTCCTGGGATGAAGGGGTTGTCTTATGAGGAAAGGTTGAGCAGGTTGGGCCGATAGTCATTGGAGTTTAGAAGAATGAGAGGTGATCTTATTGAAACATGTAAGATTCTGAGGGGGCTTGACAGGGTAGATGCTGAGAGGATGTTTCCCCTCGTGGGGGAATCTAGAACTAGGGGGTCATAGTTTCACAATAAGGGGTCACCCATTTAAGACGGAGATAAGGAGGAATTTCTTCTCTCAGAGGGTCGTGAATCTTTGGAATTCTCTACCCCAGAGAGCTGTGGAGGCTGAGTCATTGAATATATTCAAGGCTGAGATAGACAGATTTTTGAACTACAGGGGAGTCAAGGGTTATAGGGAACAGGCAGAAAAGTGGAATTGAGGCCAAGATCAGATCAGCCATGATCTTATTGAATGGCGGAGCAGGCTCGAGGGGCCGAATGGCCTACTCCTGCTCCTATTTCTTATGTTCTTATGTATAATGTTCACAAAGAGCACTATTACTGCAATGCAAATCATTTCAACTAAGTCCAGACTGACATAATCATAACTCTAAATTTTAAGAATTCTTGTAATACCTTTCTAAGATATACTGGCCCGGAATTTGCGGCTGTAATGACTGCGAAACTATCACTGTTCGCTGCCATTACTCTGTGAAACTGACGCCAACTTCTGGCGTCCACACGTGCACAGTTAAATGTGGGAATCCAGAAGTTGCTATCAGTGATTCCGGATCCTCCACGGTGCGCTGTTGAAGTCCTAGCTTTTGGATATGTTACACATCACTTGAATTAAAGAGAACTACCACTTTTTGCACTCGCTCGCTGTAAAAGCCCTCCAAAAAGTTAAGCCTTGTTAAATGAGGTGTAACTGGATTTTTAATGGTGTACTAAGTCATAATTACTGCTGAACAACCTCTCTGACTCTGAAAAACTAATTTTATATTTGTGGAATGTCAAATTTCTCCATTTTCATAAAAATTCCATAGATTTTTAAAATAATAAAAACATTTCAAGTTTGTTTATGATATTTCAGCTTCTACCTTCAATCCCATGTGTATGTCCCAATCTTGATTTTGCTCTCTGTAAAATGATTATGAAGTGTATGATAATCAGTGCTTTTTACTTCCTATTTTGCTATCTGTGAGAATTCTTCAATGTGATTGGCTGCTTGCCTGCTTGATGACATCACTGTCCCTGGATGCCGGAGATCCCCTATACATGGCGCCAGAATGAAATTAACATAGGGAAAGGTGGAATCCACATCGGAGATCGCTAGATCTTTGTGGGCAGCTTTCTTCGAGGTCAGTGACGAGCGCAGTCACTTAGCCGCTGGCAGCAAATTCTGGGACAAAGACTTTACTATCATGTACAGGAAACTCTTTATTAACCGGCACCCAAATATCCGGAAATCTCTCTTAACCGGCAAAATTCTTGAGTAGGTAACCGGGGTTTTCCTTCATCTCTCGTTTAAAATTAACTTTAAAAAAAACCCCGAGGCGTTTGCCTTGTATCGGAGCGTGTAGATTGGGAGGGGAATGTGCAGCCCGGGTAGGCAGCGGACACGACAGATGGTCAGCTGGCGGTCCCCGGGGAGACGGAGCTCCGAATGCAGGCGCATGTCAATGTGTACGGGGCTCTCGTACGTTGGGAGATATAACTCTCCATTATCCGGACTTTTTGATTAACCGGCACCACGTCGGTCCAGTCGGTGCCGGTTAATAAAGAGTTTCCTGTAGTTGTATTGTAAATTTGATTCTTGAATATATTTGGCGTTGATGTACACTCCTTTTCTTATCATGGCTGTGTGTCAGAGTATGAGGGAAAATGACTGTTTTGATTACAAACCTGAAGGAAGTAGGTTGAGGGAGAGGAGACCTCTGAATCCACCATGAAGAGTTCTTCCACTCAACAGCACAAATTCCTCAGAGTGCATTCCTAGCATGACTTATGAACTGACTTGCATTCCCGCCATCATGCTGCCTTCATTTTATGCAGGTTTTCCTTAAAGAATCAGGCTTACATTAGGTTATCAGTCTTAATTTTCTGAGCCCTAACTTTAACAATGAGTTTGAACATTTTATAGGCTGTATTTGTGCATTAACTTATATGATTTTCAATTTATTTGAAATATCATTCTGAATATGACGATTTCACAAAAGGTTGTTCACTATTTTGTAGACATGTTATATACATATTTTGTCTCGGTATTTTTACGTTATACATACAGGTTTGAAATAGGTATATCATTATGGCTTTGTTTACATATAATATTTTGTGTACCAACATCGTACCAATACTCATCATAGCACGGGACTCAGGTACCAAATTGTCTGTATACTTATATTTAAGATCATACAGGCCCTGGCATATGCTGAGAATTGAGATGGCATTATTGCTCTGGAATATAACCTAAAATGTACCATTTGCATAGTAATATGGCACTTTCTTATCCGTTATGTCATGTCCAGTTTATGACTTTGATTTTTTTTCTCTGGTGGACAATAGATGGGTTGACTCCAGATTGTATAGTACATGATGCGGCCAGAGCCAATGGGTTGATACTGGAAAATACCAACGCTGCTCTATAACTATCCATGTTGTTATTACGAGTTCAGTATAATTTAATAGTAGGTGTATAAAATTTTTGTTTTGTGTACAGCTGAACAATGAAAAATAACCAGTAGTGCATACATTTTGTCCCATTCAAAATTAGGTTATGTCCACAGAAAGTATTTTCAGCTGCATAGCACTTGGGTGAAGACCTGGTCATTCCATGTCCATCAATGGCGGTAGTAAGAAGAATTTGAAGTGATGAATGAATAGTACGACACAAGTATGTTATCACAGTCTTAAAATGTATTGAGCCAAGTGCAATCTTCCTTACAGCAATACACAAAATAAGCCTTGTGACAACACTGTTTGTAATAAGAAATGGACCAGGTATTTCTGTACTCCCAGTGAGAAGCTGTGCTCGTATGAAATACAGATCAGATTATCAGGGCTACAATGTTGTAACCCTAGCTCTGACACACACTCCCCTTGAATGCGGATTCGCTTCTATAAGTGCAGAATCACAGAATTAACCCTTATAATTACAACTGAGAGCATTGTAACAAATGTGGGCATACTTAAAACTTTAATGGTCCATAATAGTGCTGACAATGAAAATTCATCAAAATGAATTATTTCCAGCAATGTGTAAAATAACCATTTTATTTCAAAGCACAATCTTTCAGATGGATGGTTGTGTTTAAAAATAAAATGGTGGTTGCATACATTTCTGCAAGTAATAGTTAATTTAACTGATGCAAAACAAAAAATATATTTTAAAAAGGGCTTCATGTCGGGTTGGTGGCGTACCATGTGTAAAAAGGCACAGCTTTACATCTTTAATGATACTTCTTTGAAGTTGGTGGGAGGAAAAAGCTCTTCCTGAATTGTAGCCCTGCCATATTTTCAACTAAGTTCAAACACTAATATTGGGTGAATGTGTGTGGTTGTTCCATGTGGCAACTCTGTACATCTTAAAAAGGTGAAACAATATTTTTGAAACGGGCACCTATAACATTTATTGCTCTTGCTGAATTGCCCTTTAATTCAGCATTTTCCTCTAGCCCTGTTAGTTGACAGTAATGAAGAATGTACAATACCAACCACCAAAATATTCTCTGCCTGAACCAGAGGTTTTCAGCACAGGAGGAGGCAGATCGGCCCATCCAATTTGTTAAATCAATCCAAAACTATTCACACTGCCCTGCTCTCTTCCCAGAGATCTATTTCCTCTGTTTTGAATGTTTATCTTGCTGATAGAACTGAACAATTGAAAGTAAAAATATATTTTTTGAACAATAGATCAAAATGATGAAAGTAGCATAAAGCATGAATTTTTAAATTCTTTTGTAGTCACTTTGAAAACAAAATGTATCGACTGGAAGTTTTTATTTATAGAGTTTTTCATGAAAATAAAAATAGCGAGGGAGAAACAGAGATAAAGAGGGAGAGACATGGAAAGATAAACAAATGCATAGAGAGTGGAATATTTAAAACCACTGAAGTTTATGGCACTGAAGAAGGCTATTTAAAAAAAATTTTTTTTGTTTTTATGGGATCTGGGTGTCGCTGGCAAGGCCAGCATTTATTGGCCATCCCTAGTTGCCCTTGAGAAGGTGGTGGTGAGCCACCTTCTTGAACCGCTGCAGTCTGTGTGGTGAAGGTACTCCCACAGTGCTGTTAGGTAGGGCGTTCCAGGATTTTGACCCAGAGACGATGAAGGATCAGCGATATACTTCTAAGTCAGGATGGTGTGTGACTTGGAGGGGAACTTGGAGGTGGTGGTGTTCCCATGCGCCTGCTGCCCTTGTCCTTCTAGGTGGAAGAGGTCGCGGGTTTGGGAGGTGCTGCCAAAGAAGCCTTGGCGAGTTGCTGCAGTGCATCTTGTAGATGGTACACACTGTAGCCACGGTACGCTGGTGGTGGAGGGAGTGAATGTTTAAGGTGGTGGATGGGGTGCCAATCAAGCGGGCTGCTTTGTCCTGGATGGTGTCGAGCTTCTTGAGTGTTGTTGGAGCTGCACTCATCCAGGCAAGTGGAGAGTATTCCATCACACTCCTTACTTGTGCCTTGTAGATGGTGGAAAGGCTTTGGGGAGTCAGGAGGTGAGACACTCGCCGCAGAATACCCAGCCTCTGACCTGCTCTTGTTGCCACAGTATTTATGTGGCTGGTCCAGTTAAGTTTCTGGTCAATGATGACCCCCAGGATGTTGATGATGGGGGATTTGGCGATGGTAATGCCATTGAATGATCAAGGGGAGGTGGTTAGATTCTCGCTTGTTGGAGATAGTCATTGCCTGGCACTTCTGTGGCGTGAATGTTACCTGCCACTTATCAGCCCAAGCTTGAACGTCGTCCAGGTCTTGTTGCATGCGGGCATGGACTGCGCTTCATTATCTGAGGAGTTGTGAATGGCACTGAACACTGTGCAGTCATCAGCGAACATCCCCATTTCTGACCTTATGTTGGAGGGAAGGTCATTGATGAAGCAGCTGAAGATGGTTGGGCCGAGGACACTGCCCTGAGGAACTCCTGCAGCGATGTCCTGGGGCTGTGATGATTGACCTTCAACCACCACAACCATCTTCCTTTGTGCTAGGTATGACTCCAGCCAGTGGAGAGTTTTCCCCCCCCGATTCCCATTTACTTCAGTTTTACTAGGGCTCCTTGATGCCAGACTCTGTCAAATGCTACCTTAATGTCAAGGGCAGTCACTTTCACCTCACCTCTGGAATTTGGCAGACTGTGACTGTACCAGCTCTTTGCTAAAGCAATCCAAAACTTATCCCACTACCCTGCTCTCCCCATAGCCCTCCATCTTCCTTTGCTTCAAATATTTATCCAATTTTCCCTGAAAAGATGCAATGGTCTCAGCTTTAACCACTTCCAGTGGGGCAACATTCTAGGCTTCAACAACCCTCTCCTAACCTCTCTCCTCACTCAGTGACAATTTTAAATTAAGGACCTCTTATCAATGATTCCCCAACCAATGTCATCGTGATGTTTTTAATCCATAAAAAAATGATTGCCCATGTATTTGAGTGGAAGTGGACGTTATGGAGAACAACTTACACTGCCTGCTTTCTATATTGTTGTGCTTTTGGGATGACAAAATACGCAGAGTACACCTTCCTTCTGGATTTGACTTATGGTTAAACAAAAACACAACTACAGTAAATGTCAAAGAAAGTGGTACTTGCAGCAGTTCCACACCTGACGAAATATTGGTCCCAGGATTTCACATCAAGAGGCATTTACAGCTGTAATATCCATCAGAACTCAGATGAAGGAAAATGCTTGCATCAGAAACACTTTTACGGCATTCAGTTATTCGACTGAGTATTAATTCATTCAAACATTATTCACTGATGTACATACAAACGTGCATTTACATGGGTGAGCACAAGTGAATATTATGCATAAATTGACAGCATGGGATCATTTAAAATTTTAATACTGTATTGCAGTAGAATTAAAAATTCAGGCTAAAGGTTAATTCTGCACCTTCACATATTTTTTTTGCAGTCATGTTGCTCTTTCTAAAATAAGACGGTTGCATTGGTTTACTGCATGGCAGACCATAAACAGCAGTGCCTATGCAAGTAGTATCTCCCTGGTTTTCCCCAAACTGTCAACAACCAAAAAGAAAAAATATTCAGATATATTAAAAAAAAGAATTGGATGTTCAACACACATGGAACATTCACCTCAGCACTCACTGTAGGTGACTAGCTATTCTACTGGTCTGGCATACTGCAGCAGTGATGCTGCTTACCACTTGGAAGATAGTCAACTGTTTCAAGATGCAAAGAAACATACCTTGCTCTGGAATCCATCAATTTTTAAAACAATACCCTAGGAAGACGCACTGGCACAATGCAATGATGCACTACCATGTTGTTCCATGGTGGAATTTGGATGCAAGTTTACATCCCCGATTCTCCACACAGCGAACTCCTAATCTCAATTAGGTTATCAAGAGAGCTGGAGACCGAAGATAAGCCACTTGCATGCAAAGAAGAAGAGGGAAAATCAGAGATAAGTTGACCGGAGCTAGAGCACCGCATTACAGTCAAGCCCGCTTATATAAATAACTGATAAAAGACTAAAACATTTAAGAGAATAAAATCTCTGTACACAAACCACTTTTCTAATGATTGCTGTCCCTGTTAAATGAATAACTGTTAAATGAAAAAAACATTTAAATGAATTGGAAAAGTCTGGATTTATTCATTTAAGCATTGTACTGCCCTGCGAAGGCCGATGTGCAAGCTCTTTTTTCATGCATTTTTGTCCAGGTGTAAAAATCGCCTAGTAACCAGAGTCTTTTTCACCTCATCAGGTGCTAAGGCTCAAGTACTTTTGGCAATCAATGTGATAAGCTCTCTTGTTTAGGTGTGAAAACCAGTTGGTACTAATGATCAAACTTTGTGATGCTGATAACTTACCACTATTTTAGCAGCATACCAACACCAGATGTGATTAATCTGTTTTTAAAAGTTTAAAAAAAGATTTTATCTCTTCATACGACTAATTATCCTACCTCTAGTGCTGATTAGGTGGTCTATGTATAACCCTAGTGTTAACCTGCATTTTGTTTAGCATCAGAGATGTCTAACCAAAGTAGTTAATTTTGAAGCTTTTATCTCCCTCAGGATCAACTTTTTTTAAATCTCCCAGGTGTCTCTGATATATGGGGCTACACCACCATTTTTTCTGTCCACTCTTTCTTTTGAAACAATCTATGCCCCTAAAATGTTATTTTCATTTCCATCCTCAGGGTTTAGCCATGTTTCTGATACTCCCACCACATTGTAGTTCTCTAATGTCACAACAGCCTCTAGTTCTGGCATCTTATTTATAATGCTTCTAGAATTCAGATAGATACATCTCATCATAGATTTGACTCCTCTCACATTCCAAAGTGTCTGCTTATACATAATCTCTGGTTCATGTGAGTCTCTGAGTTCTTATCTGCTTGGTAACTACTTTCGATCCAATGACTGCCTCATCCAGCAGCTTGTTTCCTCCATGCCCTCACTGCTCACCCCACCCCCTGCACCCCCACCTCATCTATCTCGGTTAAATGATTTTGTATTGCTGTCTCGCAAGTGTTTTTGGACTGTACCTGAACAAAGCAGAACAACAAAATTTGTGAGGAACTCTGATGCAGCTGTTGAAAATAATGTAAATTAGAAAGGTGGTGGGGAAGATGGGGAGTGGGGGGTGGAGAAGAAATTGGACCCCAAATAAGAATGTTTAAAAAGTGGAAGATAGCCAACTCAGAGACATACCAACAACCAGATACCAACAACAGGCAGACATTCAGGACCAATAAAGAGGAGGCAAATTTGCAATAAGTTGTCTGTGCATGAGCACCCGTAACATTAGGAATACATTGAGGTTGTTGTGGCAGTAGAAAACTACAATGTAGTAGGAATAGTGGAAACATGGCTGATCCCACAGGAGGGTATCAAATATAACTTAGAGGAAAAACAGAGTGGAAAGAAAGCAGATGGTGCGATAATCTATGTCAGGGACCTCTGGGATGTTATAAAGAAGTGAGATAACACTTCACAAAGTCAAATGTTGAATTTTCTTCAGTTGATGGAAAGTTGTATTAGAAATTTGATGCCTCTATTCTTTAATTATAATTATGAAGAAGCATGAAATTCTTAGTAAATAAATTAGTCTTCATAATATCAACATGATAGCTATTATTATGCAAAGCTTGAAGATTTTAGAAAATACAATCATGCAAGAAATATTTTCATACATAGGATTACATGACATAGGATATATGGCACAGAAACAGGCCATTCGGCCCAACCAGTCCATGCCGGGGTTTATGCTCCACACGAGCTTGCTCCAGTCTTTCCTCATCTAAATCTATCAGCATAACCCTATATTCCTTTTCCATCATATGCTTGTCTTGCCTCCCCTTAAATGCATCTATACTATTCGCTTCAACCACTCCCTGTGGTAGCGAGTACCACATTCTCACCACTCTTTGGGTAAAGAAGTTTCTTCTGAATTTCCTATTGGATTTCTTGGTGACTATCTTGTATTTATGCTCTTCCCCACAAGTGGAAACATTCTCTCTGTATCCACTATCAAATCCTTTCATAATTTTATAGACCTCTATTAGCTCACCCCTCAGCCTTCTTTTTTCAAGAGAAAAGAGACCCAGCCTGTTCATCCTTTCCTGATATGTATACCCTCGCATTTCTGGTATCATCCTCGTAAATCTTCTCTGCACCTTCCCCAGTGCCTCTGTATCCTTTTTATAATATGGCGACCAGAACTGTATGCAGTACTCTAAGCGTGGTCTCACCAAGGTTCGATATAGGTTTAGCATAACTTCCCTACTTTTCAATTCTATCCCTCTAGAAATAAACCAGTGTGCTTGGTTTGCTTTTTTTATGGCCTAGCTAACCTGTGTCGCAACTGACTATCTTCATTCTGATGTCTGCCTTCTTGTTTACATTAAATGACAATTAAACTGAAGCTATTGTGTTTCATTGGTTAGAAAATTTACACGGTATCTTGTGGATAAGGATTTTATGACTGAATGTGTCCAACAGGATCAAAATTTCAAACAGTGAAAAGAATGTTAAAAAAGTATCATCTCATCTATTTTCCTTTGATGTCTGTGCTTGCATGCAAATTATTCTTTTGCTACAAAAAGAGACTGCTCTCATTGTTTATCCCCTCATACACATCCAGGATAGAAACCATATATTAACTCAAAATCATGCTGTGCGCCTGCATTAACAAAACAACTTCATGTAAATAAGAAGTGCATAAATATTTTTTCAACTAGTCAGATCAATTTAAAATGAAATAATATTTAAATAAGGATATTAATGCTCCACTGAGATTTACCGCTACTCCAATGAAATTAGAAGCGTAAAGTTGCTGTGTTTTTGTATAAATTTTGCATTTGGGCAGGTGTTATTTTCATTCGATGGAGGTTTTCAAAATAAGGAGCATATTTTGTCATTTCACTGAGATCGTACAAAGATTAATGCAATATGTTGTTTGCTTTGGTTTTGCACTTTGAAAGAAGTCAGTACCGAACAGCTCTTGCATCAATTTGCCTACGATTGGAGAAAGTTGCATATTGGCTTGGTATAATGCAGAATAAAAGTCTTGAGATTTATTTTGATGATTCTTTTTTGACACAGAATGAAGTTTTAAATTTAAATGAATGATTCAAGGTAAGGCTTAACAACAGAACAAAAGCACATTTACAAAATGGAGAACGTGGGATCATGCCTGTGAAGCTGACACAGCCGAGTTCCCAATTTCAGCATGGTGCTGTGGTAAAGCAGTGAGCAGAAATCAAATACATTCCCAAAGTGAGAAGGAAAGTCAGAAGGAGAGTCATGCGGGATCATTTTCACAAAATTTCTATTAACTAGATCATAGCAGCATCTTTCTCAATTCATAGTTCAATGAAGCCAGGGATAAACTGAAGCGAAAACTTGAGAAACATTGTTCATAACCTCAAAATAAATACTTTTTAAAAGAACTAAATTCAGCAGAGTATTATGCACAAATACCCAAGTATTAGATAGAGTCTACTCCTCCAGTATTCTTTTTAAGTAAAATAGTGGTTTGTTTATGGTGGCTGAAAGCAGCTATTTTTTTTTTTATTCGTTTATGGGATGTGGGCATCGCTGGCAAGGCCAGCATTTATTGCCCATCTCTTATTGCCCTTGAGAAGGTGGTGGTGAGCCGCCTTCTTGAACTGCTGCAGTCCGTGCTGTTATGCAGGGAGTTCCAGAATTTTGACCCATCGGCGATGAAGGATCGGCAATATACTTCTAAGTCAGGATGGTGTGTGACTTGGAGGGGAACTTGGAGGTGGTGGTGGTGTTCCCATGCGCCTGCTGCCCTTGTCCTTGTCCTTCTAGGTGGAAGTGGTCACGGGATTGCGAGGTGCTGCCGAAGAAGCCTTGGCGAGTTGCTGCAGTGCATCTTGTAGATGGTACACACTGCAGCCACGGTACGCCGATGGTGGAGGGAGTGAATGTTTAAGGTGGTGGATGGGGTGCCAATCAAGCGGGCTGCTTTGTCTTGGATGGTGTCGAGCTTCTGGAGTGTAGTTGGAGCTGCACTCAACCAGGCAAGTGGAGAGTATTCCATCACACTCCTTACTTGTACCTTGTAGATGGTGGAAAGGCTTTGGGGAGTCAGGAAGTGAGGCACTCGCCGCAGAATACCTAGCCTCTGACCTGTTCTTGTTGCCACAGTATTTGTGTGACTGGTCCAGTTAAGTTTCTGGTCAATGTTGACTCCCAGGATGTTGATGGTGGGGGATTTGCCGATGGTAATGCCGTTGAATGTCAAGGGGCGGTGGTTAGACGCTCACTTGTTGGAGATAAGTCATTGCCTGGCACTTGTGTGGCGCGAATGTTCCCTGCCATTTATCGGCCCAAGCCTGAATATCGTCCAGGTCTTGTTGCATGCGGGCATGGACAGCTTCATTATCTGAGGAATTGTGAATGGCACTGAACACTGTGCAGTCATCAGCGAACATCCCCATTTCTGACCTTATGTTGGAGGGAAGGTCATTGATGAAGCAGCTGAAGATGGTTGGGCCTAGGACACTGCCCTGAGGAACTCCTGCAGCGATGTCCTGGGGCTGTGATGATTGACCTTCAACCACCACAACCATCTTCCTCTGTGCTAGGTATGACTCCAGCTTGTGGAGAGTTTTCCCCCCGTTTCCCATTGACTTCAGTTTTTCTCGGGCTTCTTGATGCCACACTTGGTCAAATGCTGCCTTGATGTCAAGGGCAGTCACTCTCACCTCACCTCTGGAATTCAGCTCCTTTCTCCATGTTTGGACCAAGGCTGTAATGAGGTTGGGAGCCGAGTGGTCTTGGCGGAACCCAAAGTGGGCATCAGTGAGCAGGTTATTGGTGAGTAAGTGCCGCTTTATAGCACTGTTGATGACACCTTCCATCACTTTGCTGATGATTGAGAGTAGACTGATGGTGCGGTAATTGGCCGGGTTGGATTTGTCCTGCTTTTTGTGGACAGGACATACCTGGGCAGCTTTCCACATTGTCAGGTAGATGCCAGTGTTATAGCTGTCCTGAAACAGCTTGGCTAGAGGCGCGGCTAGTTCTGGAGCACAAGTCTTCAGCACGATAGCCAGAATGTTGTCGGGGCCCATAGCCTTTGCTGTATCCAGTGCTCTCAGCCGTTTCTTGATATCACGTGGAGTGAATCGAATTGGCTGAAGACTGGCTTCTGTGATGGTGGGGACCTCAGGAGTAGGCCGATATGGATCATCCACTCGACACTTCTGGCTGAAGATGGTTGCAAATGCTTCAGCCTTTTCTTTTGCACTCAGGTACTGGGCTCCACCATCATTGAGGATGGGGATATTCCTGGAGTCTCCTCCTCCCATTAGTTGTTCAATGGTCTACCACCATTCACGACTGGATGTGGCAGAACTGCAAAGCTTTGATCTGATTCGTTGATTGTGGGATGCTTAGCCCTGTCTGTAACATGCTGTTTCTGCTTTTTAGCATGCATGTAGTCCTAAGTTGCAGCTTCCCCAGGTTGGCACCACATTTTTAGGTACGCCTGGTGCTGCTCCTGGCATGCTCTTCTACACTCCTTATTGAACCAGGGTTGGTCTCCTAGCTTGATGTTAATGGTAGAGTGAGGGATATGCCAGGCCATGAGGGTTACAGATTGTGGTGGCTTGCATTAATGCCCAGTGATTGCATTAATGTCCAAGGCTCTATAAAGACGTTTAGTTTGATGTAGGTAAAAATGAAACTTATGGCATTAGGAAGAGGAAGACAGAGAAGTGTTTGCCCAACTTATTTTGCATATTGTCCTTGAAACAAGTGGGTTTACATTTCTTAAATCCTTAAAAAGTTGACTTTTTACAGTAATATACTTTACTCAACTCTTTTTTTCAAAAGTATGAATAAAAAGCACAATTACAAAACATGTGACAGCAACTTTTTCATATTATTTCTATCATTTTCACACAAATCTAGCTTTGCTTTTCAATTTCCATCACAACTAAGCTCTTAAATATCTTTTACAAATTTGTTTTCATTTGAAAGGTTTGGTCCTATTGATGTATAAACATGATAAAATGATTTATCAAGAATTTATTTGAACCAATTATTTTCTGAAGCAAAGGTTATTAAGTAATTCTATATCATTATATGTTAATATTATACAGCACACTTATTTTATCCTTTGCTATTGGGCAGATTTCTTAAAAAGACCAAAAGAAGAAATTATAATGTGAGCCTTATTGATATGCAAATTTAGGCATATCTGGCTAACAATTAGGTAGTGATTAACGAAAGGGTAATTTGTTTAAAGTGATTCTGTGTATGGAGACAAACTGTTCTTGATGTGTTTTTATGGAATTCTTCAAGTAACAGCTTTATATTATATCATTTTCTATAGTATAACGTCCATCCAATTGACAAATAACAATCTCAGTCCACAGCAGCAATGCACAACTTACAGGTGGATTGCGACCTACCAGATATGTAAAAACTCATCAGCATGATCATAAACAAAAGAAATACCATGGTGGCCAGCTGGTCTTTTTGTGCCCTTCATTTTTGTATGTTTCATGTGTGTGGTTCCATTTGCTTGGTCACAATAGTAATATCCAAAAACTCTTGATGTGCTTTTACACTATAAAGTGGGACCAGAGGCACATACCTAGTTCACCATTCATTAGAACCGTAGAATCATAGAAACTTACAGCGCAGAAGGGGGCCATTCGGCACATCGTGCCTGTGCTGGCTCTTTGAAAGAGCAGTCGTGCTTCATCCCACATCCCTGCTTTATGACCGTAACCCTGTAAGTTCCTCATCCTCAAGTAGCTGTTCAACTCCCTTTTAAAATTATTTACGGAATCAGCTTCCACCACCTTTTTAGGTAGAGCGTTCTGGATCCTGACAACTGAGTGAAAAAATTGCTCCTCATCTCCCCTCTAGATCTTTTGCCAATGAAATGAAATTCATTAGCTGCACATTTAAGTGTGAACAAGCCCAGCTAGAAGGAGCCAACGACGTGACAAGTCCACAAAAATCTAGATTTCCGAATGCATCATTGACTTAAGGCCACCATTTTAAATGAAGTTTGAGCATGTGCAATATCCATAATTTCCCAGGACGCATTAGCGCCAGTCAGCTAAACTGAAGAATATTTTTCCTTCAGCTTCTACTCAAAAGTTTTCTAAAATTATGTGAAGATAAGGTATAGGACAGATTTCAACAGTTTTGTGTTCTGTAATATTTAGAGAGAGGGAGGGAATTGAGGAGGTGAATGAACATGCCTTTCTTCATACAATAAATTTTCAAAAAAAGCAGTGTTTTTGAAGTCAACTATTTACCTCTCCCATGTTTTGTTGACAGTTAGTAAAGGTTAATCTAATGTCCTGCACCTGTGAGATAGACATTCTAATTTCTCACAGCTATGAGACAAAGGAGAGAGAAAAGTACAAAAAACAAAACTTGGGGGATCAAGTTAAGAGAGTGAATGGAGGGTTAAGAGTGAGGTGAGTGAGAGTAGAGCAAGCAGGAGATGATACAGGGGTTAAGCAAGTAGCTGAAAGGGGAAGCAGTAGGGGTATTGATGGGAGTTAGGTTGTCGTGGGAATGGGTAATGGGAAGGTAAAAGGGAAGGGAACAATATAGTAGCGAGAGTGGGGGGGGGGAAGCATGAGCGATTGAAGGAGGAGCCTCTTAGGGCCACATTTTCCCCAACACACCCACCCCAAATGCCGCATACAGCTTCTTTCCCTGCCGTACCAACTACCACCTCCGACCCGAAAGGAAAAAAAAAGTCACAGACAGACAAACAAAATGAGTTTGGGGAGAAAAACAGAAAAGAAGGGAAAGAGACAGACAGAACCAGAGGAAGAGAGATAGAGAGAAACAGCCACACAAAGACAGCAGAAACAGGTAAGAGAATAAGACCATATTGTCAAACTCAGCATGTGCAATGGCACAGGTAAATTCCAATGCCCATATTTGTAAAGGAAATTACCTCTGAATAACATGTCAGGCTACAATTATAACCTTACCGAGTAGAGCCACTGCAGCATCACCGCTGACAGGGCAGTTTCCATTATAAAAGTGGACATAGCATTTTATGATGGAAATACAAAAATACAGAATGTATGAGTTTAAAATGGGGACTGAATTCCATCTGCACTCCAGGGTTCAATCACCCACCTCCCTCTAACAGTACTTTACCCATAGAGTACACTTGGAGAAGGCTCCCCATGTGAGATCAACTATAACGTATAAAAAATCTTATGTCTATGCACACTACCATTTCCAAGTATTAATTCCTATGTTCACATTTATAATGGAAACTGCCTATGTAAACTTCTCACACTGTAATTACACTCTCCCACCAGTAGTTACATTGAGATACATAGGCCGCGATTTTGCTAACCTCAGCGGGTCTGTGGCGAGTGACGGCGATGGCAGGTCCCGACCCCGCTGCTGGCTCCAGCCCGCTGTCTGAAATTAATTTACCTTGATTGGGCTTGTTAAGCCCACCCAGCGCGTTTCCCGGCCAATTAGAGGAAGCGGGTCTGGTGATGTCATTTGATAATGTGTCATCAGCCGGTTTCCTTAAAGGGACCATGGCCAAATTAATTTTGACATTTGTGCTGTCAGTGCTCTACAGCATTGAGGTGCTGCCAACACTGACAATGACTGCACAGAGGTGCAAGGCTGCACCCAGGCTCTCCCATGACTCCCTCCATATGCTTCTGCAGGGAGTCACAGCACACAGGGAGGTCCTCTCCCCTTCCCATGGGCGAAAGAGACATCCCCAGGAGATCAACACAGCCTGGTTGCACATTGCAGAGGAGGGCACAAGCAGGGATGTGGTCAGAAGGACCTGGGTGCAGTGCTGCAAAAGTTCCAATGATCTCAGTAGATCACGAAACGTTAGTACAAAGCCACACTCACCTTCATCCTGCTGTGCCTCTCATCACATCCCCATTACTCTGCCTTCCCTACCCTACTCCTGCACATCCTTACTCACACCAACCTACCTTGGATCTCCACCCATCCCTCTCCCTCTCTCTATATTATCACATCCCCATCTCACTAGCCACTCCTCACACTCACCCTCATCCTCGTGCAATCATACCAACTAACAACACACAAGGCACTTGGGTGTTTTATGCAATGTCCATGTAAAGTTTCTGTTAATGTGGTGTCAAACATTGAAACCTTTATTTTCAACACTTTGCGTTATTGGACAGGTTTGTGTGCACCTTTGGAAGTGGCTTAGTGAGTTGCAATGAATGGTGAGACATAATGGTACCCTCCCCCCCACTCCCCTCAATGGTGATGAGTGTGAAAGGAATGGCTTGGGCATTGTAGGGATGCTTTGTGGTGTTGGTGTGGGGTGGTGCCAACCTGGCACATCATGTGGCAGCCAGGGTGTACAGCGTCAAGTGAAGTAAATCTGGCCATGATGAGGCAATCCCTGGTAGCAATGTGGTCGGGCGCTGGTGCCCTGTATCCTGTGCAGCATCAGTTGATTACGGAGAAGGTTGGTGTTGTTGTTGGTGCTGCTAGTGTGCCTGGTGCTGCTGGTGTTGGGGCTGATTGTGGTGGGATTCTGAGGACGAAGGTGAGAGCGTATGAAGGGCACCCATGCTGATGGAATAGATGGCAGGTGAAATAGAGATGACAGAAGTGATCTGTCAATGGTGAGAAAGGTAATGAGGTCAGACTGGATGGAGACTTGTGTAAAGACTCGCAGCATGATGAATCTATTGTGGAAATGCAATGAGGAAGAGCTTGTGGCTGAGGGAAGATATCTCTGTAAGGTGGGAGCTTTTACTTGACATTTGAAACTGTCCACTCATCAGCTGATTCAATGGCCACTGACCTCCCGCCTCAGCTTCACAGACATGGTCTGTAACAGCGTGAAAAATGTGGGCAAGCTGTCAAATTCAAAAGGTCAGTTTAAAATCATTGTTAAGTGGCTGTAAACAAGCCACTAATCATTTAAATTGGGTCCCCCGCCGCTGCTCATCGGGTCTGCTCAGTGCTCACAGACCCAACATTTGGTAAAGGTGCGTGGCGGCGCGTTTACAGCGGGGTCCTGACCCGCTGGGGAAGAAAAACACTTTCCCACCCGACCCGCCACCGATCGCGCCCGCTGACTCCCTGGAAAATCTCGGCCATTGCGTCTACAGCACAGAAACTAATAAGCTCTCAGTTCTGGTATCATCCTTGTGAATCTTTTTTGCATCTCCTCCAATGCCTCTATATACCTTTTTATAATATGGAAACCAAAACTGTTCACAGTACTCCAAGTGTGGTCTATACAAATTTAACATGACTTCCCTGCTTTTCAATTCTATTCCTTTAGAAATGAACCTCAGTGCTTGGTTTGCTTTTTTAATGGCGTTATTAACCTGCGTCACTACTTTTAGTAATTTGTGTATCTGTACCCCAGATCCCTTTGCTCCTCTACCCAATTTAGACTCTTATTATCCAAGCAGTATATGTCCTTCTTATTCTTCATACCAAAATGCACCACCTCACACTTACCGATATGGAAATTAATTTGCCAATTAAATGCTTATTCTGCAAGTGTATTAATGGTTCACATCTTCCACCTCCTTAACCTAAACTTCAAAGAAATCCCTTTCGTCCAACCAACTCTACTCTTCTGCTTCCTAAATTGTCGTAAGTTTTGCTTATTTAATCATAAATAACAGTATAAAATAGAAGCATTATATCAAAATAAGGACAGAATGTATGACTTAGAAACAGGGACTGAATTATGTCGACACCCTGGTCCAATTATCTCCCTTCCTCTCACCCCATTTCACCTGAAGACTGTACTTGGTGTCCATGTGCAACACCACAGGAGATCGACTAGTACAGCGTTTCCCAACCTGTGGTCCGCGGACCACTGGTGGTCCGCGAGGGTACTGCAGGTGGTCCGTGAAAAAAAATATATAAGTTTTACTCCCGTCAGCCATAGGCTGTTAAAAAATTTTTAAACGCTGGTGGTCCGCAGAAGCAATTTTTAAACGGCTGGTGGTCCGCATGAAGGAAAAGGTTGGGAACCGCTGGACTAGTATTTTCTAAAAATGTTAGTATTCCGCACATTTCTGGTCAGAACATACACCTCATTTCCTCGATCTTTCCAACAAACTACTTTGTGTGTATCTTCAATCTCATTTGTCTACTGCTCTTAATCACCAAATCCCTGCTCAGCTGCATTGTAAACTACTTCCGAGCATAACATGAGCCAATTTTAATGAACAGTCAAAAAGAATAGCAGCAGCATTAATTATATAAAATCATGAATGATTGAAGGATAAATTACAAAGATACAGAAGGGTCTCCCGAGGATTTGGGAATCCATATCCATCTGGTCAAAAAATAAATACTTAAGTTTAACAAGAGTAGACTAAAAAAAAATGACTCTAATTGGAACAACAGACAATCAGTAGTTAAATAAGCAAGAAAACTGAGCTTACCAAAGCCTGCAACAAAGGGGGAAAGGATCCAATGTGAACAATGCAGGAAACCAGAAGCATGTCAAAAAGAATGATCAGAAGGGCAAAGAAGGAACCAGAAACCAGCATAATTGCAGATGGTAAACACAACAGCAAGAAGTTCTTCAAATCAAGCCAGCTGATTATATGTCAGAAAGTACCCTAAACCTGATCAGACCACACTTTGAGTACTGTGTTCAGTCCTTGTCACCAGGACACAAGGGAAACATTGAAGCCAGAGACAGTGATGAGTAGAGCATTAAAAGATTGAGGTACAAGAAAACACTGGAGAAACTGGGTCTCTTTTGCATTGAAAGGAGGTGACCGAGAAGCGACCTTACAGAGGTATGTGAGATATTAAAGGCATAGCTAAAATAAATTCAGATTACTACCTCAAGGTACATCAGGATACTAGAACAAGGAGGAATAGGTCAACTTAAGATAGATGCAAGGAAGAATTTCTTCACACAAAAAATGATCAGCACTTGGAATGGTCTTCTGGGAAGGTTAGTAGAGATGAAAACCTTAGATTCCTTTAACAAACGGTTCGATGACGTGATGAGAAGAATGCAAGTTTTTTTTCTTCTCGATGGATGAGCAAAGATGGACCAAATTTCTATATATCTTGTAATAGGACTGTTCTGTAATTCATTCCCAAACATTGTGTTAAAGTAAAAAAAGAAAAACAAAGGACTTGCATTCGTATAGTACCATTCATGACCTCACGACATCACAAAGCGTTTCGCAGCCAATTAAGTACTTGTGGCGTGTTGTCACTGTTATAATGTTGGGAAACGCAGCAGCCAATTTGCACACGGCAAAGTTCCACAAACAGCACTGAAATAAATCAGCAGGCAATCTGTTTTGGTGATGTTGATTGAAGGGAAAATGTTGGCCAGGATACTGGGAGAACTCCCCTGCTCTTTTTCAAAGAGTGCCATGGGATCTTTAACGTCCGAAAGACGGGACCACCGAGAATGCAGCACTCCCTCAGTACTGAAGCGTCAGCCTCGATTTTTTGCTCAAGTCTCTGGAGTGGAGTTTGAACCCACGATCTTCTGACTCAGAGATGAGCGTGGTACCACTGAGCCAAGGCTGACACCTACTTTGATCGTACAGTATAATTCCATAACTCACAAAATTAACAGTTTGGTAACAATTATAAGTCAAACAGTTCATATTAACCCAGTATAATTTAGAGTACAATCGACACATTTAGACAACCTACCTTCAAAATGACTTGGGCGCATTGGAAAATTCAGGAAAGAGTGATTAGGATGATGAGAGATTTAGGGTTCTAAATTTTGAAGAAATTGGTGCTTGCATAAAAATGTTTGATTTCATGGTGAAAAGAATCTAAATCTTTAAAATACTGAGAGGTATCATGTACACGGTCTATTTAACTTGTACTACAAGCATAAAAATAGAGATAAATATAAAATTAACATCAATTGAGACTAGAGATTAGGATTGTTTTCCCTGGCCTCTGGACAAGGGAAACATACCCTTACAAATGTAGTACATCATTGTACTTCTTAAAAAGAAATGCATGGGCATCTGGTTAAAAATGGGATTGTATGTTTAAGTACAGACAGAGATGATCTAGTACTCCACAGAACATAATGGTTAAATAGGTTACAACACTAGAGCAAACATATATGTTTATATACAATATATATTTATGTATGTGACATTCTGTCGCATAACCTTAATCTCAATTACTGTTACGACAAAGACCCATTACTGATCTTCCTTTTTGTAATATAAAAAAAAAGAAAAAAATAACAGAATACATAGCCAATCTTTTCTATCAGCAGTATGCTGCAGTACTATCCACGAGTTCTCTTCTTCGCTATGGGTTTCAGTCTATTTTATTTCATCTTTACATCAAAAAGATATAATTTATAACAAAAAAAATTAATTCCCTTGGAATGCAGAGATAAATGGAAGTGTGAGTGCCTTGCACATAAGAAAAGTAAGGCTGCTCCTCTGGGAAATTGTCTACTTTCAGAGTGCTAGGTATTCAAAGCTTGTTCAAAAGTGTTCATTTAGAATACAGATATCAAAAGATGATGCAAATATTCAAGGGATAATCATGAAACTTACCAGATGTTCTAATCCTACTTTGATGTTCCCAGAATCCCTGTGAAAGAAAAAATAAAGTCCTAAATAACAGTTGTTCAATTTCATGCAATGTCCACCCCAATATCCCAGTCTCCAAGTGTTAAACTTAAATTAAAACCATAGAATTGTGTAACCTACTAAACACTATGATTGCAATGGCAAATTACCACACTTATTATTAGATAAACTCAGCAAAAATGGATATGATTAAGTATAGAATTGTAGGTTCTAATACATTTCTCCCACTAAATATGTAACCTATTTAGGATTTAAAAGCAAGCATCCAACAATTTTAGCAGTGTGCAAGATGATAAATTTTGGAAATCAAATATTCTATTGGTTATTGAAACATTTAATGGGATATCTATATATATTAAAATTATCATACCTTCTAAATAAATGTATATTAAGAGTTACCCCAGTAGATAATGCTGGGGTATTGAACTTTGAAGGGGAGGGAGAAACTTAAAAAAATACAAAAATAAGGCGGCAGAAGAAGACACTGCATGTACAGTCTTGCAGTCACATATTGAAATTTCAGGCAATATATGCTTGCCTCTGTTACATTTTTGTGCATTTTACTCAAATATTTCTCTCATGTTCTGTGTCAAAGGCCACACATATAAAAAAAACTATACTCACTACATATTGCAGTATATGTTTATCTGCCCAATATCTGGTAATGCAGCAAGCCCAGGGGTGGAACAAAAACCCGTGTTAATTTGTTTAATTCACTGGATATGTTACAAGCCCTCTTGTGATCTGCTAAACTTTGGAAAGCAGTAGAATAAACAATCTGAGGTTATCAACTCCAGAATCGGTTTATAAAACAGTAACAGATAAGCAGTAGAAGATAGTACAAAAGATTGCAGTAGATTACTTAACATATCTATTCCTCTTTTCAGTATGCTTGTAAGAACATAAGAAATAGGAGCAGGAGGCCATTCGGCCCTTCGAGCCTGCTCCGCCATTCAGTGAGATCATGGCTGATCTTCTGCCTCAACTCCATTCACCAGCCCTATCGCCATATCCCTTGATGCCTTTACTAGTCAGAAATCTATCGACTTCTGTTTTAAATATACCCAATGACTGAGCCGCCACAGCACTCTAGGGTAAAGAATTCCAAAGATTCACCACCCTCTGTGTGAAGAAATTTCTTCTCATCTCAGTCCTGAATGGCCTACCTTTTATTCTGAGGCTGTGGCCCCTGGTTCTAGACTCCCCAGCCAAGGGAAACATTCTGCCAGCATCCACCCCATCAAACCCTGTAATAATTTTGTATGCTTCAATGAGATCCCTCTCATTCTTCTGAATTCAAGACAATACAGGCCTAGTTTACTCAATCTCTTCTCATACGACAGTCCCGCCATCCCAGGAATCAATCTCGTGAACCTTCGTTGCACTCCCTCTATGGCAAGTATATCCTTCCTTAGGTAAGGAGACCAAAATTGTACACAGTACTCCAGGTGTGGTCTCACCAAGGCCCTATATCATTGGAGTAAGATTTCTTTACTCCTGTACTCAAATCCTCTTGTAATGAAGGCCAGCATACCATTTGCCTTCCTAATGGCTTGCTGCACCTGCACATTCACTTTCAGTGACTCATGTACAAGGACACCCAGGTCCCTTTGAGCATCTGCATTCTCCAATTTTTCACCATTTAGGAAATACTCTGCCTTTCTGTTTTTTCTACCAAAGTGGATAACTTCACATTTATCCACATTATATTCCATCTGCCATGTTCTCGCCCACTCACTGAGCCTGTCGAGATCCCCTTGAAGCCTCTTCACATCCTCTTTGCAACTGACACTGCCACCGAGCTTTGTGTCATCAGCAAATTTGGAAATGTTACATTTAGTCCCCTCATCCAAATCATTGATATAGATTGTGAATAGCTGGGGCCCAATCACCGATCCTTGCGGTATCCCACTAGTCACAGCCTGTCATCCTGAAAAAGACCCGTTTATCCCTACTCTTTGTTTTCTGTCTGTTAACCAATTCTCAATCCATGCTAGTATATTACCCCCAATTCCATGTGCCCTAATTTTGTTCACCAACCTCTTGTGTGGGACCTTATCGAAGGCCTTCTGAAAATCCAAATACACCACATCTACCGGTTCCCCTTTGTCTACTCCACTAGTTACATCCTCAAAGAACTCCAATAAGTTTGTTAAACAGGATTTCCCTTTCATAAATCCATGTTGACTCTGCCCAATCTTACTATTAGTTTCTAAGTGCCCAGTTATTGCATCCTTTATAATAGAGTCCAGCATTTTCCCACATTGCTGATGTGAGGCTAACAGGTCTGTAGTTCCCCGTTTTCTCTCTCCCTCCTTTCTTAAATAGCGGGATTACATTTGCTATCCTCCAATCTGCAGGAACCATTCCAGAATCTATAGAATTTTGGAAGATGACAACCAATGCGTCCACTATCCCAATGGCCACCTCTTTCAAAATCCTAGGATGTAGGTCATCCGGTCCTTGGGATTTATCAACTTTTAATCCCATTAATTTTGCTAGTACTGTTTTTTTACTAATAATAATTTCTTTAAGTTCCTCATTCTCACCACACCCTTGGTTTTCTCTTATTTCTGGGAGGTTTTTTGTGTCTTCCTCCGTGAAGACAGAAACAAAGTATTTATTTAATTTCTCTGCCATTTCCTCATTCCCCATTACAAATTATAACAGGACCAGAGATAGATGTATAACAATATTTTTACCTAAGGTTCTTTACTTATTCCCTCACAGAGCTTTCCACATTTCTCTTGATGGCCTCAGAAGAACTGGTGAACTGAGTGCATTTAGAGCTATGTAGCTACTCTTTCTCGTTTGACCCGGGACAAAGGAAATCAACATATCGCAACAGTGACCATAATATTATTAGATTCAGCCAAACAAAAGTTGCCAAAAATTTAATACGAGTTCAGAATTTCAGGAGGGCGAGATTCGTAAAGATGGCAGAGCACTTGAATCAGGTCAATTGGGCAACCCTCCTTGGCGAGGATATTACCAACATAGAATCAAATACCTTTAAAACTAAAAAGAAAAAGGAAGCCATGTATATCCCTAAAGTCAAAAGAAAGGCACGTAGTTAAACAAAACCAAAGTGGCTTTAACCAATTCCCTTTTGAAAGCTACTATTGAATCTGTATCCACTACCCTATCAGGCAGTGCATTCCAAATCCAAACCACGCGTTGTGTAAAAAGATTTTCCCTCATGTCGCCTCTGGTTCTTTTGCCAATCACCTTAAATCTGTGCCCTCTTGTTATCAACCCTTCAGCCATTGGAAACAGTTTCTATTTATTTACTCTATCTAAATCCTTCATGATTTTAAACACCTTTATCAAATCTCCTCTTAGCCTTCTCTGCTCCAAGGAGAACAATCATAGCTTCTCCAGTCATTCCACGTAACTGTAATCCCTCATCCCTGGAAACATTCCAGTAAATTTCTTCTGTACCCTCTCCAAAGCCTTCACGTCCTTCATCAAGTGGGGTGCCCAGAATTGGACACAATACTCCAGCTGGGGCCGAACTAATATTTTATATAGGTTTAGCATAACTTCCTGGCTTTTGTACTCTATGCCTCTATTTATAAAATTGAGAGGTCGCACAACACCAGGTTATAGTCCAACAGTTTTATTTGAAATCACAAGCTTTCGGAGCTATCTTCTTGCTCCTTCCTCAGGTGAAGTAAATTAGATACAGAATCGCCAAAGCATATATAGATAGAGAACAAAGCATGTGTACCTTACAATTGCAGACCACTAAATTAAATCATCCTGACTATCTGCCGAGGTGTGATAAAGTTAATCAAGTCAGCCAGGAAGGTACCACATCAAAGACATAGCAAGATACAACTGAGACAATGAGGTGTAGTCGGCTCAAAGTGGAGAGAATCGCCAAGAAGATCGCGCATATCGACATCGACATCAAGTATCTACAGAGATGCAAGAAAGCAGACAAGATCCCGAAAGGACTACAGATCACGAACCCACTCAAGTCGACATACAACACAGACTACGCTGAGAGACTCTGCCGTCGTACCTCGCGCACACTCCTCAACCATCTCGTACACCAGCTCTACAGCAAACGCCACAACCTCGAAACCAAGATAGAGTCCATGCTCTCAGCCTGTGCTCAGGACACAGCAGACCAGTTACGAGACACCACCAAACAGACGAGGCAACGGAACTACGCTGCCTACATGCGCATCAAGAACAGGAAGCTTGAGAAACTCGGCATCACCACCAGCAGCAACCAAGCCTCCCCCGGTACCATGGCTGCAACCACAGGGAAGTCCATCGTCAACTTGTCCGACCATACCCTTCAACCAGACGAAATCGAAGTTCTCGCCCTAGGGCTCAAGTTCTGCCCAACCACCAAAATGGACCCCATCGGTCTCGCGGCAGACACGGAGGAATTCATCAGGAGAATGAGGCTCCGGGAATACTTCCACAAATCCCAAGATGTCAGCAACAAACCCAATGAGACAATCAATGATCCAGAACAGCAGACAGAGGGGCTCGCAGTGCAGCAACCGAAGAAAAAAGAGTCAAACTGGACCCCTCCGGAGGGTCGCTGCCCCAAGCTTGACATGTATGCTCAAGCTGTCAGGAGATGCATCAACGCCAGATTCATCAGCCGCACTCACAAGACAGTCCAGAATGTCACCCGAGCACAACGCAACGCCATCCACGCTCTCAAGACCAACCGCAACATTGTCATCAAACCAGCGGACAAAGGAGGAGCCATCGTCATACAGAACAGAACGGACTATTGTAAAGAAGCATACCGACAACTGGACAACCAGGAACACTACAGACAGCTACCCGCAGATCCGACCAAAGAACACACCCGCCAACTCAATAGACTGATCAAGACCTTCGATCCAGACCTTCAAAACATCCTACGCGCTCTCATCCCACGTACTCCCCGCGTGGGAGACTTCTACTGCCTCCCAAAGATACACAAAGCCAACACACCCGGACGTCCTATCGTATCAGGCAATGGAACCCTGTGTGAGAACCTCTCTGGATACGTCGAGGGCATTCTGAAACCCATCGTACAGGGAACCCCCAGCTTCTGTCACGACACTACAGACTTCTTACAGAAACTCAGCACCCACGGACCAGTTGAACCAGGAACACTCCTTGCCACGATAGACGTATCGGCACTCTACACCAGTATCCCCCACGATGACGGCATCGCTGCAACAGCCTCAGTACTCAACATCAACAACAGCCAATCTCCAGACGCCATCCTACAACTCATCCGCTTCATCCTTGACCACAATGTCTTCACCTTCGACAACCATTTTTTTACCCAAACACACGGAACAGCCATGGGGACCAAATTCGCACCCCAATACGCCAACATCTTCATGCACAAGTTCGAGCAAGACTTCTTCGCTGCACAGGACCTCCAGCCAACGCTGTACACCAGATACATCGACGACATTTTCTTCCTTTGGACCCATGGCAAAGGATCACTGAAAAGACTACACGATAACATAAACAAGTTCCATCCCACCATCAAACTCACCATGGACTACTCCTCAGAATCGGTTTCATTCCTGGACACACGAATCTCCATCAAAGACGGACACCTCAGCACTTCACTCTACCGCAAGCCCACGGACAACCTCACGATGCTCCACTTCTCCAGCTTCCACCCTAACCATGTTAAAGAAGCCATCCCCTATGGACAAGCCCTGCGAATACACAGGATCTGCTCAGACGAGGAGGAACGCGATGGACACCTACGGACGCTGAAAAACGCCCTCGTAAGAACGGGATATGACGCTCGACTCATCGATCGACAGTTCCGACGGGCCACAGCGAAAAATCGCATAGACCTCCTCAGAAGGCAAACACGGGACACAACCAACAGGGTACCCTACGTCATCCAGTACTTCCCCGGAGCGGAGAAACTACGCCATGTTCTTCGCAGCCTTCAACATGTCATCGATGACGACAAACACCTCGCTAAGGCCATCCCCACGCCTCCACTACTTGCCTTCAAACAGCCGCCTAACCTCAGAAGTACCATCGTTCGCAGCAAATTACCCAGCTTTCAGGATAACAGCGACCACGACACCACACAACCCTGCCAAGGCAAACTCTGCAAGACATGCCAGATCATCAACACAGATACCACCATCACACGTGAGGACACTAACCACCAGGTACATGGTACATACTCATGTGACTCGGCCAACGTTGTCTACCTCATACGTTGCAGGAAAGAATGCACCGCGGCATGGTACATCGGCGAGACCATGCAGACACTGAGACAACGTATGAACGAGCACCGCGCAACAATCGCCAGGCAGGATTGTTACCTCCCAGTCGGGGAACACTTCAGCAGTCAAGGACATTCAGCCTCGGATCTGCGGGTAAGCGTTCTCCAAGGCAACCTTAGAAACACACGACAACGCAAAATCATCGAGCAGAAACTGATAGCCAAGTTCCGCACTCATGAAGACGGTCTCAACCGGGATCTTGGGTTTATGTCACGATACATGACGTGATCCGGACTCGAGTCGTCGTTGGCTTGTTCACAGATGTGATTCCCAGTAAAAAAGTAAAAATTTTAAAGCTTTTCGTTTTACATACAGACGGCAGCTTTTGACACGTTAGAACCCCTGCGACTACACCTCATTGTCTCAGTTGTATCTTGCTATGTCTTTGATGTGGTACCTTCCTGGCTGACTTGATTAACTTTATCACACCTCGGCAGATAGTCAGGATGATTTAATTTAGTGGTCTGCAATTGTAAGGTACACATGCTTTGTTCTCTATCTATATATGCTTTGGCGATTCTGTATCTAATTTACTTCACCTGAGGAAGGAGCAAGAAGATAGCTCCGAAAGCTTGTGATTTCAAATAAAACTGTTGGACTATAACCTGGTGTTGTGCGACCTCTCAATTTTGTCCACCCCAGTCCAACACCGGCATCTCCGCATCATGACCTCTATTTATAAAGCCCAGGATCCCAAATGCTTTATTAACTGCTTTGTTAACCTGTCCTGCCACCTTCAAAGATCTGTGCATAAACACCCCCAGGTCTCTCTGTTCTTACACCCCTTTTAAAATTCTACCATTTAGTATGTATGGTCTCTCCTCATTCTTCCTATCAAAATGCATCATCTCACACTTCTCTGCCATGTGGCCACTGCAAATTTCAAAATTGTGCCCTGTGCCCCAAAGTTCAAGTCATTAATGTATATCAAAAACAGCAGTAGTCCTAGTGCTGAACCTTGGGGAACGCCACTGCATACCACCTCTCAGTCCGAAAAATAGCCATTCACCACAACTCTCTGTTTTCTATCCCTTAGCCAATTTTGTATCCATGCTTCCAATGCCCCTTTTATCCCAATGAGATGGGGAACAGACCAGTGTCTGGCAGGTGATATTATGTTATGCATACGGGTAGAGACAATGCCAAGTATGTGTATACCATGCAGGGTTCCGAACTAAGACAGTTGAGCAAAAAATAGGCCTGAGCGTTACAGTAAACAAATCTTTGAAGTTGATGACCAGTCCTGCAAGGCCATAGCAAAAGCAAATAAAGTATTAGAATGTCTTGGTAGGACATTCCAAAACAAAACAAAAGGCACTATATTGTCCCTGTCAAAGACCATGGTTAGGCCTCATCTACAATACTGTGTCCAGTTTCAGGCCCTTAATATGGTAGGTAATAGAGAGGCCCTGGGAAAGGTTCATAGGAGTCTACTAGATTAATACCTAGTTTAAAAGCTCCTATGTACCATGATAAGCTGAGACAGCTGGGACTTTTTATTCCAGAGAAGTGTAGACTTTGAGGAGATTTGACTGGGATTAAAATAATTAAAGGATCAGACTCTGTCCATGTGGATTGACTACTTCAGCTAGATAGATTAGGGAGAACCAGAGGACATGCGTATATGTTACGTAAGCATATAACTAAGTTAGCTGCCAGGAGGCTTTTATCATCACAGAGGGTCATCAACTTTTGGAAAAAGTTGCCGGCTCGTGCAGCGAGTGTAGATTTGCTGCAAGTATTCAAAAGGGAGTTCCTAGCTGTGGCTGACATCACAGAGTACAAAAGGTAAATGAAATAGAGTACAAAAGGTAGATTGAAGTATTGGACAATGTGCCTCTTGGACACGGTGGTCTCCTGGAACTTGTTTTGATCGCCTTTGGATGTCGTAGATAAATTTCCCTATTCTATTTTCCCCTGAATCGGGTTTAGGGTTTTTTCTGATGCTGGTGGGTGCGGTGCGGTGCGGTGCGATGGGGGTCATGAAGGTATGAGACAGGCTCAATGGACCAGCTGGTCTTTTCTTGTCCATTAATTTTATCTGTTTTTTCAAAATCAAATGAAGCTAAAAAATTATGCATATACTTAGACACAGAGTGTCGACAGTTCCAGAGACGACCCTCCTGAGGGTCAACAGTATTCAACCAAAGTGTCAGATTCAAACCCAGTTGTCACCTGACTGAAAATTCCTTCAATCTTTATCAACCAGTCACTGAACAAAACAAAGCACTGTGCCAAATATCTCTTAATTGAAATAGATACTCTAAGAGTTTTGCAAATAAACTGTACTTGCAAGGGAAGAATGACATGTCTAGTTAACTGGATATAAAAACCACTGATCTCATTTGCAGTGGCTTGTGTATTTCGAAACTGAATACTGGCTGTGGCAGTAATCAACATTTAAAGTGACTTCCAAATAGGCTTATAATTAGAATTGTGATCAAAACTCCTTATTTGTCACAATAGCTTCATATGAAACTATTAACAGTTGCAACTTCAATAGGTTTTGCTCTCTACAGATTATTTCCTTTGAAAAGATCTACTGCATATTAAAATAGGTACTGCCATTACCATTACTCATGGAATACTGTACGTATCACTAGATTGGCGAGTAGTTTGTAGTTTTGCTTTTGACCAAGAATTTTTTTTCTGGTTTTGTTAAACAAGCAATGCATTGACATTTTGTGTCAAAAGACACCAATCCAAGCCATAAGTACTGAATTTACTCTCGCTCTGCAAAATAACAATCCCTATTCTGCAAAAAGACCTGATCACCATTTTTAAAGTGCTACGAGGCATCAAGGAAATTATGGCGGTTAGTTTTATGTATCAATATTCTTTGCATTTTTGGATTGTTGACTAAGTTGTAAGGAAATTAACGTTCTTGAACACTAACAAACAAATTCTATTAAAAAAATAAATCGCACAGAATTCTAAAATCTCAACAAAAATGCATTCAGACTACCAGATCCCCTTTTTTATTCTGTTCTAATTAGATCTATTTTTAAACTGAATTCAACATTGTTAGCATAGAAGAGTTCCGTGCAACTCTTGTAACAAAATTAAAACACATATGTAGAAAATGTGATTACTACACATGAAATGACAACCAGCTCTAGGTGTATCCAAGTTTAAGCAGCATAATTTCTCATGTATTGTTTTTAGTTCATTTTTAAAAAATTGTTCCGTGCATTTTTTTAAATTATTCAAGCTCCCCACCAACCCTTTCAGGTCTTCCAATACTCTCACTCCTTTGTCTATACCATTCTTCCACGAAGAAATTTGGACATAGGAGAAGGGTTACTGTCTCATCTTGAATCCACGCCTCCCCCGTGATGCCCCAGATGAGATGAGGGGCACAATGTGCAGGAATTAAGTGCATAGAAGTATCCAAACCTTTTCTGTTGTTTGCTTGTTACTTCTCCAATATGTACAACTGGGCCTCTTTTATTTTTAACTGTACAAAAATGCAAATGGAAACCTCGAGGAAAAACAAAGATGAATATTGTCCTTGATGAAAATCATACTTGAGGAATTAACTGATTTTCCAGAACTTGGACATATAATCGTGACTGCCACTGAGGGAGTGCTGCACTCCCAAAGGTGCAGTCCTTCAGATAAGATATTGAACCATGGCTCTATCTGCCTATCAGGTGGACTTCAAAAATCCCGTGGCTCTGTTCGAAGAAAAGCAAGGGATTTTATTGGTGTCCTGGCCAACATTGCTCTGTCAACCAGCATCACCAAAATAGATTAACTGATCATTCACGTCATTGTTGCCAATTGGATCTTGCTGTGCATTAAATGGCTGTCCTGATTGCCTACAATAGTCACTCTATTTCAAAATAACGTGTTGTATGTGAAGCGCTTTGAAGTATTTCTGAGACGTAATAAGGCAATCATATTAAGGCAAGTCTTTGTTGTTTTCAAAATTAGCACAACACTGAAAATGGCTTCAAAAGTAAAGAAAGGAACAAACTTTCATTTATATTGCACCTTTCACATCCTCAGGATATCCCAAAGTGCTTCACAGCCAATGAATTATTTTTGAGTAGTCATTGATGTAATGTAGGCAAACGCAGCAGCCACATTTGCACACACAAAAGTCCCACAAACAGCAATGAGACAAATGACCAGTTAATCTGAAATAAAAGCAGAAAATGCTGGAAATACTCAGCAGGTCAGGCAGCATCTGTGAAGAGAGAAACAGAGTTAATGTTTCAGGTTAATGATCTTTCATCAGAATTGACCTGAAACGTTAACCCTGTTTCTCTCTCCACAGATGCTGCCTGACCTGCTGAGTATTTTCAGCATTTTCTGTTTTTATTTCAGATTTCCAGCATCTGCAGTATTTTGCTTTTGGTGGTGTTGATTGAGGGATAAATGTTGGCCAGGATACCAGGAGAAGTCCCCTACTCTTCTAGGAATAGTGCTGTGTTTTTTTTACATCCACCTGAGCAGGCAGACGGAGCTTCAATTTATCATCTCATCCAAAAGACAGCATCTCCGACAGTGCAGTGCTCCCTCAGTATCTACTAAATGCTCGTTTTAAGCAAAAAAAACTAATTTTATGACTTATTGCCATATTATCCTTTCTAATGATGCTCACATTTTTATTCTGAATTGTATAACAGAATTAACAAAATTTTCCACAAAAATTTATTGTCCAATGAAAATAAAATCATCCCTTTTCCTTTACTCTCAACGGCAAAAGATTTTCAATTGAATCCAAATTCTAAACAACTTGCATATCTTTCAAATCTTATTTAGCTGTGAAATTGTGATATTTTAAATTATTTCCAACACCAGCCAATTTATTACCAAACTGTGGGCAGATTTGTGCTTTGGATCTAGGATCATTAGAAAATGGATTGAGACTGTACAAACTGATTTTCCTCCCTTTTAGCTACTCATAGATGGCACAGAGAGCAGACTTTCATCCCATCGGTTTCAGCTGTACGAGACCTAGAGGTGATAGGACAGTGTTATCCCTTTGTGCCATCTAGTTCCCACAGTCAACTACCCAATGAAAACTAAAACTAATTTGTGCAAAATTATGTTGGGTTCGCTGCCCTGAACAGTCTGAGCATGTTAAAGATTTATGATGGTGTACAATATATGCACAGCAAGGAACAGTCATTTTAATAGGACGTGATCAGAAATTTCCAATCTGGAAACCAATTTGTAAAAACATTTGTATACATCTTCCTCTGTGCTTAAAGTTGAAAAACACTATCAGCTAGAAATTGGTTTGCAACCGAAAACAGGTGCGGGGATCGCAATGTGGGATCAACCCGCGTCCGTTCACTAACTTTGTGCTGCCTGCTGATTAACATGATTGTGGCGTTCAGCCCAGTGCTGAACACTCAGCAGGGGGCCCAAGTTCGTGCAAGGCTAGCACAAATTAAAGCTAGCTTGCACTTCTTAAAAGCAGTCTTAAAAGGGGTGGAACAATTTGCCTGCAACAGCTCATTCAACTGGCTAGGGATCAGTGTCAGAGCAGCAAAAAGGACAACCGATGTCACAACAGAGGAGAGAGTGTGCTTCAAGGTTCTCTGATGCAGTACTGGAGATCTTGGTACAGGAGTTAAACACGAGGAGAGAGGTCCTGTTTCCACAGGGGGTCAGGAGGTCATCCAGGCAAATGCAGAAAAGACATTGGGACCAGATAGCCTTCGTGGTCAATGCCAGCAGTATAGCCCCGAGGACTTGGCACAGTGCAGGAAGAAGTTTAATGACCTCACACGAGTGGTCAAGGTCAGTGAATTCATCTTCAAATGCTGTATTCCATCATCTGCACCACTAGCCTCACACACTGCTCAATGCACCACACCCCTATCACTCACTTATCAACAATCTCTACCAAACACAACTCATACCTCACATTCACAGCTTCACCTCACCCTCACACACTGCTGCAAGACTCACACCCAAATCTCTCAGCTTGCACACACAGTAGCTATTCAACCATGACAAGCATATCACCCAAACACATTACACCACACTCACTGACACACCTCCCTTTTTCTTGCAGGACAAGGTGGCTCACAACCACAGGCAGCAGGACCTAACCGGCGGGGGACAGGCTTGTCTGCATAACCTCACCCTGATGGAGGAGACGGTACTGGCCATTATTGGGAGGGTCATCGCTGAGCCCATGGCAGGACTGAAACAATACAAGATGCCGGTATCCTCATACGTAATTTTCCTTCTCACATCCCACTTCCCCCTCATCCCACAATCTTTTCTGATTTATAAACTGCACATGGTGTAAGCATGCACCTCTTGCTTTCCCCCCTCCCCTCACCACAGCCTTAACCTTATACCTTTCTCCTTTCAGATAGCTAAGAACTGCCACCTGGCCAGGCACTGGTGGAGGAGCATGAAATTGAAGTGCACCAAGGCACTGATGATGAAGACACAGCACCGTCACTCGATTGCACACTCACAGCCACCAGCTCAGATACTGATACTTTGCATACTTTAGAGGATAGGTTACACAAAGCCAGTAGCAATTAATCAGCAACTAACCCGAGAGTGGATGCTGATCCCTTTAAATCGTGCTGGTATGGGGGGTCCTTCCTGCTGCTGAACAGCTGTGCGGGGTTAAGACAGAGCGTTAGCACCAGCGTTTAAGATGAAAATGGCAGCGCTGGTGTCAAATCAGCTCGCCCACTCTACATACTTCCGGCACATGCTCCTAACACCCGCCCTATCACCCTCACCAAAATACCGTCCAACACGGGCTGCACCAGCAGTGTGCGCGTACGCCATTTTTGACACAAAACGTTACCCGTAGCACTGAAAAACCGGGCACTACGGAGCTGAATTTCCACCCCTTTTTCTGTTGAACTGACATTTTAAACCAATGACAACTTAGGAAAATAATTTTTTAATTTTACACATTGAGAAAAATAGTACAGCAGTAAATACGACAGAGGAATTGCAAATATGCCAGACTTTGGTGTTTCTTTCTGTAATGGTTTTGGGCAATTTAAAGTGTGAAATTTTACACGTTTTTCATAAAGATTATGGCCTAGAAATTCCGCTCCCTACGGGTGTGTACGCGCTGTGTACTCACCCGTAGGGCCAACGGAAGTGCCGGTTTTACGCATACACTGCGCATGCGCTGGAAACCAGAACTTCCGTTCTCGGCAGAAAGGGCCTGACTGGACAAACGCCTGCGCCGGATAGGCAGCGCTTACGTCAGAAACTTCCGTTTTTTCCCACAGTTTTATCAGTCCAGGTAAGTCGGGAACAGCTGCGCCTAGAAAAGCAGGCGCAAGGCCTGCTTTTACCAGACTAATAGTTTAAGAAAGTACAAAAAAAAAATTTCCACTGATTTATCACTTTAAAATACTTTAAAGAAAGGTAAGTTTATTTTTAGCCCCGTTTAAATTTTTGTTTAAAATAGTTAATTTATGTAATTTATAGTCATTTTAAAAATGTGATTTTTTTTTTTTTTTATTTATTTGAAGTTTTATTTATGTTTTGGGGCTGATCTCTATTCATAGATTTGACAGGTCTTCCGGTCAAATCTATGAATGGAGATTCCCTGCTCTGATTGGCTCCCCATGGCCCACGTTCCCAGGGACGCTGCAATCCGCCTGTGCCCCTGGGATACGCGTGCCCTGCACACCGGTAGTTTGAAGAGGCACAGCAACAGAATTCTGCACCTCCCGGGAGCCCTCCGGTCCAGGCGCAGATCTTTCCGGATCGCAGCCCTCCGCCCGCGGGAGGGCTGCGAACGGAATTTCTGGGCCATAATATATATTCAAAAATGTATAAAGTGGTCTTCATTGTAAATACTGAAGTGACAATAGTAATTCTTTGAACTGCTCAATTTTTGGACATTTCTGGCTTGAGTCAACT
Organism: Squalus acanthias; assembly: GCA_030390025.1. Taxonomy (NCBI): domain Eukaryota; kingdom Metazoa; phylum Chordata; class Chondrichthyes; order Squaliformes; family Squalidae; genus Squalus; species Squalus acanthias. Next base: position 54,431,461 of record CM059429.1, read on the forward strand.
AAAGAACACCTCTACATATGCACAATTATATTAGTATATTCAGCATTTATTAAGTACAGTGTGTTAAATCAATGTGCTTTAGAATGAGGCATTGGAACTAGCTGATCTGTTCAATGTCAAATTTGTTACTGCCTCATTTATGTGGCATTTTGCAATAGTGCAATCAGTATAAGAAGAAAATCTCAAATAAATTCCTTCTGAATGCTAACTAACTCTACTTTGGAGATTGTCTTGAGTATACCCCAAACAATTCGGAACTTTGGAATGGTTCTGCCCTCTGAAGTTTCTGAACAGTATTTTAAGTCCAGATAGATTTGCTTTCACTATTTTCACATCTTTCCTTTAAATTTCTAATATTTTCTCTCTCAATTTAATTTCTATTTATTCTTCCATTGCTCCCCCCCCCTGCCCCCCCAATCAAAATTATTGACTGCTTCTACAACCACCATTTGGAGGTTGAATCCACACCTTCTCCAGGCTGCTATCTGTTGAGCTTTGGCTCAGTGGTAGCACTCTCTCTTTTGAATTAGAAGGTTGTGGGTTCAAATTCCACTCCGAGGAACCATCTTCCATCTCAGGTGGGCGTAAAAGATCCCACGGCACTATTTGAAGAAGAGCAGGGGAATTCTCCCGTTGTCCTGGCCAATATTTGTCCCTCAATCAACACCTAAAACAGATGATCTAGTCCTTTATTTCATTGCTGTTTATGGGACCTTGCTGTGCGCAAATTGCAGTGACTACATTTCAAAAGTACTTTTCCAGCGCTTTCTGTTGTTATTTCAGTTTTCCAGCATCCGCAGTATTTTGCTCTTGTATCAGTGTTTGGTTCACTGCCACTTCTCTTCTAGGAATGCCCACCCTGAAGAAGTTCTGCTCTTCTCTTCGACGGGATCTCCGTTTGGCTCTTCAACCTTGTTCATCTTCATTGCTTTCAGTTTCCCTTCTCGTGTTTGATCCAAACTTGCTTTTTCATCTGTTTAATTTCCTGCTTTTTTCTCAGTTCTGACGAAGGGTCTTCAACCTGAAACGTTAACTCTGTTTCTCTCTCCACGGATGTTGCCTGGCCTGCTGAGTTTTTCCAGCGCTTTCTGTTGTTATTTCGAAAGTACTTCATTGGTTGTAAATTGCTTTGGGACGTCCAAATGTCATGAAAGGCGCTATATAAATGTGTCTTTCTTTTTTTTTACTGTTACTTTATCTTTTAATTACAGTTGGGAGTGTGTCGGGCAGTATTGGCCCCAAGTTTTTCTCCACTATCCCAAAGATGTAGCATTCAGAACAGCAAAGAATTAATTAACTATGAAGTTGCGCTCAAATTACAGTTTAAGCCTGAATTTAAAATTGGGCCTTCTGGAGTACTGTTGTAGTTTATGATCTGCTTTCCTTCACCCATCTTCTATTTTCTTCCCTTTTTCAATTTCTTTCTTCGTGGCCATCTTGCTTCTCATTTTGATTTCCTTGTTTTTACTTTGTCTCCATTGACTGTATCCTTAATTTAATTAGAATTCAGATGTTTATTTCTATAGCATCTGCTTTTATACAGTTTTTCTTTTGACTTATTTTCCGTTTTGTTCCTCACCAGTTCATCATTTCTCCAGTTCCCACATTGCCTTCTTTTAAATCTTTTTTCCTACACTTCATCACCCCTAATATTAGCGATATGAAATTGATCTGATTAGCAGAAGTTTCCTTTGATGCTGGAACTAATCACACAGAGTTTGTTATTGCAGCAATCCATTGCAACCAAACTCTCAAAGGCCTCATTTCAAATATGCATAGAAAAGTAAAAGGAATGCAAAAGTATGTGCGCAGCAGGAAAAATATAAAGAGCTGATGTGAGAATCCTAAAACATATTCCAGAGCGTCAAGTATATTTATGATGGCAAAGTAAGTTGCAATTTTTAATCTTGCCAAGTCACCAAATAAAACTAACACTGCATCATACCGAAACGTTTCCACATAAAATGTGCATATGGTGTGCAAGCGTCAACTCAAGACAGTTGAAATCCACCAAACCAGTAATATGTTCTAGCCAGTGATGACATGAAATATTTATTCTAAACCAAACTTCAAAAGGCTTCATAAACATCTGAAGGGATTTTTTTGCTTCCCAAAACATGCTGTTCAAAAGTATTATTTTGAAATCACAACTTTTTAATTTACTTTGTGGATTTTGTTAAATGCGGAAATAAATGCATTTTTTGATTTAAGATCCCATGCTGGTGTTCAAAATGGGAAAAAAAGACCCATTTTCATAAACTTCCAAAGCAGTTGCACTTCTGCAAAATTCAAAATTGAAACAAATTTATTGCCCTGACATCAGAAATGAATCTCTTCTCAGTAAAACCTTAAGAATGGAAAACCTTCTAGATGCAATAAGATGGAAACAGTCATTTAACAGTTTGTTTCTTTTCAAAAGTTACTCTTGTGCAGGATCTGATAGGAATTGTTCTAATTTTGCTGCAGCAAAAAATATAGCTGCTGTAAGCCCACCTGCCCTGTGCAACTCTTCCAACCACCAACATTTCCCAAATCAGAACCTCCTTGAGCATGATTTCCATTTTTGGGCCAACGTGGGCAGTTCTGCCCTGTGGACGCATCAATTAGAAACTCAGCTCAGACCGACCACATCCACTTCCAGGGATATTGTAGTGGGCCTTGGAAGGAACCTTTCATCCCATCACTCCGTACTAGATTCAACAACAGGATAGAGTGTGCTAATCCAAAGACTTCTTTGACGTATTATTTAAGTTTCTTTAAAAATGCAGCTTGACTAATGGCCATTTATAGGTCTAAAGGAAAAATGAACTTTTTGCTACTATATTGTAAACAAATTATATTCTATTTGGGCATGAGATAGTTAAAAGAAAAAAAAAAGGTAAGACTTGCATTTATACAGCACCTTTCACAACCTCAGGATGTCCCAAAGCGCCTTGCAGTCAATCAAGTACGTTTTGAAGTGTAGTCACTGTTGCAATGTAGGAAACGCGGCAACCAATTTGCGCACAGCAAGGTACCACAAACAGCAATGTGATCATGACCAGGTAATCTGTTTTTTGTGATGTTGATTGAGGGATAAATATTAGCCAGCACACTGGGAATAACTCCCCCAACTGCTCTTCTTCACAATAGCACTGGGGGATCTTTTATGTCCACCTGAGAGGGCCGACCAGGCCTCAGTTTAATGTCTCATCTGAAAGACAGCATCTCCGCCAGTGCAGCACTCATTCAGTACTGCACCTGGACTGTCAGCCTAGATTTTTGTGCTCAAATCTCCGGAGTGGGACTTGAACACACGACCTTCTGATTCAAAGGCGAGAGTGCTGGCCACTGAGCCACGACTGACAGTTCCAGATGAGTATGTAAATTTACTCAAAGACATTTCTGCAACTTACGCACGTCATTTTCACTATCGTTTGATGCATGAAAACACAAATCGCCAAAAAAAAAGGGACATTCAGACCACAAAAAATAAAAAAAATTTAAAAAGTCCAAATGGTAGTTTGGCAACCTGGTCCAATAATGCATTGTGCCACGGAGTAATTGGACATGAATTCATGACTATAATTTTCCCATGCTGAGCCCTTCATCCGTTGATATGCTGTCAGAAGAGGCACAGTGTACCACGCTTAGTGCTTCCCCATAGGGAGGAGAGAAACAAAATTTACAAGGCTGGACACCCTTCCTGCCAGCTAGATAACCTCAAAGGAACTGAGAAATACAGATTTATAAATGGGATTGGGAGTGATTAATGAATTTGAAAATGGAGAAAAAATCTGCATCAAAGCTGCTCTGAATTCTTATCTCTTTGGTGGATAAAGATCATTACTTTTTTTTTAAGATGCCAGAATAAAGGAGATGGTCCAGCACCTCACTACGTACATTTATGATTTTCTGTTCAGCGGGTATTATGGGTTGTGATATTTGCTGGACAATGGGACCAGCCAGCTCTTTTCCAGTCCTGTACATTCCTATGTTATCATATAATGTACGCAATGAGTTAAATATAAGTGTCACTTAAATACAAGCTCATTTACCTGATCCATGCAGATATGTAGGCTCAGCCATTTCTACTCTCAAAAAGACAGGACACTCAACTGTTACAAATTATTACCAACTAGTAAAATGCCACTTATATAACACTCCTAAAAATAAAACTTTTTAAAAAAAGATCCAATCTGCCACAATGCCCCAAAATATTGAAACTCAAAAAATCTTAAATTTGCCTTTCATGCATTTTTGCACTGCAACTTGAAAATGACTTTCCTCTTTTCAAATTGCAATAAACAAGAAATAATTCCACAATACATAACTCCAAAGAGAAATTAGTGCAGTTTATTTCAGATTTATTACTGCAGAGGCAATACAGTGTAATCGGCCTAATGAACAGCAATTAACAGGAAACCATTTACATCACATTTGAAGACAGTTCACAAGAAGCCTCCAGTTAATGGCATATGAAGACTGCCCTATCAGTGGTCTGTCTCCAGTACTGTCCCTGTCATGATTCCATCAATATTTGTACAACTTCTTCCCCTGCGCTGAAAGCAGACCTAATTCAATTATGGGTCTCAAAACTGATAAAATGGTCCTAAAGTGGAAAATGGGAAGAGATTATTGGCAAATGAATAAAGATTTGTATCGAACAAGCACACAGGAGTACAACAGTTCTTTTTTTATCATCTTCTGCCTTTGGTCTGCTGGGAACCTTGAGTTTCCCTTTCTCTCATGCAGCACATCGATTTCTGAATTAGACTGCAATATTAAATAATTAATATACTTGCCATGATTGATGTTTTGCATTAGTTGAATATTAGGTTATCAATCAAAATCCACTTGGTTTAATGTAATAATATTGAAAAAGTGTCAGGGGCTGTTCATCCAATTTGTAGTTGAAGCAGCCCAGATAGTCATATTGGTGTAACACAAAGCTCTGAAGCAGGAAATGTACTGGTTTAACATTCATAAGTCAGAGATTATGAAACTTATGGAGACACGACTCAGGCTGCCCTAAATAAACCTCACGGCATCTGTCAATTTCAATCACAGCAAGGTCCACACAGAAATAAACCATCATCTACAACTGCCTTTCATCAGGTACACGAGAAACCAGGTCTTCGAAAAACATGAATACAGATTTTATTTAACATCAAATCAGAATCCTAACTAGAGAGCCTTCCATAAGCTTATCTGCATCAGATATCATGCTCTTGCTGCACAAGGGTACAAGACTTTTATTTGCCCATGGAAGACAAATTTCCACTTTTTAATTAATGTGACTGCCATAGGATGTCTAAACTGATGGTGAGTAAAGCCATCTGCTTCCTGAGTTTTATTTTACAGTCTGGAAAGATGAAAGAGCATTAGCCTGGTCAGCCTCTTAACAATAAACAATAAAATAAGAACCAAAAAGGAGCATTGCTTATACAAGAGGAAAACCACTATTCTTTTACCAAGCAAGAAGTCTTATATACCACACTTAATTAAGCAAAACAGGAAGAACAAGTCAAAGTGTTAAAAAGGGCTAAATTTAATGCATTGCTTTTGCTACAGTCAATATTGGCAAATTGGAAATGTCTAGCATATCATTCATGTCAAGGGAACTGTGTGGCTCCAACCCAAGTCTCTTAGTCCCACGTCGACATCATTATCGACTAATTCTGAAGGCTACTGTTATGTTCGTAGTTACTAAATTTCTCTGCTACAGCTTCCTTTAATCTGTAGCTTGAATTCCAGGTAGCACACAATTAATTAAAGCCAGAACACCAGTTGAATTGTCATTCATGGTCAAATTTCAAATAATTGCATTAGATTTTTTGCTATTCTGTCTCTTCCTGCCACAGCTGAGGCAAATTCCTATCGTCAGTCAAGCTAAGAACCACAAATTTAAAATGCAAAGCCAGTCATTTGATTTCCACCTAACAGGGTGGCCCATTAGCACACTGCTCATCAGTGATGCATTATGGTATGATAGCTTCAATTCCCGACATCTAATTTAAAAAAGAAATCTTTGTAAAGATGTGATGTTGGTGCATGGAAGCGTCTGCTACTGATGACAGAAAATCACAGGCAACTTCAAGCTTCATCAACCAAGTAATAGAACATTTAATATATTGTAAAGTGTTTAACAGAAGGAGACAACATATATTTTGTGAAAAAACTGCTCTTTCTTTTAAGACACTTGTCTGCAAACAGAACAAATCAATAATGAAAGTAAAAAATAGGCCAGTTTACCATTTCCAGAAGAAGCAGATAAGCACAAAGGGTTTTAATTTTATTTCATCCCCACTCCACTTTACGTAGTATACAACTCACTGAGAGGGCAGGTACATATTTTAATTTTTCTTCCTTAACCAAAACCAATTTTTCATCCAATAATCCAGACCACAGCTATAGAAGTTACAATAGTCCCACGTCATTGAAGACCATCAACATCCAAGGTATGATCACCATTTGGTACTGCACCTACCAATATTAGCCAGGGGAGGGGCACATAAAATTACCTCAACATCCCTTTAAAAGGAGGAAGGGAAAAGTAATGATCCAGGATTTCTGTTGCTGGAAACTAACTTACAACCTCTTCTGTATGTATACCTCTGTGGGCCTGGTTAGACCTGGGTTTGATCTGTACAAAGAGCACACCAATCACAGTGTTCTGATTCACACATAAAGTTGGTCATTTAGGGAAGGCTTTGGCAAGCTGATGCACCTTGAAAACCATACTCCCAACATGTACATTACAACAGTGACTACACTCCAAAAGTACTTCATTGGCTGTAAAGCGCTTTGAGACGTCCGGTGGTCGTGAAAGGCGCTATATAAATGTAAGTTTTTTTTTTGCATCATCAAGAGAAGGAGGATATGGGGAGAAAATTAAAAAGAAAATACTGGAAAGGAGGAAATAAAATAGAATTTCTTAAATACCATCCTAGAATAAATTGAACATTTGTACCTGGAGTGATTAAAAATAACGTAATGACAGCGAGTTGTTTTGGAGCTTCAACAAACTTTAAAAGTGTTAAAACACAGATTTATGTCCATATTCTACACACTGTGAGCACAGACCAAATTTCTCTTCCCCCTTACTTTGAGGAAGGAGATAAAATTAGTAGGCTGCTCTCATGCACCTCCTGGTAACTATGAGAAAATCACAAACGTATGAAGGCACTTTCAAAAGAAGCCCTACAGATGAATACAGTATGTGAGTTCAGGATCAAAGATTGAAAATTCAGACGGGTATTAGCTGCAGCCAAAGACGACTTAAATGTTTTGTGAGGGAGTCGAATAAAGGAGTGATCAGTGAGGATTGAATTGTGAACCAAGTACAAAGAGTGCTTAATGCATGTATCAGACATTTTTAGAGAAGCAAAAGGAGTTCTTAATTATAACCTATATCTCATTCTGACACAGATTTTGCTTGTTCCCAAACATTGCATTGTAACATGCATAACTATTGAGAAAGGATTCCAAGAAATCAGTGTACCAACCGGGACAAAAGTGGGCAGCCAGTATGAGATGAGTGCAAGTTAACATGCATCATATGACGTCACAATAAATGGAGCAGCATTTTCTCTATTACTGGCAGATCTCCAGTGTATTGGCTCACACTGACTCTGCACCACCCACCATTGTTTTTTGGTGGGTGGTGCAGAATTTCTCTGAAAAGAAAGTTTCTTAAAAAAAACACTCAGAGACTGGAGTTCTGGGTCCCTGGAAAATAAAAAAGTTTAATTTTCCATATCCACTGCAGGTAAATAAAAACATTTAAAAAAATCTAAGATGGGGAGTAGCTTTTTATATTTACTGTCTATCTGTTCAAAGTGTAGATTTTCATAATGAGGACCAAGAATAAAAAAGCTTAAGTTTAAAATAATTTGCATCTTTCCTTCACTACCAGATATCTCTAGTACAGTATTTAGCTATGAAACGGTTTTGTGAATAGTAAACATGTTTAAATTTAGGACTTTTATCTAACTCCCCTGAATAATGGTACGGTCCAGAATCCCCATTGTATATAGTAATTTTTTGGTTATCATTGAGTCTTACAATAAAATGTAAATAAAATAAAATTAGACTTGTTACAAGCAAAAAAAACGACATTACAAAACATAAAAAGATCAATGATAAATTTCAAGTGCATAGTTTAATTTGTCAAAACATGCAACCTGTTGTGTTGCTAAATAAATAACACATCAACATATTAAGCTATATTGCTATTTTTCCAGCGAAGTTACCTAGAAAAAGTTCAACGGTTCATGGTTTACCTTGTTTTGATGTTTTATACAAAAACTGGTCACTGCTCCTCAAAATGATTTCCCTTAACGATTTTGCCCTCAATAATTTTCCATTTATACAATGAAATACCAGAGGGGGTGAAGCTTACAAATTGCAAATCCTGGCATGTGTTATGAATGGCTGGTCTTGCTGCAATCATAAACAAACTTGGAATTGTAGGTACAGGTGCATGCTGGGAGCTGTAGTCTGTTACCTTATATGGTCTCTTCAAGCTGACAGTGATTAGTCTGGGAAGACTACGAACTCATGGCTCAAGCTCAGAGGCTTTCACAGACAGAAAATGTTACTGCATAGTTGTAATTCTTTATGTCTTTATTGGCCCTGAATATCCAATCGGAGGCTTCCTGCGGGCGGATGCCTCCGATCAGAAAGAATTCTACGAACCTACCTGCTGCTTCCGTAGATACTGAGGCTTCTGCTCCTGGGCCTCTCCTCTTCGAAAGGTGCAGAGGTTCACGTATCCCAAGGGCGCATGCGGTTCTCAAGCGCCCCTGGGATCACGTGGGCCAGCCCAACCAATGGAAGAAGGGAATCCCCCTTCATACTTTTGACAGTTCCGTACGCACAGAATTGTCAAAAGTATGAATGGGGATGACTGCAAAAATGCACCAACACACTGAAATAAATAAATAAAAACCATTACATATATAAAATTAATTAAAATGGCATTTTATTATTAAATACGTTAAACAAAAATTTAATTTATTGAAATTTTTTTAAATATGTTTTAACGGGGCTTAATATAACCTTACCTTATTGGACAGGGTTTTTAATTTATAAGTGAGTGATAAAATCTTATTTTTCTATTTTTTTAAACTCTTATGCTGGTGAAAGCAGGCCTTACACTTGCTTTTACCAAGCGTAAGAATTCTATGGCCTTTCAGCGGGCGGAAGTTGAACAAATAGCGCAACTCTCCACCTGCAGAGGCACGTTTCTTGGGCATGCGGATGATCTGTCAAGAGAATTCTTGACAGATCGCAAGTTCTGCGTTTTAGCGCATACGCTTCGCATGCCTGAGACCGGCACTTGCGCGGCCCCTATGGGCGCGTACACATCTCGTACATACCCGTGGGGGTCAGAAATTCAGGGCCATTATGTTACAAACTTTATTTCCATTTACGAATCCTCAACTGGGCCAAAAGGATTTTGAAAAAAATATTTGAAGTAATTTAATTGGTTCCTTTTCTGCATTTATTGGGAAATTCTGTTGACTGTTCGTGATTGGATCATTGTTCTCAAATGTCCTTAGTGGTTGTTCTTTGGGTAGTTTTTCCCAACGCTTTCCTTTGTGATTTATACATTCTCTCCCTCATTATGATTTGTTGCTGTTTTATGCATATAATAGCAGCCATACACCAGTTTCAGGCGGGCAGGCTTGTTTGCCCATTTACAGGGCTGCCTGTGTATCATATCAGACAGGCCTTGGGTGTCAATAGAATGGCTGAGGTGCCCCCCTCCCCCAATTTTCAACTCCTGGCTGCCTGTTTCTCAGTTGTAAAATGGAGAGTCATGAGTTGAATTTCTCCCCCAGGTGTATTTTTCACCCACAAATTCTGCAAGTGTGGAGTTAGTTTTAATTTCCATAGACTGGCCAAAATTTTCTGCAGTTCAACAGAACAAGAATGAAAAAGAAAACTGGCTCTAAACCCATTACTGCCATGCTTGGAATGGCCACTAGCCATATCTTTGCTATTTAATTTGACAAGAAACACACCTGCAATATTTCTTGCAATCCAAATCTTTCAAAGCATCCAACAATGACCAACACCAAAATTTAAATGGCAAAAAGCTGCTTTCTCAAACAACCCACTAATCCCAATCATGATTCAAATCGCATACCTCTGCTGCCGAAAAAAAAACGGCTTAAAAAGTGCAATACAACTGAGAATTTGACCAATGAAAAGTATTTCACTTTACCAAGTCCAAAAAATGTCAGCGTTTTTGCAGATTTTAACAAGAAGTCCCTAGTTTTTGAACCAAACTTTATAAATGGGTTGAAATCGTTCATCACAATATTGTGTAAGTTCAATATCTGGAGTTCATGTTTATTCCACAAGAAATGTCTCCACTACATTATGCTTTATGACCAAGGTTTCCACCAGCATACAGGAAATCCTACAATCAGTCTTCTGCATTAAAATTTAGCCAAGTGCCAAAAAATTACCTGCAGAAATCTTCTAGCCCGATAGAAATCTCTAAAATTAAGCTGCAAATTTCAACCAAGTACGAGAAAAAACAATTGCTGCAGCTGTTAGCTATAGCATCCGATTTAATATAAAATATAACTTACTTAAATTTATCAATGTTATTTTCTATAGTACAAAACAGTTAAGTTTCTGCAGCAACTAGTAAATGTGACAGTGGACTGAACAATCTTAATATTTATTTATAAGAAATCTAAAACAGTGGTGCACAAAGTAATGAAAAAGTTCTCTCTTAAGTGTTATGATAAATTCAGTAGCATATTACAATAGCAGTGAGAAAAATCAAATAATGAAAGGGAAGAATAAAGCTCAGCACAAGCACATGATATTTTATAGCAATTATCTTTGTAAGATTTGTGGTTGCTGCACGACTACATACACCTCTGGTATAAAACTAACTGATGAAAGGATTTACTAACTGATGCAAGGATCTTGTAGATATTTGTGTACTTAAGTTCCAAGAAGTCTGCAACTCAGCAGGACACTGGATTGCCTACCTTAGCACAGCAACAAAGAAAGCATTCTTCGTACAGATATACTAAACTTCCCAGCGTACTTCCCAGCTGTTCTAAACTTTGAAGAGCTGTTTTGAAATAGTGAGCATTTTTTAAAAAAATCACCAGATCCCAATTCTATTTATTTCCTACTTCATTTTACCAAATACAATAAACATATAAAATAACTTTAAAAGAAATTTGATGCAATAGAAAAAGGTGGATCAGAAAGGATAAGTCCTGAAGGCAGCAGATGACAAGTGATTCCCAAGTCTTATGCAACTGACAAGCATATCAGAATTACAACTATATAGGAAAAAAGATGAGAATAAATTCCAGTACAAATATTAAGAATTCAACACGGATACAAAACTCATAGACTGTATAAAACCAAATGGGGTCAAACGTATCCATATGCCGCTATTCTATCCCTTGAATTAAAGGACAAACAATATAAAGAATTCACACCAAAGGGTTGCTGCTTCCGTAACCAGCCTGAACTTCCTCCAGTACAAAGAAACTCAAATTGAAATACAAGTCTCCCATGATTGGAACGAGAGACAGACAGTGGTTAACCACTTAACTACCAGGGGTGAAAACAGAGGCCCCAAAACACCTAGCCCTTCAGCTTCCACGGTCACTGAAATTAGATCAATGAGGCTGGCCTGCACAGCTCTTTTTTGTATCAGCCCCCTCCTTGTCTCAGAGTAGTAAGCCAATTGCAGCACCCTTCCTGCTACTTCAGCTAACTCAATACAGATCAGGATTTTAATTTGAGATCTTGTGATCTCAAGTTATGGATTGGCTTTACTAATTGAGCAGCAGGGGAGCCCATACAGGTCTATCTATCTTCTGACAAAATTCTGGAAAGCAAGACAAAGTTTGTAAATACTTAGCTTACTAGAAACAGAATGTGAACATAATTGATATTGCTCATAATGCTGAGGCATCACAATTTGACATACATTTGTTCAATCTGTGGCCCTTGCAATCTGTATAGACCCCATCCTGCTCAATATGCATCTGAGTCTCCTTCTGAGCTGTTCAAGATCACCATACAGCATATTGTGCACTGGAGGTCCCATCTCGTTGCTCCATGTCTCTGTAGCCAAGTTAGGGAAGAGCATTAGGAGACAAAGGTAATTCCAGCCTCCTCTTTTGTGAAACACATTTCGTTGTTGGATGTAAAGTGCTTTGGAGCATCCTGGGGTCATGAAAGGCACTAAATAAATGCAAGTTCCTTCTTTCTTAGATCATGCTAGCACTTCAAACACAAACTGCAGTTGGGTTTTAATATATAGCGTAACTTACCAATCCAATGCTCCCAGTGAGGAGCTGCAATGGAAAGGAGTCTGATTCAGAGACATACTACAACACTGTCAGCCGAATTCTCCAACCCACGCTCTCTTCCAGGGTGGTTCCCCCTTTGGGAGCATGGGTTCGGTGAATTTATCCTTATACCTGAGCCAGTGAAACACTGCATCAAAAACTTCACTGCTATTGCAGGAACAATACATAGTTAGCCTGTAACATTCCTCATTCATTCTCGCTAACCACAGACAATAAATCCCCATTCTAATTTTTTGTGAATATTTTTACCATTCATTCTTCTTCAAAAGCCTTTCTTACCTCCTTGGACTCTCTGGTCTGACCAACATGAATCTCATCTCCTCTTTGTCCATTAACAGTGCCACAAGAGATCCATGAGTATCAAACAAAACTAGTTAATGCTATACTTTTGCATGACATCTCTGAAAAGAATAGATTGGTTGGTATTACAGATATTCAATTAATTCACTGGTATGAAAACACTGTGACCAGAACTGTATTACCAAGTGCTGGCCAAACAGGAATACACTCTCTTTATTCTCTCTCATGTGGCTCACCTGTCTTATGCTGTTGCTACACTACACATTTAGCACCAAATTCACAGCATCGCTGATGTAATTCAAATTCAAAAAATAACCATGCCAAATTCCAAATCGGCACTGCAAGCCATTGATGGGCAGACCCATAGATAGTAATAGTCTGGCTACAGATGTTATACTATAGGCAGTGTGAAACCAAACCAGTGTGAAAATACCTCCACAATGCAACTGAAACTCAATACCAAAACCCGAATTAATGCTGGCTTTGCTGACATTTTATTACATATCTTGTATCACAGCAACTACTTTCCAGTGAAACAAATTTACAGTATTACAGCCTTATAAGATATGGATTCGATGCAGGGGTTGTTGCTTCAAAAAAAAAATTTAAGTAACATCTGGCATATACTTCACAAGATGGTTATGCAGGCCCAACTCTGGTAGTTAATTTTTCTGTCCATTCCTGTAACTCATTTAAAGCACAGTTACTGATTTTGGAGTTGAATATTTTGTTTTTTAACATATAGATTGAAACAGTATAATGCCTTTATTCCATGAGGACTCATGGAAGAAGACTGCTCGTGGTTTCCCTTACAGTCGCAGCAGTTAGTGAGTTCATGGTGGAGACTGGCAAGTATGCATTCTGAATCAGTAGAAACAAATCCTCTACTTTAAATGCTAATAGTAATATGTAAGAAATAGATGTTGTAGAAATTAAATATTGGCAAAAGATATAATTTAAAAGGCTGCCATCAGTGCGTGTGCATCACATGATACACTTCACTATTGTCAAAAACCTACCCGTTTCAGAAGTAATCTGCTTCAAATTAACTCATGACTCCATTCACAAATGTGGTATAATTACCAAATACAGCAATGATACTGAAAAATGCCAATTCCAGTAGCCTAGAAAATTAGGAAACAGACTAGCTGCTAGCAAATTAACTGCTCCTTAGCAGCTGTTATGTAAATAGGGTCAATGAGACGTTGGCCCAGAAATTGATCTCGCTCTGTTCCCGCGGGGGTAAGGCTTCCCCGCGATCTCTCACTCCGCTTGTGCTTTTTCAGATCCAGCTCGCACGAACTTGATGTTCCAGACATCAGCCGGGCAGTGCTTGCGTATCCCACCGGCGTAGTGAATTCGTGCGAGCTGTGGGATCACGTGACTCAGTTAGAGCCAATGGCAGCACACCATCTTCCATTCATAAGTTTCACATACGTGCTGTGAAATCTATGAATCTTACACCCCCCCAAAATAACAGCTAAACCTCAATTAAATTTAAAAAAAAAACCATCACATTAATAAAATAAGTATAGTTAAATAAATTAACCATTTTAAATAAAAAATTAAATTTTTGAAAAAATTTAAAATCTTTTAAAAAGTTATAAAAATAAACTTACCTGTCTTTAAAGTCTCTAAAAAAGATATACCTGTTAAAAAAAATTCAAAAAAATACTTAATTCACTACTTACCTTGTTAAAAGTGGGTCTTACTCCTCCTTTTTCCATTTCTAAAATCTTCCGTACTTACCTGCGCGTCCAAAGCATGAAGTGCACGCGATGCACCGAGGAATCGCCCCCTTTTCAAAAGACCAAGTGCCGGTTTTCAGCGCATGCGCAGGGCATGCAGAAAACCGGCAATTGGAGAGAGAATACGCGAGAGTACGCACTGCGTACTCTCGCGTCGCGGGATGAATTTTTGGCCCAATAAATCAATCGAATAGGAGGCATTTTTATTTACGCAACACTTTTAGAAGACTTCAACTTGACCAACAGATGACAAGTGATCACTACCTATAGCTTTGCAGACATGCTGGAGGACATTTTGTATTATGTTAATTATTTCATGATCAATTCATTCTCAGTTGCAATTTTAATTAAAACCAATATTATCTCTTATTTCCATTTGAATCACTACCGTATACATTTTTCTTGCAATACGAATAAAAGTTCTTGACAAGGAAATGTTACTTAAACTTGGAAATTCCCATTGCTTGACAGAGAGGAAAATTAATCCTGTTTTCATCCAGTTAACTCTACCTTCAGAACTTCTGCAATGCACATGTTTCTTCTCCTACCATTTCTTTTCCACACTGCTGAAAAACGGCCCGACAATACTTGCCTTGCCCTTTAGATAGTTGAAGTCAATTATATTTGCTCAGCGTGAATGGTGACATCATTACTAACCTCACTCTTCAAACATGTATATACTTAAAGTTTTAATATTTGTTACTTCAATTAACCTTACATCACACGCCATGTGCAATCTTCAAAATTTGATTAAATGCCAAGTGCTTTGCAATCGTTCATTCACCAGCAAGACTCTCTGTACAAATAACTAATTAAAAAACATTAAAATAATCTCAAAACATCTAAGCTTTCTATTTCATGCACAAGGCAAGGAAATTAATTATTCTTGATAATTAATTACACATTAATAACTGGTCAAAGAGAAGTGAAAAGCAAAATGCCTGTATTATTTGTACAAACACAGAATATATTAGCTTTAGAAGAACATCACAACTTACAATAGATACACTTCATCGTGTACATTGACTTCTCTTGCTCTGCTCTTGGTTCTCCATCTTGCTCACCCCTCTCACTTCTCCTCTGTTCAGCATCTCCTGCTCTAGCTGTTGTTGTCTTTGCCTCAGACTTTCCTATTCTGTCATCTGCCTCCAACTTTATCTCCTTTCCAAAACAACTTTTTACGGTCATGACTTTTCCAGATGTTCGACATTCAATGAGCTCCACTTATCCCAGAGCACCGTATGTGACAGTCAAACTTGCTTTTTTTAAATTCATTCTCAGGCTGTGACCTTCACTGGCAAGACCAGCATTTATTGCCCATCCCTAGCAGTTTGATATAACTGAGTGGCTTGCTAGGCCACTTCAGAGAGCAGGCAAGAGTCAACCACAGTGCTGTGTGTCTGGAGTCACATGTAGGACAGACCAGGTAAGGACGACAGGTTTCCCTCCCTGAAGGACATTAGTGAAACAGTTGGGTTTTGACGACAATCCGACAACTTCATGGCCACTTTTACTGACACCAGCTTTTTATTTCCAGTTTTTAAAAAAATCTGAATTCCAATTCTCAAACTGCCATGGTGGGATTTGAACTCATGTTCTCTGGATTATTAGTCCAGGCCTATGGATTACGCATCCAGCAGCACAACTACTACACTACTGTACTCCAGCAATGTATTTATTTTAATAAAGATTTGATCATAGAGATTCAAACTCTTTTACAGACTACACTGCAGCTTTTGCTTGGAGCATAGAAAAATACCATAGTAAGGTACCACTGCATTTTCACTTAACGATGTTGGAACTATTCACAAGCCAAGTTAGTTTTCCCATACATAGTTCCTGTAGCGCATGATGATGCCATCACTACCGTCTAACAACAGGTGCCAATAAGCTGCTGAAATCACTTACAACTGCCTTTACCGGTCCCGATACTTGCCAATAATTATCATCGTACTCTACCACATCTCAAGTTTTTTGATCATTTTTCCCTTCATGGAATGAATTTGGGAATAAGCTGTTTAAACTATGGCCCTGAACTTGCGGTCTGAGGCTTCCCGCAGGGAAATGCCTTCAATCCGCAAATAAAATGCCCGCGTACCTGGTGGTCCGGGAGGTACAGAGATTTGCGGTCCTGGGCCTCTCCGGGTACCCGCGGGTGGAGGCCCACGTATCTCGGCGGCGCAGGCAGTTCGCAAGCGCCCCTGGGATCACGTGGGCTGGCCCAACCAATAAAAGAAGGGAATCTCCATTCATGCTTATGGGGATTCCATATGTACGGAAACCCCATAAGCATGAATGAGAATACCCCAAAAAATACATCTACACATCAAATAAATTTTAAAAAATTACGTTTTAAAGTGCCATTTAATTAAATATTTAAAACAAATTTTATTTTTTTGAAAAATAAATTTAAATGTTTTAAAGGGGCTAAAAATAAACTTACCTTATTGTACAGGTTTTTTAGTGTATAAATGATTTAAAAAAACATAAAAACAAATTTTTATCAAACTCTTTTGTTGGTAAAAGCAGGCCTTACGCCTGCTTTTACCAGGCGTAAGAATTTCACGGGCATTCGCTGGGCAAATCTCTGCGGCGGATGCCCTTTTCCCGATGATGTCAAGAAGATTCTTGACGGATTGCAAGTTCCGAGTTTTCCCGCATGCGCTTTGCGCGCGAAAACCCAGAACTTGCGCGGCCCTTATGGGCGCGTACACACCTCGTACGGGCTGCAAATTACGGCCCTTTGTGTTTTAAAACAAAAGGTAGTTATTTTAACCCTGCGCACCTGATGGAAATCGGGTGGGCGGACAGTTAAAATTGCCCGGGAGACTTACCTGCCAATGTTCCACTCGCTTCCTGCAGCTTTTCATTTTAACCTGCTCTCTGAACAGATAGGAAGGACACCTACCAAAAACTGGTGGGATCATTCTTTAAATATGCAGATCGTGATCTGATTATATCACCGGGGCCTGACTGATATTTTAACCAGTGGCTTGCGTGGGAAGTTGTTGTGGCTTTTCCACCAGATAAACCTAGCGGGAAGAAGAGCCAGCGCTAGAAGAAGTCCAAACAGGTAAGCTTTTTAACTTTTTTTTTAGTCCCACTTGAAGTATGCTTGTAAAATGACAAGCGTAAACCCTTGGATTCATGCCTTATGTGTTCTCATATGGTCCCAAACTCCTGAAAGCAGCCCACCACCTGAGTTTCAACTGGGAGAGGAATATACAGTGAATCATTGAAACTAAGCATTAGGCACATTAGAGGAACTGTGGCAGGAGATTTTGGGTATAGATATCATTCAAAAAATATGGGGACACTCCAGCGTATGATGGCTGGGCATTACAGCTAGTACTATTGAAAGGCTGCATCTGCGCATGGCTTTGCCATAAACAATCAGTTGACCGAAGAGTACTCTGAACAGTGATTCATAGCTATGCTGCTCAGAGCACCCATATTTTGCTGTTAGATTCTGGCAGTTGCTCGATCTGTATCCTAAAAATCCCTATCCCCTCAAAGTAGTTGCAACAGCAGACCCATAGATAAAATCGATGGATCTCACTGCCAAATCCTTCTCAATGGGCCTGGTAACATACAATCTGAACCTGATTAGACCCCTGTCAATCAAATCAGTCCATTCACTTGAACACTTGATTAGGGAGGCTTGAGATTCATCTCCTCGGAGGTGGATTTCAGTATCAGGCTGTGAGGTTGACCCAGCCAGTAGGTCTATCAAGGTAGGTCCAGGGCTGGGGGGTGTTCACAGTTAGAGGGGAACCCTATACGGCCCGCATTATTTTTGTGGAGCCCAAATTTGCACTGTAAAAGGACCTACTGGCTGAATGAGGCAAGCGCTCCAGCCGCCCAGCAGTAGGCCCTGCCGAAGATGGCATTGGCCGGATTAGGAGCGAGAATGGGGCGGTAAGCTTTTCCTCACCATTTTAGGGGCGTATCATCCTGTTTCTGCCCAGCAGTGCCAGTGAAAATCTCCCCCAATATTTTCCACAGATAACATCGAATTGTATCCAGAACAAATTCTCATCAGTCTAGTTCTACGCCTACTGCAAAAACTATAGCAAAAAGAAGAAAACAATCATGGAACAACCACAAACCTCATTTTAATTTTTGTTTTATATTGTCGTATCAAACTGACACTTATGAGCAGTACTCAAAGTCAGATTCACACACATCACTTTGTCACTTAAAAGAGTGAAATCTGAATTATTTATTCATCTTCCTTTGAAGTGCAACTGCTGTAAATCATTTAACAAATAGTCAAACATAAAACACCAAATTAAAAATTCTGTATTATATTTATTTGAATGACAAGAGACTACCACAAAAGAAAAGAAAAACTGAAATGTCAACCATTGTACATTAGCTCGAATCTTGTCAAAATAGAAAAACACAGAACCTTCAACCCATTTTAAGTAGCATCACTTTCACAAATACATTATTTTGCTTTTATTAGTCTGTAGAGTGTTATTTCAAGATCACATAAAAATGGACACAGCAAGCAGCAGTAAAGCACTTCAACATCCTAAAAATAATATACAGCAGCCCCGTGGAATGTCAGTAAGTCACTGCAATATAATTAAATAAAGAATAATGGATACTCCGGAATGGTTACAAAACAATAATATTGTTAAGGGGTTCAGATGATGTCATAAACCACAAAAAATGAAACTTTAGTAATGTATAAATATTGTTGGAGCCCAAGACAAGTTCAAAGTCTTAAAATCAGTCTTTTGCACCTGTCATGATCCTGTGCAATTCTGGGGTCGTTTTATTTAATTTAGGTTTCTATTTCTGCTGCCAGTGAGCATCATGACGCTCCAGTGACCACGTACTTACTGAAGTTGACTTTTTTCGTTCCCTTAATTTTCTCCCTTCCTGTTCTGAAGACACTGACTTTTGCTGGTGTATAATTCCACAGCCGTCACGCACCCTCCAGTACCCATTTTTCACACTCTTTCAAAAGTCTGACTTGGAGTTGATTAGCTTCCCAGAGCTATTGCTCGATCAGCTGAAGGAAGTTAGAAATTACTTTTGTGCCGGCAGTCTGAGTGTGTGCAGTGTGGAGTATATCCCAGCATGCATGACTATGATTTGAATTCCTTATTACTAGAAATAGTACCCACAGGGTTAATTATTGTTTCTGTGAGGTGTCTCTGCACATTTTCATTCTTGCAGGCACAAGGCCAATTAATATACAGCTGGGTCTTGGTTTTGTGAAGCAAAAGGTGGTTTTAATATGCCAATATGAATTGAATGCAGGGACGTTGGATTATACTTGCTCGATGACTGGATGGGCATTACTGCAGATATATCAACTAGGGTCCAAATATCCTATGCTATTGTCAAAGAATGATTAACCATCTAATTTAATTATGGGAAATGTAGTTCTTTATGAACGGGCTTTGTTCAGTTTACCTTCAAAAGAATTGGAATGACACTTCTCTGGGTAAATTTTCCCAAAATCAGTATACAGTCTGTACCTTATAGGGAAACTCTTTCAATTTCACTCTTTGGCAGTGGTCCATCATGTAAAAAATAGACATCCGTTTTCAATCATCAATGCATGTAGGAACATACCCCAGCGAGATGTGCCTTTGCTATTTTGAGAAGGATAATTAACTTTATTATTGTAACATGTACTGATTTGTACTGAATTCTGTTCATTTACTTATTCTACAATAAATAACTAGTCTGTTGGCTTACAATGAAGTCTCGGTCTAAAAGAATGTTTATTCAATCTGCCTACCAAAGACAAGGTCAATCATGTGATACAGTCCAGTAAGCCGATGTACAGTGGGAAGGGTTCTCTGTTTGATCCATGGGTCTCGGGATTGCTTATCTAGATATTTGATCGGTGATGTTGCACCTTCAGTCATAGGAAACGCGAGGTCCACTTATGGGAGTCATCAGTGACACTGGGCAACAAGTAGAATATCAAGTGCAATAGCCAAAAACTGTAAAAGGCACCATTAGGTGTTAGTCAGTGCTCAGTATGGTGTGTCAGGAATGAGCATGCACAATATTGCCCTCCCAGCAACCCCATCCGATGCCTGCACATATGGCAAAAAGAACACAGGGCTAAGTTTCCCATGCAACAGTATGAGGTGCAGCTTACAACAGGTCCATAAGAGTATTTCACTGCTGTGAGACAAAGTCCATCTCAGTCCCAGAAGGCTTCTATTGCAACAACAACAAAAACTTGTATTTATATAGCGCCTTTAATGCAGTAAAACGTCCCGAGGCGCTTCACAGGAGTGTTACAAAACAAAATTTGACACCGAGCCACATAAGGAGAAATTAAGGCAGATGATCAAAAGCTTGGTCAAAGAGCTAGGCTTTAAGGAGTGTCTTAAAGGAGAAAAGAGACGTAGAGAGGCAAAAGGGTTTAGGAGGGAATTCCAGAGCTTATGGCCTACACAATTGAAGGCACGCCCACCAATGGTTGAGCGATTAAAATCAGGGATGCTCAAGAGGCCAGAATTAGAGGAGCGCAGATATCTTGGAGGGTTGTGGGGCTGAAGGAGATTACAGAGATAGGAAGGGGTGAGGCCATGGAGGGATTTGAAAACAAGAATGAGAATTTTAAAATAGAGGCGTTGCTTAACCGGGAGCCAATGTAGGTCAGTGAGCACAGAGGTGATGGGTGATTGGACTTGGTGCGAGTTAGGACACGGGCAGCCGAGTTTTGGATAACCTCAAGTTTACGTAGGGTAGAACATGGGAGGCTAGCCAGGAGTGCATTGGAATAGTCAAGTCTCGAGATAACAAAGACATGGATGAGGGTTTCAGCAGCAGCTGAACTGAGGCAGGGGCTGGGACGGGCTATTTTACGGAGGTGGAAATAGGCAGTCTTAGTTATGGAGCGGATATGTAGTCGGAAGCTCATTTCAGGGTCAAATATGACACCAAGGTTGCGAACAGTGCGTTTCAACCTCAGATAGTTGCCAGGGAGAGGGATGGAGTCGGTGGCTAGGGAACGAAGACAATGGCTTCGGTCTTCACAATATTTAGTTGGAGGAAATTTCTGCTCATCCGGTACTGGATGTCAAACAAGCAGTCTGACAATTTATAGACCGTGGAGGGATCAAGAGAAGTGATGGTGAGGTAGAGCTGGGTGTTGTCAGTATACATGTGGAAACTGACGCTGTGTTTTCATATGATGTCACCGAGGGGCAGCATGTAGATGAGAAATAGGAGGGGGCCAAGGATAGATCCTTGGGGGACACCAGAGGTACGATGCGGGAGCGGGAAAGAAGCCATTGCAGGTGATTCTCTGGCTATGATTAGATAGATAAGAATGGAACCAGGTGAATGCAGTCCCACCCAGCTGGACGATGGTGGAGAGGCGTTGGAGGAGGATGGAGTGGTCAACCGTGTCAAAGGCTGCAGACAAGTCAAGAAGGATGAGGAGGGATAGTTTACCTTTGTCACAGCCACATAGGATGTCATTAACAATAACAACTTCTGTTTATATAGTGCTTTAAAAATAAAAATAAACTTCTAAGTTCTTCACAAATGGATACAGGGGAACAGATTCTGAGATGTGGTCAGAGAGATTAAGAGGGGGGGCAATAGGGTTGGTTGAAAACATGGGTTTGACAAGATTTGTAAAGATGGAAACATGTGGAGAGGTAGAGAGGTTTTGGAAGTAATTCCAGGAGAGATGGGTCAAGGCAGCTGAAGGTTTTATCATCAATGGTGATATGCGGTGGGGGAGGGAGCAAAGGGGTGAATACACATAAGGCCAGAGTCAGAGGACCAAAGAGCATGAGCGGGAACCTATGGGCAAAAGAGGTTTGATGGATAGGATAGGTCGAGGTTGTGGAAGGAATTGAAGGTTGGGATTTTGAATATAATAATGACAACAGGGGCGATGGGTGAGCAAGACTTAGTGTCGGGACCAGATATGGGCGACTGAGATTTGGACAAGTTGGAGTTTGTGGAGGATGGCAGGTCAGCACGAAAGATATTTGGTTAAAAAGCATGGTTAAGGGCTTCAGCAGCAAAGGAGCTGAGATTGTGGTGGAGATGGACAATGTTGTGGAGGCGGAAAAAAGCCGTCTTGGTGATGGACAGAATGTGGGGTTTGAAGCTCATCATGTTTCAGCCAGTATAGTTCAGCCTGAGAGAGGGGCCCAGAAGGCAGGTGAAGTCAGTTGCAAAGGATTGGAATTTATGACAGAAGGCAAAAACAGTGGGCTGAATTTTATTGGGGAAGGCGGGTTGTGGGGCAGGGGGACTCTTGAGGAGCAGCACGGAAAGGGCCGGAGGAGGCAGGGGGGGCAATCGGAGGCCTGGGGGGTGGAGGGGGGACAGGGGGAAGGCCTCGTGGAGGGGATGCCTGGGGGGCGAGGGGGTGATCGGTGGCCTCGTTGGGGGGTGGGGGGGGGGGGGGGGGGGGCAGGAGAGTCTCCGATTGCGGGGGTTGGGTTAGGCAGGGACCCTGGATTCGGGAGGTAAGTGTAAAGACCTCCTGGATGCAGCAGTCCTTGCCTTGCTGTTGCTGGCGGGTTTCACGAGGTGTGCAAAACCTGACCAGCTACTGTTAAAAACAAAATCGATGTTTATAAAGAGCCTTCCAGTCTCATTATAATAGTTAAATAGACGGCCTGCCCCCGTCTCACCTCCGTTAAATACCGGAAGTGGGCGGGTTCAGATCAGGATTCTGATTTTTAACATTTTTACGATCCCAACTCCCCCAACCCACCCGTTTCTTTTTAGGTTAAAATTCCCCCCGATGACTTTAGTCTTCATAAGATCATTATCGATGAGGAAGTCCATTTTGCCAATCTTAATTAATCCATCTAAAAATGCCCCACATTTAATTGTTTCTCAAATAATTCCACTACTCTATCTGGAAGACCATTCCAAGTGTTGATCACTCTTTGTGTGAAGAAGAACTTCATGATATCAATTTCAATTTACCTTTTACGAGATTGAACCTATGTCCCCTTCCTACTTTTGAAAATTCATTTTAGGTAATAATAGATTTACCTTTTCCATTCCTGTAACTATCTGATATAACTCTATACAATCACCTCTCAGACAACACCTTTCCAGGTTGAAAAGCATAGGTTTCTCCAGCCTTTCCAAATAACTCAGACACGACACTAGGGATCAGCCTTGTGGCTCTTCTCTGCACTGCACTTAGTGCTTGAATGTCTCCCTTGTCTCTGAGCAACCAGAACTGGACACAGTAAACAAGTGTGGTTTGACTTCCTCTGATTTATATTCTACTGTTTTGGCTATGTAGTTCAACATCTGTGAGATTTGTTGATTGCTGTGGCTGTGCATTGGTTTAGGATATTTAGTGTCAGGTCTAGAAACATTCCTAAGTCTCTCCCAACTTTATCCTTAGCTATTTCAACACCATCCCAAGAGTGTGTATGTCGCATGTTTTTCTATTACTTGTGAACTTTACACTTGTCTGCATTAAATTTTATCTGTCAGTGTTCTGCCCACTCGCATATTTTGTCCAGCTCATTCTGTAATTTCTGAGCTCATTTCTTGGATTCCACTCCCTTCCTAGTCTTGTTGATGTCCAGTTGTAGGGAGTTGTTAATCATCCATGAATTCTGACAGCACAGAGGGTCATGGGGTCGAGAGACAGAGTTAGTTGCCCCTGGCGTATGTGTAGAAGCTGATCCCACAACCTGCAGATGATGTCTGAGAGGCAGCATTTGGATGAGAAAGAGGAGTAGGGAAGGAAGGCAGTGAAGTAGCAGAGTCAGCTGCAGAAGTCGTTTCATTTTTAGAGATAGAGAAATGCACAAGCTCTTTATATCTGGTAGTGGAAGCGAGGGCAGAGGTGATAAGGAAAGGGGTTTGAGGAGGGGATTAATAATGGAGAAAAGAAGCTTTGAGTTGATTTTGCCCTTCAGGATGAACCTGGAGTAGTGGGCTGTTTTAGCTGAAGGGAGGGAGGCTGGACACTGTCCAGTGATGGAGGATTAGACAGGTAATGTGCCAGGTACGATCAAGTTTACAGTCCTCCAACTTGAGGGAGCAAAGAACAGCAGGACAGCAGCCAGCCATCTCATACACTCCTGGCACTGAGGTAGCATCTAAGAGAAGCTGAAGGCTAGGGTTAAGAGCACATACTTACATCGAGGAGAAATAATGTGCTAAGGAAGCTGAGACAAAAGCAAAATTATGGTTGCACTGAAGGTATTTTCCATGCAAACATTATTCTTGGAAAGATGTGGAATTTGCTTTCATCTGCTGCCATAAATGATTAGCTGGTTAACACAGAACAGTAAAGTTATAGGGGGAACTCGACTGACGTCATGATCTGCCGGCGCAGGAGATCGTCGCGGTACTGTTTACCGCCGCCGCAAAATGTCTAGTTAATTTCGCGAGCGGCGCAAACATCGCCACTCCCGGGCGCTAGTTGCTTTGCGCCCCATTAGCGTCCTCTTATGGCGCTAACGGGAGGCGCAACCAACTGAATTTTTCCCCCATAGAGTCATAACGACACAGAAGGAGGCCATTCGACCCATCGAGTCCATGCCGGCTCTCTGCAGAGCAGTCCAGTCAGTCCCATCCCCCCACTCTATCCCCGTAGCCCTGCAAGTTTATTTCCCTCAAGTGCCTATCCAGTCTCCCCTTAATAACATTGAGTGTCTCCGTTTCCACCACTTCCGTCGGCAGCGAGTTCCAGGTCCTCACCACTCGCTGCGTAAAAAAGTTTTTCCTCACATCCCCTCTGTATCTCTTGCCCAAGACCTTAAATCTGTGTTCCTTAGTCCTTGTACCATCAACTAGTGGGAACAGCCTTTCCCTGTCTAGCCTATCCAAACCCGTCATAATCTTGTACACCTCTATCAAATCACCCCTCAACCTCCTTTGCTCTAATGAAAACAAATCCAGCTTCTCCAACCTGTCCTTGTAGCTAAGATCCCCCATCCCCGGAACCATTCTGGTAAATCTCCTCTGCACCCTCTCAAGGGCCTTCACATCTTTCCTAAAGTGTGGTCACCAGAACTGGACGCAATATTCCAGTTGTGGCATAACCAGCGCTTTATAAAGGTTCAGCATAACTTCTCTACTCAATACCTCTATTTATGAAGCCCAAGATCCCATATGCTTTGCTAACCACTCTCTCAATATGTCCTGCCACCTTCAGGGGCCTATGCACATTAACTCCCAGGTCCCTCTGTGCCTGCACACTCTTTAAAACTGCGCCATTAGTGTATATTGCCTCTCCCTGTTCCTTCTGCCAAATTGCATCACCTCACACTTCTCTGTATTAAATTCCATCTGCTATAGTTGTGTAACAACACAAGACTGTTATTGCATTGGCCAGAAATGATAGTCAAGAGAACTTTGATAAAGATGGCAAAATTGTGTCTTGAAGGCAGCATGAGTTTTCCTCTGCTTCCTCTTCAGGTTTCTTCCGCTCCTCTTGCTGCTCATGGGCACCTTCCGTCTCTGGGGCATCTGTGATGAGGCCACATTGCAACACAAAGCCGTGCAGCATGCAACTCTCAACCATGATCCTGGAGACCTTGGCAGGACTAGATTGCAGGATGCCTTGCCAGATTGATCTGTGATCCTGAAGTACACCTTCAATTTGCCAATGATGTGCTCAATCATTATTCTGATACTTGAATGAACCATATCATAGCAGTATCTCAGTTCTTATCCTGGGAAACCACACAGGTGTCATCAGCCATAGTTTCAGAAGATAGCTTTGATCTGGCAGAAGCCACAGAGAGATCTGCTTTCCTAGGGCCATGAGTGTTGGCACAGTGGACTCCTTCAAAAGAAAAGCATTGTGGCAATTGCCAGGGAAATGAGTGTTCACTTGCATTATGCTGAGCTGCTGGTCGCAAACATTGTACATTGAAAAAATAGAATCCTTTCCTGTTTACTTCAGGTCACCACATTACGAAAAAAAAGGCATGTAGGGCTGCTTGGGTGCAATGTTGAGACTTTTTATGGGAAAAATTCGGTTGCTTTGTGCCTCCCGTTAGCGCCTGGGGCGCAAAGCAACTAGCGCCCAGGCGCGGCGATGTTTGCGCCGCTCGCGAAATTGACCAGACATTTTGCGGCGGCGCTAAACATGACCGCCACAATCTCCTGCGCCCGCAGATCGTGACATCAGTCGAGAATGCAACACCCCGGTAGCGCCCCGGACCGGATATTGAGTGGCACCCTCTGCCTTACCGCCTGCCGCTAGCAACAACAGGTTGAGGGGAGCGTTTTGCAGTCAGGAAGGGACTGGGGGAGCGCTATTTAAAGGCGGCCGCTTCCTGCCTTTTTTGGTTGGCGACATTTTTGAACCACGCATTCTGAGAGAGAGAGAGAGAGAGAGAGAGAGAGAGAGAGAGAGAGAGACACTTCTGGAGAGATTCAACGCTGTGTGAAGGAGTTTTGGGTACTGAGCAGCACTTTGCAGGTTCATTTTGACTTGCCCTTCCTTGTATCGATTTAGAAGAGAAAGTGGGGGCTGCACTCTGAGCTCTTTCCCTGGGCCTCTCCATTGTTCTTTCCAGTAGATTTGAGTACAGGTCTCTCCAGGCCGAGATTTATGGCTGCAATGAGCAGGGTGTGGATGGAGAGCAAGATCGACCCTCTCCTTTAAGAACTGGCCGGCGCCAGTGTGTCTGTGTTCCATTGCTGACTGACATCACATGAGCTTCGCCAGCGCTCTGAGGCAGCACCTCGCTCTGAGGCGTTAGCGCCTCAAGAGAGGTGTGTAGCGCCTGATTTAGCGCTCCAATCACCTCCAGGGGCGATAAAAGTCAAGTTTGCAGTCGGAGGCGATAATTAGCGCCAGGCGCTAAACTTTGCGCCCCAAACGGGGCGATACCGAATTTCTCCCCCTTTGTCTCTTCAGGACCCCTGATAATCTGTAAAATTACAATGTCTGGGCACGCAGCCACTGACTGTCCACATGGAAGGAGAATGAAATTGCTTGCTCCAGCAAACGATATATCTGTCCCTTCCTTCATGCATCCGTGCACAGCTGATTGGCTAATGTTAATGATATCCCCAGTGACGATCTGGAAAGACCCTGTGGCATTAACTCAGGAGTAGTTGTGACCGCAAGAGCCATTAGCAGTGCACTGCTGTAGCTGAGATAGGCTGTTGGTCTATTTTGATATAGGCGTTGTGTCGGATAGCAAAGCCTGTAAATACATAGTTCTGTACCGAATACTGGCCATCTACATATTCAATGTTAAAACAAATTGCCTGTTAGTTTACAGACCGAGTCTCTGTCTAAGTGCATACACAATCTGTCTACCAAAAGACAATCACGTCAGCACTTGGTACATTCCAGTAAGCCGGCACATAGGCCCTGAATTCATGGTCGGCAGCATAACTAAGGAGTACACCACTGACATACGAAGAAAATCTGCACGTACCTCGTGCGAACACCCCCCTTCGAGAACTTGCTCTCAAATGCTGCAGAGTGGTGCGCAGCGTAGTGTCCTACGGAGCCCAGGAGCGCACAGTTGTGCGTATGCGAACCTGGGATCACGTGGGGCGGTGCTCCTTTCACTTCCTGACTCTTAGCCAATCAGGAAACAGAGGAGATTGCTGATTTGCCAACAAATCATTTTAAAAGGCTATTAAAACATGCATGCCATTCAGTTACAGAAATAAAGTTCATTGTACAAATAGAATAGAAATGGCGTATTTCATATGAAGCATATAAAACAATTGTCCATTCATAAAACATAGCAGTGATATTAGTCCCATTCAATTTTCTCTAGCTATTTTCTACCCAATAATCAAGATAAGATGTTACCACTATTTCTAAAAGCAAAACACAGCTGGGACAATGGACCCCTTTCTTTCAGTACGAATAACCTAATCTGCTGGAAACAAATTTGCTATGTGCTTATCAATACAAATCATCTAATGGACAGAAAGAGCTCCCTCGATATATATGGAAGAGAATGGGAGATTAAATACAAATTGGCCTTTTTGTATGACTGTAGCAATGTTTGGAACAGGTAGCAGCACGTCAACCTTTATAGTTGTTAGGTAAATCTATTTCTGTACCAAATAATTATTACCATATTTACATATGCTAAACATTGGGGAGGGGAAGAGAAAAGGACAATAACAGGAAAACCC
Source organism: Squalus acanthias (assembly GCA_030390025.1). Classification (NCBI taxonomy): domain Eukaryota; kingdom Metazoa; phylum Chordata; class Chondrichthyes; order Squaliformes; family Squalidae; genus Squalus; species Squalus acanthias. The sequence goes on from CM059429.1 coordinate 54,459,956, forward strand.
TAGGGATCCTGTAGTAAAATAACGAATGGGAGAGGAATAGAGAACACTGTGAATGTGATAACCCCTTAAAACAAATCTCCCATTATAGCATTGTCTTGTTACAGATCTTTTTGTAATACAATTTTCTCATCTGGTCCCCTTGCACTGTGCAACAGGCTTCCTGCGCCTGTTTGCACCATACGTAAAAATTTTCAGCGTAATTACCTTGCAGTAGGTGGGCAAGTAGCCCAACTTTTTGCCAGCACGTTCATTTGTATGAGGAGGTGAAAGTTGCAGTGAAGCATCTGTTCATGCGGAACTTGACAGATCGTAAGTTCGGGATTTTGCACATGCGCGAAATTCCAAACTTGCGGTCAATTTCAAAGGTGACCTGACGGCGTACTCTCAGAGTACGCCATCATACCGACTGCGAATTCAGGGCCAGTGTCAAGGGTTTTCAGTTCTCATTATCTTTTACCTAGATATTAGGCAGGTAAACACACTTTGGATTGTAAGTAATACAAGGTCTGTTTATGGGAATGTTTGTTGTTGCTGAACCCAAGTAGAACATCTCCTGTTAAACCCAAAAATGCTACAATGACTCTGCCTGTCTATTCTGATGTGAGCATAACAGCGAATGGCTGTCATGTATTTCAGGTGCAACCTGATCAGCCCGTTTGCTTCCAAAAAACCCCAATACAGTTCAATTCCCAATGGGAAAACTTTGGTGCCCTGTGTGAAATGCTGGGGGGAGGGGGGACCGACAGTCCCACAGCAAAAGGCACAAAGGGAGATATCAAGGCATTTGGCAACAGCAAAAATACAAGAAACTCCAAAAATTAGTTAGAACTAAGTTTAAAACTGATGCTATAAACGTGGATTTTGGATTCTTGAAATTATTGTCTGCCCTCTACTGAGCACCTAACAACTCTTGAACCATATTTTTATACAGATGTTAAGATGGAACAACACAAATGAGGTGGCACTGATGGAAACCATGATGTATTACAGGAAACTCTTTGGTATCCGGCACCTACGGGACCAGGATGGTGCCGGTTTATTAAAAATTCCGGATAACGGAGATGTATACCTACCACGGTACGAGAGCCCCGTTACACAGCCACAAGTGCCGGAGCCCCGGTTACACGGCCACTTGTGCAGGAGTCCCGGTTACACGGCCACAGATCCAGGAATCCCTGTTACACGGCCACAGGTGCAGGATCCCCGGTTACACGGCCACTAATATACAGTAAAACTTACCTGAACCTACCCCTGAATTTTGCCGGTTAATAGAGAATTCTGGATATTTAGGTGCCGTTTAAACGTGAGTTTCCTGTACATAATTTTTGCCTCATTTGCACACAACCACCCAAAAACGGGTGGGCAATTCCAAAAGCGGAAAATTGAGCAGGTGAAAAACCAGGCAAAGAAACAGCCTCATGGAAATCCACCCAATTTTTCCAATTGGGTCACCCATTTATGCCCATCCGTCTTTCGGATGAGACATTAAACTGAGGCCCCGTCTGCGCTCTCAGGTGAATGTAAAAGATCCCATGGCCCTATTTCGAAGAAGAGCAGGGGCGTTATCCCCGGTGTCCTGGCCAATATTTATCCCTCAACCAACATAACAAAAACAGATTATCTGGTCATTATCACATTGCTGGTTGTGGGACCTTGCTGTGCGCAAATTGGCTGCCGCGTTTCCCACATTACAACAGTGACTCCGCTTCAAAAGTACTTAATTGGCTGTAAAGCACTTTGAGACGTCCGGTGGTCATGAAAGGCGCTATATAAATGCAAGTCTTTCTTTCTTCTTTCATAAATAAACAATCACTTCACTGTCTCTGGAAAGTCGCCTTAGAAGCTTCTTTACAAATTCTTTCACTGGAGGTGTGCACTACTCGCTTACTTTACCTTCCCCCTCATCCCACAACAGTATAACCTTGACTCACCATGAACACTAATAATTAAAAAAATTAGAAGTTTTGCATATACCACACACTTTCTGTAAATTTAAGAATTCCTCTAACACTCCCCATCACCCTATTTTGTCAAACCTGCTTCTAACACCTTTCTGCTAAAATTTACAATCTTTAATCCTATTTGTTACACTTAGTGTCAGTTTAGCTGAGTTGGTAGAACAGTCACCTTTGAGTCAGAAGGTTGCGAGTTCAATCCCCATAACTTGATCACATAATCTAGACTGACGCTCTGCAGCAGTACTGAGAGAGTGCTGCATTATAAGTCCCATCCTTCGTATGAGATGTTAAACTGGCTCCCAACTGCCTGCTCAAGTAGATGTAAAAGATTCCATTGCACTATTATTAAGAAAGCATGTCCTGGCCAACATTTCTCCCCCAACCAGCACCATTAAAAACAGATTATCTGGTCATTCATTCATTTGCTGTTTGTGGAACTTCGCGAAGCAAAAATTGGCAGCTGTGTTTACCTACATTACAACAGTAACTGAATTTCAAAAAGCAATTTATTGGTTGTAAAGTACTTTGGGGCGTCCAGAGGATGGAATAAGGTGCTATATAAATGCAAGTTTGTTATTTAGCTCAAATTGCCTCATTCTTCCCCCTTGACTCACACAAGCTCTGGATCATCCCAACTCTCCAGTTTCACCTTCAATGTACAGGTTACGCTGTGGTAATCCTTAGGCCTGAGGAGATTGACCCCAATTAATCCTCTGCCCCCTCTTTGCCACTCCCATCACTGCTCGCTCTCCGGTTTCAGCTCCCCACCTGGCCCGTCCCAAAATCCAGTCTCTACGGGCCACTTCCTGAAATCTGCTTTGAACCCAACACTAGACATCACACTTCATGACAAATGCAAAACAATCTTAAAAAAAGAAAGCCAGTCACTTACTGGTGAAACCTGCAGGCATTTACCATCTTCCAGTTCCCTCACCAAAAAACAATTAAATTCAGATTGACCTGAACAACAATTAGGCTTTCTTGCCTGAAGACAGGCCAAGTTACAGCTCCAACATAGCTGTGGAATAATATACATTGTGCACCAGCTGATAAAAACACTTCTAACCAGCTTACCATTTAACTTTCTGTGAGTAACACCACAGAAAATCCACCAATATACCCTTAAAAACTGGAAATAGCAGCAAACAGATCGTCAGTACTTAAATACCATAAAATCAAACACAGCAGTGCAATGGAGTGGCAGTAAGGGTATTCATTTTGTAGGTTTTCCCACTCAAGATTCTTAGTTATATACTGTAGTTATTCTGTTTCAGTTTGAGCTTAGAGAAACTATGTGTTGATCCATGGTTAAAAGCATACAAGAATGTTTTACATAAGTGGTTAGGAAAGGGTTAAGTACTTCATACTTCAGTTTTATGGTAATTTCTCAGCAAAGAAACATAAAATGTACAATGATTACAATTAGCAACACGCCATCTGTGTCGGCATAAATTTCAACTAAATAAGTGCAAGAGTGTAACAAATTTCAGACTTCCTTTAAAGTCCCTTTTCATTTAGTTGTGATCACAAAACAGACCATGAGAAGAATCACACCAAAAGGAGTTTGAAGACAAAGGGGGAAAAAGTTACATTAATTATAATTTTCATATATGTTGCCAAGAGTCTACATTTTCATATCAGTATTCAAAATGGTTATATGCAAGTGAAAGATGGTAGCTCCACAATTGCCAATGAAGAAATTATTTTTTTTTTAAACTGTAAACTGCTTTTTCATCATCTTTCATTTCATTGAATAATTGAGACAGCGTAAGCAATCTAGCTCTAATCTTCGAAAAAGGCTCATATCCTTCATAACCCACTTATGACACAAAGGAGCACTTAAATTTTTGCTTAAAAAAAACCTAGACCACAATTTGAAAAATATATTAGTCCCACCAAATTCTGAAATGTACGATTTTCATTGAAGCACTTGTACCCAAAGAATGAATTTCAAACACAGAGATGCAAATATTGAAATCCACATCAAAATCTCTAGCTTTTTTGCAAGTGTAAAACTGAAAGAGAACAAAAGCGTAGAACATAGCATCTGTCATATCAGAATATAAAAAGATGATCCTGGCACAAAATGAAAAACCCTCTAATTCACTTGCAAATCAACCCTGCCAGTTCTATTTCAAGCTGGCCGTAACTGTCAGGAGTTAACAAGATAATCACTTTCAATCCTGCCTTCAATGGCACATTACACCCGTTATCCCATTCAATAGGCTCTCTCTTTGGGGCAAAAGATGAATACATTTCATTTAAAACTCACACAAAAAGTCACGGCAAAAATCCTTGGAGCTCAAGCAAGAAATCCCTTTATGGATATTTATTTGACGGCACTTGCTACCAGGCGGGACAAGACATTCTGACTACATCTGTGTCCACTTAGCATCACTGGTGCTTCAGGCCTCACAGTCTACTGTTTTGAAAGCCCTTAGCATAGGAAGAAAAACAGTAAATAGAATGTGTTTTAACTGTTAATTAGTTTTAATATAGTGTAACTCCATTTAGACCACTCGTATGGTGAAGGATTTGCATGACATTTTAAAAATTGAAGTAATGCTACAATCAGAACAGTTGTCAAACCCCCGACAACAACGGCAGCAGTTGTTCTTCAGCAGGCCCATTGAAACAGTGCACGTACCAAATACAATGCAGTTTTGAATAAGTGAAAACCTTTGACTCCAAGACATTTCAAAAGTTTCAAAATGTTCACCAACACCTTTTCTAATGTCTAAATTTTGAAAAATAATTTTAATTTTCATTCAACACAAGTTAAGGAAAGGGAAATTAAAACTAAATTAAGACTTTAAAGGGAAACACAAGATAAAGTCAGGGCTAACAATACTGAAGATAATCATGAGGAATGCAGAAAGTGTAGTAGGAAGTTGAAAAAGGAAATTAAAATGGCTAAAAGGAAACATGAAAAAAATCTGGCAGGTAATAACGAAGGATTTATATAGCGCCTTTATTGTAGAAAAGCATCTGAAGATGCTTCACAGAAGCAAAATCAGACAAAAATAGATGCCAAGCCAAAGAAGGAGATATTAGGAGAGGTGACTAAAAGCTTAGTCAAAGAGGTAGGTTTTAACAGAGGTCTTAAGGGAGGAGAGGGAGCTGGAGAGCCAGAATGGTTTATGAAGGGAATTCCAGAGCTTCGGGCCTGGACAGCTGAAGGCACGGCCACAATTGGTGGGGCGAAGGGATGAGGTGGATGCACAAGAGGCCAGAGTAGAAGAACGCAATGTTCTCTGGACAGGGGCACTGTAGGGCTGGATGAAGTTACAGAAATAGGGAGGAGCAAAGCAATGAACGATTTGAAGACAAGGATGAGAATTTTAAATTTGAGGTGTTAGGGAACTGGGAGTCAGTGAAGGCAGGGGTGATGGGTGAGCAGGACCTGGTGCAGGATAGGCAGCAGAGTTTGGAATGACCTGAAGTTTATGGAGGATGGAGGATAGGAGGCAAGCCAGGAGAGCATAGGAATAGTCAAGTCTGGAGCTAATAATGGCATTGATGTGGACTTCGATATGGAGAAAACAATCTTGAAATTTGCTGACAACATAAAAGTATGAGGTTGGCAAACAGTGAGGAGGTCTGTAAGAGACTTCAGGGAGACTTAGCCAGCTTAGTGAATTGGGAAAACAGGTATAAGACATAATTTAACATGGCTAAGTCTGAGGTAATACATTTTGGGAGAAAAACAAGGAATGGGAGCATCCTCTCTATAGAAATTTGCTGAAGGGTGTGGATGAACAGAGACACCGAGGGATTGAAATACATAACACCCTGAAAGTGCAAGTTTAGGTAAAGTCAAAAAAGCCCAACAGCCTTTTGGGTTTTATAAGAAGGGACACAGAATACAACACTAAAGACATAATGATAAATTTGTACAAAACACTGGTTGGGCCACAGTTGTACGATATGCAGTTTTGGGTGCCCATTATAAAAGGGCATTAAAGCATAGAGAGCGTAGAATGTAGCTTTGCCAGCATGATGCCTTGCATGGAAACTATCATAATGAGGAGAAATTTGAGATACTGGGACTATTCCCACTGGATCAGAGAAGGCTAAGAGACGATTTAATAGAGAATTTTAAAATTGTTAATTATTTTGATAGTGTGAATAAGGAAAGATTATTTTCACTGATTGAAGAATCAGTAATGAATGGCCAACAATTTAAATTGTCACTAAGTGAGTGAAAAGAGAGGTTAAGAGAATTATTTTTTGCACAGAGGATTGATGAACCATGGAATGCTTTGGCACAGGGTTTGAGACATGTTTTGAAGGAAAATAGGATATATATTTGAAGCAGGGGAACATACAGGACTACAGAAAGGAAGTGGGGCAGTGGGATTGGTTTTGGATTACTCTCGCATTAAGTCGGCACAGACACGATGGGTCAAATGGCTTCCTTCTGTAACAACCCATTGTTTCAATAAAATCTCCATTTTGGAGCTACTCAATGGTGAAATCTAGGTCACATGCATGCAGGAAATATTACTTGCTTACAATGATTCCAAGTAAAATTAAATATTATTAATGAATGTATTTTAAAATATAAATGTATTGTATAGATATGACACGCAACAATTCCCTGAAATAATTACACTTTCAAAAACGAGAAAAGTTTTAAAGCATGCTTTTGTTTGTACACAATATGCAATGATTTAGAAAGAAAATGTAAGATTTTGCTGTGGCAACAATTATTTAATAAATGTGTTCTTCTCTCGGGCTCATGTATGCCAAATGACACCAATAAATGGGTACCACAAATTATTGTAATGTAAACAAAAGCAGAAATACAACACCAGAATGATCAGTGAAATGGTGTAACATCAAGAATAATAGATGTCTCCAATCGAGTTACAAGGCTGTAATTCGATCAGTGGTGATTTACACAATGTCAGATGCTGTGATAGTGGAAGTCTGTGCAGTTCACTAATGTTATCAGAACTTGTATCCTAAATTACATACTGAACACTTTCCTTGGTATTTATTTTACGTAATAGTCACACTAATGGTGCGTAATTATTTAAAAATTAAGTTTTTCAATCACCTTTACTGCTGGGCCTGCTGCTGAAAGTGTGAAAATCAAGAAAGTGATTGAGAGTTTCATGGGCCCTGTAATAGTTTTTTTTTAAAAGACACTCGCTCAAGGTGGCAGGTATTACAGAAGATATTTTAACTGTAGGGCTGAAGGGTAAAAATCATCAGATGCTGACAATCATAATTTTAACAGTTGCAGAGTATGACAAATATGAAAGTGTAAAATTCTTAAGAAAAGATACATTGCATTAGGTGGCTTGATTTAAAGTATTATACTACCAAGGAAACATAATGCTGAACACTCTCATTTGCAGCCACATAGAGTGACGCCCTATTTTTGCACATTACTGTATTACCATGAATCTTGCACATATTACAATCATATACAGTAATACACTATTGAAATACTGTATTTAAACTGGAATATATACCAACACTTGCTTCAAACAACCCCATTCTGCCATTAACACCATTTTGTCATGAGGCATTTTCAAAAATGCAATTTTAAACACTGAGAACTGCATGTGCCTCATTACACTTTAAAAAAATATATAGAATGAGATTAAAATTATTTTGTGAAAACATAAAGAGTCATTTTGGTAGCTCAGCAGATATCTCTTTTTATATGTGCAGGAGGACGTTATTGTAACTGTTACATGTATGAAAGTTCATTTTGAAAATTCCAAAGGACTTTGAGTATTTACTTGGTAAATAACGAGCAAATTCCTTTGATAAATGAAAGTGAATTAACAAAAAATGGAAATATTCCTACTTGCTTACAACACGTCTGGTTTAAATCTGCATTACTTAGATATCCGCACTTTATATTTTTATATTCAGTGCTTCAGATTTAGGAAATCCCCTTGTTTTTCAAATTATTTTGTTACTGCCTGATGTACTCTATACAAACAAAAAGCAACATCAAAGTTTGTACTTGTTTACAGATGTTACATCAGAATTGAAAAGATATTATTCCTGAATTAAGATACCAGTGAGATTGGTTTTAAATTTAAGATAAAACCAAATTAGGTCTTCAAGTTGATAGGAAACCTATGCACCAGACTTAACTTAAAGCAGAGTTTTAAGTTGATTTGCTATACATTCTTAGTGCAATAGTACACTTTGGTGCCTAAAAGTGCTCTACAAAGTTGATTTAGATTAGACAGAAACTAGCCACAACCCAAATTAATTAACATTGACTTAAAACTTGGATTCGTTTCAAATTTACAACCCTTCTCGCTGATATCTTAACTCCAGAGTGACACCTATTTCAATTTATTTATAACCTCTATAAATTACTACAAACTTTAGTGATGCACCTCGATGTTCTGATAAAAACTTAAAACAAAAAGGTTTTATAAAGTCTGTTTTGTTTGAGATTCGGTTAAAAGTTTAAGCTTTCACTTTCTTCCTAAAAGAGACTTAAAAGTTGGACTCATGTTGGAGGGAGAATCACATGGCGTGATGCATACAATGAAACAACAGAAATATAACTACAGCTAGTGAAGAAAAACAAAGTCCTCCCTCCGTCCCAAAAAACAGCATACATCTAGCAATGTATCAGAGGGGTAGAACAATTGAATTCAGAGGACATCATAAACTTAGTTATGTGAACTCCAAATACTTCTAACACCTTCACTTTATATGAAACCTATGTATCAGACTTACCAAAGGAGATTTTTCAATTTAGTTGAAGCCAGAGACAAGAATCTGGCTGGTGCAAGAACTCACTATGTGGACTAAGTCAACAAACACTACATTATTGTACACATAGATAATGTTTTTCATAATTTAAGTTTTTTTCCTAAAAAGTAGTGGAAGAACAACTTTTGAAGTGTAACCATGGTAAAAATGAAGAATATGCCAGCAGTCAAAGCAGACTGTATCCACTAGAGTCATATTTTTTATAAAGCAAAACCAGCAAAAAATAGCTGCTTAACCAAGGTCTGGTATCCATTAAAAATCAGATTGGGAATGTCTTAAGACTGTACAAAAGGAAAATGTTTGTTTCCTACAGCAGTGGTAGTTTAAGCTGTTATATCAAGGGTATATATATAGGCAGCAGTCAATTTAACAGACACAGAAATACTGAAGTAAATAAAGTCACATCATCCTGCAATTTTATTAAATATGGAACAGATTGTATTCCCTAATTTCTAGAGATGATATTTTTCAGTTGGTTCTGAAACACAATTAGTATAAACTGTCTCCTTGTTTTAAACTTCAGAACTGCAGCTTCTATTGTTTGATTTTTGTAGCTCAGTAAGTGATACATCAGAAAACAGTTTTGTAAGTAATGAGATTCTTGAATTGACAGTTAATGAAGCTTCAAAAGATCACAAAAGCTCACGTGGAAACTAACATTCGGCAGTTAAACCCTGCTGATCTCCCTTCCACCAAAACTCTCCTGCGATCAAGGCTTTCTTAAATCTGAAATTAACAAAAAAAAGCAAAACATACGGTAGGCAAAAAACACTGGGCTTCTTTGCGATCTCAGGGCTCAGCCTGGTTCAGCTGCACCACGAGGGATGATCTATGGCCATTAAGAGCTAATTTGAATAATCAATATGACACCTTATTTTTTGATGCAAACAGGATTGCTACAGCAAGGTGTCTGACCGCCACATCACAGTCATGGCCTACTTTAACCTCTAATTAGATTTAGGTGATTATCCCTTCACTCTCTTACAAGTGTATAGCCTGGATAAGCAGTAACAAAGGCTTTGTGCTACTTATGCTGCTTTTGCAGGCTGCAGGTTATCCAGGGAGATATGGCAAGATCTTGGAAACAATTGTTATTCATATCATCTACAGTTTTAGGATAGTCACAGTTTTCATCAGAAGTAACTGAAAAATGGCCCAAAGCACTTGGCAAATGAGGACCATTTCAGGACATCAGGGTTATACAAATGCAAATCCAAGGTGAAATACTAAGAAACTAATCCAAAACTGATGTGCTTTTTGTGACATAAACATCTAAAACAGAGTTCCAGTGAGGTTTCCAGCTATTTTTGTACATAAACGTAACCTAGTTATGACCTTTTATAGCGCTTGATATTATTAACACTTTATGTTAATACTTTAACGTCACAGAATTTTAAAGGCCGACAATTATCCTGTTCCAAAGAAGAAAAACCATTTTGATAGCTGTTAAATTTATTTTTCTTCCCTGCATGATTCAGTAAGAATACCCTATTAACTGTTTTGCTGCAAAGGTCATTAGAAATCTGTCAAATTCATGAACTTTTAAAAATTTTGTTTTTCAAGTTGTCCTCAAAAGAATCTGTTAAATGTGTTGCTTCCAACACCTTGGAAGATAAAAGACCATCCAACATCAATTACATTTTTAAAAGAATTATATTTTAAAAGTTACCTTGATGATCTACAGTCTTTTTATTTCTCTAATTCAAATTTGGTTGAAAGAAATCCTCTTATTTACATCAAACTTCATTGTAAATTGGTTAACAATCATTAAAAATATCCACTAAAAATGTTAAAACGTCAACGTGGAGCTTTTACTCAATTTTCTTTCGGTTTTGGATCATGTAAACCTAAAAAAATATTCAAATCATATGATTAATAAAATTCAAAAAGCTTCATGTATAGTACCTTTAATAATTTAATAACTAACAGTTAGAACTTTTAAAGATCATAGAACTATTTGCAAATGCAGAAAAAGGAAATGGTTAATCAGAAAGATTTCTGGGTATGCAATGTTGAAGATAATGGGCTGGAATTTGTGGTCGGAGGCGCACCTCTGGAGGACGCCTCCAACCCTAAAAAAAATCCGAACCTACCTGCTGGCTCCCAGGCTTCGGAGACTGTGGGTCCTGGGCCTCCAGGCATAAAGACCCACAGATCCCAGGGACGCAGGCAGTTCGGAAGCAGCCCTGTGATCACGTGGGCCAGGTCCTCCTATCAGAAAGGAGGGTTCCTCATATGGTTATGGGGATTCCATTTACGAACGGAATCCCCATTATCATATGAGGAATCCCCAAATAATTAAATAATTCACACAACTGTAAATTACCTCAGGTATGATCTCGTGTGATCTGTCAAGGCGAACCTTGGCAGATCACAAGTTCCGGGTTTTCGTGCATGCGGAAACCCGGAACTTGTGGGGCCTTTTACAATGCATAGTTAGCGACAATAATTTTTACATAACAAATAGTTTGTAATAGCAGAGTTTATTGTGATGAGTGATCTGCACTGATTGTTATAATGAGAAGTTTGTAATTGCAAAAATTGGCACAATGATAGTTTTGCAATACTTTGTTTTAAAAGGAAGTTTGTAATAAACGTTTGTTGTTATGAGAGAACCCTAGAATTTTTTTCTAACTCACGTATATTTGTCTAAAGGAGAGACAAAGAAAGGTCCCTGTTATTCCCATTGAGTTTACCCAGATTTCACTTCGGGAGTATTGGATTGGCAATTGGCTAAGAGTCAGGAAGTAAAAGAACCACCGCCCCACGTGATCCCAGTTTCGCATACACACAACAGTGCACTCCTGGGCTCCGTAGGGAAGTACGCTGCGCGGAACTCTGCAGTGTTTGAAAGGCATTTCTTGCAGGGAGGATCGCACGAGGTAGGTGCAAGTTTCCTTGCGATCTCTGAATAAGCATACACAATGCTGTAGGAGATTTGTGTATCTATTATATATTAAAAATGCTGAGTGATGGCAACATTCAAAAATGTCTAGCAACTGTAGACGTAACGTAACATTACATGACATAATATTATGTGAAAGGGCCACCTAAAGCAGAAGAAATATGGCTTTAGAACATCATCAGAAAAAACATTTAGAAACTATCTGTTGAAAAATAACACAGAACATATTGACAAAGTGCACCAAATCATCTAAGAATAAGAAAGTAAGTCACAGAATGCACAAACAAGCCCAAAATAATCCAAAGCTGATTATACCTAGAAGAACTTCCTGTTTCAGACAAACCCAAACCTGGCAGTCCTAAAAGCATGGATGTGAGTAATTAAAAGACTCATCCATCAGAGAGAAGCGCAACTGAAATAGCAATTGCCCGCCCTTCTCCCACTGAGGTAGAAATCTTGCCCTGGAAGTCCCTCCAATAAGTACTGAGGTACAATTTTGTCACTAACACACTCCACCATACTGAAGGAGGAAATCAGCTGCTGGCCATTCCAAAGCAAAAATTAGCGACCAACACCTTCCCCACCACCCAGCCCAGGAGGCAGAAAACAGATACGTTAGTGACCCGAGGAAAGTTCATATACCATCAACCCCTCCCCTACAGTAAGGTAAAGTGCGAATGCAGGCAACCCCCCACCCTGTGAAGGCAGAAAGGAGCACCAACAGTACCCACCCCGCTTGTCTTCTCTCCCACTACAGAATTAAAACTAGCACCCCAGCCTCCTGCAGAGGCAAATTCGCCTCTCCTTCCTCCCCCTTCCATCTGTTTCCTCTCTCATCCCCTACTTAGGTTCAATTAAAACCCCACCCTGCTCGATCTAAAAAGTGCCCTTGGTCTTGACCTCCCCCCGTCCCCCTTCTATATGCAATGCCATGGGAGATTGACTAAAGATTGTGTGTCTAGTGCACCTGTATCTGTCGACCATCAAGCCTCATACCTCAAGCATCACAATTGGCATGCAAAACATCAAATTACTTCAGAAGACTGCAACTACTCATAACCAATGACAAAACAGATTCATTAACTTCTCCTGTAAACATTTGAGGACATATGAGCAGCCAGTAATAGCTACCTTTAAAAAAAATAACGGATAAACCAATTAAATTACTCCAAAAAGTACTGAAAATCCTTTCAGCTGCCATCTTGGACTCTCGCTAAATTGAGAAACTGAGGACTTGAAGTAAAGTTTGTAACATAAATATCAACATAAAAACGACAAAACTTGAAAGAAAATGAGTGGGTACTGTTGGTGCATTAATAGATGAATTAATAGCGCAGATAGAAATTAATAGGTTTGATCTAATAGCCATTACGGAGACGTGTTCCAATGTGGGCAAGGTTGGGAACTAAATATTCCAGGATACTTAACTTTTAGAAGAGATAGGCAAAATGGAAAAGGAGGAGGGGTAGCCCTGATAACAAAGGATGGGATAAGGATAGTAGAGAGAAAGGAACTTAGCTCCGAAAATCAAGAAGTAGAATCCAATTGGTGGAGCTAAGAAAGAGCAAGGGGCAGAAAACATTGGTGGGAGTTGTTTATAGGGCCCCAAACAGTAGTTGTAATGTAGGGCAGAGTATAAATCAGGAAATTGGAGGTGCATGTAACAAGGGTAATGTAGTCATCATGGAGGACTTTAATCTACATATAGACTGGGCAAACCAAATTTGCAGTAATAGTGTGGAGGACGAATTCATGGAATGTATGCAAGATAGTTTTCTAGATCAGTACGTTGAGGAACCAACTAGGGAACAGGCTATTTTAGATCTAGTATTGAGCAACGAGAAAGGGTTAATTAATAACCTTGTCGTAAAGGGGTCTTTAGGGAAGAGTGACCATAATAAGATAGAATTTTATATTGAGTTTGAAAGTGATTTAGTTAAATACGAAACTAGGGTCTTAAATCTAAATAAAGCAAACTACGTAGGTATGAGGGGCAAGTTGGCTAAGGTAGATTGGGAAACTACATTAAAAGGTATGACGGTAGACAAGCAATGGCTCGCATTTAAAGAATTAATACATAATTTACAACAAATATACATTCCTTTAAGGCACAAAAACCCCACAGGAAAAGTGGTCCAAAGGTGGCTAACAAGAGAAGTTAAAGATAATATTAGATTAAAGGAAGAGGCTTATAATGTTATGACAAAAAGAGCAGCAAGCCTGAGGATTGGGAGGATTTCAGAATTCAGCAAAAGAGGACCAAGAAATTGATAAATAAAAGGGAAAATAGAATATGAGTGTAAACTAGCGAGAGACATAAAAACAGACTGTAAAAGCTTCTATAGGTATGTAAAAAGGAAAAGTTTAGCTAAAGTAAACGTGGGTCCCTTACAGGCTGAAACAGGAGAAATTATAATGCGGAATAAGGAAATGGCAGAGAAATTAAACAAATACTTTGCATCTGTCTTCATGGAAGACGACGCAAAAAACTTCCCGGAAATAGTGGAGAACCAAGGCTCTAGCGAGAATGAAGAACTGAAAGAAATTAGTATTCGTAAAAAAATAGTACTGGAGAAATTAATGGGACTGAAAGCCGATAAATCCCCGGCCGACATTCTAGGGTTTTGAAAGAGGTGGCTAGAGATAGTGGATGCATTGGTTGTCATTTTCCAAAATTCCATAGATTCCAGAGCGGTTCCCGCGGATTGGAAGGTAGCAAATATAATTCAACTATTTAAGAAAGGAGGGAAGAGAGAAAATGGGGAACTACAGACCAGTTAGCCTGACATCAGTAGTAGGGAAAATGCCAGAATCTATTATTAAGGACGTGGTTATTGGGCACTTAGAAAATAATAATAGGATTTGGCAGAGTCAACACGGATTTATGAAAGGGAAATTGCGTTTGACTAATCTGTTGAGTTTTTTGAGGTTGTAACTAGCAGAATAGATAAGGTGACACACAAGAGGTTATTAAACATAATTAGGGCTCATCGGATTGGGGGTAATGTACTAGCATGGATTGAGGATTGGTTAACTGACAGAAAACAGAGAGTAGGAATAAATGGGTCATTTTCGGGTTGGCAGGCTGTAAATAATGGGGTACCGCAAGGATCAGCGCTTGGGTCTCAGCTATTCACAATCTATATCAATGATTTGGATGAGCCGACCAAATGTAATATATCCAAGTTTGCTGATGATACAAAACTAGATGAGAATGTAACTTGTGAGGACGATGCAAAGAGGCTTCAAGGGGATATAGACAAGCTAAGTGAGTGGGCAAGAACATGGCAAATGGAATATAATGTGGAGAAATGTGAAGTTATCCACTTTGGTAGGAAAAATAGAAAAGCAGAGTATTTGTTAAATGGAGAGAGATTGGGAAATGTTGGTGTTCAAAGGGATCTGGGTGTCCTTGTACACGAATCACTGAAAGTTAACATGCAGGTAAAGCAAGCAATTCGGAAAGCAAATGGTATGTTGGCCTTTATTACAAGAGGATTTGAGTATAAGAGTAAAGATGTCTTACTGCAATTACATAGGGCCCTAGTGAGACCACACTTGGAGTATTGCGTACAGTTTTGGTCTCCTTACCTAAGGAAGGATATACTTGCCATTGAGGGAGTGCAACGAAGGTTCACCAGACTGATTCCTGGAATGGGGGGATTGTCCCATGAGGAGAGATTGAGTAGACTAGGCCTATATTCTCTGGAGTTTAGAAGAATGAGACATACAAAATTCTTACAGGGCTTGACAGGGTAGTTGCAGGGACGATATTTCCCCTGGCTGTGAAGTCTAGAACCAGGGGGTCACAGTCTCAGAATAAGGGGTTGGCCATTTAGGACTGAGATGAGGAGAAATTTCTTCACTCAGAGGGTGGTGAATCTTTGGAATTCTCTACCCCAGAGGGCTGTGGAGGCTCAGTCGTTGAGTATATTCAGGACAGAGATCGATAGATTTTTGGGTATTAAGGGAATCAAGGGATATGGGGATCGTGCAGGAAAGTGGAGTTGAGGTAGATGATCAGCCATGATCTTATTGAATGGCGTATCAGACTCGAAGGGCCAAATGGCCTGCTCCTGCTCCTATTTCTTATGTTCTTATATTATACTTGCCTATACTGGAGCACCTTTTATGCTTCAATTGTGTTTAACAATGTCTCTCATCAAAGATCTGTAGCCATCTTCCACCTCCATAACATGGCCCGACTCCGCATCTGCCTCAGCTCAACTGCTGCTGAAACCCTCCTCCATGCCTTTGTTACCTCTAGACTTGACTATTCCAACACACTCCTGGCGGGCCTCCCATCTTCCACCCTCCATAAACTTGAGCTCATCTAAAACTCTGCTGCCCGTGTCCTAACTCGCACCAAGTCACATTCACCCCTCACCCCTGTGCTCAATGACCTACATTGGCTCCCAGTTAAGCAACGCCTCGAGTTTAAAACTCTCATCCTTATTTTCAAATCCTTCCATGGCCTCGCCCCTCCCTATCTCTGTAATCTCCTCCAGCCCTAGAACCTTCCGAGATATCTGCGCTCCTCCAATTCTGGCCTCTTGCGCAGCCCTGATTTTAATCGCTCCACCACTGGCAACTGGGCCTTCAGCTGCCAAGGCCCTAAGCTCCGGAATTCCCTCCCTAAACCTCTCCGGCTATCTACCTCTCTTTCCTCCTTTAAGATGCTCCTTAAAACCTACCTCTTTGATCAAGCTTTTGGTCATCTGTCCTAATATCTCTTTATGTGGCTCAGTGTCAAATTTTGTTTGATAATGCTCCTGTGAAGCACCTTGGGACGTTTTACAAGTTGAAGGCACTATATAAATACAAGTTGTTGTTGTTAACTGAAGCGACTGAACAAGGTGTCAGACTACAATTCGCAGCATGCATCTAGCTAAAATTCACAGAAATGTAAAGCTAACAAGACTGGCTATTCAGAGTGTGCCAGGATTTGCCGTTTGCAAGCCTCTCCTGTCGTGACGTTGTAAGATGAAAAAAAAAGACAACTCAGAAAAGTTCTTGTTAGAAGCAGTTATATATTTTGAATTTGCTTTGTATAAACTTATTAAAATATAATGTAGGAACTTTGCCATTTTATATGAGGTAAAGTTCACAGGTATTCTTATGTTTCCATTTTTAAGAAGTTGCTTATTTAGCAAATTCAGTATATTACGTGTATGACAAGTGAAATTTGTACTTTGAAAAGTTGCTGCTGCTTAATTTTTCTTGACTTTATAATGTATTGAAAATAATTAATACGATCACATTTCTTTCACTTTTTCTGAGAACTCAAAAAACAGTAGCAAATGGAATAAAATTCTAGAATTTGAGAATATTTAATATAAGCAGAACCTGTTAGTAATGCTAAGTATTGCACTAGAGATATTTGGTAAAGAAGGATAAAAATTAATCTTTAAAATTTTATATTTTTAGTGCTCATTATAAAAACTGACACCCTAAACAATTGGTCAGCTTGTCTATTTGATATTGTAGGAAAGGACTCTTCTGATTGGTATTATTTTTACTCAAAACATTGGGCCGTAATTTGCGGACCCTATGGGCTGGATTTTCATTGATCTGTGGAGGTGGGTTTGGAGGCGTGTGGGGGGTTAAAATTGCGAAAACTGGTGGGCGGGCACAAGCCCGCCTCCACGCAATTTTCATTAAATTGTGTCTGTTGGTCCCGACTCCGTCCCGCCTCTTAGAAGCGAGATCGGCTGTTAAGGCTCTTAACAAGCACTAAATTGCCTCTATAATGCCATTTTGAAAGGCTTTTGTGATTTTAACCGTTTTTCTACATGAAGCACGCCTGTTCTGAACCACGAATGTGAAACCTGGCGGGAGCACATTTGGATCGATTCGGGGCAGGGCAGGGCAGCTATGGGGATGCATATGTGGATGGATGCATAGATGGATGGATGGGGAGGAGACATATCTGGGAGTGGTGGTGTAAAAATATCTGGGAGCAGACTTAGGGCTGCTGCTGCTCATTTTGCATCCAGGTCCTCTCACAGCAAAGGCCAGGCAGTCTTTGAAGACCTTCAATGCAACAGCAATGATGACATCATCAGAGGCGACTTTCAGACTGAAAACACTAATTGGTTCATGGGTTCCCACATGCTGGAACTCAATTGCCCAATTAGGTGAAAATTGCATCAATCTCCCACGTCCAATTGCAGTCGGGTGGATAACACGAAAAGTGGATGACACGACCCCAACCCGCCCCAGTATCAAAATCCAGCCCTATGGGTGCGTACGAGGTGCAGACACGCCTGTAAGGGCCGCGCAAGTTCCGAGTTTAAGCATGCGCTGCGCATGCGCTAAAACCTGGAACTTGCGATCTGTCAAGCGAATGTCCAGCGAATGCCCATGAAATTCTTACGCCTGGTAAAAGCTAGAGTAAGAGTTTTAAAAAACAGAAAAATAAAATTTTATCAATAATTTATACATTTAAAAACCTGTGAAATAAGGTAAGTTTATTTTTAGCTGCTTTAAAACGTGTAAATTTATTTTTCAAAAAATTAAATTTGTTTTAAATATTTAATTAAATGCCATTTCAATTAATTTTAAATGTGATTTTTTTTTTATTTATTTGAAGTGTAGAGGTATTTTTTGGGGTATTCCCATTCATACTTATGGGGTTTCCATACATACGGAATCCCCATAATCATGAATGGGAATCCCCATTCGTCATTCGTTGGGCCAGCCCACGTGATCCATGGGGCACTTGCGAACCGCATGCACCCCTGAGATACGTGGGCCTCTTTCCGCAGGTACTTGGAGAGGCCCAGGACCGAGAATCTCCATACCTCCCGAACCACCAGGTACGAGGGCATTTTATTTGCGGATCGGAGGCATTTCCTTGAAGGAAGCCTCCGACCGCAAATTCAGGGCCATTGTATTTATATCCCTCACTACAAAGGAAACCTTGAATGAACTGCAAGGCAAAGTACCAATGTTTAAAGCTTTATTTAGACAAGCTGTAGGTTAAAACAAGAAACTGACATTGTTGTGCACTTACTTTATGCATTGCAGAACAGACAAAGATTTTGACATTATATCTGTGATTTTTTTGGCAATTTGATATTCTAAGTGGCAGTGATGGACTGGCTTTGATAAAACTACCTATGGCTGAAATAAAATAGCTATTTGAACCACGCATGGCCAACTCTTATACTTAACTGCGAGACAACTGGTGCTGATGGCATCACCGCAGCTTGAATAAATCACTGAGGCTGGCAGTGTGAGGAAGCTGAGCATCAGTGGAGCCTCACCGCCAATCACATATATGTTAATTTAGCTCCCTCAAATTGTTAGGCTCAGCAACCTTTTGAAAGCTTGTTCATCGTAATGCTTCGCAACATTTTTGAAAGAAATCCTGATGAAAAGATTTTGTTTTTAAGAACTGCCTTGTGACCATTCATCTCCCCACATGCAGATCCAGTTAATGTTTGAGAGGAAGAAGTAGGAGTGCATTTTGCATGATTGACATAGAATAAAGGATTTGCATTTCAAATATGTATGAGTTTTTAGGACTTTTCATAACACTCACTGAAGCCCAGAAACAAACTCAGGAACACATTCAAGTGTTAACATGCTTCCCCAGATTATTTTTTTCATCCCTTCTTAGGCTCATCTTAGCCAATGCACCATTGCTTTACCAAGAGGATGGGCAAGGAACAAGTTTGGTTGATACCATTCAACAGGATATGCACAAGTGGCGCGAGTAGATTTAGCTTCAATTTTTGCTCCTTGCAGGGGACGCACCTTTCCTCCACTCGGTGCACCTCCCTCACACTTCTTTTGTGCTCATCATATAGACTTGAGATAGTCTCATGTTGGACAGTATCTGTGTTCCTTGTGGTATTTGCGAACAACACCCCTTGTTTACTTTTTGGTATTGCTGAACATAGCATGATTCAAATAATGCTGTTTTCACAGAGTGGTTTACTTTGATCAATTTGTGCTAATTTCACTGCAAACAACAAACACATCTCCCCTATTCATGAGGTTTTTGTAGCTTGAATAATGTTCACTTATGTAAATGTTGCATTGCCAATCGTCAGTATGGGCTTCAAAATTATTATACTTTAAATGTAGTTCAACCGCAAAATACAAACGAATAAGCTGTTATCCTAGGTGCCCAGTCATGAACTGATTCTCTGATAACAGGGTTGTATCCAAAGATGTGTGGAATTGCAGTAGATACAAAAGACAGATTCTGTACTGGATCTGCTGAGATTTCACTCATCTGCTGAGGTATCCCAGTTTTCCTAGTACACTCAGAACTAACTGGACCATGGTTTGAGTAAAGGTCCAAAAGGAAGCTTGCATGAACCAGTCATCAAAATTTCGATAAACATGTTGGTGCTTCATTACCAAAAGCACATTATGCATTCCCTAAGTAATATCAAGTTCAACAGAAAAACTTTATACAAGTAATTAATTTCCTCTGCAATGTAATGGCCAGATCTCTATCCAAAATTATGCATCCTAAAGGATTCCTGGCCAGTTTCTTCAATGTAATACCTGAATGGACTGCAGTAATGTCACCACCTTAAATCTCTCCTTTGGCAAAGAGATGTTCACATCTCGTACATCCATTATGAATTTCATTAGAGCCAACAAAGAAACAGAAACAGTGGTGATAGTAGTCCCTCATACTTAAAGATAAACACCTTTGCTGACTTGATAATTGCGCTGATTACTATTAATGCCAATTTGAGGCAAGCTCTACCGCATGTTTCCGAAACCTGAAAAACCAGCCTGGAAGTGGTCAGAAATAGCCTTGTTGGAGATTGAGGCCATGGTTGCAGAGAGACCGTGAGATTATGACAAGGCTATAGTTTGAAAAGTTCATATGAAAGGTGAGATTTAGTGATGGCAGGAAGGGAGTGAATTCAGAGGCAAGAGGGCTAGAGTATCTACTGTAATTCCACATATCTTTGGACACAACCCTATTATCTCGTTCACCCATCAACCCTGTGCTTGCTGACCCAACACTGGCTCCTGGTCTGAATGCATCAATTTTAAAACTCTCATCCTTGTTTTCAAATCCCTCCGTAGCCTCGCCCCTCCCTATCTCTGTAACCTCCTCTAGCCCTACAAACCTTGAGATCTCTGCGCTCCCCCAATTCTGGCCTATTGCGCATCCTCGATTTTAATCAACTGCCTTGGCCGAAGCTCTGGAATTCCTTCCCTAAACTTCTCCACCTCTCTACTTCTCTCTCCTTCTTTAAGATGCTCCTTGAAACCTACCTCAGAGGGTGGTGAATCTTTGGAATTCCCTATCCCAGAGGGCTGTGGAGGCTCAGTCATTGGGTATATTCAAAACAGAAGTCGATAGATTTCTGACAAGTAAGGGCATCAAGGGATATGGTGATAGGGCTGGTGAATGGAGTTGAGGCAGAAGATCAGCCATGATCTCATTGAATGGCGGAGCAGGCTCGAAGGGCCGAATGGCCTACTCCTGCTCCTATTTCTTATGTTCTTAGACCAAGCTTTTGGTCATCTGTCCTGATATCTCCTTCTGTGGCTCGGTGTCAAAAAATGTTTTTATTGATAACGGTCTTGTTAAGCGCCTTGGGACGTTTTGCTAAGTTAAAGGGGTTATATAAATGCAAGTTGTTGTTGTTGTGGTGGAGGAGTTAAGGTGAAGACTGAAATCTCCAAGGCTGAGGAGCCACTCGGTGCAGAGGCTGAGAGAAGTGAGAACATCTCTCGGAGAAAGTCAGGATGGAACTTGGGTGGGTGGTAAACAATGATAAACAAAAGTAGTTGGGGATGGACCAGAATGAAGTGCCCGAAGGAGAAGATGCCAGGCGAGCAGGGGAGAAGCCAAGGTGTGACGAGTTAGGGTCAAGCTACCGCATGACAGCTTGGACAGAGAGGTTTGAGTCAGACGGAAGGTGTCCCTACCCGTGAGCCATGATTCTGTCAGGATGTTGATACGTTCATCTACTCTGAGCTTGCGGATGTGTGTAAAAAGTAATTGAGAGAAAAATTGCCTGAAGAAAATAGCAGGGGGCGGGGGGAGTGAAATAAATGAATGAGATCAATGGATTGTCTTTTTTTCTTATTAGAACCCACATTTTTGTTCCTGCTTTTCATTCTCTTATGTTTCATTTTCTTCCTCCATTTTCACTTTTTCTTGTTTTTAGTTTGCTATTTACATTATTTTTATTCAGACCATCAGAAATTATCGAGCAGTGGATTTCAAACCAAATCCAGAAAATGAGCACTCTGCGATCCTGTACAACTGTGATTGCACACCCAACCATATTTTAAGAGCACTTTTTTAAAATCAAGCCGCTCTCAAAACGAAAAGAACTCAAAAATTAAGTTGTGTTATTTATTCATTTGGAATCTTTTTTTTTGCTACTACAGGCAAAAGAAAGACAAACGAGACCAATATATTATTGGTTTTATCTCACGTGTACACTAAGCCCAGAAGTATGATGCAAAGTACAGCTCAAATATATGAGAAGGGTAACCACAACTGACGTTTTAGCCTAAGGGTACAAAAGCATCTCTTCCAACTGTTTTTTGCCCCCGTCAGTCAGCTTTTTTCTGACCTTTTACTATTTTTTTCAGTAGCTTTGTTCCTTCAACCAAGCATTAAATATGCTTGAAGCGGTATTACTGCTCATCTTATATTAATACTGGTTTAAGCATGCCTAGCACAAACAGCCAGTTTATTTTTATACCCACACCCTTGCACCCTTAACACAAACATATAACACAAATTTAATTGAGTAGCTATAATATCTTCCATGAGGTTCAGTCAGTAAATTATAAAAACATAGAATGCACACATTTCAGAACCAAACCCTCGGCTGTTGCATTACATTCTCATGGTTAGGAAAGAAACATTTGTAGAAAAGCACAAAACAAACATGATTCCCTCCCTACATCCCAGCAATGTGGCATAATTAAGAGCTTTAGGGTCACACAAATTAATCCTTTGAAAAGTACAATACCATTTGTTTCCCAAAATATTGTCAATTAACTAATGTTTCACTCCTCCCAATTTTCTCCCCCCGTCCCCTCCCCCGCTCTGAAGACACTAATTCATCCTGGGATAGTGTCCCACAAGCAATGGCAGCACAACAGTGACTCAACAAAATGGTTATTTGTCAAGTATGAACTCAGGCAGTCATAAAGTCGAAACGGCACAGAAGGAGGTCATTCGGCCCATCGAGACCGTGCCGGCTCTCTGTAGAGCAATCCAGTCAGTCCCATTCCCCCGCAAGTTTATTTCCCTCAAGTGCCTATCCAGTCTCCCCTTGAAAACATTGAGTGTCTCCGTTTCCACCACTTCCGTCAGCAGCGAATTCCAGGTCCTCACCACTCGCTGCGTAAAAAAGTTTTTCCTCACATTCTCCTGTATCTCTTGCCCAAAACCTTAAATCTGTGTCCCCTAGTCCTTGTAGCATCAACTAGTGGGAACAGCCTTTCCCCATCTAGCCTATCCAAACCCGTCATAATCTTGTACGCCTCTATCAAATCACCCCTCAACCTCCTTTGCTCCAATGAAAACAAATCCAGCTTCTCCAACCTGTCCTTGTAGCTAAGATCCCCCATCCGCGGAACCATTCTGGTAAATCTCCTCTGCACCCTCTCAAGTGCCTTCACATCCTTCCTAAAGTGTGGTGACTAGAACTGGACGCAATACTCCAGTTGTGGCCGAACCAGCGCTTTATAAAGGTTCAGCATAACATCTCTACTTTTGTACTCAATACCTCGATTTATGAAGTCCAAGATCCCATATGCTTTGCTAACCACTCTCTCAATATGTCCCGCCACCTTCAAGGACCTATGCACATTAACTCCCAGGTTCCTCTGTCCCAGTATATGTCAGTAGACTACCTGACTCTAGGCAGCAGCATAGCTGAGCCGAATTCTATCCTCAATGCTTGCTTTTCCAGGAGGGATCGCTGATATGGCTGATTTTTCCACTCCTTTGCCCTGGGACCAATTGTCATGGTGCTGAAGATCAACAACTCAATAAAGATCAGGGATTGAACTTCAGAGCTCCCTGATCTGTATGGCTTAATACATCACTACACAGGGCATTTATCTGCCAAGCCACTAAGCAATTTGTTTTGTTTTGTCCTGTCACTTCCCACTGTAAAAAAAAAAAATCCCAAACCTAAATATGCCTCCCACACAACATACTATTCTGCTGAAAGGGTGGATCGACAACCCTCATCTGAACCAGCTGAGATCTAAAATTCACTGTGTGGGAAAATCACAGGGTTAACAATATATATACCACCATTCCATGGGATAGTGTCTCAGTACATAAACTTGCTGCTCAATCAGGGTGCTTTTTTTGTTCTTTCTAACAATGAGTATCAGTATGCCAAATCAATTTAACAGGCTACAGTACAAATAAAAGAGTGCATTTGTATCTTCAAACAATCCAGCCAGGGAGAAGAGCTTGCCTAATCATAGTACTCAACTGTACATTTGTTCTGGTGGTTTAGATTGTGTTTACAGAAAATTGCTGCAAACCTTAGAATAAGACAGTTCTTTTGTCTTCAGTTTATTCGTTGACGACTGAGAGATGTATCGGTTGTATTGATCCAGAAGAATTAAGACTTGTTCACATCATTGTTTAACCATATGATTTGTACCTTGTACAGTGAAGTGCTAATATAATCGTGAAAGGCTTATGATTTCAATGATCAAAATGTATTCAATTACTTGTCCAGCTGGTGTATCTTTTAGTACAGAATATGTACCTTGAAAAATAAGGTTAACTGCCCCAATGACTCAACAAGCTTTTCCAGTGAGGAATTCGGCCATACAGATGAGGAAGGTCCCAGATCTGTACTAAGTTAGCTGATTTCAGTCAGATTGGGAGTAGGGGTGCTACAGCTGACCTTAATGCCCCTGGGCTAGGGAAAGAATAATGAGCCAGCCTTCCTGCTTTTGATCACTATTCAACAAACCCACCTAGATATGCATGTGTCAGCACATCAGATGAAGACAAGATCAGGCTTAACTGATACTGCTGCAGTCAAATGCCCTTTAAATATTCACTGTCAAGGCTTCCACAAGAGTGATCTCCACTTGGATGAGGTACCAAAAGGTGACCAGTGATCATGGAACAATACTGCAGGAAGGAGTCTTCAGGAAAGGAGAGCTGGGAAGGAGAGAGAATGGGCAAGAAAGAGAAAAAAAATGGCAAGATGGTAATGTATTAAGGAGAATAAGTCTTTGTAATGCCATTTTATTTTCAGTAAAACAAATCAGGTTGTTATTGCCAAGTAAAGTTGCTGCTCATATTAATTTGACAAAATAATTTAATGCCCAACAATAAAGGGTCAACTCAATATCTAGCAGTCGGTTATAAGCATAGTCCAAAAGCTCCCAGCAGCTTCTACTTGTTTGTGCATTAGCAGACCAAATTATTCTTTTCATTTTGTGTAGGATTATTATCTTTGGTGAACTATTCATCTTTGCAGCACAGAGTCTCCAGGGTATCTGAACAGTACCATGACTATTCTTAGGCTGTAAAGAGATTACAGCTCACACTAACTGGATTTTCTCAGCTCTCAAAAACTCACGTAGCATTGCTCTGATCAAAATTAACATGATCCAGTTCAATTTTTCTTCCCATTTTTTATAACAGCAGGTCACTATCAAATCTGACAACTAGAATGGATGAACCACTAACAAATGCCTGGTCCAGGCGACACGAGACACAAGTATGTTATGTGTATTTATATATCACTAACCATTATATGTCACAAGCATTTGGCACTAGCAACTGTGAGTTAACTAAAACTGTTTCACCATGAATGAACGTAAAGGGCTTTTGAAATATAGAGAGATTCTACCAATATTTGGAAGTATTATTCCAGGTGCGAAATGATATTAGAAATAAGGTCATGAATAAAACAACTTATTATGCCACCTGATAGAAATATTTCTATTTCATGGATAACACACTGGAAAGATCAGAGTCCAATCAGTCTTATTTTCTTGTTTTTTTTTTAATTGAGTGCATTCTTCTTTCCAATTTTCCCCCTTATGAGTCCTCCCGAAGATCATGATTCATGCTGGGTACAGTTCCATAGCAGGCAGCAACCTGGCTGAAACAGGTATTCCATGTTTACGAGTCTGGTTAATGACTCTTGGTGAACTAATCAATAATCGTCATTTGTCCTTACGCGAGGTCATCACATACACAAATCCAACAGTGGTCGTGATCACAAGCAGGTACTGTGATTGATTTTCCACTCCCCAGTCCAGGGATTGTGAAATCAATTCCAGTGATACCACCATCATCCTGACTGAGGGTCAGCCAAGTTCGACACAGTTCCAAAAACTGAACCTCAAGTTACAATCCCAGGAACTGAACTTGTGAATTAACTAAAAATCACATTTTCAATTGCTGGGACTAAGCTGACAGCCAGCCTCAGCAAGGATAGCCTAATACACCATGCCACCTGATACATTTATCCACTGAACCATAGTGGGAGCCTGATTCTTAGTATAAAATAATTGAAATATTCACTAACTGATGTGCTGGGTTATTTATTGAATTTAGTCATGATTCCCTGAGCTGACAGCAACCAATTTTTAGATTTTTAACTGTAACAAACTTGTCATGAATTCATATGAATAAATACTGTGCACTTAAAGGAAAACAGATTAAACTAGCCCATTACCACACTTAGACTGCAAAGTTTACAATGGAGCAAAACCACTGCGGAACCTTCATACAAGTGCAAAAGTATTCTGACTACAGATTGGATTAAAAACTGGTTTAGCAATATAAAATAGAAGATGATGGCTTTATTTGGCGTAATGGTAAGTTGAATTCTGCAAGGATCTGTTCTGGGTCTTCTGCTGCTTACACTGGAAACAGATCAAGAAGAATTGGGAAGGTAAGAGTATGTGGCCATTAGGACTCGGCAGAATTGAGTCAGAAAGATGTGGTTCATGCCCTGATTGGGCCCCCGGCGGCAGCCTCCTGCCATGCTCCCCCCGCCCCTGGCCTCACGTCATTTCCGCCGAGTACAGGTGAGAAGCAGGCCTATACAATGGTAATGAGGCCTGGAAGTTAAAATGGCCCAGGTCGCACGTCAGCGAGTCCCTCGGTCCACCGGCCCCAAGTTGACCTCTCAACCAAAGTTAAAATCGGGACTCTAGAATCCATAAGTCAAGAGGAACTGAGTATTTATTAATGCATGGATTAAACAAGAACAGCCAGAGCAGATCTGTTAAAGTCAGGTTGTGTTGAATAAATTTAATGGAGTTTTTTTTTTGAAGTGATTGGATAGATAAAAGGGAATGCAGCAGATGTAGTGCACATGGATTTTCAGAGGTATCTCATGGAAGACTTGTACTATTACACCTGAATTTTTGTAACAAGAGAAAATGAAGCAGCACAGATAGAAAGTTGGTTGACAGGTAAAAATCAAAGGATTAGAGTTAATAGGTGTTGCTAGAATTGGAGAAGGGTTGGAAGTAGTGTACCCCAGGGGTCAGTGTTGGCTCCACTTTTGCTCGTACTATATAAAGATGATTTGAGCTTGTGAATGGGGAGCACAGCATCAAAATTTACTGACAACACAAAAGTGGGCAGTTTGGCAAACAGCAAGGAGAGCTATAAAGGACATAGGCAGGTTAGCGGAAAAGACAATGAAGCAGTCTGTGCCCACATGCAGCAAAACCTGGACAACATTCAGGCTTGGGCTGATAAGTGGCAAGTAACATTCGTACCACACAAGTGCCAGGCAATGACCATCTCCAACAAGAGAACGTCTAACCACCTCCCCATGAAATTCAACATCACCACCATTGTCGAATCCCCCACCATCAACATCCCAGGGGTCACCATTGACCAGAAACTTAACTGGACCAGCCACATAAATACTGTGGCTACAAGAGCTGGTCAGAGGCTAGGTAATCTGCAGCAAGTGACTCACCCGCTGACTCCCCAAAGCCTTTCCACCACAAGGCACAAGTCAGGATTGTGATGGAATATTCTTCACTTGCCTAGATGAGTGCAGCTCCAACAACACTCAAGAAGCTTGACACCATTCAGGACAAAACAGCCCACTTGATTGGCACCCCATCCACCACCTTAAACATTCACTCCCTCCACCGCCAGCACAATGTGTCTACAGTGTGTACCATCTACAAGATGCACGACAGCAAATTGCCAAGGCTTCTTCGACAGCACCTCAGAAACCTGCAAGCTCTACCACCTAGAAGGACAAGGACAGCAGGCACATGGGAACACCACCACCTCCAAGTTCCCCTCCAAGTCACACACCATCCTGATTTGGAAATATATCGCCGTTCTGTCATCGTTGCTGGGTCAAAATCCTCAAACTACCCAACAGGACTATGGGCGTACCTGCCCCACACGGAATGCAGCAGTTCAAGGCGGCGGCTCACCACCACCTTCTCAAGGGCAACTAGGAATGGGCAATAAATGTTGGCCTTGCCAGTGATGTCCACATCCCTGAATGAATTTTTAAAAAGACAGAAAGACGTCAAATACATTTTGGGAGGAAAAATAAGGAACAGGAATGTACTCTCAATGGAAAGAGGGTGAAGTGTGTGCATGAACAGAAAGAATAAGAAATTCAAATGCATAATCCCTGAAAGTACAAGTGTAGGTAGATAAAGCCATGAAAATAACCAACGGCATTATAAGTAGGGGAAAAGAGCACAAGCTTTAAAGAGTAATGATAAATTTGTACAAGGCAAAAGCTCAGCCACAATTCCTGTAGTATGTGCAGTTTTGGGCAGAGACCTATGTGATGTCAGGAAAGGGAAACAACAGTTATGATGAGAGACTTTAAATACTGAAGCAGAGAAGATTAAGAGATTTTAAAAATAATAAAGCGTTTTTTAAATTCTGAAGAATTTTTTAGGGTAAATAACAAATGACTATTTTCTCTGACAAGAGAGGCAGTGATAAGGGATCATCAATTTAAAACTGTCACTATAAAGTAAGGAGACAGTTTAGAAAACATTTCAGAAGTCTGTTGAAGCATGGTACACTTGACCACAAGGATTGGTTGAGGCAGAGACCAGTGCATCTTTTAATGGCTTGCAAACATTGAAATTTACAATCCATGTGCTTTTTAAAAAAAAAACTGTTGTGATATATTACTGTAATGTGTCACAAACTAATTCAGCCTACTCTATAGTAATCTATATTAGAATTTTACAACACAAAAGGGTGACATTGAGCCCATCACACACTGGGGAATTTAAATTCAGTTAATTAAATAAATCTGGAATAAAAAGCTAGCATCAGTAATGGTAGCCATGAACTATCGGATTGTCGTAAAAACCCATCTGGTTCACTAATGTCCTTCAGGGAAGGAAATCTGCCGTCCTTACCTGGTCTGGCCTATATGTGACTCCAAACCACTACGAATCACAATAATAAGAATGAAACCGGACGGACCACCCAGCATCGACCTCGGACACGGACATTGCAACGCCACACCCAGCCCAGTCGACCCTGCAAAGTCCTCCCTGCAAAGTCCTCCTCGCCAACATCTGTCCCACAGACTAGTCAAGCAACAAAGTCATACATTTCAGCCAATGTCCCAAACTCCTCCATCACCATCCTGGGTATGTCCTGTCCCACCGGCAGGACAGACCCACCATGGGTGGCGGCACAGTGGTATACAGTCGGGAAGGAGTTGCCCCGGGAGTCCTCAACATCGACTCCGGACCCCATGAAGTCTTATGGGTAAGGAACCTCCTGCTGATTACCACCTACCGCCCTCCCTCAGGTGATGAATCAGTAGCCTCCATGTTGAACATCACTTGGACGAAGCACTGAGAGTAGCAAGGGCACAGAATGCACTCTGGGTGGGGAACTTCAATGTCCATCACCAAGAGTGGCTCGGTAGCACCACGACTGACCGAGCTGGCCGAGTCCTGAAGGACATAGCTGCCAGTCCGGGCCTGCGACAGGTGGTGAGAGAACCAACACGAGGGAAAAACCTACTTGACCTCGTCCTCACCAATCTACCTGTCGGAGATGCATCTGTCCATGACAGTATTGGTAGCAGTGACCACCGCACAGTCATTGTGGAGACGAAGTCCCGTCATCACACTGAGGACACCCTCCATCGTGTTATGTGGCACCGTGCTACATGGGATAGATTCAGAACAGATCTAGCAGCTCAAAACTGGGCATCCATGAGGTGCTGTGGGCCATCAGCAGCAGCTGAATTGTATTCCACCACAATCTGTATCCTCATGGCCTGGCATATCCCTCACTCTACCATTACCATCTAGCCAGGGGACCAACCCTGGTTCAATAAGGAGTGTAGAAGAGCATGCCAGGAGCAGCACCAGGCGTACCTAAAAATGGTAACCTGGGGAAGCTGCAACACAGGACTACATGCATGCTAAAAAGCGAAAGCAGCATGCTATAGACAGAGCTAAGCGATCCCACAATCAACGGATCAGATCAAAGCTCTGCAGTCCTGCCACATCCAGTCGTGAATGGTGGTGGACCATTAAACAACTAACGGGAGGAGGAGGCTCCATGAATAGCCCCATCCTCAATGATGCTGGAGCCCAGCACCTGAGTGCAAAAGACAAGGCTGAAGCGTTTGCAACCATCTTCAGCCAGAAGTGTCGAGTGGATGATCCATATCGGCCTCCTCCTGAGCTCCCCACTATCACAGAAGCCAATCTTCAGCCAATTCAATTCACTCCACGTGATATTAAGAAACGGCTGAGTGCACTGAATACAGAAAAGGCTATGGGCCCCGACAACATCCCGGCTATCGTGCTGAAGACTTGTGCTCCAGAACTAGCCACGCCTCTCACCAGTCACTTTGGTCCAAGACGGAGCCAACAATATAGGAAATGAAAGTTCTGCAAACAATACTAGGAAGCAGGCTTGGGAGCAGTAATTCAAGGGTGGTAATCTCCAAACCGTTCTCCCAATATTGAGCGAGAATAGGGAAAGATAGGAATATTATGGAGCTCAACACGGGCCTAGAAGGTGGCTCAGGAAGAGGGTTTCCAACTTATGCAGCATTGGCAATAGTTATGGGAAGATGGGAGCTATTCTACAAGGATAGGCTACATCAGAACAGGAAGGGAGATAATGCAATGGTCAAAACAGATAAATTGGGAAGTGAAGAGTAACTTAAACTAAGGGGAAAATAAAAATAAATGTAATCAGAAAGAGCAAGTAGATAAGGTGAAAATAGATGAGGTTAATATACCAATAAAACATCATTCAGCAAAAGTTGTAGGATGCAGAAGAAATAAAGGAAATAAACATATATTCCTTAAACAATAATTTTTTTGGATTTCTAATAAAATAATGGAAAGCACAGCTGCATTCATCCGTTTGTCAATTTTTCTCCGGTTGTCTGAAGTCAAATTATTCTGAAGGCAGGTTATAATATATTGAGCAGTTGATAATACAGCTATTATAAAAATGATAAAGATAAGTACAGATGAGGAGGCTATTCATCCCACCTAACTACCCTTCCATAGGGATCTACAATCCACTATCAAAGCATTCAGGTACCTCACAAAAGACACCAAACATTTTTGCTTAACTACCTTACCACTACCGTACCTAGAAGACCATTCCAGATATTAAAGATACTTTATAGAGTCATAGATTTATACAGCACAGAAAGAGGCCCTTTGGCCCATCGTGTCCACGCCGGCCATCAAGCCCTGTCTATTCTAATCCCATTTTCCAGCACTTGGTCCGTAGCCTTGTATGCTATGGCGTTTCAAGTGCTCATCTAAATGCTTCTTGAATGTTGTGAGGGTTCCTGCCTCTACCACCCTTTCAGGCAGTGAGTTCCAGATTCCAACCACCCTCTGGGTGAAAAAGTTTTTCCTCAAATCCCCTCTAAACCTCCTGCCTCTTACCTTGAAACTATGCCCCCTGGTTATTGACCCCTCCACTAAGGGGAAAAGTTCCTTTCTATTCTTCTGCTAGAAGAATTGCTGACATCAGTTCTGAACTTGCCTTTTATCAGTTTGTAGTGCTCAGGATTAAACTTTTCAATTACACTTAGTATCGTGTATACCTCTGTAATGTCCCCTCTCAGAGGTCTCCTTTCAAGGATGCAAAGTCAAAACATTTTAACCGTTAACTCCATAACTCAGTCCGCTCACATAAATGAAGTAACAGTAGAGATTAACTTTGTTGTCCTTCTCTATACAACTTCCAGGGCTTGGATGTTTCCATTGTGCCTCAGTTACCAAAAATGAAGCCAGTATTGAAAGTGTGGCTTGACCAGAGTAGGATACAGCTTCAGCAAGAATTCAACATTCTGTTTGTTTTGTTAAATATTTTCCTGCAATGACTGGCCATGGATTACTCCTATACCTCTTGCAGTTTCTCCACTAACTGGCTCAACATCATTCATTATGTTTATCTTTTTTCCAGTGTACAAAACTTTGCACTTATCTGTATTTCCTTTTGGACTAACTAACTGACAACATAATGCAGCTGTTGCTTATCAGAACCTGTTTGCATGACAAGCTTTTAAGATTCAATTTTAAAATTATTTTTGGGAAATAAAAAGAATTCAAATTAGGATAAGGGCAGACACTGTCTTTCTTTCTCTCAGGGTCTCTCAGCTTGATGTGCATTCTTCAGTTAAAAAAAAATGAACATCTTTTATTTAAATGTTTTGTTGAAAACCTACTCAAATTTGTAATTCAATTAATTTTTAAAACACATAAAATACAGTTATCAGAGATACAATTTGACTCTTCCACTGAAAAAATTAATTGCTTATCATTCAAACATAAAACAAAATCTGCAACAGGTGTGTCATCAGAATGGTCTGCCTCATTTGAAGTAGGTCTTTGTTTTTAACTTTCTTTCCCTTTCACACACACAGGCCGGAATTTTCCGGAGTGTCAGCGGGCGGGATTGGTGGCAGGTCAGGTGGGAACGTGTTTTTTTTTGACAGCGGGTCAGGAACCCGTTGTCAACATGCCTTTCCCAATGTTGGGTCTGTCAGTGCTGAGCAGACCCGACAGGCAATGGTGGACAACCCAATTAAACTAATTATAAAGTACTTACTGGACCCTTAAAAGGCTTTTTTACTTTACTTTTTAAATTTAACTTCATGGCCACGGGAACCACGCTGTTCGGTGACCACGTCTGTCAACCTCAGGCGGGAATTCAGTGGCCATTGCTCCAGCTGATTACTTGACAGCTTCAAATGTACAGTAAAGGAGCTCACCTGACAGAGATCACTTTCCTCAGCCACAAGCTGTTCCTCACTGCATTTCCACAACAGATTCAGCATGCTGCAAGTCTTTCCACAAGTCTCCATCCAGTCTTACCTCATTACCTCTCTCACCATTGACAGATCGCTTGTCATCTGTACTTCACCTGCCATCTATTCCATCAGCATGGGTGCCGTTTATACTGTCTTACCTTGGTCTTCGGAATCGGATCACGATCAGTCCCAACACCAGCAGCACCAGGCACACCAGCAGCACCAAGAACACCAACCTTCTCTGCAATCACCTGATGCTGCGTAGGACACAGGGCATCAGCACCTGAACATTTTGCTGCCCGGGAGGCATGGGCTGGCCTCACCATGGCCAGATTTACTTAACTTTACGCTGTACACCCTGGCTGCCACATGATGCACCAGGTTGGCACCACCCCATACCAACACCATAAAGCATCCCTACAATGACCAAGCCATTCCTTTCATACTCATCGCCATTGCGGGGGGATACCATTATGTCTCACCATTCATTGCAACTCACTAAGCCACTTCCAAAGGTGCACACAAATCTGTCCAAGACCAGAACGTGTTGAAAATAAAGATTTCAATGTTTGACAGCACATTAATAGAAACTTTACATAAACATTGGATAAAACACCCAAGTGCCTACCCTTGTGTGTTGTTAGTTGGTATGATTGCACTAGGATGAGGGGGTGTGAGAAGGGTGGCTAGTGAGATGGGGATATGATAATGTAGAGAGAGAGAGAGGGATGGGTGGAGCTGCAAGGTAAGTTGGTGTGAGTAAGGATGTGCAGGAGTAGGGTTGGGAAGGCAGAGTGATGGGAATGTGATGAGAGGCACAGCAGAATGAGATTGATTGTGGCTTTGTACCAACATTTTGTGATCTAATGAGATCATTGAAATGTATGCATCACTACACCCAGGTCCTCCTGACCACATCCTTGCTTGTGTCCTCCTGTGCAATGTGCACCCAGGCTGGTTTGGTCGCCTGGGGAAGTGTCTTCCGCCCATCGGAAGGGAAGAGGACCTCCCTGCGCGCTCTGACTCCCTCCATAAGCATGTGGAGGGAGTCATGGGAGAACCTGGGTGCAGACTGCTGCCTCTGTGCAGTGATTGTCAGTGTTCGCAGCACTTCAATGCTGCAGAACACTGACAGCACAAATGTCAAAAGCAAGTTGGCCATGGTCCCTTTAAGGTATCGATTCTCTCCACCCTTTAAGGTAACCAGCTGATGACGCGTCATGAATGATGTCACCAGACCCGTTTCCTCTAATTGGGCCAGGAAACACGCTGGGCGGGCTTAACAAGCCCCATCAACATAAATTAATTTTGGACAGCGGGATGGAGCCAGCAACGGGGCCACGACCCACCACCAACATCGCCCGCCCTAGACCCGCCCAAGTAAGTAAAATCCCGGCCATAGTCTGTGTTTTAAAAATACACAATATAAACTTCAAAGTTTTGTGTTATTTGCAAACTTTGAAATTATGCCCGGTATACCCAGCCCAGGTCATTTATATCAAGAGGAGTAATGGTTCCAATACCGACCCCTGGGGAACGCCATTGTATACTTTCCTCCAGTCTGAAAAACCACCATTCACCACTACTCTCTGCTTTCTGTTCCTGAGCAAATTTTGTATCCATGCTGCTACTGTCCCTTTAATCCCATGGGTTTTAAGTTTGCTAACAAGTCTATTATGTAGTACTTTGTCAAGCACCTTTTGAAATTCCATATACACATCATCAACCACACTACCCTCATCAACCCTCTCCGTTATTTAATCAACGTTATTTAATCAACTAACTCAATCAAGTTAGTCAAACACGACTTGCCTTTAACAAATCCATTCTGACTTTCATTCATTAGCCCATATTTTTCCATGGGCCGCTTAATTTTGTCCTGGATTATTGTCTCTAAAAGCAGGAGATGCAAGCTCAATTAATAATTTTCAAACTGAGATCGATAGATTTTTGCTAAATAAGAGTATAAAAAGATATGGAGCCAAGGCAGGTGGATGGATTTTAAGATACAGATCAGCCATGATCTCAATGAATGGTGGAACAGGCTCATGGGGCTGAATGGCCTACTCCTGTTTCTATGTTTCTCACCACTGGTGTTAGGCTGACTAGCCTGTAATTGCCAGGTTTATACCTCTCCCCTTTTATGAACAGGAGTGTAACATTTGCAATTCTCCATAACTAAGGAGGATTGGAAGATTCTGGTCAGAGCCTCTGCAATTTCCACCCTTACTACCCTTTAACCTAGGATGCATCCCATCCGGACTGGGTGACCTTTCTACTTTGAGTACTGCCAACCTTTTGAATACCCCTATCTAATTTTATCCTTTCCAATATTGCTACAACCTCCTCCTTTACTGCTGCATTGGCAGCATCCTCATCTCTATTGAAGACAGATGCAAAGTACTCATTTAATACCTCAGCCTCATTTTTAAATAGACGGATAAAGTCTCGTGTCTGGCACATGCTTGTGGAACATGAAAAAATGTCTGTCAAGCAAAAAAAATGATTGGCTCCTGGCAAAAAATATCAACATTTCACTTCTTTGATCACTATAAAATTTCCAAGTTCTACCTTCTATTTTCATTTCTTACTTGCAAACATGTCTCCAACTTGCCTATTCCTCGCCCCTCCCCCACCAAGAATGGTGACTTAAATTCACTAAGCTGTCTTTATTTCCAATTACTGTATATAGATAAGAATTTTTTTTTTTAACTTGATGCAAGTGAAGCAAGTGTCAGTAGGGGAACATTTAGGAAACAGTGATCATCGTATCATAAAGTTTATATTAGCTGTGGATAAGGACAGGGAGCAATCTAGAGTAAAAATATTTAATTGGAGGAAGGCCAATTTCAGTGGCTTCAGAATGGATCTGGCCCGGGTAAATTGGAATCAAAGATTGACAGGCAAAACTGTAATCAAACAATGGGCTGCCTTTAAAAAGGAGATGGTTCGGGTAAAATCGAGGTACATTCCCATGAGGGGGAAAGGTAGGGCAACCAAAGTCGGAGCTCCCTGGATGACGAAAGAGACAGACAGTAAGATGAAGCAGAGAAAGGACATGATAGATATCAGGTTGAGAATACAAGTGAGAACCAGGCTGAATATAGAAAGTTCAGAGGTGAAGTGAAAAAGGAAATAAGAGGGGCAAAGGGAGAGTATGATAATAGATTGGCAGCTAACATAAAAAGGGAACCCAAAAGTCTTTTATAGGCATATAAATAATAAACGGGTAGTAAGAGGAGGGGTGGGGCCAATTAGGGACCAAATAGGAGACCTAAACATGGGGGCAGAGGGCATGGCTGAGGTACTAAATGAGTACTTCGCATCTGTCTTTACCAAGGAAGAATATGCTGCCAAAGTCAGAGTGAAAGAGGAGGTAGTTAAGATACTAGATGGGATAAAAATTGATAAAGCGGAGATACTAGAAAGGCTGGTTGTACCTAAAGTAGACAAGTCACCAGGACCGGATGAAATGCATCCTAGGATACTGAGTGAAGTAAAGGTGGAAATCGTGGAGGTACTGGCCACAATCTTCCAACCCCCCTTAGATACGGGGTGATGCCAGAGGACTGGAGAATTGCAAATGTTACATCCTTGTTCAAAAAAAGGTGCAAGGATAAACCCAGCAACTACAGGCCAGTCAGTTTAACCTCGGTAGTGGGGATGCCTTTAAAAACGATAATCTGGGACAAAATTAACAGTCACTTGGACAAGTGTGAATTAATTAAGGAAAGCCAGCACGGATTTGTTAAAGGCAAATCGGGTTTAACTAACTTGATTGAGTGGGACAGTGGCAGCATGGATAAAAAATTGGCTAAGTGACAGGAAACAGAGAGTAGTGGTGAATGGTTGTTTTTCGGACTGGAGGAAGATATGCAGTGGTGTTCCCAAGGTGTTGGTACTAGGACCACTGCTTTTCTTGATGTATATTAATGACTTGTACTTGGGTGTAGAGGGCACAATTTCAAAATTTGCAGATGACATAAAACTCGGAAGTATAG
Source organism: Squalus acanthias (assembly GCA_030390025.1). Classification (NCBI taxonomy): domain Eukaryota; kingdom Metazoa; phylum Chordata; class Chondrichthyes; order Squaliformes; family Squalidae; genus Squalus; species Squalus acanthias. Next base: position 54,496,839 of record CM059429.1, read on the forward strand.
TGAACAGTGAGGAGGATAGTGATAGACTTCAAAAGGACATAGACTGGCTAGTGGAATGGGCAGACATGTGGCAGATGAAATTTAACGCAGAAAATGCGAAGTGATACATTTTGGTAGGAAGAACAAGGAAGGCAATATAAAGTAAAGGGTACAATTCTAAAGGGGGTGCATGAACAGAGAGACCTGGGGGTATATGTGCACAAATCGTTGAAGGTGGCAGGGCAGGTTGAGAAAGTGGTTAAAAAAGCATATGATATCCTGAGCTTCATAAATAGAGACATAGGGCAGAATTTTCATTGACCCGTGGAGGCGGGTTTGGAGGCATGTGGGGTGGGAAAATAGCAGATTCGGGGGTCCCAAACCCATCCTGCCTCCATGCCAGTTTCACAGGAGGCAGGTACCCAACCTGTGCTGGGACCCACCTCCCCGAGGCGGGAAATGGATTAGTGCCAATAAACTGCCTGTTAACAGGTAGTTTAACAGGCAGTTTTTTGCCTAATCCCTATTTTTGGCCCTGAAGTGTGGGCTTCCCGACAGGTCCGAACCACGCCGATTTAGCGAGGCGGACCGTCGGTCTGGAGGGGTCGAGATGTCCGGTGTGCAGGTGAGTGATGGGTGCATGAGTGCAGAGGTAAGTGTGTTTGGTGTGTGTAAAGTGTTTTAAGAACTTGTACTTACCTTAACTTTGTCCTGCAGGCTAAGGTGTCGGGAATCCCTCACATCCACGGCACAGAAAGCAGAATGGCCGCGGAGCTGTCAAAAGCTGCAGTCTCTGCTTTCTGTGCTGGATTGATTTCTAACTGAGTCTGAGTCTAAGTACAGGGACTCATGTTAGAAATCATATTGTCAGTATTTGACAGTTTCACAGAGTTGTCCTACGCTGAAATTTCATCTGTCAAAAGCTCTTGACAGATGAAATTTCAATGGCTGACGTCACCTGTATCCAAGGGACCCTTGATTGGCCTGCTAAGCCCGCTGGGCAGGCTTAACAAGGTCAATCAAGGGAAAATACAGTGGGTTGGCCACAAGTCGATGGAGGCGGGACTACAACCCAAAAAGTGGGAGTCCCACCTCCATCACGTCCCCATTGGCAAAATCCAGCCCATAGAGTACAAAAGCAAGGCAGTTATGATGAACCTTTATAAAACACTGGTTCAGCCTCAACTGGAGTATTGTGTCCAATTCTGGACACCGCACTTCAGGAAGGATGTGAAGGCCTTAGAAAGGGTGCAGAAAAGATTGACAAGAATGGTTCCATGGATGAGGGACTTCAGTTACGTGGATAGACTGGGGAATCATAGAATTATAGAATCGCAGAATGGTTAAAGCACAGAAGGAGGCCATTCGAGTCCGTGCCAGCTCTCTATAAGAGCACTTCAGCTAGTCCCACTCACCTGCCCTATCCCCATAGCCCTGCAATTTTTTTTCCTTCGGGTACTTCTCCAATTCCTTTTTGAAAGCCACGATTTGACTCTGCCTCCACCACCCTCTCAGGCAGTGCATTCCAGATCCTAATGACTCGCTGCGTAAAAAAGGTTTTCCTCATGTCGCCGTTGCTTCTTCTGCCGATCACCTTAAATCTGTGTCCTCTGGTTCTCGAACCTTCCGTCAACGGGAACAGTTTCTCTCTATCGACTCTGTCTAGACCCCTTATGATTTTGAACACCTCTATCAAATCTCCTCTCAACCTTCTCTGCTCTCAGGAGAACAACCCCCGCTTCTCCAGTCTATCCACATAACTGATGTCCCTCATCCCTGGAACCATTCTTGTAAATCTTTTCTGCACCCTCTCTAAGCCGTTCACATCCTTCCTAAAGTGCGGTGCCCAGAATTGGACACAATACTCCAGTTGAGGTCGGACCAGTGTTTTATAAAGATTCATCATAACTTCCTTGCTTTTGTACTCTATGTCTCTATTTATGAAAGACTACACGATAACATAAACAAGTTCCATCCCACCATCAAACTCACCATGGACTACTCCTCAGAATCGGTCTCATTCCTGGACACACGAATCTCCATCAAAGACGGACACCTCAGCACTTCACTCTACCGCAAGCCCACGGACAACCTCACGATGCTCCACTTCTCCAGCTTCCACCCTAACCATGTTAAAGAAGCCATCCCCTATGGACAAGCCCTGCGAATACACAGGATCTGCTCAGACGAGGAGGAACGCGATGGACACCTACGGACGCTGAAAAACGCCCTCGTAAGAACGGGATATGACGCTCGACTCATCGATCGACAGTTCCGACGGGCCACAGCGAAAAATCGCATAGACCTCCTCAGAAGGCAAACACGGGACACAACCAACAGGGTACCCTACGTCGTCCAGTACTTCCCCGGAGCGGAGAAACTACGACATGTTCTTCGCAGCCTTCAACATGTCATCGATGACGACAAACACCTCGCTAAGGCCATCCCCACGCCTCCACTACTTGCCTTCAAACAGCCGCCTAACCTCAGAAGTACCATCGTTCGCAGCAAATTACCCAGCTTTCAGGATAACAGCGACCACGACACCACACAACCCTGCCATGGCAAACTCTGCAAGACATGCCAGATCATCAACACAGATACCACCATCACACGTGAGGACACTACCCACCAGGTACATGGTACATACTCATGTGACTCGGCCAACGTTGTCTACCTCATACGTTGCAGGAAAGAATGCACCGCGGCATGGTACATCGGCGAGACCATGCAGACACTGAGACAACGTATGAACGAGCACCGCGCAACAATCGCCAGGCAGGATTGTTACCTCCCAGTCGGGGAACACTTCAGCAGTCAAGGACATTCAGCCTCGGATCTGCGGGTAAGCGTTCTCCAAGGCAACCTTAGAAACACACGACAACGCAAAATCATCGAGCAGAAACTGATAGCCAAGTTCCGCACTCATGAAGACGGTCTCAATCGGGATCTTGGGTTTATGTCACGATACATGACGTGATCCGGACTCGAGTCGTCGTTAGCTTGTTCACAGATGTGATTCCCAGTAAAAAAGTAAAAATTTTCCCAGTAAAAAAGTAAATTTTTTTTAAAGCTTTTCGTTTTACATACAGACGGCAGCTTTTGACACGTTGGAACCCCTGCGACTACACCTCATTGTCTCAGTTGTATCTTGCTATGTCTTTTGATGTGGTACCTTCCTGGCTGACTTAATTAACTTTATCACGCCTCGGCAGATAGTCAGGATGATTTAATTTATTGGTCTGCAATTGTAAAGTACACATGCTTTTTTTTCCATCTATATATGCTCTGGCGATTCTGTATCCAATTTACTTCACCTGAGGAAGGAGCGATAGCTCCGAAAGCTTGTGATTTCAAATAAAACTGTTGGACTATAACCTGGTGTTGTGCGACCTCTCTATTTATGAAGCCCAGCATCCCGTATGCTTTTTTAACCGCTTTATCAACCTGCCCTGCCACCTTCAACGATTTGTGCACATATAGCCCCAGGTCTCTCTGTTCATGCACCCCCTTTAGAATTGTACCCTTTAGTTTATATTGCCTCTCCTTGTTCTTCCTACCAAAATGTATCACATCGCACTTTTCTGCTTTAAATTTCATCTGCCACGTGTCCACCCATTCCACCAGCCTGTCTTTGTCTTCTTGAAGTCTATCACTATTCTCCTCACTCTTGACTATACTTCCAAGTTTTGTGTCATCTGCAAATTTTGAAATTGTGCCCTGTACACCCAAGTCCAAGTAGCTGGGGTTGTTCTTAGAGCAGAGAAGGTTGAGAGTAGATTTGATAGAGGTGTTCAAAATCATGAGGGGTCTAGACAGAGTAAATAGAGAGAAACTGTTCCCATTGGCAGACGGGTCGCGAACCAGAGGACACAGATTTAAGGCGATTGGCAGAAGAACCAAAGGCGACATGAGGAAAAACTTTTTTACGCAACGAGTGGTTAGGATCTGGAATGCACTGCCTGAGAGTGGTGGAGACAGATTGAATCTTGGCTTTCAAAAGGGAATTGGATAAGTACCTGAAGGAAAAAAAAATTGCAGGGCTAAGGGGAAAGGGTGGGGGAGTGGGACTAGCTGAAGTGATCCTGCAGAGAGCTGGCACAAGCTCGACAGGCTGAATGGCCTCCTTCTGTGCTGTAACCATTCTATGACTCTAGGAGTGCAATACTGAAATTAATCTACAGTTACCAGGCTTTGAGTGGCTCCAGGTAAAATTATAAATATCATAGATAGTATACAATGTTATGTGCTCGGGTACCATATCATAAATATAACTGGTAAACTTTCACAAGGTATGTATGGGTACATCGGATTCCAATAATTTCAGATAGGTGTCAATGCTTTATTGGACATACCTATATCTCAGAAGTAAACATGCTATTTAACACTTCTACTGTTTCCCATGTGACCCTGTCAAATGAAACAATTATAGTGTCATGTCAAAGGCAGACTTCCTTCTTTCCAATCAACCGTTTACCCTTTTGCCACTGGTGAAAGGCAACAAGATCTCTTTACAATGTCTCGTCTTTTTCAATAAATTTTGCATGAAAACACGTTACTCAAGCACAAAGTTGCCTGCTGTCACACTGGAAGTGTGATAAATGTTTAATGAAAACAACACCACACAGCTTGGTGTCAGACAACAGCAATCACATAAGCTTGCTTTGATCTGAGCAGACACTTAAAAGAGGTTCTATGCATGCTTCATGCAGCAGAACTCTGTAACCTGTATGCTAATGATGTAAAATTAGCATAATGACTTCCTGCAACATGGGGAGGGGGGGGGGGTGCGGTGGGGGGGGAAGAGTATTAAAGAAATGACAGGTTGGTAGAGTTTAGGGATGCTGCCAAACTGAAAAACTCTGAATATTATTTGTTCACATAGAACACACCCTGTCAAACTTGAAAAAGCAGAAAAAAGCAACATAGTATAAAAGCATGCACTGGTGTCCCAATGACAACCTTGCTCTGTGCATCTTAAGAGATATTTAAAACACGTTAATCATCGTCACACACAAATGCTTTGATCTACTATACCATTATGTTCTTCACAAACAAACAAGGCTGAATTAGATGTTCAGAGCAATACATAAATATTTCTCGGGTTGAGAGTTATTACAATGACCTGCCATCTTCTACTGCAAACAGTAGGGGGGAAAAATCAGCCCCATGAAGACATGTATCTATTGATTTGAAAAAAAACTAAGATGTATTTAGCATGACAACACACAAATCTGTTTTCCCCCACACTTCTGTGTGCTTTATTTGGGTGGCTCCCAAATATTTAAATGTTTTAAAGCAAAAATTTTGCACAATCATTGCAAATCAAGCAATCATCTTTGACCAATGTAACTACAATACATTCCAGACATGCCATAAATACTTATTTAGAAATTGCTGTTTCTGACAAGCCACTGGTATTATGAACTTAACAGTTAATGGCACAATCCACTTTCAGTACTTTGTAAGCTACACTCATTCCGAAATCAACTATTTTTTAAATAAAAATTAAGATTTGATAATACAACTTATGTACTGTAAGGAATAGTGTATTCCAAACTTCAGCGGCCAAATGATATAATTGAAAAAAATGAGAAGTCGCACAACACCAGGTTATAGTCCAACAGTTTTATTTGAAATTACGAGCTTTCGGAGCGCTGCTCCTTCGTCAGGTACAGATATAATTGAAAATAGTGCAAAATGGCAGATGGAGATCATTACACATAGAATCATACAGCACAGAAGGAAACCATTCAGTCCATCGTATCTGTGTCAGCTCTTTTAAAGAGCTATCTAATTCATCCCACTCCCCTGCTCTTTTCCCATCACCCTGCAAATTTCTGCTTTTGAAGTATACATCCAATTCCCTTTTGAAAGTTACTGTTGAATCTGCTTCCACCACCCTTTCAGGTAGTGCATTTCAGATAGTAACAATTCACTGCGTAAAAAAAATTCTCCTAATTTCCCCACTGGATTTTTTGCCAATTATCTTAAATCTGTCATAAAAACAGAAAATGCTGGAAATACTCAGCAGGTCAAGCAGCATCTGTGGAGAGAGAAACAGAGCTAACCTTTCAGGTCAATGACCTTTTGTCAGAACTGGAAAAAGTTAGAGCTGTAACAGATTTTAAGCAAGTGCAGGGTCAGGGAACGGGGGGAGGGGAGGAAAGAACAAAAGGGAAGCTCTGTGATCGGGTGGAAGGCAGGAGAGATTAAATGACAAAAGGTATGAATGTACAAAGCAAAAGGAGATGGTAATGGGACAAGTAAAGAAACAGAAGATGGGTCTAGAAGAGGTGTAAATGGTAAGAGCAGAATCATCAATAGCTACAATTTGAAAAAATAGGGCAGAGGTTATGGTCTGAAATTGTTGAACTCGATGTTGAGTCCAAAAGGCTATAAAGTGCCTAATAGGAAGATGAGGTACTGTTCCTCGAGCTTCGTTGGAACAGTGTAAGAGGCCGAGGACAGAGAGGTCAGAGTGGGAGTGGAGCAGAGAATTAAAGTGACAGGTGACCGGAAGCTCGGGGTCACGCTTGCGGACTGAACGGAGGTGTACCGCAAAGCGGTCACTCAATCTGCGTTTGGTCTCCCCAATGTAGAGGAGACCACATCGTGAGCAGCGAATACAGTATACTAAATTGCAAGAAGTTCAAGTAAGTTATTGTTTCACCTGGAAGGAGTGTTTGGGGCCCTGGACAGTGGGAAGAGGGGAGGTAAAAGGCAGGTATTGTATCTCCTGTGCTTGCATGGAAAGGTGCCGTGGGAAGGGGAGAGGTTGTTGGGGGTGATTGAGGAGTGGACCAGGGTGTCGCGGAGGGAGCAGTCCCTTCGGAATGCTGAAAGGGGAGGGGAGGGGAAGATGTGTTTGGTGGTGGGATCACGCTGGATGTGGCTGAAATGGTGGAGAATGATCCGTTGAATGTGGAGGTTTGTGAGGGTGAAAGGTGAAGACAAAGGGAACCCTATCGTGGTTCTGGGAGGGAGGGGAAGGGATGAGAGAAATGCGGGAAATGGAACGGACACGGTCAAGGGCCATGTCAACCACAGTAGAGGGGAATCCTCGGTTGAGGAAAAAGGAAGACATAGCGGAAGCACTAGTATGGAAGGTGGCATCGTCAGAACAGATGCGACAGAGACGGAAAAACTGGGAGAATGGAATAGAGTCCTTACAGGAAGCGGGGTGGGAGGAAGTGTAGCCCAGGCAGCTGTGGGAGTCAGTGGGCTTATAGGGGATGTTTGTTGATAGCCTATCCCCAGAAATGGAGACAGAGAAGTTGAGGAAGGGAAGGGAAGAGTCGGAGATGGACCATGTGAAGGTGAGGGAAGGGTGGAAATTGGAGGCAAAGTGAATGAAATTTTCCACTTCAGGGCGAGAGCAGGAAACAGCTCCGATACAGTCATCAATGTACCGGAAAAAGAGGTGAAGGAGGGAACTTGAGTAGGACTGAAACAAAGAATGTTCCACATATCCCACGAAAAGGCAGGCATTGCTTGGACCCATGCAGGTTGCCATAGCAACATCTTTTATTTGGAGGAAGTAAGTGGAGTCAAAGGAGAAGTTGTTCAATGTGAGAACAATCTGTCCTCTAGTTACCGACCCTCCTACCAGTGAAATAATTTCTCCCTATCTACTCAAAACATCTCAATTTTGAACACCTCTATTAAATCTCTCCTTAATCTTCCCTGCTGTAAGGAAAATAACCCCAGGTTCTCTCGTCGCTCCACATAACTGAAGTCCCTGATCCCTAGTAAAATTCTGGTAAAACTCATCTGCAACCTCTCAAAGGCTTTGATATCCTTCCGAAAGTGTGGTGGCCATAATTGAACACGCTACTCCAACTGAGGCCTAACCAGTGTTTTATAAAGGTTCAGGACAAATTCCTTTGCTTTTGTACTCTATGCCTCTATTTATAAAGCCAAGGATCTCGTATGCTTGTTTAACAACCTTCTCAACTTGTCCTGTCACCTTCAAAGATTTGTGTGTATGAACGCCCAAGTCTCTCTGTTCCTGCACCCCCTTTAAAATTGTACCACTTAATTTATATTGCCTTTCCTCATTTTTCCTTCCAAAATTCATCACATGCAGAGAAATACAAAGATTCATAAATAATGTTTTCCAAATGATGTACAGTGTAAGTTATGGTAGTAATCTTGTTGAGCTACGTCGAGATTTGAAAAAAAGAAAGTATCTTGAGCTAGTGTACATTGAGGCAAGTGAGACAGCCAAACAGATGATATAGTTAGGGGTTATGTCATATTATTAAATGGTTTAACCAAAACATCTAATTATATCCAAAATGGCTCGGGTGTACCTGTGAATCCATAATCAGGTTTTATTCATATTTACTGTTCCCAAGTCCACACTGGTAAAACCTGAACTGAATCTTTCAGGTTTCCCGCCAAAAATGTCCTCCCTCCTTCCCCTGAAGGTGTAGACTCTCACTGGAGTGTTATTCCACAACGCAGGCAACTCTCCAGTATCTTGCACAAGTAACCAGTCTTAATATATGTTTCAAGACAGTGAATGTTGGCAGGTTATTTGACATAGGAACATCAAACGGGGATAGGCTATTCATTCCCTTGAGCTTGTTTCACCATTCAATTAGATCATGGCTGATCTGTACCTCAACTCCATTTACCCTCCTTTTCTCCCTATCCCTTGATACGCTAACCTAACAAAATTCTATCAATCTTTGGTCTTGAAAAATTTAATTGACCCCACATCCACAGCCTTTTGGATGGGAGGGTAGGGGGAAATTGAGATTTGCACTACCCCTTGTGTGAAAAAATGCTTCCTGATTTCACTCCTAACTGATCAAGCTCTAATTTTAAGATTATGTCCCCTTGTTCTGGATTTCCCCCACCAGAGGAAATAGTTTCTCTGTATCTACCCTATCGAATCCATTTATCATTTTAAACACCTCAATTAGATTAACCATCAACCAGCTAAATTCAAAGAGATACAAACCAAGTTTATGCAAACTGTCCTCATAACTTAACACTTTAAGCCCCAATATCATTCGAGTGAATCCGGGCTGAACACCCTCCAATACATCCTTCCTGAAATGCGGTGCCCAAAACTGAACGCAGTACTCCAAATGGGGACTGACCAAGGCTCGAAAGAACTGAATCTTCACTTCCTTATTTTTGTAATCCAACTCCTTGAGATAAAGGTCAACATTCCATTAGCATTTTCGATTATTTTTTGTACTTGTGTACTACCTTTTAGTGATTTCCATACATGGACACCCAAATTCCTTTGCTCCTCTACAGTTTCTAATCTTTTACCATTAAGAAAATATTCCAATTTGGCATTCTCGGATCCAAAGTGGATGATCTCACACTTCCCCACATTGAACTCCATCTGCAACAGTTTTGCCCGCTCACTTAATCTATCTATGTCTCTTTGTAATTTCTGCTCTCATCTACACAACTTACTGAGCCTCCTAACTTAGTGTCATCTCTAAACTTGGATGTACAACTCTCTATTCCTTCATCAAAGTCATTGATATATATGGTAAAAGGCTGAGGCCCCAGTACAGATCCCTGGGGAACACCACTTGTCACATCCCACCACTTTGAACGTTCCCTTTATCAAATGCCTTCTGGAGGTCCACATATACAACATCCACAGACACTCCCCTATCGACCATGCGAGTGACCTGCTCAAAAAATTCAACTAGATTAGTCAGACCTGACCTACCCTTCACAAATCCATGCTGACTCTCTTTGATCAGCTGATACTTGTCCAAATGCTCAGTGACTCTGTCCCTGATGATAGATTCTAGTAACTTCTACGCAATTGACGTTAAACTGACAGGCCTGCAGTTACCTGGTTTCTCCCTCCCTTTGTAAATAATTGGAGTAACGTTTGCAATTTTCCAATCTAAAGGCACAATTTCAGAATATCATGAGCTTTGGAAAATTAGGACTAACTCATCTGCAATTTCCTCACCTATTTCTTTTAATACCCTGGGTTGAAAACCATTAGATCCTGGAAATTTCATCTATTTCAGTAAAATATTATCACTATTATCAACATTAACTGCAGGTTCAGAAATGCTGTACCAGTGAGCCTCCACAGGTTTCACTAATAAAAAAAAAATTGATGGAACATGTTACATAAAAGGTGCCAAGTAAGTTATTTTGCAAAATCAGTCACTTTGAAACAAGTCTCACACCAAATTCATTAAATTAACCTGTTCAAATGTACCACTTGCACCCAATTTATTTTTCCACATTTCAGCAAAGCAACAAAATAAGTAAGGTGTCACGTGCTGTTGGAAGCAATGTTGACCAACACTTCTGACAGTACCGTCACCTCAGGAAACAACATAAAGACCTGCTATGGGAAGTGCATCTGGCCTTATTTTTGCCCGTGGTAGGCAGGCTGAGCTGAATGTCTCATGTTTGCCAAATACATGTCAGCAAAGCGTTTTTGCTCCTGAGGAAGGGAGCAGACCCTGGCAAAAACTTAGCATAGCTATTTTAAAAAGCTGCGCAAGTACAATCACTTAAATGTGCATTTGGTGCAAAAGGCACCACCCTGCATTGTAAACAAAGCACTTCCAACAATACCAAGAGCTTTACCTGGCATTGTAGAACTATTTCTACACCAGTGTTAATATTGCAATAATTTAATGAGGTCTAATGTAAATAAATGTTCAAACACTTTGATTGATACCACATTGATATGTTGCAGTTGCAGGTGTAATGTGAATCATTTATCACATTCTTAAGAAAATGACCCATGGGTCATTGTAAGGACTTCAATTAGGAAACGGACACTGAGCAAAAGTAAGATGAGCACCATTTGAGGGCAAATTAAAAGCTACATTTTCTTTTTCTCTTCATATGCCAAAGTTACATTCAGCTCTTGTATAAAAAGATCCATTTCATTATTGAAGACAAAATAAAAGTTACATGTTCATTCAGGAAGATATATCAAAATGTTATTAAATTCTTCCCTATCCTTGAAACACATAGTAATTTGTAGAGAAACAATTGAATTAGAGTTTCATTGCATTTGCACTCATGATTTACATTAAGGCACATTACAAATGTATTAAATCCACTGACCTGCAGATAAGGTTAGTGCACATAGTATGGCTTAAACAAGGATTACAGAAGCTGATAAAAATGAGTGAGATTGTGTTAAACATTTCTCAATTTCTATCTTCCTATTCATTTTTATGCCAAGTTTTCCGTTAAATAGTGAGTGGTGATGACATCATCAAGACAATGGCTTGGATAAGTTATTATGTGAAGGTGCTGAAATTCTAATAAAAGTACAATTGCTGCACTCATTATACATATTAGTGTTCCACAAACCACTTGAATTGTACAGTTCAGTTTTGTACAGATATATTCAGTTTAACATATACTATTTGCAGCACTAAACAAGTGTCTGAATACAAACCATTTTTGCAAATATTCCTGCTTGATGAACATCTGATTTGACAGAACATTGGACAATGGTCTACATGTATTACCTGATAAGGCAAGTTTAAATCAAAAATCATCATAATCCACAATTGTTTCTTACCCTTTTTTATCACTCCGTGACTCCCTTTCTTTTTCTTTCTCCCGGTCCTTTTCTCGTCCTTTGTCTCTGCCTTTACGTCTATCTCTTTCTCGAGATCTGCTTCGACTGTAACTTCGTCTGCGGCTTGATCGTTCACTGCTTCGACTATGGGAGCGTTGCCGATGTCTCGATCTTGAACTATTGTGAAAGCATTGAATAAAATAAGTCAAATTCCTTTTTCGCCATTCTACACATTTAAACCTGAGTTCTACATTTTTTTGGAGTCCTCAAGCAGTGGTTCTCAAGTGTGCCATGACAATTTGCCAACAATTTTCCAGAGTAAATCCTCAACCTCGCACATGTTATGGGAGCGGTGCCATTAAAATGATCTGAGGATTGCTGATGGAAGGGTGTCAGTGAATAAATTACTTTTCAATAAGAAAAAGAAAATGGTGGATGAGTCTTCTCAGGCTGAAAGTGGTTTCATATACATCCTTGCAAACTGTTCAAGAATGGTATGAATACAGACCTAGCAACAGGTCAGATGCCCAATTTTTAGCAATTGGGAGTAATATGTGACTCTAGGAGAACATGCCTGAGATTCCAAATCCATGCTTGATGATGACAGCTGTTTGTGAATATCTAGGAAAGATTCTTCTGGTACAGACTGTATATTTGGAATTTGGTTCCATGAAGCAATGCCCTGGGAATACTAAAAAATTCATTATTTCCAGGTATGCTAGGCAGACCCGATATGCAACGAGAATACTGCTGTTCAGGTGCTAGCTTTCCTATCTCTTTTTTGACTACACTTCGTCTGACAAAGGGTCACAGACCTGAAACGTTAACTCCGTTTCTCTCTCCACAGATGCTGCCTGACCTGCTTAGTGTTTCCAGCATTTTCTGTTGTTATTTCAGATTTCCAGCATCCGCAGTATTTTGCGATTGTATTAGGGTTAAAGGAGTTTGCAAAGTTTGAAAGAGATAAGGCCACAGCGGGATTTCAAGATGATCAAGAAAATTCTGACGCTGGGAGACAGGCAGCCAATAGGATTTAGCAAGGATTGGGGTGAAAGGTGAGGAGGATTTTATGCATGATGGGATGCAGGTGGTGGAGTTCTAGATGAGCTGAAGTATATGTAGGGTCAAGTTCAGGAGGCTGACATGGAAGGCACTGGAAGAGTCAAGACTGGAGTTGACAAAAGTGTGACTAGGTTTTAGCAACAGTGAATTTAAGTAAAAGCAGAGACAGGCAAGGGTTCAGAGATGGCAATGGAGAGATATAGCTGGGTATCAACGGCATACATATGAAAAACAACCTCATGCTCATGGATAACACGATCGAGGAGAATATATCGATGAGGAATAGGGAGGGGGCCTATGGTTGTAACCTTGGGCACACCAATAGTAACCATATGTCCTGGCAATGTTGGAACAGGTAGGAATCAAACCACGAGATAGCAGCACCACGGAGGAGTGTCACTGGAGGAGGATGGTGTAGTCAACCATGTCAAAGGCCACAGAACAGAAGAGGGATAAATGCACTATGGTCAGAGTCACATAGAATGTCACTGGTAGCTACGGAATCCTAAGCTAAACTGACATTGTTCTTGCTGCACTCTTTAATGAGCCTGTTTCATGCAACATAAAGTTTGTCTGGTACATTAAGTTAAGTACCAATCCAGGAACCATTAGTGCAGAGGGGAGGGGAATATATATGATTTTAGATTCCTTATTGGGGGGCCATCAATACATCAAGTCCATTTAAACAGCAAAATGTATTTAACAGTTTCCACAAATAACAGTGACAAGAAAAAATGGCAACTGTGCTCTCAGTAATCAGTCAGTTGGTCACAGCATTAACCATTCCCCCTTAAAGGGCATTCAAGAACTTCCCCTTTGAGTAGATCAGGAATCTTAGCATTAAGTTGAATGCCAGCAAGCACTGCTTTCTGGTCCCAGATTTTAATTTGGGAGAGCTTGCAAAATTAAATGTGGATGTAACTTGTGTAGCTGTTCCTGATGGAGGGCTTGAGAGACCTGATGGAGGCCAATTTCACTACTGCAATATTTGGACCAGTTCCTGGCGCTCAAGAAGCCTTTGTGAACTGGATTTTTAAGGCTTTAATTTTGTTTGCAATGGTGTTTACATTTTGGATCACACTTGCCAGCACTAAGTACACAGAAGTATTTGAGGCACAACACTAGGATTGCCAGTGCTGTCCTGAAGCTGTCTCTGCCCCAGATGGGACAAGTCATGGTATTCCCTGCTGCCTCAGGGAATCCAGCTGGTGTTGTGTTACAGTACTTCAACAAAACTACATCAGAAGCAGGATTTGATAATTCCAACCTCATGCCCTGCAAAGATTATGAAGCATCTGCTCAGAACTTTCCCAATATAGGCCCCGAGGAGAGATGAACAAAACCTGCAGGGTAAAAGCTGTCTTGAAATCTGATGGCTCACAGATTGGTTGGCTGGGAGAATTTCAGATTGAAAGTAAGTACCTTCTTCATAGCATTTAGATATTTACAAGTGTTTATACACTGTCATTTCAACATGTATGTTGACTTGGACTAGGAAGTACAGGATTTTGCATCCATCTCAGTGCCTCACTTTCTTAGCTGGTTTACATTCACCTGAATTTGATGACTGGTCCAATCTGCCTTAAATATTGTAGCCAATCATGTAGAGATGCAGTATTTTAACCTTCACAGATCAAATCAGATCTTTCATCTCTAAGAGATTTTGTTCGTTCAAACATCCCTCAAAATAATGTCAAAATTAGCACAATGCACATATGGTCTGATGAAAAGCATCAGAGGCACTGGCTATGACTTGTTAAAGAAAAGCATTCCTGCAATTGTTTAACATTTTGAACCCAGGACTTGACATAAATAGATACTCTGAATAAAATATCAGCCTGAACTTGCAAACTCACTGAAGGATAATAATTCTCAAGTCTACAGGTTGTAAAAAGCCAATTTAGTTTCTTACAAAAAAATTAATTTCTCTCACTCAAATTGCACAAATATAATCAACAATAAGAAATAAGTAGTAAGAAATAAGAGCAGGAGTAGGCCATAAGGCCCCTCGAGCCTGCTCCGTCATTCAATAAGATCATGGCTGATCATCGACCTCAACTCCACTTTACCACCCGAACTCCATATCGCTCGATTCCCCTAGAGTCCAAAAATCTATCTATCTCAGCCTTGAATATACTCAAAGACTCAGCATTCACAGCCCTCTGGGGCAGAGAATTCCAAAGATTCACAACCCTCTGAGTGAAGAAATTCCTCCTCATCTCGGTCTGAAATGGCCTACCCTTATCCTGAGACTATGCCCCCTAGTTCTAGACACTCCAGCCAGGGGGAACAACCCCTCAGCATCTACCCTGTCAATCCCCTTCAGAATCTTGTATGTTTCAATGAGATCACCTCTCATTCTTCTAAACTCCAGAGAGTATAGGCCCATTCAACACAATCTCTCATCATAGGACAGCCCTCTCATCCCAGGAATTAATCTAGTGAA
The DNA here is from genome assembly GCA_030390025.1 of Squalus acanthias. Lineage (NCBI taxonomy): Eukaryota > Metazoa > Chordata > Chondrichthyes > Squaliformes > Squalidae > Squalus > Squalus acanthias. The sequence continues at coordinate 54,511,874 of CM059429.1, forward strand.
CCTTCGTTGCACCGCCTCCAAGGCAAGTATATCCTTCCTTAGAGAAGGAGACCAAAACTGTGCACACTACTCCAGGTGTGGTCTCACCAACGCCCTGTACAATTGTAGCAAGACTTCCTTACTCTTATACTCCAACCCCCTTGCAATAAAGGCCAACATTAATGGGACTGAAAGCTGATAAATCCCCTGGATCTGATGGCCTACATCCTTGGGTTTTGAAAGAGGTGGCTATAGAGATAATGGATGCATTGGTTGTTTTGAGGTTGTAACTAGCAGAATAGATAAGGGGGAACCAGTGGATGTGGTGTATTTGGATTTTCAGAAGGCATTCGATAAGGTGCCACACAACAGGTTATTAAACAAAATTAGGGCTCATGGGATTGGGGGCAATATACTAGCATGGATTGAGGATTGGTTAACGGACAGAAAAGAGAGAGTAGGAATAAACAGGTCATTTTTGGGTTGGCAGGCTGTAACTAGTGGGGTACCGCAAGGATCAGCGCTTGGGCCTCAGCTATTCACAATCTATATCAATGATTTGGATGAGGGGACCAAATGTAAAAAATCCAAGTTTGCTGATGATACAAAGCTGGGTGGGAATGTAAGTTGTGAGGAGGATGCAAGGAGACTTCAAGAGGATATAGACAGGCTAAGTGAGTGAGCAAGAACATGGCAAATGGAATATAATGTGGAGAAATGTGAAGTTATCCACTTTGGTAGGAAAAATAGAAAAGCAGAGTATTTTTTTTAAATGGTGAGAGATTGGGAAATGTTGGCGTTCAGAGGGATCTGGGTGTCCTTGTACACGAATCACTGAAAGTTAACATGCAGGTACAGCAAGCAATTAGGAAAGCAAATGGTATGTTGGCCTTTATTACAAGAGGATTTGCGTATAAGAGTAAAGACATCTTCCTTAAATTATATAGGGCCCTGGTGAGACCACACCTGGAGTATTGAGTACAGTTTTGGTCTCTTTACCTAAGGAAGGATATACTTGCCATAGAGGGAGTGCAACGAAGGTCCACCAGACTGGTTCCTGGGATGGGGGGGATTGTCCTATGAGGACAGATTGAGTAGACTAGGACTATATTCTCTGGAGTTTTGAAGGAGAGGTGATCTCATTGAAACATACAAAATTGTTACAGGGCTTGACAGGGTAGATGCAGGGAGGATGTTTCCCCTGGCTGGGGGAGTCTTGAACCAGGGATCAGAGTCTCAGAATAAGGGGTCGGCCATTTAGGACTGAGATGAGGAGAAATTTCTTCACTCAGAGGGTGGTGAATCTTTGGAATTCTCTGCCCCAGAGGGCTGTGGAGGCTCAGCGTTGAGTGTATTCAAGACAGCGATCGATAGATTTTTGAATATTAAGGGAATCAAGGGATATCGGGATAGTTCAGGAAAGTGGAGATGAGGTAGAAGATCAGCCATGATCTTATTGAATGGTAGAGCAGGCTCGAAGGGCCAAATGGCCTACTCCTTCTCCTCTTTCTCATGTTCTTATGTTCTAACATGCCATTTGCCTTCCTTATTGCTTGCTGTACTTGCATGCTAGCTTTCTGTGTTTCGTGCACGAGGACACGCAAATCTCTCTGAACACCAACATTTGAAAGTTGCTCAAAATATTCTGTTTTTCTATTCTTCCTACTAAAGTGAATAACCTTAAATCTCCCTACATTATATTCTATCTGCCACCTTACTGCCCACTCACTTAGTCTATCTATATCCCTTTGCAGACTCTGTGTTCTCCTCACAGTTTACTGTCCCCACCTATCTTTGTATCATCAGCAAACTTGGATACAATACACTCAGTCCCTTCATCTAGGTCATTAATATAGATTGTAAATAGCTGAGGCCCCAACACTGATCCTTGCGGCACCCCACTAGTTACAGCCTGCCAACCTGAAAAAGATCAGTTTATCCCTACTTTCTGTTTTCTATCCTTTAACCAATCCTCTATCTATGCTACTATATTAACCCCAACCCCATGAGCCCGAATCTTGTGTAATAACCTTTTATGTGGCACATTATCGAATGCCTTTTGGAAATCTAAATATACTATATCCACAGGTTCTCCTTTATCTACCCTGCTAGTTACATCCTCAAAAAACTCTAATAAATTTGTCAAACACGATTTCCCTTTCACAAAACCATGTTGACTCTGCCTAATCATGTTATGATTTTCTAAGTGCCCTGATACCACTTCCTTAACAATGGATTGCAGCATTTTCCCGATGACTGATGTCAGGCTAACTGGCCTGTAGTTCCCTGTTTTTTCTCTCCCTCCTTTCTTGAATAGCGGTGTTACATTTGCGACCTTCCAATCTGCTGGGACCGTTCTAGGATCTAGGGAATTTTGGAAGATCAAAACCAATGCATCCACTATCTCTTCAGCCACCTCTTTTTGAACCTTCGGATGTAGGCCGTCAGGTCCAGGGGATTTGTCGGCTTTTAGTCCCATTAGTTTCTCTAGTACTTTTTCTCAACTTATATTAATGACGTTAAGTTCCTCACCCTCATTAGACCCTTGGTTCCCCACCATTTTTGGCAGGCTTTTTGGGTCTTCTGCTGTGAAGACAGATACAAAGTATTTGTTTAACATTTCTGCCATTTCCTTATTCCCCATAATAATTTCTCCTGTCTTAGCTTCTAAGGGACCAACATTTACTTTTGTTCCACTCTTCCTTTTTACATACTTGTAGAAGCTCTTACAATCTGCTTTTATATTTCTTGCTAGTGTTCTCTCATATTCTATTTTTCCCTTTTTATCAATTTTTTGGTCAACCTTTGCTGGTTTCTGAAACTCTCCCAATCCTCAGGCTTACTATTATTCTTTGCAACATTATAAGTTTCTTCTTTCAATCTAATGCTACCCTTAACTTCTTTAGTTAGCCACGGTTGGATTACTTTTCCCGTGGAGTTTTTGTTTCTCAATGGAATGTATTTTTGTTGAGAGTTATGAAATATTTCTTTAAATGCTAGCCACTGCTTATCTACCGCCATACCTTTTAATCTATTTTTCCAATCTACCTCAGCCAACTCACCCCTCATACCTATGTACTTGGCTTTATTTAAGTTTAAGACTCTAGTTTCGGACTTAGGCAAGTCACTCTCAAAGTTAATGTGAAATTCTATCATATTATGATCACTCTGCCCGAGAGGATCCTTTACTATGAGATTGCTAATTAACCCCGTCTCATGACACAATACAAGATCTAAAATAGCCTGTTCCCTGGTTGGTTCCATGACGTATTGTTCTAGGAAACTGTCCCGAATGCATTCCATGAACTCGTCCTCCAGACTACCTTTGACAATTTGATTTGTCCAGTCTATATGAAGATTAAAGTCCCCCACGATTATTGCATTACCTTTGTTGCAAGCTCCTACTATTTCTTGATTGATATTCTGTCCAATGGTATAGCTACTGTTAGGGGGCCGATATACTACTCCTACCAGTGTTTTCTGCCCCTTGTTATTCTTTATCTCCACCCATACTGATTCTACTTACTGATCTTCCGAGCCAAGATCCTTTCTCTCTACTGGCCTTATGTCATCCTTTATTATCAGGGCTACTCCCCCCTCCTTTTCCATTCTGCCTGTCTTTTCGAAACGTCAAGTACATAGATCATAGTTATAAAATTGTTGTTTCAGATTCAAAATAAATATAAATGATTAAGGCAGAGCAGCTTATAAACAGTTTTAAATTTTGATATCACAGTTGAATGATATTTCTGTACAATTTAATATTCAGGAATGTGAACCTAGCAGCAAAGTTTGCAGTACAATGTCCAGTACTCACTTCAAGGAATCAATGTGGAGTATAAGTTCGAGAGGTAATGATGCCCTGCCCTAAATACCTTTAAAGTACTCTGTAAAGTATCCTTGGTTATTATTAATATTTCCAATATATACTTAATGTGTATATCTTGCCTTTCTTTTTAAAGAAAGATAGTGCACAACCAGTAGCAGATTGGAGATAGGTATTTGAGGTTTAGTTGGAGCAGGGAGGGGAAGGGTTGTGGAGGCTAGCAGCAGTTATGATGCTGCTGAGCTTTGGCAGCATTGGATTAAAATGTGGGATTTGGTTCACTGGATGATTTCTGTGGTATGGCAGTGGTGGCATTCTGTGGTATGGCAGCAGTGGCAGAGGGGCACAGAATGGGTGATTCAAGATATGGCAGAAGTGGGAAGAGAAACTCATGGGATCAGACAGCATTGAGAAGGGTGCTGGTATGTTGAATAGTGAGGGAATCCCTGGGAGGGAATCACAGGGAGAGAAATCCTGAGATATATTAACACTGAGGGTGGAGTGAGGTCCTGGGGCCTTGCTGCAGTAGAGAGAGCTCTCATAGCACTAGTGGGATATGTTGAGGTCGAGCAACCTGGATCTTAGTGCACTAGGAGAGGAATCCTGTGGTCAGGGAGTATCAAGGAGCAAGTTCCTGGGTCCCAGCAGCAATGGAGATGGCAGCTTCCAGGGTTCAGCAGCAGTGGAGGGTTACCAGGGTCCTAAAGCATTAGAGAGGAGGTTGCAAGCACTTCAGAGACTGAGAGGATGAAGGATGGGCTTAAGGTCTGTAATCATTAGTCCAGATTCTGTCATTATCTCCAGTGGGAGGGGTGCGGGTGGGGAGGAGAGAGAAACAGGGAGAATCTGGGATTACTCACCAAAGATCTCCTGGGGCTGGTTGGGATAGAGGAGTGCCAGATTATGGGAGCATTGGAAGGGGTTTCCTGGGCTCTAAGAGCATTGGCAGTAGGGTCCTAATGTGTGGGAACAATGGAAAAGATCTCCCAATTTCTGGGAGCACTGTGGAGGATCATCTAGGAGCAGAGGGACATACGAACATAGAGCAGGAGTAGGCCACTCTGCCCTTCGAGCCTGCTCCGCCATTCAATAAGATCATGGCTGATCCGATTACTCCACATTCCCGCCTACCCCCGATAACTTTTCACCCCCTTGCTTACCAAGAATCTATCTACCTCTGCCTTAAAAATATTCAAAGACTCTGCTTCCACCGCCCTCTGAGGAAGAGAGTTCCAAAGACTCACAACCCTCAGAGAAAAAATTTCTCCTCATCTCTGTCTTAAATGGGCGACCCCTTATTTTTAAACAGTGACCCCTAGTTCGAGATTCTCCCACAAGAGGAAACATCCTCTGCACATCCACCCTGTCCAGACCCCTCAGGATCTTATATGTTTCAATCAAGTCACCTATTATTCTTCTAAACTCCAGCGGATACAAACCTAGCCTGTCCAACCTTTCCTCATAAGACAACCCGCCCATTCCAGGTATTAGTCTAGTAAACCTTCTCTGAACTGCTTCCAACGCATTTACATCCTTCCTTAAATAAGGAGACCAATACTGTACACAGTACTCCAGATGTGGTCTCACCAATGCCCTGTATAACTGAAGCATAACCTCCCTACTTTTGTATTCAATTCCCCTCGCAATAAACGATAACATTCTATTAGCTTTCCTAATTACTTGCCGTACCTGCATAGTAACCTTTGGCGATTCATGCACTGGGACACCCAGATCCCTCTGCAATCTCTCACCATTTAGATAACATGCTTCTTTTTTATTCTTCCTGCCAAAATGGACAATTTCACATTTTCCCACATTATACTCCATTTGCCAGATCTTTGCCCATTCACTTAACTTATCTATATCCCTTTGTAGCCTCCTTATGGCCTCTTCACAATTTACTTTCCTACCTATCTTTGTGTCATCAGCAAATTTAGCAACCATACCTTCGGTCCCTTCATCCAAGTCATTTATATAAATTGTAAAAAGTTGAGGTCCCAGCACTGATCCCTGTGGCACACCACTCGTTACATCTTGCCAATCAGAAAATGACCCATTTATGCCTACTCTCTGTTTCCTGTTAGCTAGCCAATCTTCTATCCATGCCAATATGTTACCCCCTATACCATGAGCTTTTATTTTCCGCAATAACCTTTGATGTGGCACCTTATCAAATGCCTTCTGGAAATCTAAGTACAGTATATCCACCAGTTCCCCTTTATCCACAGCACATGTTACTTCCTCAAAGAACTCCAATAAATTGGTTAAACATGATTTCCCTTGCACAAAACCATGTTGACTCTGCCTGATTACTTTGAACTTTTCTAAATGCCCTGCTACAACGTCTTTAATAATAGCTTCTAACATCTTCCCTATGACAGATGTTAAGCCAACTGGCCTGTAGTTTCCTGCTTTCTGTCTCCCTCCCTTTTGAATAAAGGAGTTACATTCGCTATTTTCCAATCTAATGGAACCTTCCCCGAATCTAGGGAATTTTGGAAAATTAAAATCAACTATCTCACTAGCCACTTCTTTTAAGACCCGAGGATGAAGTCCATCAGGACCCGGGGACTTGTCAGCCCGCAGCTCCAACAATTTGCTCAGTACCACTTCCCTGGTGATTATAATTTTCGTGAGTTCCTCCCTCCCTTCCATTTCCTGATTTACAGCTATTTCTGGGATGTTACTTGTATCCTATATAGTGAAGACCGATGCAAAATACCTGTTCAATTCAACTGCCATCTCCTTATTTTCCATTATTAATTCCCCGATTCACTTTTTATAGGACCAACGCTCACTTTGTTAACTCTTTTCTTTTTTTAAATATCTATAGAAACTCTTACTATCTGTTTTTATATTTCTAGCTAGCTTTTTCTCGTACCCTAATTTTTCTCTCCATATTAATCTTTTAGTCATTCTTTGCTGTTTTTTATATTCTGTCCAATCTTCTGACCTGCCACCCATCTTTGCGCAATTATATGCTTTCTCTTTAAGTTTAATACTATCTTTAACTTTTTTAGTTAACCACGGATGGTGGGTCCTCTCCTTGGAATTTTTCTTTCTTGTTGGAATGTATATATTCTGTGTATTTTGAAATATCCCCTTAAATGTCTGCTACTGCAACTCTATTGACCTATCCCTTAACCTAATTTGCCAGTTCACGTTAGCTAGCTCGGCTTTCATGCCCTCATAATTGCCCTTATTTAAGTTTAAAATACTAATCTTGGACCCACTCTTCTCTCTCTCGAACTGAATGTAAAATTCAATCAGCAGGCCCAGAGAGCCATTAGGGTCTCCTGTTCCTTTAAGTATATGCTACATTTTATCTCTTCCCATTTTCAAAGCCCAAAATACACAGCAAGATGTTAGGCATGCACCAGGATGGAGATAAGTATCTGGCATTTGACAGCATTGGGGAAAGGAGGGTTGTGGGCTCAGGAAGCAGTTGGATATGCTGTTCAAGTTGGAACCCCTGGAGATCTTGAGGCAAATAGTTTAGATGTGAAAGCTTGTTTTTCCTTACCCATTGTAGCTAGTAAAACAACTGGCACCAGTGCATAATTAAATGTTTCTGGAGATAAATGAATTGCAGCACATGCGTTCATCATCTCTCTCACTCTGGGTCTCTGCCCATAATTTTCTAGCGGAGGTTCTCTCTCTTTCGGAAGTGAAAAAATATGCACTTCACAATTACTTTGCTGTGAAGCTTCACTGCAAACAACTTCAAAAATTCATCTTTGAAAGTTTTCAAATGACTAAAGTAAGGTGTGCAATCAACACTTGTTTTTTGTCACACACACGGATTGCACAATGTGATGGATGGGTGGTCCAAAGAATTTATATATAGATGCATTTATTGTAGCTGTCACCAACTTCTTTTGCTGTCGTGTTTATTTTTTCTTGAAGAAGGCTTCCTCATGCTATCTGTTAAGAATATAATGATGTTTTGCGCAGAATGTCAATTTCAAGAATATGCACTGCGTGTAATAACAGTGCTAATCTTTGCCGTTCACCCCTGCGTGACGAATAGGAACTCAGGGGTGATGGGTAAGTGAGCACGTGGCTTAACTACACAAGCTGTCTAGTCTTAAATTGTACCCCACCATAAAAATATCAACTTATTAAAATATGGTAAAAGGAAGATACTTTAAAAGTATACGTGAAAATTAATTAAGATACAAATGCAATTCTAAGGACCCGATACCCCATTTACACTGACAATTGAAACTGTGAACGTAGTTGATGCCAACCTAAATCCAATCTGATTCATGTTCTAAACTCACCTGATTCTCTGGTCTCAAGTGGCCCCAATATGAAACTAACCCACCTCCTGCATACGTTTCATCGCAGGACCAATTCAAAGGTAAAGCAATGTAAACAATTTGCAGATTTATTGCAACACCTGTTCCATTTTGCCCACACTTTCCTTAATATGCCTACTGCATTCATTCCAAGACACTGTGGGCCGGAATTTACAGGGCCTATGACGGCGTATGCAGTCCCAAGTGCTGTGAATGGCCCCGCAAGTTCCGCGTTTTCGCATGCAATGCACATGCGCGAAAAACCGTAACTTGCGATCTGTCACATTTCTCCTTGACAGATTGTACGCATCCGCTGTAAATTGACTTTTGCTGGCACAGAGTTAGGCTATTTGCCCAACTACTGCCCAGCGAATACCCACAAAAGCCTTACGCCTGGTAAAAGCAGGCATAAGGCCTTCTTTTACCAGCATAAGGGTAAAAATACATTTTCTTAAATGATTTAAATATTCATTTACATTTAACATTAGTTTAGGTTATTTTTGTCCCATGTAAAAATGTTTAAATTTTTTTTTAAATTACATTTTTATTTAAAATTTTCCCCTCCATTTTGAATTTAACTGCCTGGGGACGGGTTTCACACAATTCGTGAAACCCAGTCGTTAAACAGAGGTGGGGACTGCTGCATCCAGGAGGTGCGTGGCTTTATACCTACCCTCCTGGATCCAGGGTCCCTACCTAAACCACCCTCAGCAATCGGAGACACCCCCCATGAGGCCTCCGATCACCTCCCCCCTCCCCCCAGGCCTCCCCCCCAGCGATGATGTTGAGGCAAGCCACGATCCTCCAGCCCCCCAGCCGATCCTCCGCATCTCCCCATCCCCCAATCCCTGGCCGCCCCACCGCTTGCCTGCCGATCCCTGACTTCCCCGCCTATCCCCGACTTCCCCGCCAATCCCCGACTTCCCCGCCAATCCCCGACTTCCCCAATCACCACCCATCGCCTGCCGATCCTGCAACCCACCCACCTCCCGCAATCCTCTCTTCCCCCCCCCTCCAGATTGCCACCCCCCTCCTCCCGCCGATCCCAAACTGACCCCTCGTAACTGAGGCCTACCCACCCGCAGCTGGCCAGCCTCTCAAGCTGGCTGGCTGCGGGCGGGAAACCGAGGCCTAACATTCAAATTAGGCCCTGCCAGTAAAATTGGCCTCCCGGATTTCCCGCCCACCTCGGAGCACCCCCCGCCCCCAATCCACCTCCCTGAACAAAATTCCGGCCAGAAGCCAAGTACGTAGCTTTCTTGTGGTTCAGAGGCGTATGCGGGCGGCAAGCCTCCGACTGCAATTTCCAGGTCATTCTGTTCTAACCACAGCCTATAATAAACAGGGAGCAGAGAAAACAAAGCAACTTCCTTCAATCCACTTGCATTGGTTCATATAAAATGCCAAGATTAAGGCATCAGGATACACTGTAAACACAGAATTAAACATAAAATAAATAGAGCACTGCACAAAATATCATGATGAACCTGTGAGCTTCAATATGTGAAAAAGCATAGAAAGCTGGGATTGACAGCAAATCACCAAGACTAATAAAAATCTAACACAAACTACTTAAGGAATGGTGATAAGCAACAGCGCTGCTGAAGGATTTGTTGTTTACTAAGAAATAGATGCTTCCCAACAGGTGCATTTTTGAAAGGAGCGCAGAGGTTTTTTTTAAGTTCGTAAAGTAGCATTTGGAGCTTGTGAGCAGTCAGCATCACAATATAAATCCCATCACTTCTATCAGGTAGAATGGGGAAAGCAACAGATTGTGGAAACTTTCTTGTCCATTTCAAACATTAAAAGGACAATGAAGAAAAATTGCAAGAATTAAAACATGATGTTTAGTAATTACTCAAAGAAAATCCCTTCTAATTAGAATGCAAGGAATAAAAATATTTTTTTCTTAAAAGGCCGTAATAAATTCAGAAAGCTTCAGTTCTACTGCACCGTTCTAAAGCTCCATTCTGGACTATTTCATACGTGCTGTTTTGAAATTGAAGTGCCGGTTTCACAGAACTGGCAAATCTAAGTGCCAACAAACAGAAGCGGGAGCTCCTGGAACTCTCTACCTAACAGCACTGTGGTAGCACCTTCAGCACATGGACTGCAGCTGTTCAAGAAAAAGACTCACCACCACCTTCTCAAGGGCAACTGGAGATGGGCAATAAATGCTGGCCTTGCGAGCGACTTCCAGATCTCGTGAATGAATTTTAAAAAAGAAATGCGAGGAAAACCTGACAAACAAGGAGATGTAGGCTGGGGCCTATAGGTAGGAGGCCTGCAGAGAAGTTACATTAGAAGTTGCATTAAAAAGAGAAGGGGCACATGACAAATGACATCCTATGCGACTGTGACAAAGGTAAACTATCCCTCCTTGTCCTGTCTGCAGCCTTCAACATGGTTAACCACTCCATCCTCCTCCATCACCTCTCCAATGTCTTCCAGCTGCACTTGCCTGGTTCTATTCTTATCTGTCTAATTGTAGCCAGAGAATCACCTGCAATAGCTTCTCTTCCCGCTCCCGCATCGTTACCTCTGGTCCCCCAAGGATCTATCCTTGTTCCCCTCCTCTAAGTTGCCATACTGCTTGTCCAACATCCAGTGCTGGATGAACAGAAATTTCCTCCAATTAAATATTGTGAAGACCGAAGCCATTGTCTTTGTTATCCGCCACAAACTCTCTTCCCTAGCCACCGACTCCATTCCTCTCCCTAGCATCTTTCTGACGCTGAACCAGCCTGTTCGCAACCTTGGTGTCATATTTGACCCTGAAATGAGCTTCTGACCACATATCCGCACCATAACTAAGACCGCTTATTTCTACCTCTGGAACATTGCTCGTCTCTGGATCTGCCTCAGCTCATCTGCTGCTGAAACCCTCATCCATGCCTTTGTTACCTCTAGACTTGACTATCCCAATGCACTCCTGGCTGGCCTCCCACGTTCTACCCTACGTTAAATTGAGGTCATCCAAAACTCGGCTGCCCATGTCCTAACTCGCATCAAGTCCCATTCACCCATCACCCCTGTGCTTATTGACCGACATTGGTTCCCGCTTAAGTAACGCATCGATTTTAAAATTCTGATCCTTGTTTTCAAATCCCTCCACGGCCTCACCCCTCCCCTATCTCTGGAATCTCCTCCAGCTTTACAACCCTCCGAGATAAGAACATAAGAAATAGGAGCAGGAGTAGGCCAATCGGCCCCTCGAGCCTGCTCCGCCATTCAATAAGATCATGGCTGATCTGATCCTAACCTCAAATCTAAAGAACACAAGAAGTAGGAGCAGGACCCGGCCACTCAGCCCCTGGGCCCGCTCCGCCACCCACAGGGCCTTGTCCAATCCGAACTCAGCCTCATGTCCAATTTCCTGCCCGCTCCCCGTAACCCCTAATTCCCTTCACTTCTAGGAAACTGTCTATTTCTGTTTTAAATTTATTTAATGATGTAGCTTCTACAGCTTCCTGGGGCAGCAAATTCCACAGACCTACTACCCTCTGAGTGAAGAAGTTTCTCCTCATCTCAGTTTTGAAAGAGCAGCCCCTTATTCGAAGATTATGCCCCCTAGTTCTAGTTTCACCCATCCTTGGGAACATCCTTACCGCATCCACCCGATCAAGCCACTTCACAATCTTATATGTTTCAATAAGATCGCCTCTCATTCTTCTGAACTTCATTGAGTAGAGTCCCAATCTACTCAACCTCTCCTCATATGTCCACCCCCTCATCCCCGGGATTAACCGAGTGAACCTTCTTTGTACTGCCTCGAGAGCAAGTATGTCTTTTCTTAAGTATGGACACCAAAACTGCATGCAGTATTCCAGGTGCGGTCTCACCAATACCTTATATAACTGCAGCAATACTTCCCTGTTTTTATAATCTATCCCCCTAGCAATAAAAGCCAACATTCCGTTGGCCTTCTTGATCACCTGCTGCACCTGCAAACTCTTGTTTAACCGGCACCTAAATATCCGGAATTCTCTCTTAACCGGCAAAAATCATACTCCAAAAACTCCTCTCAAATAACCGGCAATGTTGCCGAGTCCGAGTCTCCCGCAAACGCCGAGTACTCCGAAAACTCCTCTCAAATAACCGGCAATGTTGCCGAGTCCGAGTCTCCCGCGAACGCCGAGTTAGTCAGTGGGGGTAGTTCTCCAAAGTGCCACTACTCAGCCTCCTGGCGCTGTCGGAAGTCCGAACACTGCAGTAACAGGAGTCTGATTCTCCCGCACTGCCGGGAGTCTCACTTACTGTTAAGTAATTAAAGAGTTATGGATTACCCTCAACTGGCAGTACTGTACTTAATCAAGCATCTTCCACCATCCATTTAACACAACATTCTGTAGGTGAGTAACCAAATACTGTATACTGCACATTTCTTGATTTTTTTATGTTAAAAATAGCCTCGGTAGATATAACTCTCTGTTATCCGGAACTTTCGATCAACCGGCACCACGCCGGTCCCGGATACCAAAGAGTTTCCTGTACTAACTTTTTGATTTTCTTGCACTAGGACCCCCAGATCCCTTTGTACTGCAGTACTTTCCAGTTTCTCGCCATTAAGATAATAACTTGCTCTCTGATTTTTCCTGCCAAAGAGCATAACCTCACATTTTCCAATATTGTATTGCATCTGCCAAATCTCCACCCACTCACCCAGCCTGTCTATATCCCCTTGTAGGTTTTTTATGTCCTCCTCACTTTCTACTTTCCCTCCCATCTTTGTATCATCTGCAAACTTTGATATGTTACACTCGGTCCCCTCCTCCAAATTGTTAATATAGATTGTAAAGTGTTGGGGACCCAGCACCGACCCCTGTGCAGCACCACTGGCTACTGGTTGCCAGTCCGAGAATGAACCATTTATCCCAACTCTCTGCTTCCTGTTAGATAACCAATCCTCCACCCATGCCAGAATATTACCCCCAATCCAGTGATTTTTTATCTTGAGCAATAATCTTTTATGTGGCACCTTGTCGAATGCCTTCTGGAAGTCTAAATACACTACGTCCACTGGTTCCCCTTTATCCACCCTGTACTTTATGTCCTCAAAGAACTCAAGCAAATTTGTCAGACATGACTTCCCCTTCATAAAGCCATGCTGACTTTGTCCTATTAAATTATGTTTATCTAAATGTTCCGTTACTGTCTCCTTAATAATAGACTCCAAAATTTTACCCACCACAGATGTTAGGCTAACTGGTCTATAATTTCCAGCCTTCTGCCTACTACCCTTTTTAAATAAGGGTGTTACATTAGCAGTTTTCCAATCTGCCGGGACCTTTGCCGAGTCCAGGGAATGTTGGAAAATTATTACCAAAGCATCCACAATCCCTACTGCCACTTCCCTCAAGACCCTAGGATGTAAGCCATCAGGTCCAGGGGATTTATCTGCCTTGAGTCCCATTATTTTACTGAGTACCAATTCCTTAGTGATTTTAATCGTATTTAGCTCCTCCCCCCGTAGAGCCCCCTGTTTGTCCAGTGTTGGGATATTCTTAGTGTCCTCTACCGTAAAGACTGAAACAAAATATTTGTTCAGCATTTTTGCCATCTCCATGTTTCCCACCATTAATTTCCCGGTCTCATCCTCTAAGGGACCTACGTTTGCCTTAGCCACCCTTTTTCTTTTTATATAACTATAGAAACTCTTGCTATCTGTTTTTATATTTTTTGCTAATTTATTTTCATAATCTATCTTCCCTTTCTTAATCAATCCTTTAGTTACTTTTTGCTGTCTTTTGAAGACTTCCCAATCTTCTATCCTCCCACTAACTTTGGCTACCTTATATGTCCTTGTTTTCAGTCGGATACTATCCTTAATTTCTTTACTTAGCCACGGATGGCTGTCATTTCTTTTACACCCTTTTTTTGAAAGTTGTAAAATAACTCCTTAAATGAACACCACTGCTCATGTACCGTCTTACCCTTTAATCTATTTTCCCAGTCCACCTTAATCAATTCCGCTCTCATACCATCATAGTCTCCTTTATTCAAGCTCAGTACGCTTGTTTGAGAACCAACCTGCTCACCCTCTAATTGGATATGGAATTCAATCATGTTATGGTCACTCATTCCAAGGGGATCCTTAACTAGGACATTATTAATTAATCCTGACTCATTGCACAGGACAAGGTCCAAGGTTGCTTGCCCCCTTGTAGGATCAGTTACATACTGCTCAAGAAATCCATCCCTAATACACTCAATAAACTCTTCCTCAAGGCTGCCCTGCCCAATTTGATTTGTCCAGTTAATATGATAGTTAAAATCCCCCATAATTATAGCTGTTCCCTTATTACATGCCCCAACTATTTCCTGATTAATACTTCTTCCAGCAGAGTTGCAACTATTAGGAGACCTATATACTACTCCCACTAGTGTTTTTTTCCCCTTATTATTCCTTATCTCCACCCAAACTGTTTCATTATCCTGATCCTTTGACCCAATATCATTTCTCTGTATTACAGTGATTCCTTCCTTTATTAACATAGCCACCCCACCTCCCCTTCCTTCCTGCCTGTCCTTCCTGATTGTTAAATACCCTGGCATATTTAATTCCCAGTCGTTGTCACCCTGCTCCTTTGTGCTCCTCTAATCCTGGCCTCTTGAGCATCCCTGATTTTAATTGCTCAACAATTGGTAGCCGTGGCATCAGCTGCTTAGGCCCGAAGCTCTGGAATTCCCTCCCTATACCTCTCCGCTTCTCTTTCCTCCTTTAAGATGCTGCTTAAACCTACCTCTTTGACCAAGCCTGCCCTAATTTCTCCTTATGTAGCTCGGTGTCAAACTTTGTTTTATAATACTCCTGTGAAGTGCCTTGAGACGTTTTACTACGTTAAAGGCGCTATATAAATACAAGTTGTTGTTGCAGGAGGCAGGCTGGCAGCATCAAGGAGTAGCAGACTGGGGCTCGGACACCAGAGATCCATGGCGAAGTTTAACTATCAGAATGAGAAGTTCATGAGGTTTGGTGGAGGGGGAAAAGAGGGGTGCGGCATGCTGAGGCCAATGCATAGGAGGCCAGTGGTGATGATGAGGCTGCAGAAGCAGAAGGGGGATTAAATCTGCAGTGGCGGGGGAAACAAAAAAGAATTTGTGGGGAACAGGACTGTCTGTGATCCATCGAAAGTCTTGAAGGATGGCAGTGTGCAGGAAGTAGACTCAGTGCTAACAAAATAGTGGATGGACCTAGGTGACTCGCACTACCACGTCACCTGGTGTTGCGAAGACTGACAGCTAAGTATATTGACAAGTGTATTTGGATTGAAAGCATCACAGTGTTTTCCATTAAAAATAATACAAGCAACGCTGTTTCAGGCATAACTAAGTATCAAAAGGCAGCAGAAAATTGTGACACAGGAAGTTAAGTGTGACAACGGAAATTGTACGCAGTTACGTAATATATATTAGAAAATTTTACATTTGCAACACTTTGCCCCTTATAGAAATTCCTGTGTCCACCTTGATAATGGGAACTGCCTATGTAAACTTGTCACTCTGTAATTACACCCTTCGAATGTAGCACTTTGATTTTGTGTCTCCCAGCTCCTCAACCTGCTTCCTGCAAAGAAATGTGTATGCTCCAACCACCTTTAACTTCTCTGCTTCCCAAATTGCAGTAACTTTTTCTATTTATATATAAATAATATAAAATTGAAATATATAAAAATAAGGGTAGAATGGATTACTTAAAAATGGGGACTGGATTACATCTGCATGCCTGGCCCAATTATCCATCACCCTCTCACCTCACTTCACCTGAAGACTACATCTGGTCGTCACTCTTCATGTGCAATGCCAGTGGCGATTGACTAGTGTATACGTCGTACATTTTGGCACACCTAGATTTAGTAGCAGTTCTCCTGTAGCATTGCTCATGGCAATCATTGTTTTACAATCCTCAATATAAACAAAATAAAGCACAGGTCCTCCAATTATCTGCCTGTATCTCACTCTCTCTGCATTTGCTAATAGTTTTCTAGGAAACTACTTCAAAAAAAGCTCTAAAACTCTTGCCATAGCTTGTTTTGAATAATTTGATGAAACAAATTCAATGACAGTTATTGACTGTTGAAAGGCATGTTTCCAGCTGTTGCTGAGAAAATCATACTGATGTGTGCTGGGAAATTTTCCACATCGCACAAGCTTAGACTGTGGCATCTTGGGAGCTGCAAGCACAGGTGTGGCTAATAATTCCCTTCAGCTGACAGTGTGACAGCTCTGGGAAGAATATCAACTCCATGTACAGGCTTTTGAAAGAGGCTAAAGCTTCTGAGTAAAAAACTGAATGAAGATCAAAGAAACAAAAAAAGAGAATTTTATAGATAAGTTTAATCTTATTAATTCAATCGGCAATTTTCTATTGTTTTATTATGTTAGAAATTTTACTTTGAGCACTAGATATTTGAGTTCGTGAGAAAGACAAATGGCAGATAGAAAGTTTTTAAAAAACCATGTTATGCTATTTGGTTCAGTTTCTACTTAAAAAAACACCAGATTTTCATTACTTTTCACATCTACAGATTTCTGACTTGTAGCTATTTTATGAATGTGAAATTTGAGCCCATTGGGTAAAAGTGTAAGAGGAATTTGTGAACACACATGATGGATGTGTAATACAGAAAGAGTGACACCTTAAGTCTGATGGACAGGAAATACATAGTTCTACTATTTTTAAATTAAGATATAGGTATACATGATCATTTTTGTTTAGTTGCTAAATTAATGTTTCAAAACTATTTAGATCATTATTACACCTGATTATTTTTCTTCCAATAGCCAGTTTAAAACTTCAAAAGCTAAAAACTCAGTATTCTGTATGCTGGAATTCAGAGTCAAACGGGAGAGCCCTCTATCCACAACCATCAATATTATTTGTGTTAATGCGCATCTCAGAAACTACAGGAAACTTGTGTTTATCCGGCACCCAAATATCCGGAATTCTCGCTTAACCGGCAAAAATCATCCTCCGAAAACTCCTCTCAAATAACCGGCAATGTTGCCGAGTCGCAGTCGAGTCTCCGCGAACGCCGAGTGCTCCGAAAACTCCTCTCAAATAACCGGCAATGTTGCCGATCCCGAGTCCGAGTCCGCGAACGCCGATTTCGTCAGTAGGGGTACTTTTCAAAAGTGCCACTACTCGGCCTCCTGGCGCTGTCGGAAGTCCGAAACACTGCAGTAGCAGGAGTTGATTCTCCCGCGCTGCCTGGAGTCTCTTTGTTAAAAATAGCCTCGGTAGATATAACTCTCCGTTATCCGGTACTTTCGATAAACCGGCACCACGCCGGTCCCGTCGATGCCGGATAAACGAAAGTTTCCTGTAGATCTAAGAAAATATTTATTATTCTACAGGGTTGAAGCTTTCTAATAGCACCCTTGCTAGTTACATAAAAGGTTCAGGAGAAACCATGAAGCTTGCAGAATACAAAAATGTAAGATTCTGGAAAAAAAAAATCTGAGTAGCTGTTCAGGGGGTGACAGGTTGACCTTCGTTTTTACCATCTGTGTGTTCAAAACCACCTGTTGAAGGAAAATCATCTGGTCCCAAATAGTATTAAAAAGGAAATGTAATCAAATTAATAAAAAATGAGTCCAATATTTAAAAGTTTACACTTTTCACTGTCGAACTAGTCATTCAAGGCCGCTTCATGCTGTGGCATTTTGTGACTTTGAATAAATACTGAGCATATACAGTAAACATTAAATCCCTCAAAATTCACACAAAAGTTGCTGTTTTGCAAAACATTGCGGTTAGATGGCAATTTCAGTGGAACATTTTCTCCTTAAGCAGTTCTCAGTTAATCACAATGTACAAAAACCAAAGCATTTTTTAAAAACAACTTAATTCAAGACATAACGAAAGACAGTTTCCATGTTTTCTATTTAACAGGTTTAATAATCTCTTTAGCAAAATTTTTTCCACGAGCTAATCACATTCTCATCCCTCTTCAGACTATTTTTCAGCCAACCCATTTAATCTTCCTAACGCACTGACCATTTTCCCACTATACTATCAATAAAGTAATTACTGCCATACAACTGCAGACACCAGCTTATCTCCAATGACCCACCACATGCATGGATATAAACCTGAACCAGACCACAGATGATTGGGTTAATAGGACCTACTAAGTATCACAGTTGATGCTGTCATACATTTTCAACAAACACCAACACCAACTATGCATGCTACCACGGTCATTTAGGATATGATATGGTTTTACTATCTAAAGTATTCTGGAAATTTACTGCATATCATAACTAAATGTACATGTCCTTCATCCTAAATATCATTAACCTGTCACTCATCATGTGCAGGTCAGTATCTTAATGAAAATAACATGATTTGTCATTTACCTAATTACAACTCTAGATTTTTTCACTTCTTATAAACAAAAAGCAAACATACATTAATTACTCAATAGAATTCTAGCACATTGTCAAATGAAGTCTCAAATTAAGCCGTCTACTTTGACCGATTAGTTCATTATAAAATGTTAGGTACTAAAAAAATAAAGCTTACAAAAAAAGACTTTGTCCAGCATTTTCCAGGTGACTTTAGCTTAATTTAATTTTCCTTCCACACAAACTATTTTACTGATACCAATTTTCCTGTCAAAAGAGTGTAGTTCACTATTAGCAAATTGTTTCATGCTAAATTTGAAAAAACTAGAATATTAAAAATCTCACAAAAATGTTGTAATTTTATTAATTTTCAGCAGCAGAAATTAAAAAGCAGATATGAATCTTTTTAATGCAGTATTTATACTGCCACTTTTGCTTCGATAGAAAATGCTTCTAGATGCACATTGATGCAAAACTGACTAACTCCAGAGTCAGGTCCTGAACTAAAGCCAACCAGTGTGTGACCATGTCCAGGAAGCAGTCTCCAGTCCAGCTTGCAGCTGGTGCAGTCTAACTCCAGCCACAATAAACAGTTTTATCAACCAAAGCCACAAGAATAAAGGAAAAGGGCTCCAGCACTGATCAAGGGCCTTGGTAACTTAATATCAAAAGCAAAAACAGTGCTGCTGCATTAATGTTTGTGCACTGTTGTCTTAAAAGCTTGTAGCCCTTCAAGTCAATTGCAAACCACACAGGCAGTGAGGCATTCCACACGGATACTGTCCATGGCAAAACAATGATATAAAGGGCTCTAAGGGACGAACTCGTGAACTCTTATCTGCAGCAGTGAACTGTCAAATATCTTTTGTGGGAAAGGAAGGTGAGGGTGAAGTCATCGCCATCTAATCATTTGGTGGAATATACACAAATCAATTTGGGTTAAATCATCGTTGCATTAACAGAAGGCTGTACAAAACTCATCTCATTGAACCCAATGTAAATAAGTGATGATCATAATGAGATATTTTTATCCAAGTCATAATATTTACGCTCATGTTTTAATTAGACATATTGTAAAGGATCAAAACTGTACAACTTTCATATCCTACCAGTTCTTGTCTAATTAAGAGTTTGTGCACTGTTGATGTTCTGCTATATACTGTCACCTTGTCACACTGTCATTTAATAAATCACAAGATCAGAGTGGATGAAGAAGACCCTTCATCCCATTCGATCTCGCCCTTCCAGAATGCTAACCCTTCCTATCTTCCCATTACAGCATCTAGCTGTTTCTTAAATAAGTCCAGTATCCTGGTTTTCAACCACTCTTGCTGTAACCCATTCCAGCTTCCGATCAATCTCTGTATGAAGAAGTACTTCCACACTTCTGTCCTTCACAACCCTGGCTCTGCATCTTCTTCTAATGGCCTGGAATATCAAAGTATTGTTTTGAGTTTACTTTAGAGCAGCTAATCTAGACTGACATTTAAAACTGAAGGAGTGCTGCACTGTTAGAGGTGCCATCTTTTAGTTGATATGTTAAATCAAGGTCCCTTTTGCCAATTGCAGTGGGCACAGAAGATCCCATGGTACTATTTAAAGGAGAGCAGGGCGTTTACTAGGTGTCCTAGCCAACATTCCCCCTTTAACCAACACCACTATGAACAAATTAGCACATCATGTGTCTCATTAATGCTTGTGGGACCTTGCTGTGCACATATATGGTTGCCATATCTGCCTACATTACAAAAGTGACCACACTTCAAAAGCAACTGATTGGATATAAAGTCACAAGGACATGCTAAGGTACTATACAAATGCAAGTTATTTTTTCTAATGTTTTTATTCCCTTTAAGTATCTATTATACCTGTAAAAGGCTCCTCTTAAATCTCTCTATTCAAAGCTGAAAAGCCAAAGTATATCAAGTTGTTTCTCATAGCTCTTCCCTCCAACACCAGGGACCAGCCTTGTTGCTCTTCTCTGCATTGCCTCAAAGGCTTGGATGGCCCCTTATGTTACAGCGACAGTACTCCAGGCGTGACCTGACCAGGATATTGTGCAGCTTCAGCATTATCTCTGGGAATTCGAATTCAAGTGATTTGCCAGTATAATCAATTTGCTTTGTTTACATAAAAACGAGAAGTCGCACAACACCAGGTTATAGTCCAACAGATTTATTTAAAATTACAAGCTTTCGGAGCTATCCTGCCCCTTCTTCAGGTAGAGTTACTGTGAGAGAATCTACCAGAATTCACAGAATATAAACACAGAGAAAATGCAGAGATTCAATCTTTCCCTACATCAAAGACACACTAAGAGCACAGCCAAGACAAGACAGCGAAAAACCGCATAGACCTCCTCAGAAGACGAACACGGGACACAACCAACAGAGTACCCTACGTCGTCCAGTACTTCCCCGGAGCGGAGAAACTACGCCATGTTCTTCGCAGCCTTCAACATGTCATCGATGACGACGAACACCTTGCTAAGGCCATCCCCACGCCTCCACTACTCGCCTTCAAGCAGCCGCCTAACCTCAAAAGTACCATCGTTCGCAGCAAATTACCCAGCTGTCAGGAGAACAGCGACCACGACACCACACAACCCTGCCACGGCAACCTCTGCAAGACATGCCAGATCATGGACACAGATACTGTCATCACACGTGAGGACACTACCCACCAGGTACATGGTACATACTCATGTGACTCGGCCAACGTTGTCTACCTGATACGTTGCAGTAAAGGATGCCCCAGAGCATGGTACATCGGTGAGACCATGCAGACACAGACAACGTATGAACGGACACCGCGCAACAATCGCCAGGCAGGATGGTTGCCTCCCAGTCGGGGAACACTTCAGCAGTCAAGGGCATTCAGCCTCGGATCTGCGGGTTAGCGTTCTCCAAGGCGGCCTTCGGGATACACGACAACGCAAAATCATCGAGCAGAAACTGATAGCCAAGTTCCGCACTCATGAGGACGGCCTCAATCGGATATCGGGTTCATGTCACACTACAGAACGTGACTTGTTGCCTGTCTTTCCAGCTTTTTTTTTAAAAAACACAAGAAACAAACACAAGAAACAAACCCAAATGGAGAGGATATGCAGCCAGCAGGTGTTTTGACACGTTGGACCCCCTGGGACACATCTCATTGTCTTGGCTGTGCTCTTAGTGTGTCTTTGATGTAGGGAAAGATTGAATCTCTGCATTTTCTCTGTGTTTATATTCTGTGAATTCTGGTAGATTCTCTCACAGTAACTCTACCTGAAGAAGGGGCAGGATAGCTCCGAAAGCTTGTAATTTTAAATAAATCTGTTGGACTATAACCTGGTGTTGTGTGACTTCTCGTTTTTGTCCACCCCAGTCCAACGCCGGCATCTCCGCATCTTGTTTACATAAGGTGAGCGTATGAGTCAACTAATGTCCCTTGACTAGTTTAATTCCACCCAAAGAATACACATGCCTCCTGATTTTCCTTCCAAAATGCAGTATCTTGCATTTGCCCATCGTGAACTTCATTTCACATTCATCAGCCCAGATACAATCCCTGTTCAGTTCTCCTTCAGCCATGGCTCAGTGGGTAGCACTCTCGCCTGAGTCAGAAGGTTGTGGGTTCAAGTCCCACTCCCGAGACTTGAGCACAAAAAATCTAGGCTGACACTCCAATGCAGTGCTGAGGGAGTGCTGCACTGTCGGAGGTGCCATCTTTCGGATGAAATGTTAAACCGAGGCCCCGTCTGCTCTCTCAGGACGTAAAAGATCCCATGGCACTATTTCAAAGAAGAGCAGGGGAGTTATCCCCAGTGTCCTGGCCAATATTTATCCCTCAATCAACATAATAAAAATAACAGATTATCTGGTCATTATCACATTGCTGTTTGTGGGAGCTTGCTGTGTGCAAATTGGCTGCCGCATTTCCTACAGTACAACAGTGACTACACTTTAAAGGTACTTCATTGGCTGTAAAGCGCTTTAGGACATCCTGAGGTCATGAAATGTGCTGTATAAATGCAAGTCTGTCTTTCCTTCTTTTGGTTATTTTCATACAGTTTCTCTTCCGTTTTGTTCCTGATTATTGATTACGCAATTTTTCCAATCTGCTCACCCTCTTCGCAGTCTTTTTCAGGTTTTCTTCAGTCTCCTTTATCCTGATTCTTAAATTCCACCTCCAGTGCCTTTACCTTGTCACACCTATAACACTGCATAAATATAATGTCTGCCACAGCAAAATTGGATTCTTCAACGATTCATGACAAATTATCACCCTTCACATTTTATTATTTGAAGCCACATTCTGCACACTCACCTCTATTTCATTCCATTGCTTTTGTAAGCAACAATTTTGAACCTTCCCAATTCTGTTCTCAGTTTCATTTATCCACCAAACTTTCCCCTTGTAATGATTCCACAGCATCTTCTATTAGACCGCAGTTTCATCTGATGCAGAGTCCTCTAGATGTTCAGTGTGGAATTTCTTGTTGTCATCTTCCTCCACCCATTGGTGCGGCCACATCCACTGCTTCCCATTCAACTGGTTCACCAAATCCTTCCTCTTGTTGCTTACTTTGATTTTCCTCGGGCACAATTCCCCAAGTATTTGATCTCATGGTACTACCCACTGCTCTCGCTCTTTATTGCCATACGTGGTCCTGCAAAATGCCCCATCTAACTAAACTTGCAGCACAATTTTGACACCAAAAATTAACAGAAATTTCACAATATGCTGAAGGATTCAAGAGTCTGAGAACAACAACAACTATTGCGCCTTTAACATACAGAAACATGTCAAGGCACTTCAAAGAGGTGTGTGGCAAACAGATGGTAAACCAAGCAAGCAAGATTAAGGAAGATCACCAAAATCTTGGTCAAATAGATGGGTATAAACAATTCTCCTCACCTTGTTTTACTGAGGTCATTTGAACAGTATTACACTGCCAAACTACTGGTTGTAACTGAGCCATCTTTTTTAGACTTTTTAGTTTACCTCTTCAAGGTTAGATCAATTCAGGTACCAACAACAGCTTTTAGATAGATGAAACCCCACTGTTAGACTAAAAAGAGTAAATGCACTCAGCCTTGGAGCCTGAAAAAAACCACTCCAATTAGCACCACAGTTAACACACCTGCGAGGTGTTGGGACAATCCCAGCATGCACACACACTGAAGATAAGTAATGCTGTCCGTAACCAACCACTCCCTTTTAATCATAGTGACGTTGAATCTATATTTAATATCCAAATTAAGGAATAGGAATGTTCAGGAAAAATCCCAACAGGGATCCACTCCTCATCCTATATTTTCTCATATATACAAAATATGCTAAAAGCATAAGCAAAAAATTTAGAATTAAAGGCGGCATACAATTCCCTGGTGTGTACTGAATCAGCTGATCAAAGGAGTTGTGGTAAAAATGTTAGAACTGGCCTCAGCATCCCTGCACTACGGAGGGAATGCATCACTCAGATTTTGATTGCTGTCTGAAAATGTCAGTATTGTTCTTTCCACTCCAAGTTAAGATCATTTATGCATACAAATAATAAGGGTAGCCCAACACAGACACCTATGGAACATGTATCCCATCTCTCCAGTCCAAAAAAATTATTTCACACCTGTCATCAACTTTTTGCCTTCCAATAATCCCTTCATCTATTTGGCCACATTCCCCTTAATTCCATTTGCCATTATCTTTGCCATAAGCTTCTTATCAAATGCTTTTTGAAAATCCATATAAACCACATCGACTGTTTTTTTAAATCTATCCTCCTTGTTATTTCTCCAAAGAATCTTTCAGGTTGGTTAAGCACGACCTACTTAAATCCGAGCTTAAACTCAAGAAAGCCAGTTGTAACCCACAGTACGGTGTACATTTTATACTCTTCAAAAAGGAAGCATGCAGAACTGGGCTATACCCTGGATTTTCTATGGGGGCCTGAGAACCTCCTTGGAAGGAGAAATGACTCACCCCATCAGCATCATCATCTGACAACAGAGGAATTTCTATGGGATCCTACTTAACGAGCCTTCTGGATAGTGCACTAATCCCCCAATGTCTCGAGTGGATTTCCCTATTTTCAGCCAACAGCTACCTCTCTAACATTAAATATGGAGTTGCAAATTGGAACCCAAAGTCTCCTTCCACCCAGAGTGGCTGAGTTTGGATCATGAAGACCAATATTCCTTTCGAGTGATACTGGCTAGCCTAAATGCTTATCTTTGTACATGCCCAATGTGCTGAAATTGTGAGATGATAAAAGCAGCACGCAAAAGTCAAGGATATTTGATAACAGAAAAGCTCCACTGCACTCTGAACACATTTTAAACCAGTGCTGTCAGCAACCAAATGTCTGAAATATGATGAAAATTGAGCTTCTGCCTGAAAAAGCTTAGAAATCCTGGTAGTTTTAAGAAATGCAATGCTGCAATTCAGACACCGTCTAAGTTTAAAAGTTTTAAAAAACTAAATGAAAATAAAACCAAAGCTGAAAAATAGCAGTCCATACTGCAACAGAGACAATAAATCATCGCAAGCTAGAAGGTATAACAGAGACAGAGGCAAAAAAATGTTTATGTAAAAATATATCCCTAAAGACCAGAGTAGCTCTGATCAACATGCATCTTTCTTCCCTGCAGCAAAGGTTCGAGACCCCAGAGCTACTATTTGACAATGGGACAAATCAATCTGCTGTTTGTCGCAGAAACTAATTAACACATTTATTCAGTGCAGAGATATTCAATTAAAAGATCATTCTAACACATAACTTAGCAGTTGACACAAAATGCCAAGTAAAAATATATGTAATAGCTTTCCAAGAAACATATGTTTGAAGTGAGATTTAAAGAAAGAAATCAAAACACACCACAGAATATTACTGAATTAATGATCAGCACTTAAATTCACGTGAATAATGTTTTGAAATATCAAATAAAAGAGCTATTAAAATGCATCATAAATGACCTTCTGGTATCTAAAAACAAATGCAAGAACTACAGATCTGTATATTGTTTTCATATCTGCATTATCACCCAATTTAGAATAAGTAGAGTACATTTTTTAAGCTGACGTTATACTGTCATTACGGTGCAGTACTGGTACTGTTTCTGAAAATGCAGGGTTACTCTGTCCATTCAAACATAATAAAGCTTTGAAAATTGTCAACCAGGGAGTCCAAGCACATGCATTTGAGATATGCAACATGCATTTGAGATACGTAACATACATGATATATAATGCACTCAATCAAAATTCTTCCACACTCACTTCTGGTCCAATTAATACTGTTGTTGCATACTGCTGTTGCATATTAAAAGAAAGAAGAAAGACTTGCATTTCTATAGAACCTTTCACGACCACCGGACGTCCCAAAGTGCTTTACAGCCAATGAAGTACTTTTGAAGTGTTGTCACTGTTGTAATGTAGGAAACAATAATTGTCGTGCAAAACCATCCCTTACAAGTGGCCTTGCAACTAGGGTCAATCTTGATATTGCTATCAACTTGATATTATACTATATCTGACATTGGTGCAGTGTAAGATTCTATGACAGTGATGTCGAACATGCAGTAAAACTGCAGCAACTGTCTTTTTATTTGAGGGGAAAAATTGTGATGGGCCACAGCCAACAGTGAAGAACATCACCAAGGCTGAAAAGAGTGGAAGAATAAGGTAAATAAGGAAGTTGTAATCATTTTAGGGGTAATTTTGAACTTTGTCACCAGGGTGGTAACCTGTGGAGTGGATTGCACACCCGTTGTAGAACCTAAAGATAACAGCAGAAAGCAAAGACTGGGGGAGGCATACAGTTCAGTTTTGAGATCCTGGAAAAAATGAGATCGAGCATAGTTTTCACTTCAACACAGTGAAAATGTTGAGAGGAGGAAGAGCATATACAACACCACATTTGTTGCTCAGAAGTTGAATAAAATCCAGAAGGGCAGTATCTATAAAAAAGAAATGAGAGGGATTGCCACAGAGAGACAGGGAGATTGGATGCCAGAAAAAGTGGAGTGGTCACGTAAAAGTTGATGCGTTTTTTTTGTAAACAATCTAACAGTGCAATACAAATGTTATAAGTCCTCCTCCTCAAGTTCCATATTGCACTTCATCGAGGTTAAAAGCTATTGAGGGAAAATTAAGGGTTTGGGATTAAAGAACAAAATAAGCAGACACTTCTCAAAGGAGGATGCTTTAACAATGAAAGGAGATGCGGGACTTGATTAAGAGACCAGCAGAGATAATGAGGCAAAGAATGTCAATAGATGCACCAATTGGAGATATCAAATGTTATAGAATTGTAGCATTGGTTGGACTTGAAAAAGGCATTAAGAAATTGTCATTGGAAGACAAATTATTTTCATTGACCCAGCAGTGCAGAAACAGAACTCTGGAGGTGGTTTCTCCTTATAATCGCTGGAGGGGATGTGCAAAACATTCACAAAAGAATGATTTCGCTTCAAATAGTTTTAAGAGAAATATCCAACAAAAACAATGCACTAGTTGAAGCTAAATCGTTCTTTTGTGAATGTTGTGCACATCCCCTCCAGCGATTATAAGGAGAAACCACCTCCAGAGTTCTGTTTCTGCACTGCTGGAGGAACTAGCACCACCTCATTTATATTGCAGCACTGCCTTCAGCATCAGCTCTATATTATAAGAACAGAATTAATAAACCTGGTTGCTATTCAGATTCAAAAACAAAACTGCAAATCAAGTTCTAAACAACAAAAGGGACCATTTGAACTATCAAAGTTTTGACGGCTAACCCCTTTTACCCATTTTTGTCATTACATTTATCAGCAGGATCTGGATTTTAGGGTGGCTGTGTTTTTACAGAATTTTTAAGTGAAAACAGTTTCAAAGTTGAGTTAGATGCCTCAGAAGATCAATTTTGAAAGTGTTTGACAAAAATGGTTACTGCTCATCGGTCTGTTTGCAGTGCTCCTATTCAATATTGCAAAAATGCAGCACCTAAGAATATATACACAGCAACCACCATCATTAGTTCAATGTGAATTAAACTCCCACCTATCATTTAGAATGTGAGTTAATTCAGATCTGTGGTTAATAATTTCAGATTTAATTCAAATTAACAGTGTGCATGTAAATGGGGCTTCTGAGTAAAAATCTTAAAAGGTTTCTTAGATCTACATAGGTCCATATGGTACCAAAAGGCTGTGAAAATCTGCTCCTTCCCTCTGTTTCTAACTATGTGAATTACATGATTTCCTCAACAGTGCAAATACTGTACAAAACTTACATTAATAATTGCATTTCACTAATGATCAGGTATCTATAGGAGTAGAGAGAAATCCCCTCATTTCATAAGCACTTAGCCCAATCATTAAATTCTAAATACTTAAAGTCAATCTACAGTAACTGCCCAAAGAGCGATAATTTGCTAATTCTTCACAGGTAATCAGTTGAAAATTGGAATACAAGAACACAATTAGTTGCACTAAATTTAACAGCTGTTCCGTTCACATAATTAGTTTCACTAGAACCATCTGTATGTTGACTTCATAGAAAGGTACCATAGTTAAAACAAACCAGAGCATAACTTTAAATGTGCAGTGGTATTATAAAATTTGTATTTAACTAGCAAATGTGTTTTAAAGTACATACAGTACTGATTTGTATTTATGAAGTGCCTGAAGACCCAAAGACTTCTTTAAACTAAATTTATAGCTTACATGTGAACTGTTTTGCTTCACACTTTGATAACTCAGGTCATTTAGAATTTAGCAGCCAGGGAGGAAGGAAAAAAAAAAGAAAACCAGAAACACCAAAAGAAAACACATGGACAATTATATTTAGAACAGACTCATGACAAAAAGCAGATACACATACTAGCACCAAAAGGAAACTACACTTAATTAAATGTATACTTGCACCTGGAATCTTGCCCTAATAAAAAGTGAAACGATTAATTTCTAATGTTTTAAAGGAAATGAGATCAGTATTTTTGGCATTGTTCTTTATGTTCCAAATATTAATGTTACTCACAATGTTGAGCCAAATCGCTTACAAAAGTACAGAATTTCATAAAAGCACCCACAAAAAAATTGCAATTTTATTAATAGTAATACTCAGCAAAATGAAAAATGTTTTCAAAATATTTCAAAATTAACATATGCATGTTAGAATAGTTTTGACAATACAAGCTAGCATACTGCAATGGTAGTAATGCCATTGATACAGAAAATTTGAATAAATATGTGCATTTCAATTGTATGACCATTTTAAAGTTACAGTATATTTTGATGAAAAATTGGCTAAAATTTAGATGTTACATATTTGATCACATTCAAACATTGGTTGACTGTACACATGCAGTACGAATTCTGAAAACGGATGTTTTATAATTTTGGTAATTCTGTTTATTTTACGCAAATAACCTCATCTATGACCCCCAATACATTGCAATTATTTTTTCCTGAATAACTGTCTTTGAACTCTACATCTAACATTCCAGTCAGAGTCTTAAGGATGAAAGTCTTACCCTTTTAACAGTTGTTAAGGGATCAGAAGCAAGTATGGGTAATAAAACTTCAGCCAATTTGTATACTAGGTGTCTCATTCAATCATTTTATTTTTAGCCAGATCAGAAGTATCTCGGTGCTTCAACAATTGGGCAATTTTGTCAAGTGCATGGACCCTGTTACTGAGAAATAAACATCGACAAAAACAGCTCAAAATTAGCAGATTTACAAAATTGATCTACTTCCAGTATGGCTCTGTGTAAAACAGCCATTAAAGAAAAATGGGCAGATTTTAAACTAACTAACCAATATGGTATACTCGATGCCGTGTTATTTTGACCAGCACTATCAATGCAAATCCCAACAGAAAAAAATTGACAGCTGAAAAAATATAGTAATATTGCTTATAGTCTGAGAATTGAAAATATCACACTGCACAACTGTCAGCTAAACCTCAGGTACACTGATGTTTAATATAGGTTAAGCCAAGAAGTGATACCAAGATGAAGTATCAAACAGAATGTTAGTACTGCTGACTGTCCCCCCTCCCCATGCTCAAAGATGACTAAAGAATAATATGAAATTTGCACAAGAAGGAATAAAGAAGCATTATTCAATTTGATACAATTTATGACTAAATTTGTTTAATCTAGTAGCCACACCATGCTTTGGTTTATTAAAATGCAGCGTGAATTATCTAAATAGGAATTTTGTTCTGAAGTAAAGTCACCACCTTTTGTCATGTCCAAAACCAAAGAAAATGGCTGGATAAGGACAGATAGAACATGGCATAACATCGAGATTTGGTGATTTCTTTGCTCATGGTACAACCTGAATATCTAATGTTTCTAATCATGAGATAAAAAAGCAGGTGGAAAAAATTTACAACTTTAAGCATTGGACCAGTTTACATTTTTGAGATTTCAGATCATGTCAAAAATCAGACTCTTGGGCCGAAAACTAGATAGGCAGTGATCATTGTGTAAGAAGGAATCCTTACATCAATCTTGTGCTGTTGTGTTTCCTTTCATTATAAAAATTCATTATAAAAATGCATTCAAAGAAACAGAAATATAGGTGCAAGTCTCAGTGATGATAAATTAACAAAAATCTCTCAAAACATTGCAATAAAACACCAAAAGAATGACTGGTTCCTGCAGCACCTGGTTGTAATTTAAAGAGAGCCTCTGTGCAATTGCAAGAAACTCGCGTATACGACTCAGAAAATTAGGGACTGAGCCATTATTATGGACGGAGATGCGTTCAGGCAAAGGAATCAATAGACGATCGTAAAAATCAAGGCGATTTGGGCATATTGTACTTATGCGCGTAACTCATTTATGCCCAAAATTCCACAATCTTTTAGGCCATGTATTAGCTTTGCACTCTGATTGTGCATGTCTCTAGGTGTAAATACACAGGAAATTCCAGGCCATGGACTGCAACATAAATACAAGTTACTTGCACCTTGCAGCTCCATTTAAGTACTGAAGTGAGATTGAGGCTGTGTGGTACAACAGATGGAGCACTGGACTTCTCGTGAAAAATTCAGGAAATTATTCAAAAGTCTGGGAAGAAGTCTCACGAGTTTTAGTTGGATTAGAAGATTTTGGGTTTAAAACCCACATCAGTATTTGTACGTTTGAGGGTTGATATTCTGAAAGGATGAGATTAAATGGCCAAAGGACCGACTTTATCCAAATTTACCGAATGATGATGTGATTTCAATATTACATAGAATATACAGCACAGAAACAGGCCCTTCAGTGCAACTAGTCTGTGCTGGTGTTTATACTCCACACGAGTAACCTCCCATTCCATCTACCTCATCTCAGCCTTTCTATTCCCTTTTTTCTCATGTATTCATCTTGTTTCCTTCTGAAAGCAGCTAAGCTATTTACCTCAACAACTTCCTGTGGTAGCGTGTTCCACATTCTAACCACTCTGAGTAAAGAAATTTCTCCTTACTTCCCCATTGGATTTATTAGTAACTACAGGAAACTCTCGTTTAAACGACACCTAAATATCCGGAATTCTCTAATAACCGGCAGAATTCATACTCTGAAAACTACAGTATACAGTCGTTTATAAGTTTTGTTTTACTGTTAAGTAATTAAAGAGTTATGGATTACCCTCAACTAGCATTACTGTACTTAATCAAGCATCTTCCACCATCCATTTAACACAACATTCTGTAGGGGAGTACCCAATTATACTGCACATTTCTTGATTTTTTTATTTTTGTTTGTTAAAAATAGCCTTGGTAGATATACCTCTCCGTTTTCCGGAATTTTTAATCAACCGGCACCATCCCGGTCCCGTCGGTGCCGGATACGAAAGAGTTTCCTGTATCTTGTATTTATGGCCCCGAGCTTTGGATTCTCCCACAAGTGAAAATATTCTCTCTACATCTACCCTGTCCAATTCACTCATAATTTTAAAAACCTCTGATCAGGTCTCCTCTAAGTCTTCTCTTTTCAAAAGAAAAAAGCCCCAACCTGTTCGATCTTTCCCACTAGCTGTAATCTTTCAGTTCTGGTACCATCTTTGTAAAACATTTTTGCACTTTCACCAGTGCTTCTGTGTCCTTTTTATGGTATGGAAACCAGAACTGTGCACTGTACTCCAAGTGCAGCCTGACCAGGGTCCGATACAAGTTTAACATAACTTCACTACTTCTGAATTCTACACCCCTAGTAATAAATCCCAGAGCTTTGTTAGCATTTTTAATTGCTTTGCTGACCAGTGATGCTGCTTTTAATGATTTATTCACCTGTATCTCTAGATCCTTTTGCTCTTCTATCCCATTCGGTTTCTTATTTTCTAAGGTGTAGGTGATGCTTCTATTTTTCCTATCAAAATGTATCACCTCACATTTATTTGTTAAAGTTCATTTGCCACTTAATTGCCCAGTCTGCAAGTTTTCTAATATCTTCTTGCATTAAATAATGTTGCATTCTTCCTCAGTGGTTGCTATACCCACCATGAGCCTACCGTGTGGTACATTATCGAAGGCCTTTTGAAAAACAACCATTCACCACTACTATCTGCATTCTGTCCTTCAGTCAATTTCGTACCCACGCAGCCACTGCTCCTTTAATCGTTGCTAACAAGTCTAATATGTGGTACTTAATCAAACGCCTTTTGATAGTCCACATACACAACAACAACTGCACGACCCACATCAAACTCATGCTGGCTTTCATTTATGATCCCACATTTTTCCAAGTGGCAATTAATTGTCCCGGATTATTCGCCCCAATAATAACTTCAAGGTGTCTTCAAGCCGGGGTGGGGGGGGTGATAACAGGTGCGAAACCCAGAAGAAGTTTCAGCGTGTCGAGTACACAAAAACTGTTGTTCATCAGGGTGGGGGGAATGATTCAAAAGTATTGTTCATGCCTCCCCTGCAACAAAACAGTTTCCATAAGGACATTTATTCAATATCAAATTCTTATCAAAGTTGGCCTGAGATTACTAGGAATGACCAAATTTGAGAATGCACAACCCAAGTAACATGCATAATTAAAATTCAAGTAAAATCAAACACACACCTGGAATGGGTGTTAATCATAGAAATTTACAGCAGAGAAGGCGGCCATTCGGCCCATTGTGTCCGTGCCAGATGAAAAAGAGCTATCCAGCCTAATCCCACTTTTCAGCTCGTGGCTCACAGCCCTGTAGGTTACGGCACTTCAAGTGCAGATCCAAGTAAGGGTGTTAAGTATTATTACAAAACAAAATTGTTACTTTTCTTTTAGAATGCGGAAATCTTTAACTGTCTGTAATTGGAATATTACAATATGGCATATTTGTGATATTCAGTTAGCCATTATTTTCCCAATCATAAAATGAAAGTCCTAACAACTAACCGATCATGACAAAAGGAGTAATGGGGTTTTAAACATATACATACATAAAAATTAAAGGATTAATGTTGTTTTTCAATGTTGTATGGTAGATATACCATGGCTTTTCAAACACTATTCACAGTGTTGATAAGATCTTCATGCTGCAGGGCTCCTTAGTTTTAATAGACTTTCTCACAAGTAACTGCTTTAATAGAAAAATCAATGATTCTTTACACAAATTATTATAGCAAATTGCTCCATAATGCTCCCAGGACATAAAGGTAACTTATAAACATTTTCACAGCAGATACAAAATCTTTTGGGAATATCAATTTATGAGGATCTCAGGCCAACGATGAGGTTAGGCTGTTGGTTCCAGCTGATCATGTATTGAACAGAATAGGGCTGGTAGTTTATGTGACAAAAGTGACTGTATAATTTACATGTCCTTTTTGAAGTATGATTGGGGTTGGATTAATTGACAAATTTGCTCTTCAACAAATACTTCCAAACTAAAACAATTAGCAGCATCAGTCAAGGGCACTGTGTCCCATATAACATAATATTGTGAGCAGATGTTCAATAAATATTTAGCTTTTAAATTTGCACGGGACAATGTAATATGCCCTGCAGTATTGATTTTTACATAAATTGTTCAAAAAAGAAACTAACTACAAAAAGTACTAATTTTAAAAATGTATTCAGATATTTACTGCAACTTTATTAAATTGAGTTTAATTTTATACATTTCAATTGAACACTGGGTAAACATTTTATCTTCTTAGTAAACAAATGTTAAATGGACAATCATCAAACCCAGGTAATAACCAGCGATCCTCATTATGAACTGCAGGCAATATCCACAACCCAAGCTGCAGTTATTCTGTACAAATAACATTGACATTTTTTATTTTGTAGCAACAAAGCTGTGATTTACAGTAAAACCTACATAAAATAAACTGACAAAAATAAATCTGAGAGATGATTTTGCACTTAGAAAAATGTAAGTTATTATTCATAATATCTATTGTATTGTCGAAGGTTAAATTTTAAATTTTTCTTCTTTCTAGACTCATTGTGTTCCACGCACTGTCCCCCATCCATGTAACTGGGCAGCTGAACCACTTCCAGGCCTCCAACAATAGGCAAACAAGAGCATGCCATAGTGACTCACTCCAATTTACTCCCAACACCTATGGGTGAATTTCCTGGCCTTCACACAGCAACATGACTGAGACGAGGAACTCAAAAAGTTGGGATTCACAAATGTGAATCCATATTGTATTGCGGCGCAGCATGGTAAGCTCCAACACACAACACCATTACAACATTGATCCAATTCATGTTTAAAAAGAAAAGACACGACTTAAGGAAATGTGAAATACAGGCTATGATCCGAGACTAATAAAATCACAAGCTTGCTTCATGCAGAATTATAATGTAGGCTGGAGTGCAGTACAAGACAGCAGACGACCAAGGAGTTAAGATGATGTCACAATCCGTCTTTCGGATGAGACATTAAACCGAGGCCCCGTCTGCTCCCTCAGGTGGACGTAAAAGATCCCATGGCACTAATTCGAAGAAGAGCAGGGGAGTTATCCCCGGTGTCCTGGCCAATATTTATCCCTCAATCAACATAACAAAAACAGATTATCTGGTCATTATCACATTGCTATTTGTGAGAGCTTGCTGTGCGCATATTGTCTGCCACGTTTCCCTCATTACAACAGTGATTACACTCCAAAAATATTGGCTATAAAGCGCTTTGAGACATCCGGTGGTCATGAAAGGCGCTATATAAATGCAAGTCTTTCTTTCTTCTTCAAGCCTGGAACAGCTTAACAATATCATTTGAATTCAATGAAGTGTAATTTCTCAAATCACATTCCAACTTATGTTATTCATTAAAATGCATACTATTGGAATTATAGGGCATTTTAACTCCATTTTAAATTTTGTCAGTGGTTGGGATAATGGGAAGAATGGGCATATCCATGATAAAATGCAATCACAATAACTGACTTTAAATTATGTGACATGAACTGCAATCAGATTGAGTTTTATTTCACTGCATGATTCAGAAAAATAACAGCTATAACAAGTGCTTCACACAAGTGGAATTCTACATGCCAGAATTTCCTCATGAGTATTCAAACCTTCCAATGTACTGAAACCTCAAAGGAAACAACAGAATGTGTGATTCATTTTTGTTATCAGTCTGTTCTGTCATTCAAATGGAAAGATCTACTTTTTGGATCAAAAGTTCAGATCAAGTCCAGCTAAAATTAAATTCTGTGGGGGGAAAAATAATCCGAGTGTAAATACAGATTCTGGTACATTCACATCAGTAGGTAGGATATGGGTTCACAACTACAATTCTCCACGCCATATCGGGAAACAGAGCACACATTTTAAGTAAACTGAGAAGTACTAAAAAATGTTATGCTGACCTTCTAATAGCCAAAGCCATCCACACCTTCATTCACATTGTCCGGCAATTTAATAAATGTAAGTACATGCAGTAACCCTTGACTGCCACTAGATGCCCCCTGTACGTTTATAAAGATTATGATTTACAAAACATACCTTTGATATCTAGTGATTGAAAATAGGCACTGACTATATTATAAGATCAATTCCTGCTTAGAATATTACAGCATAGGAACAGGCCATTTGGCCCACTCGGTCTGCACCAGTGTTTTTCTTCCCATGAGCTATCTAGTCTAATCCCACTCTCATGCTTGCTCCTCATAGCCTTTAATATTCCTCTTTTTCAAGCAACTATCAAATTCCCTTTAAAACTTATGAATACTGTTCCAATGGATCGTGGCAAAAAAAAATCTCGCATTCTAACTATCCTTTATGTAAAGACATTTTTCTAACCTTCCCTTTTTATTTTTATCTTAATTTTTGCACCCTATTGTAACTATGTCACAGATCAATGAAGACAATTTATCACTATTTACCTTAATGTAATCTTTCTTAATCTTGAAGACCTCTATCAAATTATCCCCCAACCTTTGGAGCTCCAGTGAAAAAAACTCTGATTTCTCAAGTCTTTCTTCTTGCATGCAACTTCTCAGGCTCGATTGTAACAGCCCTGAGGAGGCGGGTCTGTTGGGAAAATCATGAAAAATGGCTTCAGACACCCAACCCGCCTCCACCCGATTTTCCTGAGTGTCTGGTTAGCCGCTCCCAAGCTGACCTGTCTCCAACCAGTGGGACAGGTAGTTAAGGCAGTTAACAGCCTGTTAACTGCCTTGCTAATCCTATTTTCATAGTGGTTTCCCATTTTCCTGCTTCTGGCTCCTGTTTCCCGACACAGAAACAGGCCAGGTTCAAGGAGACGAGTTGCTGGAGGACATGATTTGTATGCATTGGTGGAGCGCTTTAAAAGCGCCCCTGAAACATGGCTGACATTCAAATGCAACAACTTTGCTGTTGTAGGTATGGGATAACATTTTGTACATCTACTGACCTTCTGACTGTTCAAGCTGACACCCATCTGCAGTGTGTCATGAATGGAATTATTTCAGGTCACTTCGACTGTGCGCTTGCAAGATTGTTACCTCAATTGAAATCTATAGCAAGGGGATGGGAAACATTTATGCCCTTGTTCTTTCATCCCCTCCCCCTTTTCCCAGCATTATACTTGCTTTAAATCTATTTCATTTCCTGCTTTTTTCCAGTTCTGACGAAAGGTCTTCGACCTGAAACGTTAACTCTGTTTCTCTCTCCACGGATGCTGCCTGGCCTGCTGAGTTTTTCCAGCGTTTTCTGTTGTTATTTCGGATTTCCAGCATCCGCAGTATTTTGCTATCGTATTTATGCCCTCTCATCCTGGGCCTCATAATCGGGGGAGTAGAAGCCGCATGGCTCACCACATATCTTCCTGGGAAGAGTAGGAGGAGGGCGAGGGGAGCCTTGCATGCCCTGTTGTGACCAATGCAGCATCTCTCCAGTTCACTGCTGCCCGTCAACCAGGGTATGCACACTGCCATGCCACACTACCATAAGCTTACTCTTCGACCATAGGTGGCCACCATATGGCTCTGTAATTGCAGGCGACACTTGTCCAACATCATACTTCACCTCTGCTATACCCTATATTTCCTATCACTTTTAACATCAGCATTACAAATGTAAGTCGCCCTGAGCCCTCAATGCGCTTTTGCCATTTCCTACAACATATAGGCCACACAATCAACTGTTTGCCATAATTTATCTTTAACACATTTAAAAATATACCAACAGTCAGAAAAAAAGAGAATCACCCCCCAAGTGAATCCCCTTGTGACTATAGGTGCTCACTCTTTCTCTTACACGTGCTTCTACATGGTGCTTCCCGTGGCTTCAGCAGATGTGGAGGCACCTTGCTGACTAGGATGCTGTGCCTGCTTAGACGCCTTTGGCGGGCATCCTCTGGGTTTGGGAGCCTGGGAGGGTTCTTCAACAGTCTGCTCTTCCTGCGGCTGTGCAGGGGCTTAAACGGCCATCTCAGCTGTCGCTGCAAAGTGGGTCACTGACCGAGAGCTCCGCAGTGGCATGGTCGTGCGAGCGCTTTGAGAGGAGCCCACACTTCCTTCTGTCCTGCCAACAACATCCTTCTCATGGGTCAGCCGCACCTCAGTGCTGGCAAGTGGCAGGAGAGCACCTTGCTGCACTTCAGGGGGGGCCATGAGGACCCGTATCTGCACTGGCAGTCCTCCTCAAAACGGCGTTCATGAAGCTCTGGTCTCTCTGCTCAATAGCTACCCATCGCTCCTCCAGAGATGTTATTCTATTCTGAACAGTCACCATGTTTTCCTGACTTTGGCGACTTATTTCCTCCATGGGCATAGCCATCCTTCCCACGGAGGTTGCCATCCTATCCATGGTGGTGCGTTCATGCGCCATTGCCTCCACCACAGCAGTGCTGATGTTAGAGATGGACTCCTCCATTCTCTCCACACTCGCACTAATCCTGGAGGCAAACCCTTCCAGAGATACCTGCACTTGTTCCTGTATTTCACGAACCATTCTTTTTCTGGATGGCCCCAGAGGCACAGCGTCTGCATGCAGCTCAGCAGAGCTAGGAGAGTCCTGCGACCTCCGAGGAGGAATCTCCACTGCTGTCGCCGTCTCCACCATCTGCTGATGCTCACTTGTGCACTGTGATAAACCAGGTGGCAACACTACTCTAACTCGCGATGCCCCCACCGAGGTGTGCGTTGCTGCGCTGGTGCTGGGTGCGCTGAGTCCTGGTGACGCTGGTCCCTCAGAGGCTTCAGGTTCCTCTGAGGAGATGTCCGGGTCTTCGTCCTGGATCGTGGGGCGCTCGATGGTCCTGTGGGAGAGTAAAGGCTTGAATTAGACATCTGATATTGATGTAGCAGACACATCCTTTTGAGCAGATGATACAAAGCGATTGTCTATGAACATCCTATTGCATTGCTTTCTGAGAGGGATGAAAATCTATTATGTCACCAGCTTCCTCTGGTGTGCCCGTCTCTCCATTGCCCACTTCCAGGTCCTCGCCGCCTCCAAAATTCTCGTTTGCTGCCTCCTCAGCACTGGTCAATGTTGCAAGGGTAGCTGTTCCTCCTCAAGTCATTGCTCTCTCCCTCTTATTGTGGGCTATCTTTTCCTGCAAGGAGGGACACAAGCGGTGTTTCAGCCACAGTGATGGAGTGAGTGAGATTAATCCCTACCATAGAAGCTTTGAGGGAGACGAAGATGGGGTAAGGTGCCAAGAGAAAGATAGCTCCCTGTGCGTTGTTAGTTGTTGTCACCGCATGACAGTGAGAGCGAGTCTAAGGGGTGCATAGGCAGGATGATGAAGTGATTCAGTGCAGAGACAGAGATGGATAGGAAAGCGTGCACGGGAAGTAAGAGTAAGGTGGGATGTGAAGAAGAAGGCTTACAAAGCAGAGTGCAGGTGATGAGAAGAGAATGGAAGCAGAGTGAAGACAAGTGAGATGGGACACTCACTTTTGATGTTCTCATAAGATCATTAAGCCTTTTGCGGCACTGGATCCATGAGCATGCATAAATGCACCTTGCGTTCACCTCCTGAGCAATGCGCAGCCAGGCACCTTGGTCTGCTGAGGAGGCTTCCTCCGGCCATCAGGAGGGAAGAGAATCTCCCTGCGCCCTCTGACAGCATCGACAAGAACTTGGAGGAACTCATCATTAAACCGAGGAGCTGCCTCGCCTCTGGAACAAGTCATAGCTTTGAAAAGAAGTGTAGGAAACCACAATGGAAAGGCTCAGGCTGGAAGGCAGATTTAAAAGCAGCTGTTATTATGATGTCATCAGAGGCGGCCAGCCAACCCGATCCCACTCATTGGACCGGCCAGCGCGCCTCCATGAAATTAACAAGGTACTTTTAATAAAAATTGTAACTCTGCAGCTGTTCCTGCCGGAAGCGGCTCCCGAACCCGCCCACCATGCAACCCGACTCGGGAATTAAAATCGAGCACCTCGACCCTGGTAACATCCTTGTGATCCTGTGCTGCAATTTTCCCATTGCTTTTATATCCTTCTTATAGAGAGTGCCAAATACTGTACTAACGTATTTAACAACTTTTCTTTCATCTCTAGGACCTGGGTTTAAAACTCACCTAGAAAAATAGGATCAAAGTCTTCTCTCATGGCTGTTAAGGTCACACGTAAAATTAATTCAGGCAGTTTAAACCCGGTTCCAGTCAATGGCATAAAACTGTTCATAAATAGCAGGTACACTTAGAGAGACCACAAAGATAGCTGATGCAGCAAGTGATCTTATTCCAAGGTTGGGGTTCAAAACACTGCTGGATTATTATAAAGAGAGTTTTATCTTGCATTAAATCCATGCTGTACAGTATTTTATCTAAGATGCTGGTTGCATTGAGGAAAAGAGTAGAAAAGTACATTATCCTTAAACACTTTGAGGAACACCAAAAAACCTCAAAACAAATTACTAAGTGTTTCACATCACATATACTTGTTTAAGTTAAATAATATAGTCCATTTACTTGCTGGCCAACGGTTTGATTTTGCATTGAAAATAGTTCCACATATTGGTTGGCACATCTCATAAAAGAACTAAAGCATACAGATACCAAAAATGCGGCTTAAAATATATATGTCTCTTGTTATTAATTTGTGCACAGCTCTGTATTCTAATTGGACGCTGAGCAGTCTTTAACTCTCAACTGAGGATTCCATTGTGACCGTGTTACCCTGCACAGTCCATTTATTTTATTGACCATTCTCAACCTAAATCTTGCCCCCACCATAAACACACAATAATATACATAGCATAAGGTGGAACTATTCAATGCTTCTGGTATTACTTAGGGAAATGTAATAATTGCATTTTTTGTGAATAGGAGATGTAACAAAAGTCTAATTGTAGGCATTGTCACTACTACACTTCGAAATTCGAACTACTAGTGAAAGAGCAGAATCAAGACTAAAAAACATGTTATTCGGCTAGGTAGAAGCAAAGGAAGGTGGAAAATATACACAAAATCAGAGACGGGATACAAAATCATGTTCAGGATAAGGATAAAACATCAAGAACTAGGAAAAAATTTAATGAATCAGGGAGGGGATTCAATTCCAAACGGATTCTAATTTTCAATGCAATTTAAGTGTTAAAAATCACAGAGCACATTTAATATTAAACATTTTTCTGGAAGTGACTGACAAAGGACTTGAATTTCACCTGGAAACAAATATAAATTTATCACACTGAGCCAGCATGCAAATTGCCCTATTAGCTCCAATAAACAATAGCCTCAAAATAACCTTGACCAATTAATCTGTAAATCTCTTCACACCTATTTGAAACATTTCTGGCACCCCTTTCACACTCTTCTTACCTCCTTAAAGTGAGAGTCTGTCTCTTCTCATTTTATTTGATTTCCCTTTTCTCAGTTTCAGTTCTGTTTCTACCCTTCTTCGGTGATTTTACATATTCAAATACAGTCACAACCAAATAAATATAGATATGGTTGGAAAACTGAGTATGATGATCTGAGTCGGCTCAACTGAAGTACACACTGTCCAGAATCAAAAAGATGAAAACTACCATTCTTCACTTGAATTGAAGACAAAGCTGGCCTTCAGTTCTAACTCTACAATTAGCTCTACAGCTGGGTAGTTAAGCCATAAGAATGGTATTTCTACACTGACAACATCATACAGATGGTTTTGATTAAGCTCAACTGGGCAGCATACACATTATATTTCTTTTCTCATACGCATACTTAATGGAATGTCAACTCAAATGTAATCTGGGTTAATGTAAAGAAGGGAGTGAAACTGCTGAATTTATTACGTAGTTGACAGACAATTATAAACTGTCTTACTTTGTAAATTTTCTTTATTAGCTGTCAAAAATACAGGTAATGGCATTGCAATATATCCATGAATGTACTGAGTGAAAGACAGAAGCGGATACTATGTCTCGCTCTCTTCTTGTTAAGTGCTGGCCTTGAGAACGTATACAGCTGTCAACGGCTGGAGTTTAGATGCCACTAACCCACAACAAAACTCTTCTGGAAAATGTCAGTATTGGATGGGGATACTTCTTGCTTGCATTTTAAAGAGTAATAACCAATTCCTGAGGGATGTTGCTTAAAAGCCTTAAAAAATTTATCCTTGGGAAAGAAGTTTCACTCAGCAGTCAATCTAAGGTATTACATGACAGTGTTGAAAAGATAATCAGTATTTAACCTAAAAATGTACAGTATACTTGAACACAAGGTATAAACCACAGCACCGAATTCAGTACATGCCGAGACTGAGAGAATTTTTGGCTTCCATCAGTACTAATATGTCACTAGAAGGGACAGTGATGAAAGAAGACTCTGCTGTTGTGAAAGCTAAACAAAGTGACACCCACAATTATTTCACTAATTGAAAATGAACACTGTCAAGTAGCCTTAGAAAAGAAAAACTTCACTCAGAGTACTTCAGGCTTTGACCTCTGCATAAGTAAGAGCATTTTTAACTGTAGTCCACCAAAAGTGATTAACGGCGCCAGCCAAGGCCAGCAAATATTTCAAACTTTTTCTCTATCACATGGCCCTGAGGACAGTTAAATGAACATTAAAATGGCTACAAACAGCTCAATAACTACATAGATTCCTGCCAATTAGAAATAATTAGGCAGTCATTTTGGTGGCAAGTCTTTTTAAGTGCATACATAATGATGCAATGATGCTTATTAGCCAACTCACATAAGCGTGCTCAAACAGCCTGAAATAATTATGTGTATTACTAAAGCCCTGCACATCTCTGTACTTCACCTTAATGCATTTAAAAATCCACTTCATTACCTACAGTAATTAATCCTCCATTAATTGCAGGAAAAGCCCAGTTTACTGTGCTTCGTTTCTAATTATCATCTTATAAATAGTTATCGTCCTAATTAATGTGTTCATTATGATGAATATCTTTCTCAAAGCCCTGCTTAGAGCAAAGGTTCATTTTTCCTCTTAGAAGTCTAACTAGCCATAAGGTGAGGCCATTTTGGTTGTATTTGCTTTTATTTTACTACATTCAACCTTCTAATTGGCATTTAAAATCCAATTTGGGAGAACTTCAAGAAGCTTAAATTGAAGCAAAAAACCGACAGGAAAAATCATTTTGGATTCAAATCCTGGTACAGATATCTTGTTCAAATAAAGAATGCAACTTTCAACTTGCAAATGTTTAAACAGGTGTGGCTGGGACTATTTATTTTCTCCCCTCCAAAAAAATTTCAAAAAATTTACACAATGAATGTTAATCTTCATCAGTTCTGTTGATACCAAAAACTTTTAAACATGTTGATACACACTGTGAACTGGACAATGTACAACGGACACATGACACAATATGCAATGGATTTTTCCTTAAAACTCTAGCATCACTTGTTATTTCATACAAGAGATGCTGAACCAAATAAAAAAATTGTCACGGAGCTTATTTGTTTAAAATAAACCTCAAAATTCTTCTAAATCACATAGAGCTTTTAATAAAAGAATGTGTCTACTACACATTAGGATCTAACCTCCTCATATGTGAAAAAAGTATACTGAGTGTACAGAATTTCATAGCTGTACAGAATGTTAAAAAAGCCAACAGTTAAACTTGAGAGTAATGAATAATACAACACACTATTATTATGTTAAAATGTTAACAGTGTGACACACTGACATACTGGAAATGGTATCACTTTTAAGTCTATCTATTGCTCATTAACAAAAAATCTATTAAATAGGTTCCCATAAATCATTAACTGCTAAGTAAAATGTTATCTTAAGTAAACAACTTGTCATACAAACTCTGCATATGATGTAAATATTACACATGAAATGCTTACAATTCCTGATAACAAAAGGCTAAATGCAATACATGGACACTTGAAAAATATTATTGCTCTCAATTCTGAAGTAAATTAACTAAATATTGCAAATATTTGCTTAGGTTAGGTAAAATGCATCCTATAAAACATATTTAACAGTTAAATACACTCTTGTTAAGAATTACAAACACCAGAATATCATTTATAAT
This sequence comes from Squalus acanthias, assembly GCA_030390025.1. Classification (NCBI taxonomy): domain Eukaryota; kingdom Metazoa; phylum Chordata; class Chondrichthyes; order Squaliformes; family Squalidae; genus Squalus; species Squalus acanthias. The sequence continues at coordinate 54,555,189 of CM059429.1, forward strand.
AGACACTGTTAGAAACTAAAGATGCCTAAAAATGTATATGGTTATGCGATTAAAACTGTGACGCGAAAAATGCTGTGTTTAAATGGTTATGTTCGAATTGCAGACGGAAAGTCTCCTCGGACCAGATAGATGCTTAGAAGTGCTAATGTTTTGGTTTCCTACGGAGGGTATCGTACTATGTACTATATACAATCTCCCTGTTGCTAAGCGATTATCTGTTGTTTTTAAGTGAAGACTTGAACCTAGTTTATGTATTTTATGTATAATGCTAAGGTAGGATTTGAAGTTAGCTCAACAGAACTGCTTGCGAAGATAACGGAAGGAAGTTTGGGGAAGTTAACGTAAACATTTGCTACGTCATAAAGGAGGTAACACTCTGAAGCGAACAGGTTTCTGCTTGGGCCTCATGAGATCAAAGAAGGATACGGACGAAAGAGATAAGACACGAATTCCACAGGAAGGAAACCCTGGGGAAATATAAACAGAGAAAGACATGTAGCCAAAATCATAAGACATCTTTAGGGCGGGCTTTGACACAAGAATCAAGACAAAGAACTAGAAGTCCCATTGGATATTAAAGTTTATGGGGAACTTCTATAGGTCAAAAGGTCTTGTCAATATCCCGGTTCAGGCCCACCCCTAAAAGTAGAATAAAAGTGACCTCCCGAAAGCTTGTACTCACAGACAGAAGCGAAAGAGAGAGAGAGAGAGCTTGTACTCACAGACAGAAGAGATAGAGAGAGAGAGAAGGAGGCTCTAGACGAAAGGAAGAAGAGAATTGTTCACGTGTATCAACCATCTGTCCGATCGGATCAGTATCAGCTTCTTGTCACGGTCGTATGTTTTTGCTGTATAACTAATGTGTTATATTCCGTCTTAAACTCTGATTAACCACAATATACCCAACCATATTGGTTTGCACTCGAACCTGATTATTTAAAGTGACCAGAGATAGCCGTAACTTGGCTATTTCTAACACCCATTATCTAAAAGTAGCTTTAACATGTTGTGTGTCATTCAAAATGTTACAGTACGTATTTTGTTCAATTAACAGAAACTCTGACAAGATCACAATACTAAAGTATTGGTCTGTCCTCCATCAGTGATAATCTGATTCAATCTCCTATTTATCTATCGGACAAGAGCCTACTGGACAAGAGTCTTTTTTAAGTAAATCCCCAAACAATTCTGTATCTTAGGGTGCATTTACACAACAAGTTTAGTATTGGTGAAAAGTGGTTTAGGCTTCACACTGACACTGAACTTGTGTAAGATCAAAAATGACTACGAAGCAAAGCTGACTGAAACTCCCTTATCTGAGTCATGCCCTGATTCAGTCAGCATTTACACTATAACTGTAATGTCAGTGAGAAGCAAACTAGTTTGTCAGCATCACTGTAATTATAATATAAATGCACTCTTAGAAAGTTGCTTACAAAAAGCTAAGGATTGAACCTGAGACACTCTTGGTCTGTGTGGGTTATTAGCACAACATGTAGTGCATTTACCCCCTAAGCCATCAGAGGAGCACTTCACCAAAGATTCAATTCTATAGTTTTGGATTGCGGGATATGCAAGTTTAATTCACTGTCATGTGTGACATTCACACTTCGTACTGCCATTCTTGATCAGATCATTTGTGCAGAGGGGGGAACGTTGGCTGGATAGGGGACTTATCATTGCTGCTCCCATGCCTCCTGACAAGTGAACTCAAGAGCAACAACACTTCTGCCCATGCAAAAGTTTATGGGCAGGAGTGTTCCACCTTCCTAATTGAAAAGCAGTGGTGTGAATTTGGGGTGGGTTAATAAAAAATTTTTCAGATATAATTTGGCTTTATAAAAACCAACACATGGAGCCTCATGAACTATTCCGTTGCAGATTTAGGACCGTTTGGAGAAGCAGAGTTGACAGTAAGAGATACAATAACAAGCTAGTCATTGTGTTAAACATATATCTGAAATACTGAAGGTCTATGCTCACATTCAGTTTAAAGGTAAGAGGTGTTCAGTAACAACTTACACTTTTTCTACATACATTAACCTAAATTAGGGAGTATATAATCCTCCACAAGTGGCATCAGATTGTACCATAGCAAAGGAACTAAGACGGTTTAGAACACTGGCAGCAATCATCCATAATAAGCAAATATACATGACTGTCTGAAGTGTACCTAATAAAGCAAGTTTATTTATTTCTATAAATAATATGTAAACTAGACTGAAAATTATGCAACTACAATGGAATCCACTTACAGTGATCACTATGGATAGGTCCCAACTTGAGCATTATAAACAGCTGAACACTATATCAGGTGGCCTGCCAGCAAGATCAGCTGCACTATAAAACTATTTTATCGGTGTGCTAGTTTAGGGCTTCCTCCATGTATCCACAAAACCCCTGACAGACCAGAGATGCACCTCTTTAGAAGACGTCATAATAACTATTTGACTTGTCAAACCAGGAAGTAGTTCAACTCACACACTTTGCATGTCCACAAACTTTGAAATATCACAAGAACCTTACAGATGAGGAAGGCCATTCGGCACAACTTAACCCATTCATCTCGAACAACCCTACAATCCTTCCATTGCTGCATCCAGTTATTTCTTAAATGATTTCAGAGTTTTCACCTCCATCACTGTGACCAGAAGTCCATTCCAAGTATTGATCACTCTGCAGGAAGAACCACCTCCCGATAACAGTTCTAAAGTTACCTTTTTCTAGTTTCAACCTATTTCTCCTTGTCCTCAATTTAAAATTCTCACCCTTTATGGTCTCACCCCTCCCTAACTCTGTAAAGTCCTCCAGTCCTACAACCCCCTCCTCACAAACTCTCTGCTCCTCTGACTCCAGCATCTTGTGCATCCCCCCACTCTTTGCCCCACCATTGGCAGCTGTGCCTTCAGGCACCTAGACCCCCTTTTACTGTTCTCACCTATTCCTGGAGAGTCCTCTTGCTATTGCATTATAAAAATATTATTTTACTGCCACATTTTGCCTCAATAGCAATGCTTTTTTCTAGGTTTCTCTTAGCCCCTCTGATCATCCTTTTTACTTTTTTCTGTATTATCCTATATTCATCCCAGTCAGCTCCTTTCTTCTTTCTCCCTGCAGGATTTGTAGGAGTCAATTTTCTTCTTTGTTTTCACAACCCTGGTGAGACTGGCATCCAGCCCCACTCTCTGAAAGTTAATTCTGAAGGTCTAATGTTTGTCTCGCCATTAACCTGAGATTGTGCACTTACCAAATCTAACAATGCCTACCCGTCCTCAAAAATACCCCTACTTTTGTCTTCCCTTCTAAGTTCCTGCACCTTGCTCTCATGCCATAATTCTTTCTTTAAGCCTACTGAGCAACAGTACGAGTTGATGGGGAAGTGTCCTCTCATCCTGTGAGGATCTGAGAGTTTATTTGCTTTTTCCAAAAGACTATCAAGCAAGATTGAATTTTCAAAGCATTTATTTGAGGCAAGTGAGGACATTTATTTACGCTTGATACTTTGCTCCATCAAAAAGAACTCAAACAAGGTTCATCTAAAACACAAAGCTTAAACTGTCATTAATTTTGTGTAGTGAATATAAATATATATTCCTATATATCACAAAAGCACTATTATTTACAAAGCTATTTGTACATTAATAACTCATAAAATGGCAACCTCTTTAAAGACTAGAATTAAAAACAACTGCAATAAGATCTGTCCTGCTTGCAAGACCCAAAGAACTGCCATAATATATGTTGCAACCATGAAGAACCAGACATCAATCAATAGGTCAACAAAACAAGGGATTCAGCATATTGACACTTCATGCATCTTTTACATCCTTTTTAAAAATTGCAAGTCTAAAATGCTGTTACCCAAATGCTTAACCCAACAAACGATCATTAAATACGTATAGCATAAAATAACTTTTTAAAAATGGACTCAAAAGTGGAAATGAAGTAAATTCCTCTCCTTTTTATTTCTACATCTGTAATGTTATTTGTATGTTACTGAACAAGGTGCTGTATGCCATATTACTTTTCCCAAAAATCATAACTTTTCCTAAACATTAATGGATGTAAATCACCAAAACTTCATTAACCTTCACTATTGCCTGAGAAAATTACCCATTTTATAACATCTTTGATGTCCTCTTTAAAAACAGATTTGCCTTCAGTAATATAGTGGTCTCATTTTAATAATTTTAAATTCCATTACATGAAAACTCCTCTTTAGTTATCAATTTAAATACTGCACTGGCACGTACTTGTGAAAACTCAAGTTTAATATTCAGTATTCAACACTAATGACATTTAAAAAAACACAGCGAGTGGCTTATCAGTTGTAAATGTGTCAGGTGAAAATATGCAAAATGCAAGTTAAATCTATAAGGCACTACGTTCAATACTTTTTGAATAAAAATATTGGGAGTGATTTATTTATTCACAAAAATTCTTCATGGAAAGCACTTCAAACATCTTCTATTACAGCTAAATGTGTGATATCCCAATAATTACTATCCAAATTTTCTCTCAGCAATATTTTCATGCCACTGTTATTATTCTCATTTCTTTGAATAATATCCATACTCCAGGGCCATTTTCCTCTCATTTTCAATATCGTGCATCCTTATATCAAGATTCTTTTCCTCATATCCTGTCAGAGTATCAATCACTGCCTCCTGTCCACTCAATCCAGTTTTGATTTATCAGCAGACGTCTTTCTGGACTCCATAACTCGACCCAAACCATTTTAATACGACAGTGACAAATAACACCCCATATCACATCAACCTGTTCCACTTAGTAAACTAAGAAACAGTAACTATGACATCCCTGCATAAGTATTACATTCTATTCCCCAGACTGATGTATATTAATGAGGAGCTGCTATTTGAAACGCTTCTTCCACATCAGCATCTAATATGATCAAATTAGGAAATGGGATGATTTATTAAATTTTGTCATGCTGAAAGATTTCTCTATGTTCTCATGTAGGCAGTTCTAGAAACTAACTGCTGCCACTGCCCAACACAAAATTTTTCTATTTTTCCTCAATTTCTAAGATTATTTATAATATTAAAAGCATTACATGGGTCAAATATTATGAAGAATAAGCCTATTTTTAATTAGTACTTTTTATTTTTACCATTTAGAATACTAAATGAGATTAATTCAGGCTTTCTTTACTTTACACTTCAAACATGGAGGACATTTAAAATCAATTGTTAAATCGAGATATGTTTAAATGCACTTTAGTGACACGAGTATTTGTATTATAGCAAAGTATACTTTATAAAAATGGAAATTATGTCAGTCGCACCAAATAATTTAAATATATTTCCCCTTAATATTGTTATTAATCTAAGTGGTTTAAAAATACTTATGCAACAATCAGCTCTGAGCAAATGTGGTATAACACTGAAAATCATTAGGTCAATTAAACCAAACATAAGGCAAAGGCAAAAATTGTTTCAACAAAATTATACTCCACAACATTTACAGGATACAAATATTAAAATTCAAGTGTATTTGCGTAAACACTTGTTATTCACTATCCTAATAACTACAGGCAATCTATTTTTGGGAGAATTCAAAACAGCCAAATGAGAGAACTGTGTCAACAAAATATTTAACTCCATAAAATAAACTTTGTCTTTCAGCACACACACTGGCAGACTCCTTCAGGAAAACTGCAATCACATCATTAACATTGGAGCTATCTATGTATTTTATGCAAGATAATAGGACATGTGAACACAGACCCTACCATATACAGTATTACATGTGTATGTGTTAACATCATTACCGTGACATCTCACAGAGGCTGCAAATCTCAAGAGAATACTAAATATACTTCACGAGAGCCACGACATTAATATTTCCTAAACAAATACAGCATAGCCCTTTGATGACGGTTATTGACCAAAGCAAATGTTGACTTGATACTAACATCTCCTTAGGTTTTACTAGTAAGTGGAAAAACATTTTTTTTAAATCTGCATCCTGCTGCTAATTTATTGAGGAAATACTTAATTTCTCATGTGCTTGCCCAAGATGTCCACCACACTTAGAAGTATCAAGTCACTCTCCAATAATAGTCAGTCACAGACAATGTTCCCTGTAAGCTGCGCTTTGTTCTGCGCAGCCCCTTTAAAGTTCCGCACATGCGCGGTATTTACAATGGAGAAGCCGGTTAGCGGCCTGCGGGGGACCTTTCCCATTACTGCGTGGCTGCAAGGGAACATTGGTCACAGCTGCCTAAATTCTTCATTTTTTTTTGCATGAATTTAGAATTCAGCCATCCCATTCCTTTCCGATGTGCAGCCATCTCTGTGAATATCTAAATTCACTATTTAATAGCATGAGGGAAATTAAAAATGTTAAACTGTGAGTCCAATTCACACAAAAATATTATTGTTATACAACAAGCAGGGCAAGGAATGTTAACTAGCTATGGATTAAAATTGCATTGCAACATTGAGCTTAATAAATATTTTACCTTGCAGGGATCTTAAATGGCTTTGTACATGGATTGCATTTTGTAATTTAAGTACAGTTAATCCTAACTGTTCCACTGTTCCAAAATGTAGTATGGGTAAGCCAATTCCTGAACATTTCATTCTAAGACTTTATCTGAGCAACCAAACAACTGAAGAGCAGAAACTTTACTGCTACAGTGTCATAAAATAATTTTCTTGACCAGTGGCAGATAGTTAATGGCTCACAGTCCCTTGAGAATTTTTCCAAAATTTGGTAACCTTTTTGTTTTATATTATTTGCGTCATTTTCGTTGCTTTTTTTAAATTCTATGTGTACAATTGCAGATGGTCATTCACTGGCAACATGCTAACAATGAGCAAGTTACACAAACAAATTTTCAAATAGATTTGCTTTGAGTTGCCCATATCCTAACTCACACCAAGTCCCGTTCACTCATCACTCCTTTGCTCACCGACCTACATTAGTTCCTGGTCGGTCCACCACGCTTCAATTTTAAAACTTTTATCCTCGTGTTCGGATCCCTCCATGACTTTGTCCCTCCCTATCTCTGTAACCTCCTCCAGCCTAACAACCCTCCGAGAACTCTATGTTCCTCCAACTCTGGCTTTTTGTGCATAACCCACTTCCTTCTCCCCACCATTGGCGGCTGTGTTTTCAGATGTTGAGGCCGTAAGCTCTGGAAATCTCTCCCAAACCTCTTCACCTCTCTCTCTTCCTTTAATATGCTGCTTAAAACCTAATTCTTTGACCAAGCATTTGGTCACCTGTCCTCATGCCTCCTTCATTGACTCGGTGTCAATTTTTGTCTGATTACGTGCCTGTGAAGCGCCGGGAGACATTTTACTACGTTAAAGGCCCTATATAAATGCAAGTAACTGTTGTTGCGCTATTATGCTACAATTTGTATGTGTCAAATTTTAAATTAGTTTGTTTATAAACAAGGTTGCATATTGGCTACGCACTATGTCAACTGCTAGCATTCAAGAGCATAGAACAGCTTTGTTCCTGCAACTCTCCGCACATCAGGTTGCCAATGAAAACTAGACCTTCAGGAGAAAGTGCCAGGCAGAGACAAGAAGTAACCAAGAGAGATAGAGAACATATAAATAAACGTGAACCTTTCTGGGCATATCCCTGCAGCCAGTTACACAGAGACATCAGAAGGATCAATTTCCCATGGCTCTGTTCTCAACACGACAAGATCCCCCTTGTTCTCAATTTCCATACCACGAGCCTAGTCTTCTGCCAGTTCCTCCATTTGCAAAGTTGCTCCACTAATAAATACATCTCACTCTGATTTCCAGAGCGACTATTTCCTCCAGGATACCCGGTCTATTCTTCCATCACCCCTGACATCCAGCCATCTGTCCTCTGGCACTTCCCCGTGCAACCTTAGCAAATACAACACCTGTTCATTCACTTCATCTGCACCCATTGTTCAGGGCTCATCAAAACATTCTTTCATTGCGAGACAGCAAGTTATGTGTAATTCCTCCAGTCCAGTTTACTGTGTTAGCTACTCACAATGTTGTCCTCTGCATTGGGGAGGTCAAATGCAGATTGTGATCCCTGCACGTATGATACCAAACTTCACCACTTCAACTCTCCCTCCCATTTCCAATCTGACCTGTCAGCGGATTCCCACACTGTTCTAGCCAAGCTCAATTAAAAAAAAGCGATAATTTATGTTTATCCTGGGAACACTGGTCCGAACATTAATACAGCAATTTTTTTCTCCATTTTCTTGTTTATTTCTCACATCCACCTTCCACCTCATTCCCCTTTAGTCTTGAGGTTTCTTTTCTAAGTATTTTTCCCATGCTTTTTCATGGCCTTACTTAACTATTTTCATGCCCTATGGTTCTTCTCGTGCCTTTCCGCTGCCTCACTCAGATGATCTTCAATTATCATTCACCAGTTTTTACCTGTTTATAGTTTTTGTGTAAACTTGTCTGCAGGTCATTAAGCCCCTGAATCTTGACTTTTACCTTTTGTCCCCTTACCTTCAATTTATTCTGTCTTATAACAAGGATTGCTCATACAACAGTTTCAGTTTGGATGAAGAGTGTATACCCAAAACATTCCTGTTTTCAAATGCTGATGCACTTGCTATGTATTTCCACAACTTTGAATTTTTCTTTCAGATTTCCAGCATTTGCATTTTTCAATCCTCTTAAACCTACATGAAATAAATTTGCACAATCTCAGTCCAGCTTCAAGTGAGCACAGGCTCACAGTGGGAATACTAATTCTTCACTTATCGGCACTAAATTAGCAACATGACTCCAAGAGGATCACTGGTATGGAATTCCTCACCGTAAAAACTTTAAAAAAAGAGATCAGAATGTAAATGCATCTTGCTGTATACTACTGAGCCAGAAGGACCAGCAAGATCTAAAGTTTAATCTCTGGTCTGTGCCAAAATTGACAATCTCACCCAGGGCAGCAATTGGGGGTGCTACAATTGACTTCAGTGTCTTCTGGGGAGCAGGGGTGGGTAGAAGCACAACCAGATTTCCCACAACCCGAATTTTTGTCAGAACTCCTGCTGGAAGTGGACCTATGTGGACATTAAAAAAAAAGAGAAGTCGCACAACACCAGGTTATAGTCCAACAGTTTTATTTGAAATCACAAGCTTTCGGAGCTGCTGCTCCTTCGTCAGGTGAAGTGAAGGAATACGAATCGGCAAAGCATATATAGACAGAGAACAATGCCTGTGCAGCGTACAATGTCAGACGACTACAGTTAATCTTTCTGACTGCCTTTTATCACACCTCGGCAGAGAAACAATCAGGAAGTTTATGGTTTTCCATACAGACTGCATTTGACACATTAGACCCCCTGTGACCCCACCTCATTGTCTTAGTTGTATCTTGCTATGTCTTTGATATAATGCCTTCCTGACTGACCTGATTGTTTCTCTGCCGAGGTGTGATAAAAGGCAGTCAGAAAGATTAACTGTAGTCGTCTGACATTGTACGCTGCACAGGCATTGTTCTCTGTCTATATATGCTTTGCCGATTCGTATTCCTTCACTTCACCTGACGAAGGAGCAGCGCTCCGAAAGCTTGTGATTTCAAATAAAACTGTTGGACTATAACCTGGTGTTGTGCGACTTCTCACTTTTGTCCACCCTAGTCCAACACCGGCATCTCCGCATCATGGACATTAAAAAAGAAAGACTTGCATTTATATAGCGCCTTTCAGACCACCGGACGTCCCAAAGCGCTTTACAACCAATTAAGTACTTTTTTTTTTGAAGTGTAGTCACTATTGTAATGTAGGAAACGCGGCAGCCAATTTTGTGTGCTCAGCAAGCTCGCACAAACAGCAACGTGATAATGACCAGATAATCTGTTTTCGTGATGTTGATTGAGGGATAAATATTGGCCAGGATACCGGGGATAACTCCCCTGCTCTTCTTCGAAATAATGCCATGGGATCTTTTACATCCACCTGAGAGAGCAGACGGGGCCTCGGTTTAACGTCTCATCCAAAAGACCGTACCTCAGACAGTGCAGCACTGGAGTGTCAGCCTAGATTTTTGTGCTCAAGTCTCTGGAGTGGGACTTGAACCCACAACCTTCTGACTCAGAGGCAAGGGTGCTACCAACTGAGCCACTGGCTGACACTATATGAGGACAGCTTAGCACCTGTAAAAGTAACAGCTGGTTAATCGGACTCTGCATCAAATGTAGAGCGTACAAAATTTTAATAGAGTTGTTCAAACACCTGGATTAAGAGAATGTAACTGCCCCGCACGAGTAGTTTGTTTTTAATCTTAGTTCTTTGGATGTGAATTGTAGGAGTGTCTTCAGTGCCACCACATAAATCTGGAGCCAAGATTGCTTTCTTTAATGCTCAGCATTTCTCGAGACAGGCCCTCGAAGTATCAGGGTCCTTCTGCAAAACGGTTTCTTGTCATGCCTGCCTCTGTACTTGTACCCTAGGATTCCTGCTGTGTTCACTCATGTGTGCGTATTAACTGCCATACTCCAATTTTTTCTTATTTCCACTTCCTAGTCTTGCTCTGCTCTCTTCACCTCCTCCAACAATGATTCCCTTCTAACTCCCTCTTCTCCAGCACCATGTCCCCCAGGACCATTTCTTCACTTAAAACTGCTTACCGACTATCCTGCCAGAGACTCAAGTCCCTGTTAACTGAGCCCACAGCCTTCCTTGATAGTCTTTGCCACATCCATGGCAGCACCTGTTGGTGGCTTGCCCAGAATAGCAATCCCAAATGTCTAATCTTCCATTCTTGGTGACCATTGCACTCAGCTCACTCCTTGGTGGATAACCTCTCTAACCTCCTCTCTCTTATCTCTTCCAGTGTCACCCGACCCTGCCATTGGGCTATCCACAATTGCCCCACTCCACATTGCCCTCCAGAATGTTTTCTCACTTGCAAACAAAGTCCTCGCTATCCATGACTTAACCATAAAGGAACACAGACATTCGGGCCTCATCAGAAACCTCGTTCTCAATGGTAGTTCTTCCCTTGCCCCTCCCCCTCAACACCACCCACCTGGGCACAGGTGTTCCATTACTTGTCCCACCCAAACTGCAGGAGTGCTGATAAAGCTAGCATTGCCAAGTTTGACCTCTGCCTCTACACCTCTGGCATCTACTCCTCCTCTGAGCACCTCATGCTCCTCCATTCCTCATGTCTCTTAGTTAAACTGATCACCGTCTACCACATTCCCATGGCAACTTAATCACCAAGTTTCCCTCCAAGCCTCTGCACTGAGGGCTCCTCATTCTTTGTGACTTCAACCTAACCTAAGCTCCCCTAGCCCCATCTCCTCCATATTCTCTGGTCTTTTGTCCTCATTCATTTGCACCCTTCACATTAACTCCCTCACCCACACCCTTGACCTTGCTATCTCAAGCAGTCTCTGCACCTCCAAGATTTTGGTCACCGATAATGATATCTTTGACCACATCTTTGCCTCCTTTACCACTCACATCCTTCTGCCTACCTCCACCACCACTACTACCCTCAACCTCCTCTCCTGGAAAAAACTTCACTCACAAATTCATTCACAAACTTCTAACTCCATCCCTTCTGGCATTCCAAAAGTCAAGACATTTCTGTCCTTATTGGTGTGCTCAGCTGCTCCCTCACCGGTGTTTACAATGCCCTTGTTCCCTCATCATGCCTTTAGTCACCTCCCCTAACTGCTGGGTGTTTATCTATTGCGTCTGTGAAGCATTGCAGGACATCTTATAAAAATGCAAAATTATGTTTAGTCACAGCTTTCTGAAGAGCTGGGATACATAAACAAAAATAAAATAAGACAAAGCAGCTTTAAAACTGAAAAGATTAACTTAAGGTTGTAGTTATTTGCAATATAGAAATTATAAATTGTCCATACCTTCTGTTCCTGCTTCTTGACCTAGATCGTCGTGATCTGTAGGATTTCCCTCGATCCCGTGATCTGCTACGACTGCTTCGCTTCTTTCGGACCTCATATGATGAGCTGCTGCTGGAGCGTCGCCTATGTCTGAAACATTGATCATAATACTTTGTCTTAATTCAGATTTTAAAAATAGGTGATAAAAGTCAGAAAACATTGCGATACGAGTGCATGCTTCACAAACAGTTAGTTGCATGTGTAAATCGCAGAGACAACTGAGGGGATTTGTTTCTGTCAGATTTTGGCTGGGACGCCATGTAGGGTACTTCACTGCAACAGAATATTCTGCTGCAGGGAGAAAGTATTACAGACAATAGACAAGTCACTGGAAAGCATTAATACTTCTGTTCCTTACATTGCTCATGATCAACAGGCAGAAACGATACACAAACAATGCACATAACACAATATGTCCGACTTCAACTATAGTACTGACACATCAAAGTGTGAGCATATTTAATACATTTAAATTTTAATCAAAAGTTTATGGATACAGTAATTGTTAATTGGTCATTTGCCCAGCCTATCAAATCAGCACAGCATTCCTAAGACCACTTTTTTCTTCCAGCCATGTACATTATCAGCATTTTACGTGTACATTGTATGATTTTCATTCTTTTTCTTAGTTGTGTTTTATTATCATGGGAACGGTAGCATAGTGGTAATGACACTGGGCTAGTAATCGTGAGGCCTGGACTAATGATCCGGAGACGTGAGTTCAAATCCCACCACGGCAGCTGGGGAATTTAAATTCAGTTAATTAAATAAATCTGGAACAAAAAGCTAGTATCAGTAATGGTAACCATGAAACTATTGGACTGTCGTAAAAACCCATTTGGTTCACGAATGTCCTTTAGGGAACCAAATCTGCCATCCTTACCTGGTCCGGTCCTACATGTGACTCCAGACCCACAGCAATGTGGTTGACCCTTAACTGCCGGCTGAAATGGCCTACCAAGGGGTGGCGGCACAGTGGTATACAGTCGGGAGGGAGTGGCCCTGGGAGTCCTCAACATTGACTCCGGATCCCATGAAGTCTCATGGCTTCAGGTCAAGCATAGGCAAGGAAACCTCCTGCTGATTACCACCTACCGCCCTCCCTCAGCTGATGAATCAGTACTCCTCCATGTTGAACACCACTTGAAAGAAGCACTGAGAGTAGCAAGGGCACAGAATGTACTCTGGGTGGGGGACTTCAATGTCCATCACCAAGAGTGGCTTCGTAGCACCACTACTGACCCACTGGCCAAGTCCTGAAGGACATAACTGCCAGTCTGAGCCTGCGACAGGTGGTGAGAGAACCAACAGGAGGGGAAAAACCTACCTCGTCCTCACCAATCTACTGGTCGCAAATGCATCTGTCCATGACAGTATTGGTAGCAGTGACCACTGCACAGTCATTGTGGAGACTAAGTCCCATCTTCACATTGAGGACACCCTCCATCGTGTTGTGTGGCACTACCACCGTGCTAAATGGGATAGATTCAGAACAGATCTAGCAACTCATAACTGGGCATCCATGAAGCGCTGTGGGCCATCATCAGCAGCAGAATTGTATTCCACCACAATCTGTAACCTCATGGCCCGGCATATCCCTCACTCTACCATTACCACCAAGCCAGGGGACCAACCCTGGTTCAATAAGGAGTGTAGAAGAGCATGCCAGGAGCAGCACCAGGTGTACCTAAAAATGAGGTGCCAACCTGGGGAAGCTGCAACACAGAACTACATGCATGCTAAAAAGCGGAAGCAGCATGCTATAGGCAGGGCTAAGTGATCCCACAATCAAAGGATCAGATCAAAGCTCTGCAGTCCTGCCACACCCAGTCGTGAATGGTGGTGGACCATTAAACAACTAACGGGAGGAGGAAGCTCCATGAATATCCCCACCCTCAATGATAGTGGAGCCCAGCACCTGAGTACAAAAGACAAGGCTGAAGCGTTTGCAACCATCTTCAGCCAGAAGTGCTGAGTGGATGAGCCATATCGGCCTCCTCCTGAGGTCCCCACCATCACAGAAGCCAGTCTTCAGCCAATTCGATTCACTCCACGTAATATCAAGAAACGGCTGATCACACTGAATACAGCAAAGGCTATGGGCCTCGACAACATCCCGGCTATCGTGCTGAAGACTTGTGCTCCAGAACTAGCCGCGCCTCTAGCCAAGCTGTTCCAGTACAGCTACAACACTGGCATCTATCCAACAATATGGAAAACTGCCCAGGTATGTCCTGTCCACAAAAAGCAGGACAAATCCAATCCGGCCAATTACCACCCCATCAGTCTACTCTCAATCATCAGCAAAGTGATGGAAGGTGTCATCAACAGTGCTATCAAGCAGCACTTACTCACCAGTAACCTGCTCACTGATGCCCAGTTTGGGTTGCGCCAAGACCACTCGGCTCCCGACCTCATTACAGCCTTGGTCTAAACCTGGACAAAGGAGCTGAATTCCAGAGGTGAGGCAAGAGTGACTGCCCTTGACATCAAGGCAGCATCAGACCGAGTGTGGCATCAAGGAGCCCTAGTAAAGCTGAAGTCAATGGGAATTGGGGGGAAAACTCTCCACTGGCTGGAGTCATACCGAGCACAAAGGAAGATGGTTGTGGAGGTTGAAGGTCAATCATCACAGCCCCAGGACATCGCTGCAGGGGTTCCTCAGGGCAGTGTCCTAGGCCCAACCATCTTCAGCTGCTTCATCAATGACCTTCCCTCTAACATAAGGTCAGAAATGGGCTGTTCGCTGATGACTGCACAGTGTTCAGCGCCATTCACAACTCCTCAGATAATGAAGCAGTCCATGCCCACATGCAACAAGACCTGGACGACGTCCAGGCTTGGGCTGATAAGTGGCAGGTAACATTTGCGCCACAGAAGTGCCAGGCAATGACTATCTACAACAAGCGAGAGTCTAACAACCGCCCCATGACATTCAACGGCATTACCATCGCCGAATCCCCCACCATCAACATCCTGGGGGTCACCATTGACCAGAAACTTAACTGGACCAGCCACATAAATACTGTGGCAACAAGAGCAGGTCAGAGGTTAGGTATTCTGCGGCGAGAGTCTCACCTCCTGACTCCCCAAAGCCTTTCCACGATCTACAAGGCACAAGTAAGGAGTGTGATGGAATACTCTCCACTTGCCTGGATGAGTGCAGCTCCAACAACACTCAAGAAGCTCGACACCATCCAGGACAAAGCAGCCCGCTTGACTGGCACCTCATCCACCACCGGTGTATCGTGGCTGCAGTGTGTACCATCTACAAGATGCACTGCAGCAACTCGCCAAAGCTTCTTCGGCAGCATCTCCCAAACCCGCGACCTCTTCCACCTAGAAGGACAAGGGCAGCAGGCGCATGGGAACACCACCACCTCCAAGTTCCCCTCCAAGTCACACACCATCCTGACTGAGAAGTATATCGCCGATCCTTCATCATTGCTTGGTCAAAATCCTGGAACTCCCTACCTAAAAGCACTGTGGGAGTACCTTCACCACAAGGACAGCAGCAGTTCAAGGCGGCAGCTCACCACCACCTTCTCAAGGGCAATTAGGGATGGGCAAAAAATGCTGGCCTTGCCAGCGACGTCCACATCCCATAAACGAATTTTAAAAAATTCCAAGCCTCACAAATTACTTTTCAACTGTCTCTATCATTTTGACTGACATGCTGTACTGCTGCAAATCTGAAAATTTTACATACTATTATTTTACAGTAATTCTGCTTACTAACATCTGTTCTATCCCACTGCACTTATTACACTTTTTCCAAGATCCCAATTCTTTCCAATAGATCCCCATTCACTATTTTAATCTGATAGTGCCATTTTATTGTCAATTTCCAACTATTATCATTTTTTAAACACCAAGTGTTCATGCACATCTACACTTTGTCATCATTTTCTTCTCATTCCAGTCAGATTCAAGTGTTTGTAGACACCTTTAAATGAGCAATGTTATCACAATCTCCTCAAAATTGCACTTGCAGTCACTCCAAAAAGTGACGACTTCATTTTATAGAGTTTTATTGCAAAATGGTTCATCTTGAATGTTTCTCTGAGGAAAACAACACCATATTGGAAAAAAAAACTTTATTGTCACTGGCACTTAAGTCATATTGTGGTTGACAAACCAAATGTGATACTAAGAGCTATCTACTGTATTATTCTTCAATTAAATTCCTTCTCTTATCCAAAGGAATCTCTTTTTTTTTAAATTAAAGTATTATCCTAAGTACATCTTTGAAAACAACAAAATTGCAAGTGCAGCAGGAGTCATCGTCAGCTATAATTCTCAAAGACTAATTCAACATGAACAGTTTACTCTGAATTCTAAATTATTTTGAGGAGCACAAAAGTAAATAAAATGAAACATACCAGAAGTTAATTTGGATCATCATGGTGCCAACTTATTTGCTCAAGTTGTTTTCTGCAGTTTTAAAACTACAAGTGTACATTACAATCCCTCCTCATCCTTCTTGACCTGTCTGCAGCCTTTGACACGATTGACCACTTCATCCTTCTCCAATGCCTCTCCACCGTCGTCCAGCTGGGTGGGACTGCACTCGCCTGGTTCCATTCTCATCAATCTAATCGTAGCCAAAGAATCACCTGCAACAGCTTTTCTTCCCACTCCCGCATCATTACCTCTGGTGCCCCCCAAGGATCTATCCTTGGCCCCCTCCTATTTCTCATCTACATGCTGCCCCTTGGCGACATCATCTGAAAACACAGCGTCAGTTTCCACATGTACGCTGACGACACCCAGCTCTACCTCACCACCACTTCTCTCGACGCCTCCACGGTCTCTAAATTGTCAGACTGCTTGTCCGACATCCAGTTCTGGATGAGCAGAAATTTTCTCCAATTAAATATTGGGAAGACCGAAGCCATTGTTTTCGGTCCCCGACACAAACTTTGTTCCCTAGCCACTGACTCCATCCCTCTCCCTCACATCTGTCTGAGGCTGAACCACACTGTTTGCAACCTTGGTGTCATATTTGACCCTGAAATGAGCTTCCGACCACATATTCGTGCCATAACCCAGACCGCCTATTTCCACCCCGTAACATCGCCCATCTCTGCCCTTGCCTCAGCTCATCCGCTGCTGAAACCCTCATCCATGCCTTTGTTACCTCTAGACTTGACTATCCCAACGCACTCCTGGCTGGCCTCCCATGTTCTACCCTACGTAAACTTGAGGTCATCCAAAACTCGGCTGTCCATGTCCTAACTCGCATCAAGTCCCGTTCACCCATCACCCCTGTGCTCGCTGACCTACATTAGCTCCCGGTTAAGCAACGTCTCGATTCAAAATTCTCATCCTTGTTTTCAAATCCCTCCATGGCCTCGCCCCTCCCTATCTCTGTAATCTCCTTCAGCCCCACAACCCCCTCGCCCCCACCCCCCTCCGAGATATCTGCGCTCCTCTAATTCTACCCTCTTGAGCATCCCTGATTATAATCGCTCAACCATTGGTGTCCGTGCCTTCTGTTGTCGGGACCAAGCTCGGAAATTCCCTGCCTAAAACGCTCTCTACCTCTCTTTCCTCCTTTAAGACACTCCTTAAAACCTACCTCTTGAGCAAGCTTTTGGTCACCTGCCCTAATTTCTCCTTATGTGGCTCGGTGTCATATTGTTTGCCTTAAAATACTCCTGTGAAGCGCCTTGGGACATTTTACTACGTTAAAGGCACTATATAAATACAAGTTGTTGTTGTTGCAGTGACTTCATAACCTTTCACACATCCGCAGTTGCATCCACATAACCAACAATATGTAGACTTGATCAATTTCACTTCAAACTGCTATTCTGAACATACTGAACTGATGGGAAATCTGACGAACTGTTATTTTCAATTCCACCAGTAATTATGTGACTTGCACCAGTTCTACACTGCTGTTTAAATTAAAATATATATGCAACAGTGAACTGGCACTGAACTTCATTGGATGAAGAAATAAAATACACGGAAATACCACTTAATGCGCTGATATAAAACACCTGGTAAGTTACTGTATCTGCCGGACTTTCCCATGTCCATGTACAACTGGAAGTTGCATTTTTTTTAGGACTGAGTTTTTTAAAAATTCAACCAAAGGAGCATAATTACCTCTGGGAGGAGTGAAATGTAAAATAAGTCTCAACAGTGTGCAATCTATTCCAATTCTCACTCCCAGATAACATTAACTCTGTTGTGGTGAAAGCAAAGTAACAAGCATAAGTTCCGAAGTTTCTGACGTTCCTGAACTTTGCCTGCTCTTTCGGAACTAAACCAGATCCACCCTGTGGCCAGCAGCATTCATTCCCTATGTCCTCAACTGTAATGAAATCATGTTAGATCCAAAACCCACAATAGCTAGTTACCCTACTGGTCACAAGAATCCTAGTCACTTCCTCTGCATCTGGCAGTAACTATTCCCGCTGTTCAAACATTTAATCTGTCTTTTACATAAAGCAAGGAACAATATTTGGTGATGACACATAAAATTATAATAAAGAGAAT
The DNA here is from genome assembly GCA_030390025.1 of Squalus acanthias. Lineage (NCBI taxonomy): Eukaryota > Metazoa > Chordata > Chondrichthyes > Squaliformes > Squalidae > Squalus > Squalus acanthias. The sequence continues at coordinate 54,573,606 of CM059429.1, forward strand.
GAAATCTGGCAAAATAAAAAATATGAAGAGGGAATTGAAAAATACTTGGAAAAAACAAGGGTAGCAGCAGATAAAATAGTTACTTCAAAAATGTAAGGGGGAGAAATTCGGTATCGCCCCGTTTGGGGCGCAATTATCGGCCGGGCGCAAAGTTTAGCGCCTGGCACTAATTATCGCCTCCGACTGCAAACTTGGCTTCTATCGCCCCTGGAGGTGGTTGGAGCGCTAAATCAGGCGCCACACACCTCTCAAAGCGCTGACGCCTCAGAGCGAGGCGCTGCCTCAGAGCACTGGCGAAGCTCATGTGATGTCAATCAGCAATGGAACACAGACACACTGGCACCAGCCAGTTCTTAAAGGGGAAGGTCGATCTTGCTCTCCATCCAAACCCTGCTCATTGCAGCCTTGAATCTCAGCCTGGAGAGACCTGTACATCAAATCTGCTGGAAAGAACAATGGAGAGGCCCAGGGAAAGAGCTCAGGTGCAGCCCCCATAGTCTCTTCTAAATCAAATCAAAATGAAATTGCAAAGTGCTGCTCAGTACCCAAAACTCCTCAACACAGCGTTGAATATCTCCAGAAGTCTCTCTCTCACTCAGAATGCGTGGTGCAAAAATGTCGCCAACAAAAAAAGGCAGGAAGCGGTCGCCTTTAAATAGCGCTCCCCCAGTCCCTTCCCGACTGCAAAACGCTCCCCTCAACCGGACGTTGCTAGCGGCAGGTGGTAAGGCAGGGGGCGCCACTCAATATCCGGCCCGGGGCGTTACACACTCGACTGACGTCACGATCTGTGGGCGCAAGAGATTGTGGCGGTAGTGCTTAGCGCCGCCGCAAAAACTCTAGTCAATTTCGCGAGCGGCGCAAACATCGCCGCGCCCGGGCGCTAGTTGCTTTGCGCCCCATTAGCGCCCTCTTAAGGTTCTAACGGGAGATGCAAACCAACCAAATTTTTCCCCCGAAATGTATAAACTCAGAATGAAAAACCAAGAAAAGATGGAAACAATGTTTTCCAGAAATCCCTTATTCCATTATGACCACACAGTGTAACTTTTAGTTAATTTAAAATTCTTGTCAATTTTCTACACTGCTGTTTCCCTGTCACACCAGTTGGTTTTGTAGGTACCATGCTGTAACAGATATTTCATAAGACTCACCTTCTATCTTTGGAGCGGGAATGGGAGCGGTGAGTACGAGAGTGCGATCTCGTCCTTCTACTAGATTTTTTCCGGATGAATGTTCTGCTATCTGAAGAACTGCTGGAAGTTGATTTCCTCCGGTGTTTCTTTTTACGACGGCTTCTGGTATCATCTTCACTGTCTGAGGAGTGATGTCCCATTTTCCAACTTCTTCCAAAATTGCTTAAGAAATAAAGATAAATAATCACCAATATTAGAAAAAACACTCATTGTAGGATTTAGTCTTTGGAGTGGAGAACAGTTAATTTTTCTAGTCAATTCTAAAAAGCAGTAACAAAATTGCAACAAAAAAATAAATTTGATCCCATCAGTGTTAGTCCTAATATAAGGGGACTCCACCTTGACTTGTGTTTCCAAATAGTTGAAATCAAACAATTTTGATTTCTATTTTTTCCAGCAAACACTACATTTTTAGTGAAGCCAGAAAGTACTCATGACCTGCCTACATGCTCGCAGCTGCAATTTACAGTGTTAAAAGTTTGGGTCTGCTTTACATATTATTTTAGGTACAGCGGTGCTCGTCATTTCCTATAGCACTCTGACTATCTTACAATTAAGCATGTGTCCATCCTATTCACTATCCAATTACATGATAGTGTAATCTGGGTATGTAACAATAGGACACCCCTTCCATGCCTTTAGTTCAGTGTAGTTCAGTTTTGGGAATTGGCACTTGGATTTGTTTGGTAGGCAGCAGTGTCACCTCACCTTATCAAATCATCATTAAGGGTAGTCTACAAAAGTTTGCTTTTCTCCCAAAGTCTTGCAGATGATCAGAGAGGGTAAGAAATATGTTCTGTAAAAGATATTTGAAATCCTTGTGGACTGATTCAATCTGTGTTTTTTTCTAAATAGTTGTACTTGTGAAGTGTTATTTACCACCTTTTGGAGTGTGTGGTGGGAATCCTGTCATCTCTGCTGTGGAATACCATGGTAAAAGATTAATGGTTGGTGTTGTGGCACACTATTACATTCACAGCAGGTAGAAAGCTATAAGGTTTCAGTTCATTTTTAGAGTCTGTTTATGCAAACTATCTTTATGTTGTGAACACAAGCTAAAAGTATTGAGAAAAACCCAAATCATATCAAGGGTACTATATTGCAACATTAAGGGTACTATATTGCAACTACTAATCTCAGTTTTGGACCTTTTACAAGAGCAAGTTTTCACCAGTATCTGTAGAATCCATCAATGCAGCATCATACTCTATTGTTAGCCATTTTACTAAAATGGGAATGATGCACCATATTAAATTATTTTTCTTCACTTGCACAACCATCATTCAACTAACATCTACAGTATTAAAGTTCCTATCTGGCTGTACCACAGATATTAAAAAAGTAGTGCATGTTAATTTTCTAGCTGCTAAAGTCAGTCATTACAAATTTTACTGTCCTGTGGTAAACTAAACTAAGAAAATAACATGCATGGAAAATGAAAGCGATCTGGAAGTCCTGACTGACAATAAATTGAAGCAATTGGAACAATGTCCATAGCAGTAAGTAAAGCAAATCATACATTGGGATGTATTAAAAGGTTAATATTGAGCCAAAATAGTGAGGTAATCCTGCCACTTTATAAATCATTGGTTCAACCGCACTTAGTAAAGTTCTGGTCGCCAGTATACAAAAAGGATATTGCAGCTATTGAAGGGATACAAAAGAGAGCAACTGGAATGATTGAGAGGAGGGAAGGATTGCATTATGAGTAGCGATTATGTAAATTGGGCACGTTCTCACTGGAAAAGAAGGTTGAGAGGTGATATGATGGCTGTTTTTAGGATTCTAAAGGACTAGATAATGTAGACCAGCTGTTTCGCCTTGTCCAGAACAGCAGAACCAGAGGACATGGCCTGCGCTTGAAGCGCGTAAATTCTAAATTAATCTGTGGAAACATTATTTCAGTGAACAAGTGGTCAATCTATAGAACAGGCTCCCGAGGGAGACAGTGGAAGCAGATAGTATTGATTCATTCAAATGTAAATTAGATAAATTTCTTTCAGAAAATATGTTGGAATACAGTATATGAGTAATTTGAGACATGACGTGGTAAGTATCGCATGCTTGGAAGGAACAGGTGACTTTGAACCTATGGTTCCCAAAGCTATTCACCACTGGGATTTTCCTCACCTCATGTCTGGGTCTGTTGCAGATCAACTGGTAAGAGATTGATTGTTATGCTTAGCCAACAACACCAGTCATTGTATCATGCAACTACCAGGATGGTAGAATGAGAACTAGATGGACCTTGGCCTTTTTTCATCTAGCAGTTCTTATGTTCCTAAATCAGTTTCTTCTAATATGCAAGATCACTTTTTTTCCCAGCTGTAACTTCTGTGAAGCATGCAACCAATTGTGCAGGCACCAGTATTTTATCTTACCACACTTTTTGTGAAAATCCAGGATCTGATAGAAGTTATGCCTATGTCCCTTTAAATTTAACGAAGGCAACAGACAATATCAATATTATCAATGAAGTTTAGCCAGGTATGGACAGAAGAAAATGTGTCGCTAGCTGCCTTCCTCATTATGTCAAGATTTGAGCTTTGATTTTTGGCAAAGGAATACTGCACAATATTCAAGATAATAAGTTCATTTAAAATCTAACAGCCACATCTCCTCAAATATTTTTTATAAAAAGGGTTTTAATGGCCTTAATTTCAATTTTTATACCAGTTGCTATACAATGGTGATTATTCTATTAAAATATCTGGCTGAGAAACTTGAAGTTTGCTTTCATAATTTTTATAATACTGTGATCAGTAAACTAAACGTTGGTTAATTGGGCCGCGATTTCGCCGACCGAGGCGGGTCTGGGGCGGCCGGTGTCGGTGTCGGTGTCCTACTGCAGCCCGCACTCTCCAAGCGATTTTTCATTGATTGGGTTTGTTAAGCCCGCCCTGCAAGGTTCCCGGCCAATTAATAGGAAGCGGGTCTGATGACACGTCATCAACCAGTTTCCTTAATGGGGCCATGTCCAAATTGATCTTGACAGTTCTGCTGTCAGTGTTCTACAGCATTGAGGTGCTGCAAACACTGACAAGCACCGCACAGAGGTGCACGGCTACACCCAGGCTCTCCCATTACTCCCTCAATATGCTTATGGAGGGAGTCACAGCACGCAGGGAGGTTCTCTTCCCTTCCCATGGGCGGAAGAGACCTCCCCAGGAGATCAACGCAGCCTGGTTGCACATTGCACAGGAGGGCACAAGCAGGGATGTGGTCAGGAGGACCAGGCTGCAGTGGCGCAAGCCTTTCAATGATCTGAGCAGATCACGAAATGTTACTGCCAAGCCACACTCAACCTCATCCTGCTGTGCCACTCATCACATCCACATCACTCTACCTTCCCTATCCTACTCCTGCACATCTTTACTCACACCAACTTACTTTACGCCTCCACCCATCCCTCTCTATCTACATTATCACTTCCTCATCTCACGAGCCACCCCTCACAATCACCCTCAACCGACTGCAAGCATATGAACTAACACCACATAAGGGTAGGCACCTGGGTGGTTTAGCCAATATTCATGTGAAGTTTCTATTAATCTGTTGTCAAACATTGAAATCTATATTTTCAACACTTTACCTTATTGGACAGATCTGCGCTCACCTTTGGAAGTGTCTTAGTCAGTTCCAGTGAATGTTGAGACATAACTTCCCCGCCCGTTCCCCAATTGGGATGAGTGTGAAAGGAATGGCTTGGACATTGTAGGGATGCTTTATGGTGCTGGTGTGGAGTGGTGTCAATCTGGCGCATCATGTGGCAGCCAGGGTGTACAGCGTCAAGTGAAGTAACTCTGGCCATGGCGATGCCATCGCTGGCCTCCCAGGCAGCAATGTTGTCGGGTGCTGATGCCCTGTGTAGCATCAGGTGATTACGGAGAAGGTTGGTATTAATTTGTGTTTTTTGTTGGTTTGCCTGGTGATGTTGGTGTTGGGGCTGATCGTGGAGGGATTCAGAGGACCAAGGTGAGATTTTTTCAAGGGCTGGAATAGATAGCAGCTGAATTTGAGATGATAGAAGCGATCTGTCAATGGTGAGAGAGCTGGCTCCAAGGAGGTGACAGTGGAGAGAGAGTTTACTCCAATCACTTCCAAAATGCATAAAGCTCAAAAGTGTCTTCCAAGTCCTGAAGGCTCAAGCTTCTGACATTGGAAAGTGACCAGCTGTGAAATGGTAGCTTTCATACCACTTTTGCAGCTGTCACCTATTCACAGCAATGGGGAGACATAGAGAACCCAACTTACTTACCTGACATGATCTCCGAACGACATGAAGCCCATTAAAAAAGTGGGAAAATAGAAATAGGCTGGCAAAATAATAGTTAACAAGCATTTAACTATCTTAAATGCCTCCCCCGCCGCTTGGTGTCGGGTCTGTTCTGAAATCGCAGACTTGACACTTTGGAAACTTACATGGAGGCGGATTCGGAGCGGGTTCCCAACCCGCTGTCAATCATTTCGATTTTGACAGCGGACCTGCCTCCGAACCCGCATTCCGGGCGCCTTGGTGTCTATCACCTCTCCACGGTGTTCAATAAGGTCAACTACACCATCCTCCTCCATCGTCTCTTCTCTCTGTCTCATGCCCATTCCCTTACTCTCTAGAGTGCCTTGGGATGTTTTCTATGTTAAAGGCTCTGTATAAGTGTTCATTTCAACTCCTACATGTCCTAACATAGCCAACACCTGCAGAGGATTTCCTCCCATTTCTGCGCAGTCACTTCAAGAATGCCGCTGCTCATCCATCGTTTTCACCTCTGAAGCGCCTTGTAATGTTTTGCTATATTAAAGACTCTTGTGAAAATGTAGGTTGTTCTTGTACTACTACAGCAGCTAATTGGCAGTATGATGGTTGTTCAACATGCATCATGGAGAGCAAATCATTAGTTTCCCCCCCCCACCCCCCCGCCAACTATCGTGTTCTGCCTCAACATCATTTTCTGAATGCCCCGTTCACCACATTTTCCAATGAAGACTCACAGGAGATGGCAGTAATTAAGCACTTGCAAAGAAGAAAGTCATGAGAAAAAAATTTATGCTGGCATACTTAAAAATTAAAAAGGTAAATCTTTAATTAAAGTATTACTAAATAAGTACTACCAATTAATTCTATTATATAAACTTATTTTTATGGGACAATGCAGAGCATATAGAAAGGATAGGCATCACTTAAGATACAAAACTTATGAATCACCAAAAAAAGGTCAGTCTTACATGGTTTAGAGATCTTTGATCTAAAAACATACTAAAGCTGACCTCCCCTTATTCCTGTCATCATCAAGAGAGATGTAAAGTGTAAAGTACCATTTACAAGTGTCATCTCTCACCTCTGAGTCAGAAGGTCATGGGTTCATGCTCTAGGACCTAAGCACATAATCTAGGCTGACACATCACTGCTGCATTGGAGGTGCTGTCTCTCAGATGAGACATTGGCCCGGATTTTCCATGGCCTATGACCGCGTACGTGGCCATAAGTGTCTCACAAGTTCCGGGTTTATGCATGGGCTGTGCATGTGCGAAAACCCGGAACTTGCGATCTGTCAAGAATCTTCTTGACAGATCCTCCGCATCCCCGGGAATGAAATTCTTACGCCTGGTATAAGCAGGCGTAAGGCCTTCTTTTAACAGCGTATGGGTGAAAATAAATATTAAAATATTTTTTTTTTAAATCATTTTAACATTCAAAAACCTGTAAAATAAGTTTGTGTTATTTTTGGCCCCTTAAAAAACGTTTACATTTATTTTTCAAAAAATTAAATTTTTGTTTTAAATGTTAATGAATTTTTTTTAATTAATTTTAAACATGTACATAACATTGAAATTTTAAAAAATCATTACATGTGTTTTTTGGGTGATTCCTATTATGCTTATGGGGATTCCGTATGTAAATGAAATTCCCTCAGCATAATGGGAATCCCCTTTCTGAATGGTTGGGACTGGCCCACGTGATCCATGGGGTGCTTGCGAACCGCATGCGTCCCTGGGATACGTGGGCCTCTATGCAGGCCTACACGTAGAGGCCCAGGAGCGGGAGTCTCCGTGGATCCAGGACCATCAGGTAGGTGCGTAGATTTATTGTGGTTTGGAGGCATCCGTCCGCAGGAAGCCTCCGACCACAAATTCAGGCCCATTAAAACAAGGCCCTAAGCAAGGGAGCTCTCCCAGTGTCTTGTCCAATATTTATCCCTCAACCAATAACACCAAAACAGATTAACGAGTCATTTATCTCATTGATGCTTGTGGGACCTTGCTGTGCACATAGTGGCTGCCATGTTTGTCTGCTGTGGATTGCTTTAGAATGTCCCAAGGATGCTATATAAGTGCAAGTTACTTTTTTCTTTCTTTTAGTTGCTTTATGTTTAGTCTACTGCACATTCTGGGTCAATGCAAAGCAGTTTCCATGCCAATATTAATCCAAGAATCACAGTATAACACCAAAATATCACTACACCCAATTTAACGCAATACCCAGTTTTTGTAGAGCCGAGAGACCACCTGGAGGAGATATTAACGCTAGTGTACATCACCTACAACAACTGCTGAGACATTACTAGAAAACTGTCCTATAATGCAATGTAGAACATAATATGAAGGCAAGCATACATCCATTTGAGATATTTTTAAAAAGGAAGTCATAAATGTGTACAGTAACAATTAAATGCAATAGCAGCTACTTTTTAAAATCTCAAGTATATTTAATTTATCTATATTGCCAAGTCGTCAAAAACACACAAAGATGTACACATGAAAAAACATTTACATAACATTTGCTCCTCAACTGCCCATGCACGGGACTCCAGGAAATGCTATTAACCCTACTGAAACAGAACAACCAGGATATTAGCTTGCACACTTCCAAAAACTAAACTGATGCCATGCCCATACCACAGCATAACTGCAACATCCATCCACTCAGACAGCCATAAAAATATAGCATGATGAAAACGAGAAAGTATAAATTAATTTTGGATGCTATTTCTGCACATTTCCAGCTCTCTTTGTTTGCTGCATATATTATGGTGCTTTTTTAAGCATGTTCTAATCTTTCACACAAAATACTTGCACAGCTTGACAATGTAATTTTTAGGTAGGAGGCTTGCTTACATCTTTCAATATTATGGAATTTTTAGGTGCATTCCAACTAAACAAAACATATCTATATACAAAATGTTGTTATAAAACGGGTAAAATTAATTATGTATTATGCATTGAAACCAACTAAACAATCAGTTTATCGTAAACAACTTCTTGGTTCTCATAACGTACGAAGAGATTCAGAAAATCCTGATTACAATTCTTTCATAAATGAATTCCCAGAAACTTGGCACTACTTTAGCAACTTGGAAGCAAACTTCAAGTACATCTCACCAGTGTCACTCTTACTGAGGCAACTACTACATTTATAATAGAGTATGGATGCATTCCAATTAGCAGCGTCCAGGCTCACAGTGGGAAATGGACGGCGGGGGAAACATGAGAGGGGGAAGAGGCATGAATCCAAAACAAAGCCCACGCAATTGCATATTTCTAAAAACATTCTACACATATGATGCAAACTCAGCCATCTAAATGATCTGCAAATTTGGTGTCAGAGCAGCATGAATATATAGACAAAGAAGCAACTAAGTGAAGTCGAGAGAGACAGTGAAAAAAGTAAACTTGGGGAATATGAAGTTGCACAATAAGTGAGATGGAGATTTTAAGCATCAAATTGAGCATTTTAGAGGAAAGGTTATTTGTGTCACAAAAATGGGGTTGGGAGAGATGGTTGAAGAAAAGATATTTGAATGAGTAGGCAGATGATATGAATGCAAAATATGTGAATTTAAAAGCGCAGAAGTTTTATTTTTATGCTTTTACAGTTAACACTTCACAATAAAAATCTGACAAAAAGTTTAAATACATCAATTACAAACGTCACTGTTCATAACAGTCAAAATGGCTAATGAGAAAAAGTATTAACCCAGCAAAGCTAATTTAAATGCACATTGTTTTGCCAACTAAAAATATGCAGTAAACCTGGTTATGATTTAAACAATTTGCCACTGAAATGAATGGATGCACTTGAGCGAATTGATGCTTTTCAACACAAGTGATGTGAAACCAAATTCTCTGCAGATATGAAAAATGTGTGTGGGACAATTGCCTTCTATATAAATGCAAGTCTTTCTTTCTTCTTTCTTTCTTTCTACAAAAATAATCTGAACACTAAATGGAATTAGCTTTAAAACATTTTTCCAAATAATTAACAGTTAATAGCAAAGCTTTGGAATCCTGAGAAAGTGTGCACTTAACTGTTATGTGCATTTAATTATCGTACACCAGCAATTATAAGAATAGCAGTCCAACAAACAAAGTCAACAGGGGTCATTTTCTGGTGATTGCAGATCAGCCGTCTGTTATACACTCCTATGCAATTTTCCTTTCCATTGCGGAAAAGAAAATCAGGTGAGGTGTCTAAGAGGTGGCCAATCCACAACCACCAGTTCTCTGCCCGTGCCCAAAGTGAAAATTAGCCCCATTTTTTTCATGAGGCAACCTTCTTTCAATTTAACAAGCTGGACAAGCTATTTAATTGGCTTGCTTCCCCATCGTAGAAGGCTTACACCTAACTCTCTCTCTTCCTCCTTCTCTAACCCTACAGTCATTTATGTCTTTCTGACACATTTTTGCATGTGGGTATGTCAATTGGTGAAGGATGTTGCTTAACAGCTGGAAGCCACCACACCCGAAAAACAGATTGGAGCATTTTTCTGCCTCTTTTACAGTACAGAACAAGCACAACATGGCACGTCAAACGGGAGTGGCAGGCAATATAGCCGACATCAATAGGAGCAGCCCAAGGCAAACTGTTCATCCCATAGCCTCTTATCTGCATTTGCATTGCAGCTACTGTTGTGCAGTTCAGCTTCCAGCCAGGAAGAACCCTGTTTACAATGCTTGGCTCCTACCTGGCTTGAACATCAACTACCTGTTAAGGAGAGCACCCAGTGCATCCCTGAATATATGCCAGACAGAGTAATTTGAACATAAAACCAGCATTGCGGGTTCGGCGCCCGTTATAGAAACTGCCCAAGTTTCCTTTCCATTCCCACAGTAAGTTGAAAATTACCCCCTAAATGTTTAGAGTAGGGAAGTGGGAATCCCTGCTCTCTGTCACCCACATCCTACCTCAAACACAAAATACTGGAGCTCTACCATGCTGTCCCTGTCATAACCTAGTTATTGTTTAGCCTCTATTATGGCAGTCTAATTATTCCAGCAGCTCCAAATTAACTGCCAACATTATCAAACCAAGCCTACCAACGAGGACTGCCTACACCTCTCAAAGACCTTTGTTGGTTCCTTTGAATCTTCTGTTTTCTCTGCTCACCAATTCTTACTATTTGTAAAGTGGATTTCAAAAGCTTAATGCCGTCTGCAGTCTGTTAGCCTAGTGTTCAGAAAGCAGTATTCAGAATGCAGCCTCTGATTTATTAACAGAAGATAGTGAAGGCTGTGTACTTATCGTTAAACCAAATATTTTTCATAATTGAGAAATGTAGCAGTCTTTTACACCAGCTTTTCCTTTCTTAGCTGCAACCCCATGTTTCCACTGAGAATCATTGAATCATAGAATGGTTACAACACAGAAGGAGAGCATTCAGCCTGTCGAGTCCGAGCCAGCTCTCTGCAAGAGCACTTCTTCGCCCTTTCCCCGTAACCCTGCATATTTTTTCGCCTCAAGTACTTATCCAATTCCTCCACCACCCTTTCAGGCAGTGCATTCCAGATCCTATCCACTTGCTGCGTAAAAATGTATTTCCTCATGTCGCCTTTAGTTCTTTTGCCAATCACCTTGAATCTCTGTTCTCTGGTTCTCAACCCTTCCGCCAGTCGGAACAGTTTCTCTCTATTTACTCTGTCTAGATCCCTCATGATTTTGAACACCTCTATCAAATTTCCTCTCATCCTTCTCTGCTCTAAGGAGAACAGACCCAGCTTCTCCAGTCTATCCATGTTACTGAAGTCCCTCATCCCTGGAACCATTCTTGTATATCTTTTCTGCACTCTCTCTAAGGCTTTCACATCCTTCCTAAAGTGCGGTGCCCAGAATTGGATACAATACTCCAGTTGAGGCCAAACCAGTATTTTATAAAGGTTCATCATAACTTCCTTGCTTTTTGTACTCTATGCCTCTATTTATGAAGCCCAGTATCCCGTATGCTTTTTTAACCGCTTTCTCAACCTGCCCTGCCATCTTCAACGATTTGTGCACATATACCCCCAGGTGTCTCTGTTCATGCACCACCTTTAGGATTGTACCCTTCAGTTTATATTGCCTCTCTTAGTTCTTCCTACCAAAATGTATCACTTTGCACTTTTCTGCATTAAATTTCAGCTGCCACGTGTCTGCCGATTTCACCAGCCTGTCTATGTCTTCTTGAAGTCTATCACTATCCTCCTCACTGTTCACTATACCTCCAAGTTTAGTGTCATCTGCAAATTTTGAAATTGTGCCCTGTACACACAAGTCCAAGTCATTAATATATATCAAGAAAAGCAGTGGTCCTAGTACCAACCCCTGGGGAACACCACTGCATACCTTCCTCCAGTCCGAAAAACAACCGTTCACCACTACTCTCTGGCTCCTGGTTAAGCAACGACTCGATTTCAAAATTCTCATCCTTGTTTTCAAATCCCTCCATGGCCTCACCCCTCCCTATCTCCGTAATCTCCTTCAGCCCCACAACCGCCCCCCGGAGCTATCTGCGCTCCTCTAATTCTGCCCTCAAGCATCCCTGATTATAATCGCTCAACCATTAGTGGCCGTGCCTTCTGTTGCCTAGGCCCCAAGCTCTGGAATTCCCTGCCTAAACCTCTCCACCTCACTACCTCTCTTTCCTCCTTTAAGACGCTCCTTAAAACCTACCTCTATGACCAAGCTTTTGGCCACCTGCCCTAATTTCTCCTTATGTGGTTCGGTGTCAAATTTTTTGTCTTTTAATACTCCTGTGAAGCGCCTTGGGACGTTTTACTATGTTAAAGGCGCTATATAAATACAAGTTGTTGTTGTTTCCTGTCACTTAGCCAATTTCGTATCTATGCTGCCACTGGTCCCTTTTATTCCATGGGCTTCAACTTTGCTGGTAAGCCTATTATGTGGCACTTCATCAAACGCCTTTTGGAAGTCCCTATACACCACGTCAACCGCATTGCCCTCATCAATCCTCTCTGTTACCTCATCAAAAAACTCGATCAAGTTAGTTAAACACGATTTGCCTTTAACAAATCCGTGCTGGCTTTCCTTAATTAATCCACACTTGTCCAAGTGACTGTTAACTTTGTCCCTGATTATCGTTTCCAAAAGCTTTCCCACTACCGAGGTTAAACTCAGTATTCCTCTCATTTGGAATTTTGTGACATTAACACATTTCGTCACCTATTATTTTTAAATCTAGTAATAAAAAAAGTGAAATAATTTTCATTCTGTCCCTCAATATCATGGCCAACATTGAAAACATCCTACTTTTACAATTCATTACTGTAACTGATTTAAATTATGCAAAGATCAGTTCCAATCCCAAAATAGTTTGACTAACCAAAACTGTCTCGTTTGTATTGACTTGATGGTTGGTGCTAACTTTCAGGTTTGCAAATCTTCTTCATCCACAGCTCCTAAATTCCAAATGCTCATCTCTACATCATGTCACTTCTCGTTAGGTGCAGCTTTGAATTCTATCTGGATTGGTGTTCCGAAACAGGAACTGAACCACCAATAGATAATTTGAGGTCTGTCCTTCTTGACAGTTGTACAATACTACTCAGGTTTGCATCAACAGCTTTCTTTGTTATGTTTTGAGACCAAGAATTTGACATCAGCCCAATGCAATCAAATATTAGTTGACACATTCCTTCTTGAAAATAATTAAAAGTTTGATTTGTCCCTCTGATTTCCACCATCTTTTAGTCTTAGTGTTGGCCTTAATGCCTCTGTGACTGCAAAATGGTCCCAGGTATTTCTCCTCCCCTCTTAATAAGTAATAAGTATCAGCATCACTTTCTCATTTAGTTAAAGCAGCTTTACCTCCAACTTAATCTAGATGTGATGTGGAGATGCCGGTGTTGGACTGGGGTGGACACATGTGAGAAGTCGCACAACACCAGGTTATAGCCCAACAGCTTTATTTGAAATCACAAGCTTTCGGAGCGCTGCTCCTTCGTCAGGTAAAGCTGTTGGACTATAACCTGGTGTTGTGCGACTTCTCACATTAATCTAGATGGTTATTATATTTTTGACCTTTTAGCTTCCATACTACTCTAGTAGGTGAGCCCTAACTCCTTACACCCCCAAAGAGTATTTGCACTTGTCCCAGTATCAAGTCTGCCCACGAAGTGAACAGAGAACTCTTTTCAGATTATCTTAACTAAAGATTTTATCTTGTGCTTTTGGAAGGTGGCAGAATAACATCATTGTTATTCCTTGTTTTAGGCTTTAATTACCAAACAATTATAATAAACAGGAATCGGATAAGCTAGCAGGAGCAGTCATGACATTTTATTTTTACAATAAAGATTGGCTAAATTCTTGTTGCAATAGAAAATCAGAAATAGTTTGCAAATTCTCTGCAAAACTATGCAGTCATTAATTTTCATACGTAGAGGCCCTTATTCTCACTAACGTGTTACCTGGCTGAGCTAACTCTCTTCAGAGGCTCCAGATAAACTCACCAATTTGAAAAAGGCTGGCTTATAAATAACTTAAAAACCGGTATCTGGACCACGTCAATTTAAATAACTGCCTGTTAAATTCAAAAGGGCACACGAATCAAACATATTGGAAAAAATCCATAGAATCATTGAACAGAATTGCTTGGTCACTCCCAGAGGCCTGTTTTTCAGACAAATCTGCTAACTGTTGCAACAAAAATGAGCTGCAACACTGTTCTCTGAGTGATGCTGGTGTTTAACCCCTTATTTACAATGACTGAATTAAAGAGATCAATATGCACCAGAATTATTCTACTTTATCACAGACTTTCATCCAAGTGCCTTTAAAGTTAAATCTATCTACCTATTTGCTTGGATGAAATAGCAATTGCAGAACTTTGTGCAGAGCTTAGTATTGAGAGCAGGAGCAGTCCCATGATATTCAACCTTCTGCAATTTGTTAGATTGCTCAATGTATTTTTCCTTTATTTTTCCCTATCACATACCATTTTACAGCTGCCATGATGATGCTTTTGTCCTCATGTAAAAGCTTAGTACGCAACAGCTGAACTCAGCAGGAGGTGAGCCATGTCAGTAGATACTACAATGAAACCCATCCAGGATCCCATTAAGGGGATTTCTTTCTTGTTGAGCGCATCATTAGCTGCTTTCATAACTGTCTTCAGTCACCAAGTCCCACAACCTGCAAACGAATTAAAATAAACCTACCTGATTTTTTTTTAAAGATTATTACCGGATCTTCCGGACTACCACCAGTCTTCCTGGTGCCAGTAAATGCAGTTGTTCAACAGAAACAGTATACTTTGGTTATGTCCTCACCCATACACACCACTATTCCTTCTGTAGTGACACTGTGTTGCCACAGTGTAACATGACTACATGGAGGATAAGCACTGGCCAAAATGTCACAGCAGGTCAGCCAATACGCGAGACTCCCCAGTGCAGCCAGTTTACAGGATGATCAGCTACACATCTCAAAACTGAATTCTGGGATCCAGTCAGACTGCAAAGTAAAAATTGTTTCCCATTTACCTATAGAGATGTTTGCTTCCTCAACGATCTATCTGAAGCATTTCAAAACAACACAAGATTATCATGTAGTTATGCTTATCTTTCCATTTACTTAAAAGTCTTCATCTTGACTCACATGGAAAATGGGCAGCTATATGAAGTACCAAAGGACGTTGGTGCCTGTGATATTGTTGAGAATCAGCATCTCCAGGAGAGAAGGTGAGATAATAGGGGCATTAAGGTTGGGGGGGGGGGGGGGGCGAAATAGAAGGGTTTCTCTTTTCTTACAGACTGACTAAACCATTCTGAATTTGAAAAAGGTCTGTTTCTTGGCACTAAAAATTAGATCCTTCACTCACATACACAAAACAAGAAAGAAATTGTTCACAGTTGTATAAACAATTCAATATATTTTGACACAAAAAGAACACATTTTAACATCATCACAAATAGGTGTGTAAATTATTCCAGGATTTTCAGTAGGTTGTCAAACATACATGGATTGTCTCAACAAATTTAAAGGCAAAACTGTTAAGTAAATAGCCTTTTGGACATAAAGAATTGTATGATGAACCATATATCTTTTCCTGTCTTATAAATATTTAATACTTTGCAAATCTCCCAAATAGTTTCAAAGGTTTTGCACGGGATGCATCCTAGGTTGCTGAGGTAAGTAAGGGTGGAAATAGCGGAGATTCAGGGGTGTAACATTTGGAATCTTTCAATCCTCCTTAAATATGGGAGTTGTGCCAAAGGACTGGAGGATTGCAAATCTTACACCCCTGTTCAAAAAAGGGGAGGGGGATAAACTAGGTACAGGCCATTCAGCCTAATGTCAGTGGTGGGGAAACTTTTAGACACAATAATCCAGGACAAAATTAGTCACCACTTGGAAAAACATGGGTTAATCAATAACAGCCAGCACGGATTTGTTAAAGCCAAATCATGTTTGACTAATGTGATTGAGTTCTTTGATGAAGTAAGAGAGGGTTAATGATGGTTGTGCGGTGGATGTTGTGTACATGGACTTTCAAAAGGCATTTGATAAAGTACCACATAATAGACTTGTTAGCAAAATTGAAGCCCACAGGATAAAAGGGGCAGTGGCAGCATGGACACGAAATGTACGAAGAGGCAGAAAGCAGAGTAGCGCTGAATCGTTGTTTTTCAGACTGCAGGAAAGTATATAGTGGTGTCCCCCAGGGGTTGGTATTGGGAACACTGATTTTTGATATTTATTAATGGCCTGGACTTGGGTATACAGGGCATAATTTCAAAGTTTGCAGATGACACAAAACTCAGAAAAGTAGTAAACAGTGAGGAGGATAGTAGCAGGCTTCAGGAGGACATAAACAGACTGGTGAAATGGGCAGACACACGGCAGATGAAATTTAACACAGAGAAGTGTGAAGTGATACATTTTTGAAGAAAGAATGAAGTGGGGCAACATAAACTATATGGTACAATTTTAAAGGGTATGCAGGAACAGAGAGACCGGGGGTTTGCATAAAGGAATCTTTGAAGTTGGCAGCACAAGTTGATAAGGCTGTTGAAAAAGTATATGGGATTCTTGGCTTACTAAATAGAGACATAGGCCTAGAAATTGGGCTACTTACGGCCACCCGTTTGCGCCGCTATCCTGGCGAAAAATGGCAGCCACCACTCTAGCGCGGGACTCAACGGCCGCCATTTTGGTGAGGGTCTTAATGCTACCGGCCCTGGAGATGTAAATGAAGCGAGGGTGGCGTCAGTCGGCAAGCGACGCTGACTTAACGTCACCATTGCGAACTTCGACCTTAGCGCCGAGTTCAGCGCTGGGTCCTAAGCTCGCTCTGAAAAGCGAGTGTTCAGCAGAATGACAGAGATGCAGTCAGCACCTCTTAAAGGGACACACACATCTTTCAGATAAGTTTGCATTTAAGCTTTTGGACTGGATTTTTTTGATTTATTGAAGTAGTGGCTTGCTGCAATACATGTCAAAAGTTTTTAAAGTGTGCAGAGTGTGCTGCTGGACACTTGCAAGGTCTCGGATGGTAAAGGAAGGCCTCTGAGAAGACAGAAAATGCTGGAAATACTCAGCAGGTCAGGCAGCATCCATGGAGATAGAAACAGAGTTCACGTCTCAGGTCAAGATGCTGCCTGACCTGCTGAATATTTCCAGCATTTTATGCTTTTGTTTCAGATTTACAGCACCTGCTCGCGGAGGGAAGAGGAAGATGCAGAATAGGAAGAAGCAGAAGGAAGGATGCAAACCGGGATGGAATCATCCACCTGTGGTACCAGTGACCACAACCCCAATTCCCCTTTCAACATTTGTCCCACACCTCACCGTCCCTCTGTTACTGACCATCACAGCGTCCTCTTGGCCACAATGCTAAAATAAAAGCCATCACAAAGCAAACTTTCCAATCCAACTTTATACATCTATCCATCCAATCTGACATCAAGAAATCAACTCATCAACCTTATTAACTCCCTTAGTGACTGTCTTGTGCGTGCCTTTGCCTAGCCAACTGATGTCACAAAGTGCTACCTCAGTGACTGCAGCATGGCTGGTGGAAGGCTGCTGACTTTCAGCGGGAAAGACTGCAAAGGGCCTTGCTGGTCGACCTTGAGGAGCTGGTGGCTGGGAGTGTCAAATCGAGGAACGGTGTTTCTTCTTCACTCTCCTCTCCCTCTTCTTGGTCACCCACTGGCTGGGCAGGCTGCATTTCTTGGGTGTGTGAAATGAGGAAGGCACATGGGTGGAGTTGTGGTGAGGGGAGGGTGGGAAAGCAAGAGGGGCATGCGAGAAGAAGGATAACGTATGAGGATACCAGCATCTCATATCCTTTCAGCGCCACTGTTGGCCGAGGGCTCAGCCATGCCCCTGCCAAGAATGGCCAGCACCGTCTCCTCCAAGGGAGTGAGGTGAAGCTAGGAATGGGAGGTGTCACTCGTGTTTGGTACAGATTGCTGGTGGGCGAGTGATTGGGCCGGGGGGGTCGTGCATTGACCAGTGTGTGAGGCTAGTGGTGCAGTTGGTAGAAGACGGCTCTTGAAAATGCATTCACTGACCTTGACCAGTGGTCTGAGGTCATGAAGCTTCTTTGGGCACTGGAGCCAGGTGGTGGGGGGGCGACACTGCTGGCAGTGACGGCCTCGGTGATCTGGTCCCACATCATTCTTTCTGGAGGGCCTCCTGGCCCCTGTGGGTACAGGACCTCTCTTGCAGTGTTGACCCCCTTAACAAAAGTGGAGTGCTGCGTGCGAGACGCTGGGTGCCTCGTCCCTGGCTTGCTGAGCCATTTGTGTTAATGTTTTAGCACTTTTCCCATTTTATTAGATGCGGAAGGGAATTCAGCTTTAAGAGCTGAAGACTGCCATTTGGGAATTCTTTTGAAACGTTATTTTTTTTTCCAGAAGGCAGTTGAGCTCTAAAGGCTAAAAGCTGCCTATTTTTACATCATTTTTATTTTTTTCATTTCAGAAGGCAATTCCATTGCTTTCTGAAATGACAGCCTCACTTTCAGAGTAGGCTGTTCTTGCTGCAATGAATCTACGGCCACACTGCATTGGGGCCTCCTGCTGGGACGAACACCACCAGGATGGCGTTGCACTGAGAGTTTAGCACTGGGCTAATGTTAATTCGCCCCCAGCGCCAATATTTCGGTCCTGTCAGTGGTATCATTTTCGGCAGCCATTAACACCAGCCCACAGTGGCACCGGCAGCTTTTTTGACGTTCACAAATTTCTAGGCCATAGAGTACAAAAGCAACGACGTTACACTAAACCTTTATAAATCACTGGTTAGGCCTCAGCTAAAGTCTTGTGTCCAATTCTGGGCACCACACTTTAGGAAGGATGTCAAGGCCTTGGAAGACAGTACAGAGGAGAATTACTAGAATGGTACCAGGAATGAGAGACTTTAGTAGTTAAGTGGAGAGACAAGAGAAGCTGGGATTATTCTCCTTAGAGCAGAGAAGGTTATGGGGAGATTTAATAAAAGTATTCAAAATCATGAAGGGTTATGATAAGAGTAAATAAATAGAAACTGTTTCCACTGGCTAAAGGGTCGGTAACCAGAGGACACAGATTTAAGTTATGATCTGGAATGCACTGCCTGAAAGGGTAGTGGAAGCAGATTCAATAGTAACTTTCAAAAGGGAACTGAATAAATACTAGAAAGGGAGAAAATTGCAGAGCAAGGGGAAAGAGGAGGGGAGTGGGACTAATTGGATAGCTCTGTCAAAGAGCCGACATAGGCACGATGGGCCGAATGGCCCCCTTCTGTGCTGTAAGATTCTATGATTCTATGAACTCACTCATTCACCCCATCTAAATAGATATTCCCTCATCAGAATGTTAAAAGACACATAATTCACAAGCATTGAATTAGTTGAGGAGTTTTATTCACAAGTAAAAGAACCCCTATAACACTCCCATTTGTGTAATGTGCTGCTCATTTCATGTACATTAAGAATTCTTAAAAAAATACTTTTTTTTGTTTTAAGTTTTCATTGTAGGAGATTGTGTCGTCAGTTCTCGCTGATAACAGAACTTGATAATTACCAATTCATTGCACTGCATTACTGTGCTGGTTATACCATTGGAGCACAAAAATATTACACGAGAAAATGTTAAGTAATTGTGCCAATCACATACACACAAAACTCATGAGAGTTATATCAGGCAAATGACACTAACCATTTGCCATTACCACTGAATTCAATTATATGGGCTTAAAGCACAATAAGCAGGTAGACTATTTCGGTCAATTCAATAAGCTTTTTGCACTTCGTTAAAGTGCGATTAAGTTAACTATTTACCTGAGCAGCTGAGTGCCGTGCACCCGTTTTAGCTGTTTGAAGAGCTGATTGAAGCTGCCCGAAGTCTCCACTTTCCGACTGCAGTAGTTGTTTAACAGTGTGAACAGCTGACGGAGACTTCAGGCAGCTTCAATCAGCTGTTCCCTAAATACAGATGATCTGTCGGTTGCTATTTAAATAAATCATAATCTGATTTTGGATCGATTTAGCATCATGCAACACAGTTCCCACCAGTTTTTAACTAGATTAGGGATCCTAGATCCTTACCTCTTCAAAATCTTAGGCACTCGTCCAATGAGAGGAGAAGGAGGGGAGACAGGAGAGGGAGAGGGGCAGCACATAGCTCCCCACTCCCCCCTCCCACTTCCTAACTTGCAGCTCGGGAAAGGAGGCAGCTGGCTCCGGATCCACTCGGAACCCAAACTGTTCATCTCCTCTCCCCAGGTTCAGCCAGAACATCAGCACCGCAAAGAATTTTTTTTAAATACATACCATGCAATTTGTAGCCAGAGTTGTCCGTCACTGGGGGCTGTAGGGCAGCTGGGCTTCCTCGCCCACTTCACCTAGCACGGCCGCTTTTACCTCAACTTTCTCTGTGTTTGCTGCCAGCCCCCAACTTACCATTTCTTCCTGCCAAGTTTCATATAGATTTAGCATCCATCATGTATAGTGGGCAAATCAACTTCGCACAAATGCGCCCGCTATATGCAGTGGGGACTGTATCAGTAAAAGTGACCATGAAGCTGTCATAAAAGCCCAACTGGTTAACTAATGTCGTTTAAATGTGCGGGTTAGGTTGATTTGGCTATGATAAATTGACCCTTAGTGTTAGGGGGGGATTAAATATGTGGGGTTACAGGGATAGGGTGGGATATGTTGGGGAAAATTAAATACGTGGGGATAGGGTGGGATATGTGTCGGTGCAGGCTCGATGGGGATTCTGTGTGAGAGGGTAGGGACAGGGTACTGGATGATCAGCCATGATCGTATTGAATGGTGGAGCAGGCTCGACGGGCCGAATGGCCTACTCCTGCTCCTAGTTTCTATGTTTCTATGTTTAAGAAACCTGCCGTTCTTACCTGGTCAGGTTTATATGTGATTCCAGTCCCACACCAACATAATTGACTCTTAACTAACTAACTCTTAAAGTCGTCTAACAAGCCACTGAGTTGTATCACCAACTTCCCAGGGCAATTAGGTATAGGCAATAAATGCTGGCCTTGCCAGTGACTCCCACATCCTGAGATTGATTTTTTTTTAATGTCCCAACAGTACTTTCAGAATGCCTTGCCATGAGCAGAAGGGTGCAGGCTGTTTTCCTGCCATCTGAACGGAGACTGATAATAAAGACAGGGAAGAAAATAACCCAAAATGTTGGCGCACTACCTCCATTTTTTTTCTTAAAAAAATTACTTTTGCAGGTAGGAAATATCAATGTAAAGACTAGGACATCAGTGGGAACAGAATAAAGTATGAAAGGTCCATTCACATAGGAAATAATTTTCCTCATCCTGTGCCAGAAACTGAATTTTGTACCACATTGTTAATAGAAGAATTTCCAGCCAAATGCATGGAAAGAAAGCAATGCTGGGCAAAATCTCTGACAATATGTGGAAAACTAAAAAGACAGTAGTCTTGGGTCAATGCTTTTGAAAGAAAATAAATTTAAAAGCAACTTATCACACAGAACATGGATATAAGGAAATATTGATATTTTCTCACATCCTGAGAAAATATGAACACATCTTCAGTTTTCACTAACCTGAAACTGAATCCAACTGTTGAAATAATTTGCTCCCAAGTATCCTAGAAAACAACAAAACATTATTTAAAATCTTTCCACAATTGAGGCATTTAAATCCACCTATTAATAGTTGAAGCTGGGTACTTAAGAAAGGCACATATTTTGATCTTAATCAGGTTGGTGGTTAAAAAAAAACTTAAATCACTCCTTATGCACATCAGGATCTCCATTTCTGTCTCAGCAATGAGAAATTTACTTTACCTAAAAAAAATTCTCTGGAAAAATATACAAGCTGTTACAAGACAATTAGAAAAAATAAGCAACTTGCATTTATATAGCACCGTTCATGACCTCAGAACATCCAAATATTTATGCAAATTATTCAAATGTTTCAAGATGGTTTAAAAAGGGCATTGCCATCTTATAAGATGAAAACTCTACCAATTCAAATTAGTGATATCCAAAAATATGGGCAGTAGTTTATTCCTTTAATTTCAGTAGATATGTTTTTGAACACTTTCAAAGCTACATCTTGGTCAGAAACTGTTCAATAGTACTGATATTATAAAAATAAAAGTGGACGTAATGGCTATTGCATTGACTAACATGGGCTTGTAACCCATTAAGTTTTTCTCCTGTACAAGATCGGACTTTAAAAAGTGTTACCAATGGCATTATCTTAATTAAATTCACACATTAAAAAGTCAAAAATTGATACAGAAGTGAATCCATCATCTAAATAGAGTAATGCAATGGATTGGCAAAGTCCTTTCATGTGCAGAAAGTGGGTTTAAAATTAGCCCAGACCAAGTGCTATCACCACACTTTCAGTAATGTCATGATGAATACGTGGAGTTTTCACACAGTTGCACTCTGGCTTTTCTCCCAGAATTTCAGTAAAGCATCGTGATGTGCCTGCATGAACGTTTCAAACTATGTCTACCTGAACTACGAAAAAACACCAGGCAATACAATTATAAATTGTATCCTTCCAAACTTGTGGTTTGTGTGCAGTTATACAATGCTTGGGTGAAGTAGAGATGGTGACAAAAAAATTGAAGGGATGAAATAAGTCTCACATAAAAAGAACGTTTGGTATTTTAAAATCACGTATTGGTACCAATTAATTAAATAAGCCTCGTGACAACACTGCCAAACTGGATGCAAGTTTTTTTTATCAACTGAAAGGGTCCTCTTACACCTGAAATTACCCAGTCTCGAATCGGACCCTGATGAATGTGGGCCACAGCAGAAAATCCCCAAAATTGAGAACAACCGCCAATCTCACTCAACAGGTTAAAAGGATTGCGGGTTTAGAAAAAAATAAAATTCACACTGGTGCAGTGAAGGACTATTTTCTCTCATGGTCGAGCAAAGAAACGTTTGTTGACATTGAGCACAGTACGGTTTACTCTGCATCTGCCCGTGTCGAACATAGGATTTGTGCTTGTGGGTAACTTAAATGTTAAGTAGTCCAGTCCCGATGGTCACATCCCTCATCTTGAAAACAACGAAAAGATATTTAAATAGTTTCTCGTGTCAAATCTTGTTATAGGTAAAATGAGGTTTAGAAACTGAAACGCAAAACATCTGAAACAACCGATTTTAAACCCAAGTGGCGGATTCACGTTATTCCAAAATCTTGGGCAACTTGCGCTGCAAGCAGCGACACCGGTTTTGTGAGAAGCGGTTTATGGTTTGCAGGCCAGAAATGTTGGCCAAGTCGGGCCCTTCACCCGGAGTGGCTGCACGCTCCGGGCAGCGCCGCGTGCCCGCTTCCAAATGCCGCCTCGCGCCAACAAAAACAAACGGCCACTGGCAGGCAGAAGGAGCTGGGGCTGCCCGCGGCCGGCGCCGAGCCTCTGTCCGCATCAAACAAAAGCCCCCGGCTCTGACTGGGTGGGGCGGACCCCGCAGCCCTTCACACTGAGCTGAACACATTTACCCAAAAAAGAGAAACAAGCGGCCACGGCCGAGGGCGCCGTCTTTAGGCCTCAGTGTTTACACATTGCCCGCCCACCTTCCTCCCACAGACACACACAGACTGCCGGCAGCTGACAAACGGGCTGCTGACGGGTATCAATATTTATTTCGTGTTTCCGTTATTTCTTTTTTTTTTTAAGGTAAATACCTGCGCGAGCGCTGGGCTTTAACTAGAGAATCTACCGCAATCCCCGGCGCGAGGACGGCGCCATATGTAACAGACTCAATCAGCCGACAACCGATCCACTCCAGCCCGAATGGGGAGAGGAAAAAATCAATCCCGAATCATCGATTCCTGACCCGAACCTTTTCACGACCAGTTAGTTCAGCGCGTGCTACTGGGGAAGTTTACAACTATCTCTCTTTTTCTCAGTGGGCAATATTGCCAACCTTATAGTGCAATGAGAGATTTTTTTAATAGTTATTAATAATACGAAGAAAGAAGGAGCAACTGCAAATATGTTTAGATACACATATGGAGTTAAAAAAGAGGGTCGGGGGGAGACGAGCTAAAACAAGATCTCCTCCAAGAAAGATGGATACTCCCTCAAAAAGATGTTCAGCACACAAATGCTATTATTGCAAAAGGAAGCAAATCCCTTTGGAAATCCTACATTTTTATTACTCCGCTGCTTCTATTAGCTGAGCGGCATGACTGGAAGTACTGTAGTAGCCGTTTCGTACACCATGAATTAATAATTATTTTTGTGTTTGCTTTACTTAGGGTTTGCCTTGAACGCTGAAAACTGGGCAATAACAATTATTAGTTAAGAAAGACGAAATAGCGATATTTCTAGGTATGTGCGCTCGCATTTAAAAACGTCTTAACTATTCTTTTGGAAATATAATAGCTGGCAATTGTCATATGTTCCCAATAGTATCTCTGGCAATTATGGGAAAGGTGAACATGATTAAGTTTCAGTACGTCATCAGAAACATATTTAATGCCGTGGACAAATGGAAAGTTATATTGATACAGAGAATTTTCTTACCGCGATATCTGCATCATTTTTATTGTAAATTAATAGATTTGTCAAGCAACTTCCAAACTAATTGAAATAACTACACACCATAAAATCCCAAGTGTTTATGTACACTTAAAGCAATAAAAAGAAACAATAAAAACTTATAGTGCAATTTCCGCCTACTTAAGAAAACAATTGTAGTTTACACATACAAATGTGGCCAGTGGATTACCATAATGCCCCATGAGAAGTTACAAATACACGAGCTTCAGTGTGTATCAAATGCTAATAGATCATAATTAGGTTTCTTGGGTGGACCAACTTATTTCCTCAATACCTTCAGTGAAAGATGCATGAATTTATGAAAAGTATATTTTAAATTTAGAAAATGAATATATTTGCAATATATTAATACCAACAACTATGCATAATTTAAACCAATCCCCAATCCGTGAACGAACGTGTGATTTCGCAATCGCAGGAATTTTTATTATGTATCTGTGACGTTTAACACACTATCTTAAACTTCGTGACCATTAATATTTCTATGTATTCAACAACTTTGAGAACTATTTATAGTTTATCTTTGGCGTAGTAAGCTAGGCTAATTAAAGCGCTATGATTCAAGCGTCTGTGTCAACTGTGTCAGTATTCTGTAAAAATATAGTTTTCTGTTACAATCATAATAAAATGTGTTTCTCTGTAAAATCCTGAACATCACTGAAATTAATGTGTTGATTATTTGACGGTTTAACTGATTGCAAACTTTGTAATTTATTTTGTCAAATCATCTGGGAATTGCAGGATTTTATGCTAAATGTTAGCGAACAGAAATTGCAACATTTTGTTTCTTGTGCTAAAACAAATTTGTGCACGTGGATTTTTTTCATACCGCATTAAAACGATTAATCTCCATATGAAAGTTAATGTAATTATGGATTAATCGCTCTTTTCCCCAAGTAGTTTTCTTATTAATTAAAATTGCATGCAAAATTTATCATATCGCTTTTGAAGAATGGGCAACAGAGATTATATTTAAATAAATGCATCTCTATTGCAAGGTGCAATAAAATATTAGTTCAAGTCATTCAGATCAGATAATGCAACTGAAGAGATATAACAGTTAAGGTCTAGTTTCATCTTTGTGACAATTCGATGTCTTTTCTGCGAAGGATCGAGGTTTCATACTTACAAATATTAATTTGATGAACAATATGTGAAAAAAATGCAAGTAATCGATCTAAATGAGATACGATGTAAATAGTGTAATTATCGTTCTGGATAAACAGTGCAAAGTGTTAAATCTTTAAACGATAATGAAGTATTTGTGGACTGATGGCACTGCTAACGGTACAGATTAAATTACTTCAGGTTCAGCCAAACATGGACCATTCTCAGTATTTAAGTGAAAAAATAGATCTGCATGAATTGCTCTTTACGAATATTACAGTAAACAACTTCTTCGGTACTTTTTAAATTTCTAATGTTTTAAAGTTGTGCATTTGAAGTACAGTCCGCACTGAACAAAGACCTGATGCAGAGATTGAGTTTCGTTCACTACCTGGTTAAAGCGCCGCCGGATTATTTGAATGACCCACTTTATACGTCCTATAAAGTATGCAGAAAGTATGAATATTGCATAAACAACGACATATAAAGCATCTCCACATACATTGCACTGACTGTTGGATGTCTGTATAAATTGACAAGAAGGAAGAAACATTTAAATGTGTGCGGTTTCCTCAAAAAATCTACATCAAAGCTATCAGTCAAGTGTGTTTTGCCCACACGTTATTACGTACAATATCTGCCAACTGAAGGTTTAAAGCACCTCGAAGAAAACAGCGGCAATGACTTAAGTGATGCATTTCTTAATTTTTTTTTTGCATGTTTCTGTTTCCAGCAACAATATAGAAACACGACCAAATTCGAATTATTTTCAATGTAAGTGTGCACTTAAAACAAATTAGCAAACAAAATGACTATGAGGCACTTGACCCAAACAGGATACCATTCAAAAAAGCAGATTAACAGGTATTTCATAATTTGCCAGCAGACAAAAATATGTGTATATTTTTAAAATAGTCCATGCGTGCGCGTGTATTGTGTAAAAGCTCTTCTAAAAAAACGTTATGTAAGCTGTAAATACCATTTTGATTTACCTTAAGCAAATCAAAAGTTTACCTGATTTTAGTGTGCTTTGGTGTTTTAATGTCGCTGGTTTTGGGGACGATCCAGTCACTGCGCTCTACGATGTGTCATTCTTTTTGGCCACACCCCAGTGCCATCCCAGCTCCCCCGTGTTTAGCTAAGTAATAACAATAGCAGTAATACTCGCTAATTAAATTAATTACCAATGCTTGTCAGTGGTGGATTAATGGCCAATAGCAGCCGCTAGGTATGAGTTGCAGCCCAGGGGCTGATGATAACTGTGTTCCAGGAGTGGGGACACATCAAGAGTACAAGGGGAGGTAATTGCTGAGTACAAGGGGCGCAGCTGGGCAAGCATTGCAAAGTATAAATAGTCTGACTTCAATAGCACATCAGTATTAGATCTACATCTCCGAGCAAGCCGAATTCTGGAAGATCAGGTTTGCATTTCAACTCCAAGACGACGTACCACAGAGAAATATTGCACGGTTGATGTATTGGAGAGAATAAGAAAGTCAGGGACATATTCCTCTGAACAGCAATGGAAGAACTTACAGCTTTTGTTTCGAAGTCTTTTGATCAAAAGGTGAAGGAAAAGAAGGATGGGATCACGTATAGAGAAGTTCTGGAGAGCGGGCCTGTGCGAGCTCGCGAGCCGGGTATGAGTGAAGGCAGCCGGGACGAAGTGATCAGCGCACAGCGTGGGGCGTCTCGATCCCCGAGCAGCGAGCCAGAGATCGGGCCAGAGAGACCGCGGGACAGCGGCACTCCGAAACTAACCGATCCGGGTAAACAAACCTCATACTCATATAGATGGTAGTTAGCGAGACTTCAGATGGCCCGCGTGGTACTATGTCAATGTTAGACAGTTTTTTCATGGATATTTTCAACAATATCAGCCTAGTTATGAAATTCAAAGGATATAAGCACAGAGCAAACTACAGAATACTGTTAATGTGCTAATTTAAGTTAGTGGCTTTTTATAACTCAAGTACAGTAAATCATAGTCACAATAAAAGAAAGGTGTTTAATTACTACATAATCAATGATTTAAAAAAATAAAGTGAAAGTTGCTTATTGATAAGGGAAGCGAAATGTGTCCGGGATAATACCGAGGGGAGAGGATGTTTACAGAAGGATTCGGTGACGCATGGAGCTCAATCAAATATGAATTATTGTGTAAAACTTAACAGCTTCTTCTGGTTTCTGTTTTTAAAGAACGTGCACTTCCGCTTCGTATCAGTTTTAAATAGACAGGATTTGGTGATACTCAGAATAATGTAATGGAAGTGTTTTATAAAAGGAACATGCAAAGCCAGTTGCAGTACTTTGCTTTTTATAGCCGTTTAGCGATAGGTAGATGACAATGACGGAACTAATCTTGTTGATATGTTTACACTAGACGCTGTACAACTAAGTTTTTTTTTCCCCTTGCTGAGATCGGAACACGATTCTAGAGCATCGTCCGGAAATGGTTTAATAAACAAATACTGTTACTTTATATAGGACGCCATTTATAAGAACACTTATTAAACAAAACACATGCGTTCACGATACTTTACAACCTCTATTTCGCAGAATATTGCAGTTTTATGGAGCCTAAAATGACTGATTACCGAATATGATTTCAGCAATGCAAATACAGTCCCCACTAGCCTCACTAAATACAATCGTTTCATTAATCACTTTGTGATATTTTCTTTGGTAAATTAATTTATGATAATAAATGGGGTTCTCGTGGTTAAATAACATGAATCAGCTCTCTTTGATACAGTAAATGTCATTACATTTTAGGTGTGGACAACGTTTTCAATCAGCATTTATACTGGGGCAAAAACGATTTCCTTTTCTCCTTTTATCTGTCTTCGCAGTAAATTGCAACAACAAAAACTCAACCGCTTAAATCTCTCCCGTGTAACGTGCAATGCTTTCACGCTTTAACTGTCCATAATGTGTGGCACAGTTTATTTCTCATGACTCTTTAGATACACATGTATTTGACAGATGTTGCTCCACTTAAAAAAAATCAGCGATTAGGTGGAAAACGTATTGCTCATTCACAAGACAATTAAAATAATAGCACTGGTGAGTAAGTTTCCGGAGCTTAAGGCAACAAAGTGTATTAATGCTCATGTGATTGTACAGTACTTTGTAAATACTATTTATGATAAACATTAATATACTGTATTTTTATTTCGTTAAAAATAAATGATTCTTTCAAGCCATTATAATACGAACATTTCAGAAATCCGAACAAAGGTCGTTCTGACCCAAAGTATTCTGGTTGAAAATGTATTGTCCTAAATATAAAAGATTGTGAACACTGTCGATGTGTCAAACCTGGTTAATCTGTCCGTTGTATAATTAATTGAGAGGCTGCACTCGCTGCATTTTGTGGCTCTGTTTATGTATTTCGTAAAAATTAGCATGATAACCAAACCTAAACTCGAAACGTTTGGAAGCTTTAATTTGATAGTTTCCACAAAAGCTTCCACAATATATAATTAATAAACATAACAGTTCAGCTATTCAAACTTGGTTCTTTGTTATCTAACGCATGTTACAGCACCTGATTCTTCTTGACAGATAAGGGAATGAGCGAGCGGAATTTAAAACAGAGAGCAGATGCAATGTGAATTTCTAATATAATTAATTTAGAATATTTAAAATATTTTAATTAAATGTGCGTTCTTTGTATACAATGACAAATTTACTGAATCAAGTTATTTCAATAAGTGATATACACATCTTTAATACTCAAAGGTGCTGCCTATTGTTATATTCTGACACAATCAGGCCGACGCCACCGAACATCGAAGTGTATTATTACGTTAGTGTGTACTTGTGTAAGAAAATTATGAAAACAGAAGATTAATTTAGAAAATTATTTTGAATGAAACCCGTTTTATTCCGAATGCTGAGCTTTCTTTTAAGGATTAAAACATTGGCTCGTGACAATGGTAAAAGCCGTACGTACTCCAGTGACAAGTTCGCTGGAAAAGACAGAAGTTAAATTACGTTTAAAATTAACCGTGCCCTTTGTAATTATAATGGGTGTACCTTGAACTGTTTTTTGACTTCATGTACCTGATAACTTTTTGTATATGCTCGTTTCAAGACATTCTTGTCTGTGATCGTACCTAAAACATGCGTGTAATGATCGCGTGTAATGGTCATTTATAGGAAGTGGTGAAATGAAAGAGAGAAAAGAAGATGTCAAACCAGTAGAAGAAGAGGCGCAGACAAAAATTAAGCAACGACGAAGTCGGACTAACTTCACACTGGAGCAGCTAAATGAGCTAGAGAGATTGTTCGATGAGACCCATTATCCGGATGCATTTATGAGGGAAGAGCTGAGTCAGAGGCTGGGGCTCTCAGAAGCCAGAGTACAAGTAAGGCAAATATTCCCTATACACATCCATCTGGTATATTGGAATATAGCAAATATGTATATCGCAGTTGAATTTGGTACCATAAGGTTGTGGGTTGCACTTCTGTTAGAAATAAATACTGTACTATACTTATTATACACTTGGTTTTACGTGCAGAGGAAACAAATTGGAACAACTACAGTACAACAGGCTCAGCACACAAAGAAAATGATTTATGTTTACATAAGTAATCCTTCAGATGTCTACACTGTATGCCGCTATGATGAATTAAATAGGTTTATGCCGTAAGAACTGATATTTAATTTACTGGAAGTTTCGGAGAAGTTGTGGTTGATAGGCCAGCGGCAGCTGCAGCTGCTATTGGGAAATTGCTTACAGCATGCGCCCTCTGTTACAGTACCATCTGCATCAAGCTATATAGTATTCTTATGGGGGTTTCCAGCTTGTAATACGATAACGAGGTAAACTTAGCAGCAACTTGACCTGAACAAATCGACCAGCGTTCAAAACCATCAAACAGACCTGCGTACTCCTTGTTGTGGTTTCTCTGAATATAATAAATAACATTCTTCCAACAAATTCCCATTTGACTCGTGCTCAGTATAGATGATTTCACATTATCGCATCGTAAAAGGCAAGAATAAACTTAACTCGTTAAATAATGGCAATACTAAGTAGCCTTTTGCTACGAATATCTGAATTGAGTTATTAAGAGTTGTACAGAGCACTGTATTGGTCAATGTCTATTAGACTCTATACAGATCTTCCTGTCTTTCATATTTATTATACATTCAGGACTGCAAACTGCATATTTCAAGAACCATATCTTTTCAAACCATATTTAAAAACTTACACTATAACAATTGTAGCCTTGTAATAATCATCTTCAACAGCTTTCCCTGTTACCTATTCCAATTCTCTTAAAACAATTGTGTACATTAGTTGGTTACATTGTAACGGCCAACTGCAGCCATATCGTACTAAAAGTCTCACCGATATCCTTTACTGTATAATCATCTTTTATTCTCTGCTGCAATCTGATGCAAATAAATTCTACTTCCTAAGTTCATGTAACGTGCATGTAGAAAAGCAGAATTCCGAAAACATGTTATGGCGATTGGATTTTGATACAGTAATCATTGAAGAACCATACCATGCTAACTTTAGTTGCTATATAAGAACAACATTGTAGTTCCCACAGTATGATTTGGTTGCTATTTTGTTATGGGCCGATAAAATATTGTATTGATTAAGATTCATTTGAATAAAATACAGTGAAAGGTTTTCAGAAGATTGAGTCTTTTTTATACGCATCAAATTGTATTTGATTTTATTTAAGCTGTTGAATCCGTATGTTAAACATATAATCTGTTTGACAACAATACCTTCCATTGTGCTTTGTGTAAGACAAACACTGAGGTTTTAATTCAGTTCCGTTTGATCGAAAGTAAATTTGGCTTCACAATTCCAAAATGCACCAAAGTTTTTCTGCCAGTATATGTTTCTGGGAAACTTACTCGTGATGCTACTTGCAGATAAAAATGATTTCGATATAGTACATGCATAATTTAACACCAGACTTTCATCTGAGAATTGCAAAGCAGCTTAACATATTAATGCGGT
Source organism: Squalus acanthias (assembly GCA_030390025.1). Classification (NCBI taxonomy): domain Eukaryota; kingdom Metazoa; phylum Chordata; class Chondrichthyes; order Squaliformes; family Squalidae; genus Squalus; species Squalus acanthias. The sequence continues at coordinate 54,605,199 of CM059429.1, forward strand.
ATTTATTGTATGGGTTTTAATCTGTGTCCTTGTGAGCATTATGTTGCCTTGCTAAAATCAACAAAGGAATAAACATCCGATTATATATATATATATATTAACCTTGAATAATACAAATTACCTAGTATCGGTATCATTTAGTATCAGGAGAACATTTTTTTTCTTGCAGATACTTATTTTATTTCAGTCTGCTAATGAGCAGAACCTTATTGGATGGAGCTCATTGCTCAAACGTCAGGGCCATTATCGTTCTGGTATTAGATATCATGGAGTGTATCTAGTTCTTCTGGGATGGTAACCTATACTAGAAATGAAACAGGGCGTAAAGAATAATTTCTCGTGAACCAATAAAAATTAAGAAAAATAAGATCTAATATGTTTTCGGTTGTTTGCAGCATCTTTTCCCCCCGAAGAGATTGCCATGCATCGTGTATGTAAGAGTCAGATAATTAAAATAAACGAGGTCAATCACATTAATAATTAATAAGTCCGACGGGATATTGCATCGCATAGTTGTCAGTTTGAACAGTCTAACTCGTACATCTGAGATGCAGCTGCCAATCATTGCCATTAAATTACTTCATTTTTGCCCTATAGGTATGGTTTCAGAACAGAAGAGCAAAATGTCGAAAGCAAGAGAATCAACTTCATAAAGGTATGTTTGTTAAATTACAGGCTCGGCAATGGTGACACTCTTAAACTTAATCATTGCTAATATCCTGACATATGCAGTTTAATGCATTGATGTAAACTTTAAATGTGCAATGTCTTCAACCAATGTTATAAGACCACGAGTACAGGGGTGCATTTTGTCTGTATCTGGGGGCGTGGGGGGGGGGGGGGGGGGGGGGAGGTGGTGAGAACAAAAATAGTAAATGTTACAATCATTCATTCAATATTCATGTAACATGGCTTTAAGCAGAATTATTATGGTTATTTCATCATTATAATAGCGATTTGGTCGTTGTATCCGGATTCACAAAAACTAATTAACAGTAACGGAGCCCTACCGTGAGGTGATAACTTTTACTTGAATCTGAACTTCCCTTTTTTTCTATTGCAGGTGTACTTATTGGAACCACCAGTCAGTTCGAAGCTTGTCGAGTCGCACCGTACGTTAATGTGGGAGCCTTGAGAATGCCATTTCAACAGGCAAGTATTAATCCATCACAAACGATTACATACAAGACCCGTTAGTAAAGATAACGTTTTAACTTTTACACTCGCCCCTTGAATAAAGCCTGTTTTGAAAGTAAAATTACCACTGGGTAATTTTTAAAGCCACGATCTTCCGAATCTTTCAGAGCAACTCTGTTCATATTATTGTTAAGATGATACTGACAATGAACAGGTGACATCATTACCTCCTCTTGGGCATCGTCCCAAAGGTAAAAACATAGTTAATAACCTTAGCGGGGAGAAGAAAACACATGGATTTTCTCGAGATATTTTTACAGTTCAGTAAGGAATAACCATTTTCAATTAGTTACAGTTGATTATCATCACACCACCCGTATTATGTGGCGTGTTCTGCCATTTTTCCCGTAAGTACTGCTAATACTGCGACATGGTTAGTGTATTAAGGAGATTGGTTTTCCTGTGAAAGTCTTTCACTAATCGTCGTGCACCTGCGGTGTTCTTCATTTACGAGGCTTTCATCCTGGTGAAAGGACTCCCATGTCGCAGAACGACCTGTTCTTTGCTATGTATCTGGTTCATTGAATTGGATTTGAATGGGACTACATTTTCCAGTTATCCCTTGTCTAGACTTTCAAGATGCCTGAGCAATTCAAACGGAGTTTTAGTCCTTGCACACATTTACCTTAAAATTGTAAACAATCAGCTTTTTTTTACTTTTTATCTTTCATTGACAATTTGTAAACGTTCACCCAGTTTACCTCCTAACAGCCATTAATTTGTTTTAATATACACAACTTTCTCCCCTCTATTATAAGACAGCAGCTAATGGTAACACAGGTTTTCACCCGCGCTGGTAGTGCGACCTCGCCCAAGTGACTTCTGCATATTTGGACCTGGACATATATCTGCTGGCTATGTTGACTGTATGGACATCACTCCAAGTCAACACATATGCACCTTCAAGTAGAATTTACTTGATACAAATCGGAAGCCAATTCAGGCTTAACGCACCTACCCCACATTAACTAGTGTTTGGGACCTTGCTGGTCTGTTTGCCTGAACATCATGCTGTGCACTTAAACCCACTACGCCTCGCAACTATTGATTTCATGCATGTTTATTAGTTCCACTTTGATTCTCTGTGCACTTGTGTTACATCTCTATTTTAATAATCTTCCTCACGTAATCCCAGATTCTGACAGACTATTTCTTGAAACTTCTACCATCCTCCTTTTCTCTGTCAATTGTAAAAATGATCTCCCTACGATAATTTGCAGGCTGAATTGAAGCATATGGAAACAGACACAGTCCGCTACAGTTCTCACAGGGGTGGAGTATGTTATTGCTTTCCCCTCCTGTCTCCTCCCTTGAGGTCTTGTGAAGGGATAACTCAACAGATTTGAATCCCCTTAGCTATCTATTCTCTGACTCGGGAAGTAGAGTATAACGCAGGAGGCTTAAAGCAGTTGGGGTACCAGTCACAAGTCAATGGCTTTTTTTTCTCAAATTAAGGAACACTGACTGGCTCCGTCAAATAAATCTAAATTCCAATGTTGTCTTCTCTCCCCTTTTCCATTTAAAATGGACGTCTCCAAAAGCTTTTCCAATTCCCTGTTCATTGCAAACGGATTTCTACAAGGTTCTTCCTTAGTCGCGGGTGTGGGAGGGAACGTGTTGTTTAAAGTGTTCCTGAAGCTTTTACACTTTGCAGAAAATTATTCAGTTTTAAAAATTATTTTTGGTTAAAACTATCTGCATAGTGGGACGCCCTGGAGTACACGATTTGTTGCACTCCTGAGAATATTCTGTAACTCATGGTTGTCTTTATCACTTGTGAGGTAAAGTATTCACTGTTCCTGGAAAAAATGGAGAATAACTGCTGGGTATTGGGAAGGCAGTATATTTTCCACGACTTGTGAGCCCGCCATATTGCCCATATGATGACTGTGTTCGAATGGTGGGAAATACCACTTGCTTATCCAATTAGATTTTGGGGAGGAGGGGGGATCATGTAACCACTTTACTGTCTCTTTCAAACCCTCGCCAGCCACAGCTTTATAAGTCTTATTTTACGCTTCATTTTTTCGCACCTTCAAAAAAGCAAGAGTCCGGTAATCTGATAGTGTCAGGACTGTGTGCTGTATTTTCAGTGCTCCCCCCACCAGAGGTAGCATTCAGAGATCACAGCCCAGGCACTGGACAAACTATGTTTAACCGTTTCTTCTCCTTCTCCATTGATCAATGCACCAACACCTTTCATAACGTTCTCGCCAATAATTGGATATTTGTTGGCAATGCCATTTTTACGAAAGAATGTTTTAATAATTTTCTCTCTCATTCTGTTTTAGGAGAATCATTGCAACATGACGCCATTGTCCTTTCAGGTCCAAGCGCAGCTGCAGTTGGACAGCGTGGCGCACGCGCATCACCACCTCCACCCACACCTGGCTGCACATGCGCCCTACATGATGTTCCCGCCACCGCCCTTCGGTTTGCCCCTGGCCACCTTGGCAGAATCCGCTACTGTGGTGGCAGCGGCGGCAGCAGCCAAAACCACCAGTAAAAACTCCAGCATTGCAGACTTGAGACTTAAAGCGAAAAAACACGCCGCAGCTTTAGGCCTGTGATCTGAACAGTGATCCAATACACTGATTTTAAAAAAACCTCCAAAGGAGGAAGGACGCGCAGCTGGAAAAAGTTCAGAAGTGAGCTTTCTGCGAATTCATTTTAGCACAATTTTACTTGATTCACATGGGGGCTGGTCTCCTATAGTAAGATGGAAATTCCTGACGCATACTTTTGCTTCCCATAAACCATTGGAATAATTATTCAGAGGGGAAAATGGATTTCAAATCTGTGTGAATGAACCGTTTATGAGAGTCAAGAGTGAACAATCAAATGAAATACGAAGAATTACACTTGCATGTATATTTATACTATTTTCAATGATACTTATGTCCTTTAAGTCAGAATTGCACTTGGTTTATGTTAGGTGGAACACATCTTTGCTAATGCAAGTGTGGAGACAAAATAGTTTCAAAGGTTTTCATTTTAGAATTTTCATATGTACTATTTTCTCGTCCTTACAATAACAGAAGTAATGGATAATTATAACTATTCTACCTAGATGTCCATTTGTTTTAGATCAAAAGATATAAATTATGTATTCTACATTCTTACCGTACTGAACACTTGTAGTTTAAACCCTACGATAAGGTACGGTCCTCTGTAAAAAAAAAAATGTTGATACACGAACAAAGTTTATTTTGGTTAAAATTGTGTATGACTGATAGACTGTCAGTATTTAATTTTTATTTCATAGAAGTGTGTTTATTCATAAATATTTCTCTTGTGCTGTTGTGGGAATTTATTTCACATAGATGTTTATGGGATATGTTTCTATGAGGTGTTGGTTTCATTGAAACCTTGATTCAATCAATGAACAGCAGAATTTGAAGAGCTCACTGTAAAGGGATATTACTCAGAGTAATAATGCCTTTTCCCGCCGTCATGGTAGACCTTGGAAGCAAAGATGTATTGCAGTTCGTAGATGCTGCGCCATTCTAGGATTATTTATAATAAAATGAACAGACAATTTGTACAAGTGTTCAACGATGACTCTAAAAATGAAACAAAACCTTCGCTGTTGTACAGTTCTACGGTTTAATGTCAATGCAATTAATTTGAATGAAATTGATCAACGAAAATCAGCTGATATCGATCCGATGTTGCATTTATTGCAACGAGTGCCAAGGCAGAGTGAAATGATTTTATATATTTAATTAAAATATGTTGAAGTCGTCATTGTTTTTCTTTTATACCTTCCTTACCTCCTATATTCAAATTTGTATGTTATATTGTTGAATTTTGTATATGGTTTCTTTTTGTATTCAAGCATATGAACATGAAGATATTTTCGAGCTCATTAGCACAGTCAGAGCAAGAAGGCTTACCCTTTTAACCGACGTTGTTGTGGTATACACCATTATAATGGAATTTTCGCTTATTTGCTATTTTTGGATATAAGGGGGAGGGAAATACAACAAGCTGCAACTTTCGTCAGTGACGCATGCATACAGATACGTGCCAAAAGTTTCCGTGTTTTAAATGCATCAGGGTAGTATATTGGAAACTTCTAAGCAATTTCTGGTAATCATGTCATGTTGTTTACATTCCTCATTGGTTCTACTTCTTGAAATTAATATGCAGGTCAAAAATACTGAAGGGTAAGCACGTGGAACAACAAAGACAGATGATCTAAATGGTCTCGAATTGTGCAAGGTGAATGCCGTATACAACATCAAACGATCTGTTAAGGGGAAGCCGAGAGAAAATGGGGAAATCTACCACTAGGGAATAGCCGTGTTGCCTGGGATGACTTTGGCGTATTTTAACAACAGCTTGCAGTTATACACTTTTACACTGATAATTACTTTAAAAACGCGGATAATGTATTTCTTACCGCGGGGTAAGTATCGTGAATTAAATCTAGAATTGGATTAGTTTGGTACAAATAAGTTTCGAAAAATTCCTCGCGAACAAAAGGTTCACATGTAGCACAACTGGTATTCTATGGGTCATAAGTTACTAACATTTCATCTTCAAAAATAAATGTGTCTATTGAAGTATGAACTGCCCAATATCAGATACTCTAACTTTAGCACCCTTGGCGTCAAACATTACGAAATCTGGAAAATGTCTATCTATTCATAAAAAGGTATAGGTTTGTATATGAGGCCCATTTGTTAACTGGGTTTGCAGTTGGCTCGGGCAGGTTCTCGGTGGCGATTTGAAGCGCGGATGTGCAAACTGGGTACACCTGTGGGGTGAGAGGAAGTGCCTGTTCACTTGACAGTATTGCTGTGTCCCGGCAGGTGGCTCACTTAAGGGTGGGCATGTGCCCAGTTCGTGCACCTCACCAAGAGCTCCTAACATTACTTAAATTAATCTCCAGCTGGGTGTTCGTGAGATTTTATGTCGTAAAGTCTTTCGTTTGCAAAAGTAACTTCTGCAACCGTGTGATTGCCACGGCCTTTTTCCTGTGGGGTGGGGGAGCACAGTAACTGCTGAGTCAGATGCGGGGAAGAAGCGCTCCAGAAAGCAGAAAGCTCGCTTGGTCAGCCAAAGGGATTGGTTCACGAGGCCTTGGCGGGAGGAGGCTGCAGCAGCTGGAAACGCAAAGCGACCAAAAGGCCACCGAGCTGCACGGAGGAGGAGGGCAATCTGGTAAGAAATTCTGCACCAACTTTGTGCTCACTCACTCGCTCGCTCTGTGGCCTCCTTCCAGCTGGCCTGTGTCTCTCTGCTCTGCTTTGTTATACTGAAGGTGCGCTCAACTCCACAGCCGCTTCCAGTGAAGTTTGTTGTGACATTTTGTTTTGAAGTTGCCATGGCGCCGAGTTGGCTGTCAGACTCCGCAGCCGTTGGGCCGATTATCACTTGTCGAAATTGACGTTAACGGGGCGGTAATGGGGTCGGGAGATTTTTCCACCTCGTTAACGCCGATAATCCGCCGGCTGCCACCTTCACAGAGGCCTGCCGCTGGGATGAGCTGCCAAAACCTCTGTTTCAACTGGTAGATCCCTTTTGATATGTAATTCACCCCATTGACATTTTAGGATAGTACTGGTGGGAGCGTGGAACAGTTTCTTTTGAAACAAATCATTCTGGGGATATGGATGTTTCTGGCAAGGCCCGAATTTCCTGTCCATTGCTCATTGCCCTGAGAAGTTGGTGGTGGGTCTTCTTGAACCAATGCAGTCTGTTTGGTGAAGGTGCTCCCACACGTTGTTTAGCGGCAAGGTCCAAGATTTTGAGGATGAAGGAACTGTGATATATGTCCAAGTCGGGATGGAGTGTGACTTGAAGGGGAACTTGGAGGTGATGGTGTTCCTATGCACCCACTTCCCTTGTCCTTCAAGATGGTGGAGGTGCAGCCGAAGAATTGCTGCCCTGCATCTTATAGATGCCACACACTGCACTCAAAGTATGGTGATGGAGTGCTGATCATGCAGACTGCTTTATCCTGGATGGTTTGAGCTTCTTTATTGTTGTTGTAGCTGCATCCTTCCAGGCAAGTGGTGCGTATTCCATCACAGTCCTGATCCTTTTTAGGTGATGGAGAGGCTTTGGAGAGTCAGGGTGAGCCACTTGCCGTGGAATACCCACCCTCTGTCCTGTTCTATTAGCCATGCAATTATGTGGTTGGTCTACTTGCATTTCTGGTCAATGGTGATCCCTAGGATGTTGATCGTGGGGGACTCGGCGATGGTAATACCATTTAATATCAAGGGGAGGTGGTTATGCACTACCTTATTGGCGATGGTCATTGCCTGGCACTTGTATGGTAGAAATATTCCTTGCCATTTATCAGCCCAAGCTGGATGTTGCCCAGGTCTTGCTTCATGCGGGCATGGACTGCTTCATTATTTGAGGAACTGCACTTGGAGCATCAGTGAACTGCCCAATTTCTGACCTTATGATGGAAGGAAGGTAAAGCAACTTAAGATAGTTGGGCTTAGGACACTGCAATGAGGGACTCCGACCGTGATTCCTGGGGGTGAGGTGATTGGCCTCCAACAACTACAACCATCTTCCTTTGTGCCCAGTATGACTCCAGCCACTGGAGAGTTTTCCCCATAATCACCCATTGACTTCAGTTTTACGAGAGTACCTTGGTGCCACGCTTGGTCAAATGCTGCCTGATGACAAGGGCAGTCACTCTCACTTCACCTCTCAAATTCAGCTTGTGTTCATGTTGGGACCAAGGCTGTAATTACATCTGGAACCGAGCGGCACTGGCTGAACCCAAATTGAGCATCGGTGAGCAGGTTATTGGTGAGTAAGTGCCACTTGATAGCACTGTTGATGACGACTCTCATCTCTTTACTGATGATAGGGCGATAATTGGCTTGGATGGATTTGTCCTGCTTTTTGTGGACAGGACATCGCTGGGTAATATTTCACATTGTCAGGTAGATGCCAGTGTTGTAACTGTACTGGAACATCTTGGCTCGGAGCACAGTTAGTTCTGGAGCGTAGGTCTTCCGCACTACAGCTGGAATGTTGTTGGGCCCATAGACTTTGCTGTGTCCAGTGCACTCAGCCGTTTCTCGATGTCACATGGAATGGCTCGAATTGGCTGAAGACTAGCATCTATGATGATGGGTACCTTAGGAGGAGGCTGATCGTGAGAAGGATCATTTCGGCATTTCTGGCTGAAGATTGATCTATTGATCGCACAAGATTGTGACTCGTATATTGGCCACTTTCTTTATTTGAAAAGTTTGTAATATAGTTATTGTTTAGAGTTTTTCGTGAAGTTATGATTGACAGCACATGGGTTGCCAGAGTGGAAAGAATAGATGACTGGTTGAGTGACAGGTAATGTAGTGACAAGCTATTTTAAGATCTGCTGCATCCCAAACAAGACATTTGAGGGGTGGGGGGGGGTAAAATTGAACCTCGGCAGGGGTGCAAAATGGATGGTAGTAGATCGGCCATCCATCCTACACCCCACCTGAGATCCCATGGGTGGTGTTGAATTTTAACCTAACCCATCTGGTGGGAAACTGACGGGATCGGATCGGCTGCCGTTTTATACCCCATCCTATTTTAATGTGGGTGGTGTGTAAAACCTGTGGCTATCCAATCCTATCAGTTTCTTGCTGGGTTGTTTAGGTTAAAATGCCCTGCCCTCCCCCGCCCATGGTGTCCAATAGAATGTTGCGGCATTATTTCACCTTGATTCTTTTGCAAATACTGAGGAGTATTGATCTGTTAATGGACAAAAAACCTTTTGCCTTATACAAGACGTGATCGTGTGAGTATGATGTTTGCTTTCTATTTGCAATACTATATTTATATTTACCTTAAAATATTTGACTTGAACAGTTGGAAATACTGTAACTGGTCACGAAATTGCAAAATTGAGACAAGACAGTATTATACATTAATAATAAGGTAAAGCTAATGCACAAGTGTTTTCACTTGTGTTTATGGTCCTTAATATTAAAATAATGGTGTACAACCTCTTATGGAAAAAAAAATCTGATCTAAATTGTGGTGAGAGAACTTTTTGTCTGTAATTGGGCAAATGCTGTTCAACGTCTTTCAACTTTAAGACTATTAACAACAGAAAATATTATGTGGTAATTAGTGTTACTAAAGCAATGCTGTTATACACTAGTGTAAGGCATTATTTTACAATTTTTTAACCCAATTGCTATATGTATGTTATGAGACAATGGCCCAGATTTCGTTGGGCCGATAACAGCGTGCGCACAGTGTACGCTGCCATAAGTCTTCAGAATGGACCTGCAAGTTCCGGGTTTCTGCATATGCTGCGCATGCGCGAAAACCCAGAACTTGCGATCTGCCAAGTTTCTCCTTGACAGATCGTCCGCGTGCTTCGCAAAAACACTTTCGCTGGCGCAGAGTTGGGCTATTTGCCCAGCGAATGCCCATGAAACCCTTATGCCTGGTAAAAGCAGGTGTAGGGCCTGCTTTTATCAGCATAAGGGTTAAAATAAATGGTAAATTAAAATTTTAAAAATCATTAAAACATACTAAAACATTTAAAATTAGTTTATGTAAATTTTGGGCCAGATTAAAATGTTTTTATTATTTTTCAAAATATTTTTTTATTTTGAATGCTTAATCAAAGGGACTTTTAATTAATTTTGAACATGGGAATTTTTAATTTTTAGAATTATGTAATTTATTTATTTATTTATTTGGGGATTTCTCATAAGCTTATGGGGATTCTGTTTATAAATGGAATCCCCATAAGCTTATGAGGAATCCCCCTTTCTAATTGATTGGCCTGGCCTACGTGATCCCAGGGACGCTTCCGAACCGCCTGCATCCCTGGGATCTGTGGGCCTTTATGCAGACGTACGCCTGCAGGCCCAGGACCCAAAGACTCTGGAGCCACCAGGTACTTTCGTATTTTTTTTCGAGTTGGAGGCGTACTCTGGAGGTACGCCTCCAACCGCAGATTCAGTGCCATTATGGTCCTCTGACTCTCAATTACTAGGAGTTTCATGTTCTTGATTCCAATATTTATTTATTACACCACTTATTGACCTATGCTGTATATTTTTAAGCATTTTTTTTTAAGGTTACGTGCAGATGTACATGTTATGTGGGAAGTTAGTCTAAGGAATGATATCACGGAAATCATCCTGGGACCTTCCCCATGAGTGCCACTGGGTACCACTCTGACTTCTGAGAAGTAAATATATAAGTATTAAAATTACTTTCAAAAACGGGTTAAATGTGTCAATATTGAACACTCCTATGATGCCTCCCTCAGATGTCCTGGATCATGTGTGGGTGAGAAAGAAACTGGAGGGATGGTTCGGCAAGTGAGTTGGGGCTCAGCAGAATTATATTCTTGAAGTCAAAGGCTTCATCAGGGACAGAAATAATTGGAGATCATTTTTTAAATAAGTTTTTTAAGTTAACAAAATGCAGTATAGCTAAATCAAATTGTAAATAGAAATGTTCAAATAAAGCAATGGAAGCACATTTAAACAGGCAAACCTATCTTTATTTTGGATTTCTGAAAAACAAGTATAACTTTTTTCTCCTATCGCACTGAATCTACAATTCCATACAGATCAGCATAATTTATAATTGAAGTTACTTTCACACTTATTTTCTAGCCCCATATCAATAACTTTGTTTACCATGATAATTTCTTTTGCAAATACTGTGTTTAGTATCTTAGAGTTACCCAGATGTTGTGAGATCCAGTCCATACCAGGACTGTAATAAGTATCCCTTGGCTTTAGCCTTTGTCTCTTTGTATGTTTAATACTGTAGATAGAAAACAATGCACAATTTTCTACATATGTAAATGCTATTTTAACAAGTCATGCAAGAAAGATAACCTTTTAACTATTGAGGTCTATGGAATAACTATATAGAATACCTTTTTTCAAATGCAATTTGCCAAAGGGGTTACTTCCCAATTTGTTTTTACATTATACACATTGATGTGTTTGCAATGTTTTTTCTGCATGGAAGTAATATGAATGCTGTGTGAGCCAGGGCCACTTTTTAAGGCAGGTATTATTTTTAAAACTTCTTTAAAATCATTGTCTGCCCACTTTTGTCTCCCCACTTTATAGCTGCCACAATATTAAACACGCCTATGTGAGAGCATTGACAAAAGCTATCATCAATGTTGGTCCATGATTCGTCGCTCTGAGGCATGCTTCATTGGTGCAGGATATCACTCCTGTCAGTCTTCCCTCCAAAATGGAGCATCCTATCATTGCAAACCACCCCATCTAGTGAACTAGCTGAAAACAGGTAACCCTCCTTGTGGGGGCATATTCATGTTAAGGGCAACACCCTTTTCTTAACTGTTTTCAGTTTTTAGTTTGGATTGATATTTTTCCCAAATCACAAAAATATTTGTACAAATCAGATTATTCATTTATATAAGAACATGAGAAATAGGAGCAGGAGTAGGCCATTCGGCCCCTCGAGTCTGCCCCACCATTCAATAAGATCATGGCTGATCTTCGACCTCAACTCCACTTTCCTGCACTATCCCCATATCCCTTGATTCGCTTAATATCCAAAAATATATCGATCTCTGTCTTGAATATACTCAACGACTGAGCCTCCACAGCCCTCTGGGGTTGAGAATTCCAAAGATTCACCACCCTCTGAGTGAAGAAACTTCTCCTCATCTCAGTCCTAAATGGCCGACCCCTTATTCTGAGACTGTGGCCCCTGGTTCGAGACTCTCCAACCAGGGGAAACATCCTCCCTCCATCTACCCTGTCAAGCCCTGTAAGAATTTTGTATGTTTCAATGAGATCACCTCTCATTCTTCTAAATTCTAGAGAATACAGGCCTAGTCTACTCAATCACTCCTCATTGGACAATCTCCCCATCCCAGGAATCAGTCTGGTGAATCTTCATTGCACTCCCTCTATGGCAAGTATATCCTTCCTTGGGTAAGGAGGCCAAAACTGTACGCAATACTGTGGTCTCACCAGAGCCCTGTATAATTGCAGTAAGACGTCTTTACTCTTGTACTCAAATCCTCTTGTAATAATGGCCAACGTACCATTTGCTTTCCTAATTGCTTGCTGTACCTGCATGTTAACTTTCAGTGATTCGTGTACAAGGACACCAGGTCCCTCTGAACGCCAACATTTCCCAATCTCTTCCCATTTAAAAAATACAGTTTTCTATTTTTCCTACCAAAGTGGATAACTTCACATTTCTCCACATTATATTCCATTTGCCATGTTCTTGCCCACACACTTAGCCTGTCTATATCCCCTTGAAGCCTCCTTGCATCCTCCTCAAAACTGATATTCCCACCTAGCTTTGTATCATCAGTAAACTTGGATATATTACATTTGGCCCCCTCATCCAAATCATTGATATAGATTGTGAATAGCTGAGGCCCAAGAACTGATCCTTGCGTTACCCCACTAGTTACAGCTTGTCAACCCCAAAATGACCCGTTTATTCCTACTCTCTGTTTTCTGTCCATTAACCAATCCTCAATCCATGCTAGTATATTACCCCCAATCCCATAAGCCCTAATTTTGTTTAATAACCTCTTCTGTGGCACCTTATTGAATGCCTTCTGAAAATCCAAATACACCAAATCCATTGGTTCCCCCTTATCTATTCTGCTAGTTACAACCTCAAACTCTAACAGATTATTCAAACATGATTTCCCTTTCATAAATCTATGTTGACTCTGCCCAATCCTATTATTTTCTAAGTGCCCTGTTACCACGTTGTTAATAATAGATTCTAGCATTTTTCCTACTACTGATGTCAGGCTGACTGGTCTGTAGTTCCCCGTTTTCTCTCTCCCTCTTTTCTTAAATAGTGAGGTTACATTTGCTACCTTCCAATCTGTAAGAACCGTTCTAGAATCTATGGAATTTTGGAAGATGACAACCGATGCATCCACTATCTCTGTAGCTGCCTCTTTCAAAACCCTAGGATGTTGGCCATCAGGTCCAGGGGATTTATCGGCTTTCAGTCTCATTAATTTCTGCAGTACTTTTTTTTTTTACTAATACTAATTTCTTTCAGTTCCTCATTCTCGCTAGACCTTTGGTTCTCCACTATTTTTGGGAGGTTTTTTGCATCTTCCGTGAAGACAGGCACAAAGTATTTGTTTAATTTCTCTGCCATTTCCTTATTCCCCATTATAATTTCTCCTGTCTCAGCCTGTAAGGGACCCACATTTACTTTCACTAATCTTTTCCTATTTACCTACCGATAGAAGCTTTTACAGTCTGTTTTTATGTCTCTCGCTAGTTTACTCTCCTATTCTATTTTCCCTTTCTTTATCAATTTCTTGGTCCTCCTTTGTTGAATTCTGAAATCCTCCCAATCCTCAGGCTTACTACTCATTTTGGCAAATTATATGCAATGATGATCGAACAAATGCTGATATCAGCAATTTTGGGAAATTTCTATTTTATGAAATGCTTCCTGATGCCATCTGGTACTCTATCTACTGATGTACCTTGGCTTCCTTACTTTTATCCATTCTTCAAATGTCAGTATATGAAGATTCATTTGTGGTGAGTTCATTAGTATGTGGATGCAAAATCTCGCCTGCAATTGGTTCTCATAACCTCTTGGGATGCTGATGCAATGCCATTCTGAGCCCATAGTCTGTGTCACTAGACCATGTCACATCCTGCCAAACAGAGCTCATACCCTTTATTCCCTACTTTCTGCCTCCTACCTCCCAACCAATATCCATCCTACATCACAAGATTGTCTCCAATTCTGTGCGTTTTTATTTTTGCTAATAATCTCTTGTGTGGAACCTGATCAACTGGGGAACGGCTGCTGCTGTTCTTGTATGCAAGTAGGATTATTGGAATAATAAGAAAACAATTATGGAGGATATGTTCATATTGCATTTTACCTTATTATGTAAGGGAAGTCTGACAAATATAATCTTAGTAAATATTCCTTGGAGCATTACTGTTTTTTTTTAGCTGAATAGTTTCCTTCCTTTACACACTCAAACACGTAATGGTAGATTTTCAACTAGCCACCTGGGTGTAATACTCATGTTGTGGATCAGCTTTTTCAAAGCAACCCCCCTCCCCAATTATTGGTGCTAGTGTTACTTGTTTGTACACCACAGAATGATAGTGTAGATTCAATCCTTACTGTTCCCCATGCTCTGACTTTCTGATGACTACTGGGGTTACCTAATAAGTTAAGCAGAGATATAATACAGAAATAAATGACATACACTGCAGATACTGGTTTGGCAGTGGTACCAGTTAAGTGTATTATGTAGCTGGCAAGCTTGAGTTATACTACTGACTCTGCATTGCTCCCTGCTCCACTTACCTGCCTCAAAATATTGGTTCTGTTTTAATTTAGTGAACAACTAATGGGCTGTTTGATTTTTTGCAAATACTAAACATGAAGCTTTTGAAGTTTCAAAGCAGTGAGAGAAAACTTACTTTTTTTTTTAAACAAACAAGAATTGAAGACTGGATCCTCTCCCACCCCTCCACAAAAGTAAGTTAATACTTTCTTTGACAAATCACTTTTTAACTTGCCCGACCCCTTCCACGGTGTCGTCCCAGGCCTAAGACAACTTACTAGTATGTGGTGAAATTTAACTGTTTGATAAATATTTGAGTGCATCTACATTTACAAAATAATTAAATATGTTCCCCCAGGAGCTTGGAGATAAATTTTGCAGTTCATGTACAATTCCCTAAACTTGAGAAAGTATTATGAAACATATTGTAACTGAAATACTTTGGCATTGCATACACATGGCAACATTTTAACTGGATATGGAAATAGTTACTTTTTAAATAAATACATTCAATTTGAAAGTTGCATTTAAGCCTAACTAAAAACAGTGGTGTGAATAGTTAAACCAAATATGCTGCAGTTCAATTAATTATGTGTTAATAGTTTTGCTTCAATGTTGATACGATGACGTAAGTGGCAGTGTGGTTGCCTTTTGTAAAACTGCATTGTTTTGCCTTATACCCTATACCTCATTAAGAATGAAGGTATTGTTTTCAGCTCTTGGATAGAGTCCTATGTGGTATCCTGTTGATGTTTTGCCTTGGCGGAGGAAGAAAATGACCATCAGGTATCTCGCACAGCTAGAATCATGCCTCTCTATGGGTTCATCATGGAGGTGCCTTGATGCAAATATGAAGAAGTTTTATTGCTCAAATGCTCTTGCACCTCAATGGAGAAGAAGCGGAAATAGGAGATTCAAACCTAAAATGTGGGGGCAGGGAATAAAGCAAGTAAAATATTGTTACATTGCTTGAATTTCAGAAGACGCTCGTTATTGATGTCAATTGTTATCCAGCTGCAAGTGGTTCAAGTAGTTGTAATAAAATGGCTTTAGAGATGTGGAAGAATCTAGCTGTCAAAATAACTTTGATAAGTTACTTCACTGCATCATGCAGATCATATATGCTGCAGCCATAGTGTGCCAGTGGTGGAAGGAGTGGTTATTGATTTCAGAGGCAGGGCACCAATCAAGTAAACTGCTCTGTTCTGGATGGCGTCAAGCTTCTTGAGTGTTGTTGCAGCTACACCCATTCATGTCAGTAGTGAGCATTCCATCACACTCTTGAATTGAGCCTTTTAGATGGTAGATAGAGGTCAGGAGGTGAGCCACTTGTCACAGAGTACCCAGTTTGTGTCCTGCTCTTGTAGCTGTGCTGCTGATATGGCTGGTCCAGTTAAGTTTCTGGTCAGTGGTGACCCCAGGATGTTGCTGGTGGGGAACTCGGTGAAGGCTAGGAGTTGGAGGATGCTTAGGCTTTGTCTTGTTCAAGATAGTCATTGCCTGAGTCTTCTTGGTTGCAGAGGAGCAGAGTTCACACGTGGCTTGAAGTAGAAGGAGTTCCATGAGGGTTTATGGTATAGCTATCTGACCGGTTATATATGGTCCTATTGTACGAGGAAGAAGAAAAGCAATTTATCATGATGAACCTGCAGCTGACACCTGCTCTTTGATTTTGTTTCCTCCAACACTCTCTCCTTTTTGCCTTCCCAGGTGCTCCAGTGCTTCCTCTTAAGAGATTTAGAGGCCTGAGTTCAGGGGGCCATAATCCATCACCAATTCCTCCCTTCTGTTGTGCTTTTTTTCCTTTTGTAAGAACAATATAAAAATGCCCTGGGATGGCATGACAAACAGCCAATAGAGATGGCACTTACTGCTCTAAAGCTGCCAATATGACGATGGTTTCTTTTTCCAGCAAAGGAAATGTGTAAGGAAGACGTCAGTTCCTCTTAACAGCAAAGGTATTTGAAATCCTGTAACAGTTGTCATTTCCCACTGAACCCCAGTCCTGAGCTCCCAATTGCGCATGGCAAGCAATTTAAATTAAGCTGACTCCACAAATTTGCCAGTGTCAGTGCCGAGTATATTGGGTGAGCAAAGTCCTGTCTCACCACACTTTAGCCAATGAGGAAAATCTAGGTGTATATATCTAACAATTAAATTCATAAGTACAGAAAAAATGATTCTCAAAGAAACCGCTAAAGCTAGTCAAATGTTTTCTTAGAAATACCGATAACAATTTTTCTCTACACAGGACTGTCTCTTTCTCTGGGACTGGTGTTCTGGATTCACATTGCGTGCACTGGACAATCCCTATTGATAGCATTTGCCACCTCAGTTTACAACTGGTGACAACCAGGAGATTGCCACTTTTATGTCTGGCAAAATCTTACTCCTGCAAAGTCTCATTCTCTGCAACTGTAATAAGTAGTCAGATCATAGAATAGCACAGCACAGAAGGAGGTCATTTGGCCCATCGAGTCTGTGCTGGCTCTTTCAAAGAGCAATCCAGTTAGTCTCACCCCCCTGCTTTTTCCCCAAATCTCAGCAATTTTTTCTTCTTCAAGTATTTATCCAATTCCCTTTTGAAGGCTATGATTGAATCTGTATCCGCCATCCTCCCAGGCAGTGCATTCCAAATCCTAACCACTCGTTGCATACATTTTTTTTCCCTCATGTCGTCTTTGGTTCTTTTGCCAATCACCTTAAATCTGTAAACAACAACAGAAAACGCTGGAAAAACTCAGCTGGCCAGGCAACATCCGTGGAGAGAGAAACAGAGTTAACATTTTACGGATGTTGCCTGGCCTGCTGAGTTTTTCCAGAGTTTTCTGTTGTTGTTTCAATTTTCCAGCATCCGTAGTATTTTGCTATCACCTTAAATCTGTGCCCTCTGGTTATCGACCCTTCAGCCATTGGAAACAGTTTCTCTTTATTTACTCTATGTAAACCCTTCATGATTTTAAACACATCTTTCAAATCTAAACCCCTCCTATCAAATCTAATGGTTGTGCAACTTGACTTAATTTATTTCTACAACAAATACTTCATAAGTAAAATTGGGAAATCTCCAAATGGAAAGAAATAAGTTGAGTGATCCAAACTTCAAGCTTAGTTTTTTCCCTTTCTCTTTTGTTCTTTCTTGAGCAGCGTGTCATATCACCTAAGGGAGGGAGGAGGGAACACAGTTCTCCCCAAGTCCTGTCAGACCCTAGCACTCTTATCCAGAGCTCTTCTCCCCAGTACTGCCAAGCCCTGCTCCTGCTGCCAGACTAAAATCACCCAACCAGTGTTGCCAGTCTCAACTCCTGCCCAGTACTGATAAACACTTACCCCCTCTCCCGATGCTACCAGACCCCTGACCCCATCCTAGAGTTCAGGCAGACCCAGACTCCAGATCCTACCCATTCGATATGCTGTCAGGCACCAGACCACCTTCTCCACTCCCAAACTCGGGCTGTCCAATCTCTTGTGGCCCACGACTCCCTCCCACCCTCAAACCCAGGCTCGAACATCCGCTTTCTCTCCCAACTGTGCATGTTGCAGAAGCTCCTGTATAGCCTATTCACACCCAATCCCAGTACCAACCTTTGACCTGCAATGTTTTGGCTGCCATCATTTTTGTATAAGAACATAAGAAATAGGAGCAGGAGTAGGCCATTCGGCCCCTTGAGCTTGCTCCGCCATTCAATAAGATTATATTTGATCTTGGCCTCAACTCCACTTTCCTGCCGATTCCCCATAACCCTTGACTCCCCTGTAGTTCAAATATCTGGCTATCTCCATCTTGAATATATTCACTGACTCAACCTCCACAGCTCTCTCGGGTGAGAATTCCAGAGATTCACGACCCTCTGAGAGAAGAAATTCCTCCTCATCTCCTTCTTAAATGGGCGACCCCTTATCCTGAAACTATGCCCCCTAGTTCTAGATTCCCCCATGAGGGGAAACATCCTCTCAGCATCTACCCTGTCAAGCCCCCTCAGAATCTTATATGTTTCAATAAGATCACCTCTCATTCTTCTAAACTCCAATGAGTATAGGCCCAACCTGCTCAACCTTTCCTCATAAGACAACTCTTTCATCTCATGAATCAACCTCGTGAACCTTCTCTGAACTGCCTCCAATGCAAGTATATCGCTCCTTAAATAAGAAGACCAAAACTGTATGCAGTACTCCAGGTGTGGTCTCACCAACGCCCTGTACAGTTGGAGCAAGACTTTCCCCCTTGAAATAAAGGCCAACATTCAATTTTCCTTCCTAATTACTTGCTGTACCTGCATGCTAACTTTTTGTGTTTCATGTACGAGGGCTCCCAGATCCTTCTGTACCGCCGCATTCTGTAGTCTCTCTCCATTTAAATAATATTTTGTTTTTTCTATTCTTCCTACCAAAGTGGATAACCTCCACATTTTCCCACATTATACTCCATCTGCCAAATTTTTGCCCACTCACTTAACCTATCTATATCCCTTTGCAGACTTTGGGCTGGATTTTCATTGACCCTTGGAGGCGTGTGGGGGGTTAAAATTGCGAAAACTGGCGGGCGGGCACAAGTCCGCCTCTATCCCGCCTCCACGCAATTTTCATGAAATCGTGTCTGTTGGTCCCGACTCCGTCCCGCCTCTAAGAGACGGGATAGGCTGTTAAGGCCCTTAACAAGCACTAAATTGGCTCTATAATGCCATTTTGAAAGGCCTTTGTGATTTTAACCCTTGTTCTACGTGAAGCACGCCTGTTGTGAACCACGATTGTGACACCTGGCGGGAGTCTCTCTCTCTCTCTCTCTCTCTCTCTCTCTCTCTCTCTCTCTCTCTCTCTCTCTCTCTCTCTCTCTCTCTGTCTCTCTGTCTCTCTGTCTCTCTCTCTCTCTCTCTCCTGCTCATTTTGCATCCAGATCCTCCTCTCACAGCAAAGGCTAGGCAGTCTTTGCAGACCTTTAATGCATCAGCAATGATATCATCAGAGGCAACTTTCAGACTGAAAACACTAATTGGTTCATGGGTTCCCACATGCTGGAACTCAATTGCCCAATTAGGTGAAAATTGCATCAATCTCCCACATCCAATTGCAGTCGGGTGGATAACATGACCCCAACCCGTCCCAGTATCAAAATCCAGCCCTTTGTGTCCTCCTCACAACTTGCTTTCCCACCTATCTTTGTATCATCAACAAATTTGGCTACATTACACTCGGTCGCTTCATCCAAGTCATTAATATAGATTGTAAATAGTTGAGGTCCCAGCACTGATCCCTGTGGCACCCCACGAGTTACAGTTTGCCAACCTGAAAATGACCCATTTATCCCGTTCTTCATTTCTCCATAACTGTCAAGAACCCATGGCAACAACCCATCACAGCCCCTCCCCAAACCACTCTCATCAATTTCCTCTCCTCCATTACATCCTTCACCACCCAGCACAAGGTTACACCATACCACATCTCATTCTCCTTACAAACATACACTCACCTCTTCATTTTTTTCACAGCAGCCACCAGCACAATTCTCTTCACACTTGCTAGTTTTTGCACAATCACCAACTTCTCTCATGGTTCCTTCCTCACTTCACACTCCACACACCAGCTTTCAATTCAACACGTCCCCATCCTGATTGCCTCTTGCTTCTTCTTCTTCTCAGCATCTGCGCAACAATCAGAAACCCCACACATCTGCACTCTCCTTTCTAGAAGACACTCACTAACTCTCGCTCTGTCTCTCGGAAGGGCAAGACGGCGCACAACGCCAAGGAAAGGAGTAAAATCGGGTGGGGGAAACCAGCCAACCCTATGGTTCTTTTGGAGCTGGAGCAGCAAGCACTGGAAACCCAGCTCTACCTCACCACCACCTCTTTCGACCCCTGCACTGTCTCTAAATTGTCAGACTGCTTGTCCGACATCCAGTACTGGATGAGCAGAAATTTCCTTCAACTAAATATCGGGAAGAACAAAGCCATTGTCTTCAGTCCCCGCCACAAACTCCGTTCCCTAGCCACCCTCCCTAAACCTCTCTGCCTCTCTTTCCTCTTTTTAAGATGCTCTTTAAAACCTACCCCTTTGACCAAGCTTTTTGGTCATCTTCTTATGTGGCTCAGTGTGAAATTTTGTTTGATAACGCTCCTGTGAAGTGTCTTGGAACATTTTACTATGTTAAAGGCGCTATATAAATTCAAGTTGTAGTTGTTGTTGAAATCAGTGGCCACTCCAAAGCAGTCAGGATAGGAGTGTACAAAGTTCGGGACTTCTGTGAACAGGGTTTCTGACTATTACTTGCATTCCTTCATGAACTTCTGAAAAATGCACAACGCACAATCACACAGCTTGATTGCATCAAACTACATTGCAATGCCTATCATCTGCTACCATCCAGCCTCTCCGTGCCATCATAACTCTGGTCCCTCTTCTCTTTCCTCTCATTCCTTCTCAACAGCCACAGCCCACAGTTGAAGACACCTCAGAAGAGGATGATCCTTCTGAGAAATCACCGTCATGTTTTCTATCATTCCCAAACACCAGCACAGAAATTGCCAGCCTGTCTGAGTTAGAGAATGAGTTAGAGGAGTCTTCACATGGCAAAACACCCTGCATGAGTGAGCAGCAGCAAGTACTGGTGGCAGGAACAAACCAAGAGACAGCTCACTGGAGATCAGTGGAAGTGCTGAACCCCAACCCCATGGGAGTGACAGTGGCACAGCAGGAGCAGCATATGTTGCCCTATCTCAGGATGTCAGCATGTCTGGTCCCTTGCCTGCCCCCTCAACCAATACGAACCACGCTGCCAAAAAGCCAGTTAGACCAGACTGCCCCAGCAGTAGCCGCCGAAGTGCTGCAGCCTACAGCCGGGCCCTGATAGGCTCAAACTCCAGAAGTTGCTGGTCACAAGCATCTCGAGGGACTCCACGAGACAGCAGCCACTGCGGGGAGCATCTCGGAGGAGCAATAGAATTAGTAAGCCTTCTTTTAAAAAGTACTATAGATTGAGCACTTGGGTGACAAAATAATTCACTACAATATTGTATTTGGAATTAAAATCAACACCTTTATAACCCTTGTAACTTTGGTCTATATTACCAGAATTTCATTGGCATAGAGGTTGGCTGAATGGTTTCAGTGTTGTTTAATCAAGAATCAAGGTCTTTGGCTTGAACGCAAAACAAGTGATAGCAAATTGGCAGCCCATTTTACGCTATCGCACGATTTATGCTATTGCCGAAGACCAATACCACCCCAAGTGATTGAATTATATGTTTACATTTCTTGGTCTGATATAGTATTTGAAATGTAACCTTGAATTTCAGAAGCCTTTTCAGAAAGCATAGTGTTCAACAAGACCACTTTTTCCATGGAATTACGATATTAAATTCTGTCTTTTAAGACAAAAGATAGTGGGATTGGATCAAATGTTGGGAACACACTTGGCTATCTTCCACAAGCCCCTAGAGCCTGTATGACATCAAGCAGCTTGGAGCTGATCTTGGACTTGTGTTTCTGGCAATCCGATGACAGGGATAGTGGGACTTAGTATGAAAATATGCTCCCTGTCCTTTTGGTTGTCTGATCACCCAATGTACCAAAGTATTTTTGTTTTTTTTGGGCAGTGCAGTGCTGTAGCATATCTTCATTAATTTAGCTATGGCAGCAATGGGATACTACAATTGGCTTTCGTGTCCCATAGGCAATGGAGGGGAAGAATCAGCCTGGATTTCCCTCCTTTCAGTGTGAACTGGTCCCAGCTGGCAATTGTGCATATGTTGCTGTCATTGGACTCAAATGTTATACTTTCCATGATTAAATAGACTGCTGATAATTGCTGACTAGTTTTACTACCATAAAGCTATACCCCACTGTCCTATGGAGTAAAGAGACGATCAGGAAAAAACAAGCAATTTATAAACAAACAAACCAAGTTTTGAGGCAAAGCCAAGGCATAACTCTTTAGAATCTTTTTGGTCCAATATCACATGAAATCTGACCTCCTGATAGAGAGGATGCCAGTCTGAAGTAACAACTTCCTCGTTGAGACTGTTCCAATTATCTCTGTCACACAGCCGAACTTTGCATTTGGTATTTCTCTTAAGATACTATGAAAGGCTACTCAGATGCAGATGAAGTTGTGGTCAGATGTGCCAGCTGTTGTTTTTTTGAGTGCCTCCAGGTGATCAGGGGAATTGCCCAACGCTAGATCTAAGTCAGCAGAATGAGAGTGCAGCAGATGGTGAATGGTAAATTCTTGCCAAAAGGATTTCCTCTCCTTGAGGAGTACTACTGTCTGAACTTTGAAGGTACTTGATGAAAAATCTGCAGGAGAAGTATGTCAGGATTGTTAAAAGCTACATCTTCAATACAGGATGGTGGTTTGATTCAAAAGTCACAAATGCCCAGAATGTAATGTAAATTTACCATCCATGTACATAAACAACTGTTTGTTACGAATAGGCACATTTACTAATATTTTAGGCTGAATACCAGATTAGACAGCACAGAGGATTTGTAACTATCCTTTCAAAACCTGAGAGATTGGAAAGTCAAAACCCAGTACAGAAAAGAGTATTAATATTACAGTAATAAATCTACTCAAACTTCAGAAACAGCTTTACGAAACGCCAAACAACTAAAACACAAATTCACATTTAAAAAAAGGTAAATTCTACCTGTGCTTGCACTGTTACTGCTATTCCTCCCATTATGTCTCTGCCTTTTTTTATTTTAAATGTCTATTCTAGTGAGTCCAATGATAAATCTTACAACATTTTCCTTAATTTTATTCTTTTGCCTCTATTCCCATTGCTCTTTTTGGAGTTGAGGGGCAACTTAAAAAAAAAGGTTTCCCTTTGCTCAACACCATCTCTAAAGGGTGATTTTCCAGCCAGTTAAAAACCTAGCTTCCACAGACTTGCACAGTCATATCACAGATATGTCATAGTGGACTCATTGGTAGCCTGCTAGCCCAACACCTCAACAGCACCTGGCAGAGTAAATTTGCATATGGCACTTAAAGCATCAAATTTCAGCAGCATCATAGTGTAGAGATTCACGTATCTCTGGTAAACAGGATCGAGTGCAAACCAATATGGTGGGTATGTTGGCCCAAAAATTTGTCTTGATACGCGAGAGTACGCGTATTCTGTCTCCAATTGCCGGTTTTCTGCATGCACTGCGCATGCGCTGAAAACCGGCACTTGGTGAATGGAAAAGGGGGCGGTTCCTAAGTGAACCGCGTGCGCGCTACAGGCTGCGCGCACGCAGTGCACTTAGTGGTTTCAACGCGCAGGTAAGTATGGAAGATTTTACACATAAAAAAAGGAGGAGTAAGACCCACTTTTAACAAGGTAAGTAGTGAATTAAGTATTATTTTGAATTTTTTTTAACAGGTATATCTTTTTTAGAGACTTTAAAGACAGGTAAGTTTATTTTTATAACTTTTTAAAAGATTTAAAAAATTTTCAAAAATTTAATTTTTTATTTAAAATGGTTAATTTATTTAACTATACTTATTTTATTAATGTGATGGTTTTTAAAAAAAATTTAATTGAGGTTTAGCTGTTATTTTGGGGGGGCTATAGTATTCATAGCTTTCACAGCACTTATGTGAAAGTTATGAATGGAAGATGGTGTGCTGCCATTGGCTCTAACTGAGTCACGTGATCCCACAGCTCGCACGAATTAACTGCGCCTGTGGGATACGCAAGCCCAGCACAGCAGCTGTCCAGAACATCAAGTTCGTGCGAGCTGGAACTGAAAAAGCCAACGCGCAGTGAGAGATCGCGGGGAAGCCATACCCTCGCACGAAGGCTTCCTCACGAATTTTTGGGCCATTGTGTTTAATCAGAGTTTAGGACGGAATATAACACACTAGTAATACAGCAAAAACATACGACCGTAACAAGCAACTTGTACCGGACCTGATCAGACAGACGACTGGCATATGTGTGAACAGTTCTCTGGCTTCTGGCCTCTCTCTCTCTCTCTCTCTCTCTCTCTCTCTCTCGGGCCTTCGATGGTGAGCATGGGATCACTCTCAAAAGAGCGTTCAACCAGCCCAACTTCTCTTTTTTACTTCTGTTCGGCTCTCCCTTCCACAGTCTGTGTGCAAGCCCTTGGGGTGTCACTTTTTATTCTCTTTTTAGGGGTGGGCCTGAGGCCAAGTTATTGACAAGACCATTTAACCTATAGAGGTTCCTCCAAAACGTCATCAACCAATGACAGCTCAAGTTCTTTGTCTTGGTGCTTGGATGAAAGCCCTCCCCAAAAGAGGGTCTCATTACTTCATCCTTGTTTTTACATTTTGAAGGTTCCTCCATTGGAATCCATCTTATCTCTTTTTACTCTCTCCCCCTTAACCCAGCAAGTACAAGACCCCAGTCAGAGCTGTCGCACATTAACCAGTCGCTATCTCACCATTCTGACCTTCATGATTCCCTCCCCTTTTCTGCTGTGATCTTTTCTCTGAGAACTTTTACATAATGCGGAGATGCCGGTGTTGGACTGGGGTGGACAAAATTGAGAGGTCGCACAACACCAGGTTATAGTCCAACAGTTTTATTTGAAATCACAAGCTTTCGGAGCTATCGATTGCCCCTTCCTCAGGTGAAGTAAATAGATACAGAATCGCCAAAGCATATATAGATAGAAAACAAAGCATGTGTACCTTACAATTGCAGACAACTAAATTAAATCATCCTGATTATCTGCCGAGGTGTGATAAAGTTAATCAGGTCAGCCAGGAAGGTACCACATCAAAGACATAGCAAGATACAACTGAGACAATGAGGTGTAGTCGCAGGGGTTCTAACGTGTCAAAAGCTGCCGTCTGTATGTAAAACGAAAAGCTTTAAAATTTTTACTTTTTTACTGGGAAAATTTTTACTTTTTTACTGGGAATCACATCTGTGAACAAGCCAACGATGACTTGAGTCCGGATCACGTCATGTATCGTGACATAAACCCAAGATCCCGGTTGAGACCGTCTTCATGAGTGCGGAACTTGGCTATCAGTTTCTGCTCGATGATTTTGCGTTGTCGTGTGTTTCTAAGGTTGCCTTGGAGAACGCTTACCCGCAGATCCGAGGCTGAATGTCCTTGACTGCTGAAGTGTTCCCCGACTGGGAGGTAACAATCCTGCCTGGCGATTGTTGCGCGACCACGACACCACACAACCCTGCCACGGCAAACTCTGCAAGACATGCCAGATCATCAACACAGATACCACCATCACACGTGAGGACACTACCCACCAGGTACATGGTACATACTCATGTGACTCGGCCAACGTTGTCTACCTCATACGTTGCAGGAAAGAATGCACCGCGGCATGGTACATCGGCGAGACCATGCAGACACTGAGACAACGTATGAACGAGCACCGCGCAACAATCGCCAGGCAGGATTGTTACCTCCCAGTCGGGGAACACTTCAGCAGTCAAGGACATTCAGCCTCGGATCTGCGGGTAAGCGTTCTCCAAGGCAACCTTAGAAACACACGACAACGCAAAATCATCGAGCAGAAACTGATAGCCAAGTTCTGCACTCATGAAGACGGTCTCAACCGGGATCTTGGGTTTATGTCACGATACATGACGTGATCCGGACTCAAGTCATCGTTGGCTTGTTCACAGATGTGATTCCCAGTAAAAAAGTAAAAATTTTCCCAGTAAAAAAGTAAAAATTTTAAAGCTTTCCGTTTTACATACAGACGGCAGCTTTTGACACGTTAGAACCCCTGCGACTACACCTCATTGTCTCAGTTGTATCTTGCTATGTCTTTGATGTGGTACCTTCCTGGCTGACCTGATTAACTTTATCACACCTCGGCAGATAGTCAGGATGATTTAATTTAGTTGTCTGCAATTGTAAGGTACACATGCTTTGTTTTCTATCTATATATGCTTTGGCGATTCTGTATCTATTTACTTCACCTGAGGAAGGGGCAATCAATAGCTCCGAAAGCTTGTGATTTCAAATAAAACTGTTGGACTATAACCTGGTGTTGTGCGACCTCTCAACTTTTACATAGCCAGACTTCCCATGAATTACGCTGCTTTCAGTGTTCAATAGCTGTTGTTTTATACCTTTTTTCCCTTTCAAAATACATCGCAATTTGCAGCTGCTTGGGCTATCTCACCTTCATCTAACAAATGGCCCATTCTAAGATGGATACCTTAGCCTCCTCAAATTCCTTTCATTCTATGTCTTTTCCTAATGAACTTTTAATTATCTTCACAAGCAGTTCTGCTAAACAAACTCCAAATTCTATCTGTGGAGATTATAATATGGTTATTAGTAATAATGGAAGAAACATAGGTTGGGCCTTCACTGGCCAAATTAAAGATACATTAACAAAGTCAAAACCTTTAACAACCAAACAACAGATAACTAGCCTGGCAGGGCCATCCTATGGGCTCCCGTGTGGAGTGTTTATGTTTCACCTAATCTAACTGATTAAAAAGACTGTCTCAAATTCTAATGCAAGCTTTCCAGGAAAACAAAACTTATCATTTAAACACAGTATTATTCATGTAGCCATATACATTTTTAGGCACCCCTAGTTTCTAACAGTCCCCACCTTGAGAGGGAGAAAAACTCTATTTCGACCTCTCACTTACGAACCTCTACCAACCATGCCAACTCTAAATTATTGGTTCGACGGTTCAATTCACTATTCCGGTGTTCCAATTCTGCCCCGCCTGGGGTATCCTGTTTCTTCTATCTTTCCTGATCTTACCCCGCCTGGGGTCTCCTCTACATTGCCTCTGATTTTTATCCGTCATTAATTCATCAGTACAGTTAGTCATGATTATAGATACACATTTGGCTTATACATCAAAGTCTTATTACACGGGTTACATATATCAAATATACTGTCACTACAAGTTGAAGAACTACCAGAGCGTGTGAAATAATACGAACCTAAGGTTGTGCTGATATATAAACCCCAATATCCCACCAGTGTGAATTATCCCCGATGCTGTCAATTTCAATATCTATTCTCGAGTTGTCTTGCTCCAAAACATAAAATTGCTTTAGGAGGGAGTTCAGTCGCATCACGAGCTCACTGAATTCCTCAGACAACAGGAGAATGTCGTACCTGAATTGTACCACATAACTGTGCAGCTCATACTGGATCGTACTGGCTTTTCCCACGCTCTGTTACCGACAAAACACAATTATTACAGTCACAGTTATAATTCAGTCTTACAATCATTAGCACGTCGACTAAGTACATACATTTCAAGTGACAAAAACAAAACTTAGAATACAGAAATTGTGAAGAAAGCTACAGTTTATCATCTAACCAGGAATATTTATTCTTTCACAGTTTTCAACTGATTGATATGGTACCATTTAGCCACCTTGGCCCTCCCCTTTTTCCCAGGGAATTGGACCAGACAAACCGAAGGACTGGCCCTGTCAATAATCGGGAAGGGGCCATTCCACTTTGGTTCGAAGCAATGTTGCTTCTTCCCATAGTTTAGTACCATTACAACATCTCCCACTTGATACTCAAATGGTCGGACCTTCTTGTTGAAGTATTTCTTTGCCTGGTTTTTTGATTTGCCTGTTTGTGTAGCTACAAACATGTTAGTTTGTTCTATGTTCTCTACCACCATTTCAAGCCATTTTTGGTTGGCAATTCCCTGTACTAAGGGTGAGGCTGAAGGGGTTAACAGATGGGCTGGCATTCGCATTAGTCGCCCGGTCATAGCCTGGTAGGGTGAGATACCCGTTGTGCTATGCGGGATGGATCTAATAGCCATTGGACACATTGGCAACATACTGGACCATTTGGTGGGGTGATCTGCACAAAATTTGTTTAACATAGGGCCAGAAATTCGGCTCTCCGGCTTCCTGCGGGTGCAAGCATCGCGCGTGTACTTACCTACTGTGCCTGCCGTTGTGTTTTGGGCCCACGAGGACTTCGGCTCCTGGGCCTCCTGCAGCTACCGGCGCGCAGTACTTGCGTATCCCAGGGGCGCAGTTAGTTCGAAGCGTCCCCTGGGATCACGTGGGCCATGGAGAGCCAATCGGAGCAGGGCATTTTCATTCATAGATTTGACAGGAAGACCTGTCAAATCTATGAACAGAGATCGGCCCCAAAACCACACTTAAACTTCAAATAAATTAAAAAAAAAAAAATCACATTTTTAAAATAACTATAAGTTACATAAATTGAGGTGAGGAGGAATTTCTTCACCCAGAGAGTGGTGAACCTGTGGAATTCTCTACCACAGAAGGCAGTTGAGGCCAATTCATTAAATATATTCAAGAAGGAGATAGATATATTTCTTAAGGCTAAAGGGATCAAGGGATATGGGGAGAAAGCAGGGACAGGGTACTGAATTTGGATGATCAGCCATGATCTCATTAAATGGCGGAGCAGGCTCGAGGGGCCGAATGGCCTACTCCTGCTCCTATCTTCTATGCTTAACTACTTTAAACAAAAATTTTAATTTTTGAAAAAATTAATTATACTTTTTAACGGCGCTAAAAATAAACTTACCTTTCTTTAAAGTATCTAAAAAAGATAAACCTGTTGAAAAAATGTTTAAATTGTAATTAATTAACCACTTACCTTGTTAAAAACAGGCCTTGCGCCTCCTTTTTAAAAGTGCAGCTTCTCCATACTTACCCTCACGGAGAAACCTGAAAAAAAAACCTAAGTTCGTTGTGTGCGCGCTGCCTCTACCGCACACGCGTTCGACTTCTGAACCCCTTCCTTCAGGGGAACGGAAGTTCCGGTTTCCCGCGCATGCGCAGTGCATGCAGGAAACTGGCACTTCAGGTGCCCTTACGGGTGAGTACACAGTGCGTACTCACCCGACAAGAGCCGAATTTCTGGCCCCATGTTTTCAGAGTTCGATTTCCTCTTTCCACCACTCCAGATGATTGTGGGTGATGGGAGATGTGAAGTTTATGCGAGATACCCATTATCCGTTGCAATTCGGTAAAAATTTGGGTGGTAATGTGTGATCCCTGATCACTATCAACTTGAATTGGCACTCCCCACCTGCAGATCACCTCATCCAATAGAAGGCGAGCTGCTGTCAATGCGGTGTTTGTTTTACATGGAAAAGCCTCCATCCATTTAGTAAATTTATCAACTATAACCAGACAATACCGCAAGCCAGAAGGTCCTGTAGGTAGAGGCCCTATAAAATCAACTTGAAGGTGGGTCCACGGCCCATCGGGAGGAGGGGGACTGCGCAACAGTGCCCGATTAGTGTGGGCACTTGGATTGTGCTGTAAACAGGGCAGACAACGATTCACCCGATGAGTGACATCTGTGATGCAATCGGGATGCCATGCAAATTTGTGTAGTTTCTGAACAGTTGCATCAGCTGAATAGTGCCCTCCTACCGGGGGTGAGTGCAGGAGATCAAAAATTTCGGGTGCCATGGGTGGGGGAACACGGACAACTGGGAGATCAGATGATAGCCACCGCATACGGGGGTTGAACATTAACAGGGGAGCAGCTTCCCCAGACTGATCTGGAGCCAATTGTGTGTCCGCAGCCCATGGAGTGGGCTGAGGTAACGGACATCCATTCTGATGCCATGCAATAACAACTGCATAGGGGGAATAACTGGACTGGAGGGAAGGGAGGTCGATGTCCCCACCTTGGATACTCGAGACTGATCTTAAGGGAGGAGTGGGGGCTTGCCAGAGGTCACCGTTAACGGCGGCGTCCTTGGCAGCATGATCTGCCTGTGAGTTACCTGGGTGTGTACATCTGAAGAACGTGAATGGGACTTTACCTTACCAACATAGACAGGGGCTGATTGTGAATTTAAAGAGTCCCAAAGGGAAGCAAAGAGGTGTGCATGGAGCAGGGTCTTGCCCTCAACAGTACAAAAATTATTCCTAGCATACAGCGGTAAAGATAACAGTGTTAATTGCATAGGCACTATCTGATCAGACATTAACAGGTATGTCATGAGTAATTTGGATTGCTGTCACCAGGGCTGCAACTTCAGCATATTGGGCAGAGTGGGGAATGCATTTATACTTAAGTTCTCGGTCAGGCATGACTACTGCAAATCCAGTAAGGGGCTTTCCGTCCCTGTGATAGGATGACCCATCAATGTAGACGTTCTGGGCGTCACTTAGCGGAGTAGGAGAGACGGGGTGACGGTCGAACTCCAGTGGTGGAAGAGGGCACTCATGGCTTCCCCCCTCATACAGTAGGAGCTGAGGTAGTAGAGTTGTCTGCCTTGGCGTTATTTCCAAATCTCTCTGAGTTAACAGAAGTGTCCAGTGACTGAGTCGGGCATAGGAGACCAAACTGTCCCCTGGTTTAAGTAAAAGATTCAAAGGGGTGTGGGGGATATGTATGATCATTTTGTTCAGCCCAGTAATAAACGTGACGTGTTTGACTGCCCAAAAAGTGGCTAGCAGATGTCGCTCACACACAGTGAAATTCTTTTCCACGCCATTCAAAATACGGGAGGCGAATGCAATTGGCATAAGTTTACCCTGTACCTCTTGGCACAGAACAGCAGCAAGACTCTGATCGGTGGATCCCACCTCCAGGTGGAAAGGCTTCTCTCGGTCAGGGCTTGTCAGGCATGTGGCTGCATAACAGCAGTTTTAAGGAGGGACACAGCCGTTGTATGTTCGGTGGTCCAGTCACGGGCCACAGCGTCCTCTTCAGTCTTTAACAGTTCATATAATGGTTTGGCTAGCTCCGCAAATCTGGGAATAAATGAGCGCTGGTATCCCACTAGGCCCAGGAAGGAACGAAGTGCGGTTTTGGATGCGGGCAATGGTAAATGCTGAATCACCTCAATCTTATGCTGGTCAGGGCTGAGTCCCTTTTGTCCCACAGAAACCCCTAAAAATGTCACTTCTGGCTGTAACAGTTGTACCTTTCTGGGGTTAATTTTCAGCCCAGCTTTTAGAAGAAGGCCTAATAGCTCTTCCATTAATTTAATATGAGTCTTTTTGTCAGGCGTTGCAAGCAAAAGGTCATCAACATACTGCAGCAGGCAGTCGGGTCTCGAAAAAGGTTTCAGTGCCTGAGCCATCCGTTTGTGGAATATAGTTGGGGCGTTGTGAAAGCCTTGAGGTAAACATGTCCAAGTATAACTTTGATCTTCAAAAGTGAAGGCAAACTTGTACTGATCATCTGACTTAACAGGAATACTCCAGAAGCCGTTTGAAATGTCAAAGGTGGAGAAGTAGCAGCTACCTGGTGGAATCTGGGACAGGAGAATGGGGTCTCCTGAAAAACAGGGGCGCAAGCTGGGGGTACCGAATTAAGCTTGCGATAATCAATTGTTAGATGCCAGCTATTGTCTGGCATCTTAACTGGCCAGGTTGGAGAATTAGTGGTAAAAGTGCCAGTGCGGATAACACCCTGCTTTAACAATGAATCGATAGTAGACCGAACATAAGGATTACTCTCAGCCGGAATGGAATACTGCTTAACAGGAGGGTGGGAGGGTCCATTAATCTCCTCATCTCCTGACATCCTACCACAATCATGTTTGGATTTAGCAAAAACCTCTGAAAATTTATGAATTAATGTATTAACCATGGGGTCTTAAGTCCCGGGAGGGGTGAAATCCTTGGGCTTTTTAATTGCATACACCAAATGGGCATCTGAAATAGGTGTCGGTGGTCCCTCATTAAAGTGCCACCAAAGACAATCATTAGCGTAGTCGAGGACGGCACAGTGTTTATGCAGCGTGTCACTTCCGAGGATACCTTTCTGGTCATGGGTGGCCATATTTACAGGAGAGGGGACATCGACGGAATTCCCATCAATGGACAAGACTGTGGAGCTCAATCCCTGCTTAACTAACTAAGCAGAAGCATTAAAGCCAGCGAGCTTTAGGGCGGTGCCAGAATGGGAAAAGGGAGCAGGGTCATGTAAAATAGTCACGGCAGAACCGGAATCCACAAGCATAACATGGTGGTGGCCTCCATGATCAGTGGCCCGGACAAAAGGTCGTCCGTCCTCCCCGTACCAGACAGGAGAAGACGTGGTCACCGTGGAGGCCTCTGACCGTCACTGGGGCCGTCAGTCTGGGAGCGCATCTCCACTGCAAGAAACAGCCGAAACGTTTAGCCCCCCCGCCTGACTGTGCTTCATGGCCTCAACTACAGCTGTTACTGTTGCACTGGGTAGATGCAGGTGGAGGAGGAAGTTGGCACAGTCTTTTACTGTTGATATTTTTAGGTAAAAACCACGTGTTGCCTTTTGTTTGGTTTTACAACTGTCTTTATAATTTTGGCTGATATAAAGATCACAATAAAAACTATTGGACACGCTCAAAATGTCAAATGCATAACAAATTATTTTCAAAACTTAAGCTTTACCTTGGGAGCCTCAACCCCTGCCCTCGTAACCTTTTTATTTATTCTGTTTAATTGGATTGCCTTTCCTCTGATAGTCTGGATCTACTTAGACTCAGCACGCTAAGTAAGATTGGTCAGTGATCAATTCTAATAACCTATAGCAAGTGTTTCCTTCTTAAAGAGAAAATAAATATTGAGACTATCTGGTTAGGATAAAGAATAAAAAAACAAATGTACAAACTTGCTGCAAAATAAAACTAACTATATGCTCATAATCATTTGTATACATTGCCCTTTGATTCAATGAACGGTTTTCTTGCATTATTTACTTAGGACAAATATTGGGCTCGGGGATGATATGATTGAAGTGTTTAAAATAGTGAAGAGATTGAATTAGTCAGTTAGATTTTATTTGGATTTCCAGAAGGCATTCGATAAGGTGCCACATAAAAGGTTACTGCATAAGATAAGAGCTCACGGAGTTGGGGGTAATATATTAGCATGGATAGAGAATTGGCTGACTAACAGAAAGCAGAGAGTCGGGATAAATGGGTCATTTTCTGGTTGGCAAACGGTAACTAGTGGGGTGCCACAAGGATCGGTGCTGGGGCCCCAACTATTTACAATCTACATTAATGACTTGGATGAAGGGATCGAGTGCAATGTAGCCAAGTTTGTGGATGATACAAAGATGGGTGGGAAAGCAAGTTGTGCAGAGGACTCAAAGAATCTGCAAAGGGATATAGACAGGTTAAGTGAGTGGGCAAACATTTGGCAGATGGAGTATAATGTGGGAAAGTGCGAGGTTATCCACTTTGGCAGGAAAAATAAAAAAGCAAACTATTATTTAAATGGAGAGAGGTTACAAAATGCTACAGTTCAGAGGGACCTGGGGGTCCTTGTGCATGAAACACAAAAAGTTAGCATGCAGGTACAGCAAGTAATCAAAAAGGCAAATGGAATGTTGGCCTTTATTTCAAGGTGATGTGGAGATGCTGGTGTTGGACTGGGGTGGACAAATGTGAGTCGTCGCACAACACCAGGTTTTAGTCCAACAGCTTTATTTGAAATCACAAGCTTTCGGAGCGCTGCTCCTTCGTCAGGTGAAGTGAAGAGATGCATATAGGCACAGCATATATCATTAGAGAACACTGCCAGATGATTACAGTTATTCTTTCTAACTGCCCTTTATCCCACCTCGGCAGAGAGATAATCACGGCAATCAAAGGTGTGGATGGTGTCCAAACAGGTCAGTCAGGAAAACATTACATCAAAGACAATGAGGTGGGGTCACAAGGGGTCAAATGTGGCAGATGCTGGGGTCTGTATGGAAAACAAAAACTTTCTTTGCTGGAAATCACAGCAGGTCCGGCTGCATCTGTGTAGAGAGAACAAGCCAACGACGGCTTGAGTCTGGATGACTCTACGTCAGGTGGGGTTACATGTAGCGTGACATGAACCCAAGATCCCGGTTGAGGCCGTCCTCATGGGTGCGGAACTTGGCTATCAGTTTCTGCTCGACGATTTTGCGTTGTCGTGTGTCTCGAAGGCCGCCTTGGAGAACACTTACCCGAAGATCAGAGGCTGAATGTCCTTGACTGCTGAAGTGTTCCCCGACTGGGAGGGAACACTCCTGCCTGGCGATTGTTGCGCGGTGTCCGTTCATACGTTGTCGCAGTGTCTGCATGGTCTCGCCAATGTACCATGCTCCGGGGCATCCTTTCCTGCAATGTTTGAGGTAGACAACGTTGGCCGAGTCACATGAGTATGTACCATGTACCTGGTGGGTGGTGTCCTCACGTGTGATGATGGTATCTGTGTTGATGATCTGGCATGTCTTGCAGAGGTTGCCGTGGCAGGGTTGTGTGGTGTCGTGGTCGCTGTTCTCCTGAAAGCTGGGTAATTTGCTGCGAACGATGGTCTGTTTGAGTTTAGGCGGCTGTTTGAAGGCGAGTATTGGAGGCGTGGGGATGGCCTTAGCGAGGTGTTCGTCGTCATCGATGACATGTTGAAGGCTGCGAAGAACATGGCGTAGTTTCTCCGCTCCGGGGAAGTACTGGACGACGTAGGGTGTGGTAACACAATACAGCTTCCTGTGACTCGAACTTTATTGCATCACTTCCTGTGATTAGTCCAGGATAAATACTGGACTGATCAGTTGGATCCGGGAGAGGCATAGAGTAAGACCTCTTTTGTATGTAGCACCTTTTTAGTTGATTAAAGCTTACTTTAAGTTCACCACGCGTAAGGCTCATTCTTACGACATAGGGTACTCTGTTGGTTGTGTCCCGTGTTTGTCTTCTGAGGAGGTCTATGTGATTTTTCGCTGTGGCCCGTCGGAACTGTCGATCGACGAGTCGAGCGTCATATCCCGTTCTTACGAGGGCGTCTTTCAGCGTCTGTAGGTGTCCATTGCGTTCCTCCTCGTCTGAGCAGATCCTGTGTATTCGCAGGGCTTGTCCATAGGGGATGGCTTCTTTAACGTGGTTAGGGTGGAAGCTGGAGAAGTGGAGCATCGTGAGGTTGTCCGTGGGCTTGCGGTAGAGTGAAGTGCTGAAGTGTCCGTCTTTGATGGAGATTCGTGTGTCCAAGAATGAAACCGATTCTGAGGAGTAGTCCATGGTGAGTTTGATGGTGGGATGGAACTTGTTGATGTTATCGTGTAGTCTTTTCAGTGATTCTTCACCGTGGGTCCATAGGAAGAAAATGTCGTCGATGTATCTGGTGTATAGCGTTGGTTGGAGGTCCTGTGCAGCGAAGAAGTCTTGCTCGAACTTGTGCATGAAGATGTTGGCGTATTGGGGTGCGAATTTGGTCCCCATGGCTGTTCCGTGTGTTTGGGTAAAAAACTGGTTGTCGAAGGTGAAGACATTGTGGTCAAGGATGAAGCGGATGAGTTGTAGGATGGCGTCTGGAGATTGGCTGTTGTTGGTGTTGAGTACTGAGGCTGTCGCAGCGATGCCGTCATCGTGGGATATACTGGTGTCGAGTGCCGAGACGTCATCGTGGCGAGGAGTGTTCCTGGTTCAACTGGTCCATTGGTGCTAAGTTTCTGTAAGAAGTCTGTAGTTTCACGACAGAAGCTGGGGGTTCCCTGTACGATGGGTTTCAGGATGCCCTCGACGTATCCAGAGAGGTTCTCACACAGGGTTTCATTGCCTGATACGATAGGACGTCCAGGTGTGTTGGCTTTGTGTATCTTTGGGAGGCAGTAGACGTCTCCCACGCGGGGAGTACGTGGGATGAGAGCGCGTAAGATGCTTTGAAGGTCTGGATCGAAGGTCTTGATCAGTCTATTGAGTTGGCAGGTGTGTTCTTTGGTCGGATCTGCTGGTAGCTGTCTGTAGTGTTCCTGGTTGTCCAGTTGTCAGTATGCTTCTTTGCAATAGGCCATTCTGTTCTGTATGACGATGGCTCCTCCTTTGTCCGCTGGTTTGATGACGATGTTGCGGTTGGTCTTGAGAGCGTGGATGGCGTTGCGTTGTGCTCGGGTGACATTCTGGACTGTCTTGTGAGTGCGGCTGATGAATCTGGCGTTGATGCATCTCCTGACAGCTTGAGCATACATGTCAAGCTTAGGGCAGCGACCCTCCGGAGGGGTCCAATTTGACTCTTTCTTCTTCGGTTGCTGCACTGCGGGTCCCTCTGTCTGCTGTTCCGGATCATTGATTGTCTCATTGGGTTCGCTGCTGACATCTTGGGATTCATGGAAGAATTCCCGGAGCCTCATTCTCCTGATGAATTCCTCTGTGTCTGCTGCGAGACCGATGGGGCCCATTTTGGTGGTGGGGCAGAAATTGAGCCCTCGGCTGAGAACTTCGATTTCATCTGGTTGAAGGGTGTGGTCGGACAAGTTGACGATGGACTTCCCTGTGGTTGCAACCGTGGTACCGGGGGAGGCTTGGTTGCTGCTGGTGGTGATGCCGAGTTTCTCAAGCTTCCTGTTCTTGGTGTGCATGTAGGCAGCGTAGTTCCGTTGCCTCGTCTGTTTGGCGGTGTCTCGTAGCTGGTCTGCTGTGTCCTGAGCACAGGCTGAGAACATGGACTCTATCTTGGTTTTGAGGTTGCGGCGTCTGCTGTAGAGCTGGTGTACGAGATGGTTGAGGAGTGTGCGAGAGGTACGACGGCAGAGTCTCTCAGTGTTGTCTGTGTTGTATGTCGACTTGAGTGGGTTCGTGATCTGTAGTCCTTTCGGGATCTTGTCTGCTTTCTTGCATCTCTGTAGAAACTTGATGTCTGTGTCGATATGCGCGATCTTCCTGGAGATCCTCTCCACTTTGAGCCGGCAGTTTGTGGTGTCGATAGTAGCCATGATGTGGAGATGCCGGTGTTGGACTGGGGTGGACAAATGTGAGAAGTCGCACAACACCAGGTTATAGTCCAACAACTTTATTTGAAATCACAAGCTTTCAGAGCGCTGCTCCTTCGTCAGGTGAAGTGAAGAGATGCATATAGGCATAGCATATCTAGTCAGAGAACACTGCCAGATGATTACAGTTAATCTTTCTAACTGCCCTTTATCACACCTCGGCAGAGAGATAATCACGGCAATCAAAGGTGTGGATGGTGTCCAAACAGGTCAGTCAGGCTGACCTGTTTGGACACCATCCACACCTTTGATTGCCGTGATTATCTCTCTGCCGAGGTGTGATAAAGGGCAGTTAGAAAGATTAACTGTAATCATCTGGCAGTGTTCTCTGACTATATATGCTGTGCCTATATGCATCTCTTCACTTCACCTGACGAAGGAGCAGCGCTCCGAAAGCTTGCGATTTCAAATAAAGCTGTTGGACTATAACCTGGTGTTGTGCGACTACTCACATTTATTTCAAGGGGGTTGGAGTATAAAAGCAGGGAAGTCCTGCTACAACTGTACAAGGTATTGGTGAGACCACACCTTGAGTACTGCGTACAGTTTGGGTCTCCTTATTTAAGGAAGGATATACTTGCATTGGAGGCAGTTCAGAGACGATTCACTAGGTTGATTCCAGAGATGAGGGGGTTGACTTATAAAGAAAGGTTGAGCAGACTGGCCTATACTCATTGGAATTCAGAAGAATGAGAGGTGATCTTATTGAAACATATAAGATACTGAGGGGGCTCGACAGGGTAGATGCAGAGAGGATGTTTCCCCTCATGGGGAATTCTAGAACTCGGGCATAGTCTCAGAATAAAGGGTCGCCCTTTTAGAACTGAGATGAGGAGGAACTTCTTCTCTCAGAGGGTCGTAAATTTGTGGAATTCTCTGCCCCAGAGAGCTGTGGAGGCTGGGTCATTAAATACATTTAAAGTGGAGAGCGACAAATTTTTGCAAGATAAGGAGTGAAGGGTTATGGGGTGTGGGCTGGGAAGTGGCTTTGAGCCCAAGATCAGCCACGATCTTATTGAATGGCTCGAGTGGCCAAGTGACCTATTCCTGCTCCTATTTCTTATGTTCTTATGTCGAAAGGTTGTTTGAAACAGGGACTGGAAGGACTAGAGGTCATGCCTATAAAATCCATAGGCTAAGAGTTCATTTACTTGCTGGGAAATAGTTCTTTTCACACAAAGTCATTGTGTTGTGGAACAAACTGCTGAGACATGTGACGAGTGCAGAGTCATTACAATCCTTTCGAAGGCAAATTGATAATTTCCTGAGAGAAATGACATGTCCAGTTATAGTCACTTTGTTACTACTTAGTTACGATTGTGGAGAATCATTGGCGACCGTAGTCTTTTAGAGCTTGCTTGACTGCCTTAGAG
Source organism: Squalus acanthias (assembly GCA_030390025.1). Lineage (NCBI taxonomy): Eukaryota > Metazoa > Chordata > Chondrichthyes > Squaliformes > Squalidae > Squalus > Squalus acanthias. The sequence continues at coordinate 54,643,720 of CM059429.1, forward strand.
AGCCCAAGAGGAATTTCATAGGAGTGGATTTTAACTTGCCAAAATTGGGGCGGTAATAGCCTCAAAATGGTGTCTGTAGACTTACGACCCTGTTAATGCCAACGCTCTGCCCACTGCCACTTCTACAGGGACCTACACCTGGGTGGGTGAAGCGCCTGCCTGTTTCAGGTGCTAGGCCCCTTTTAATATCTAAATAGGGGTCCTATGACCTACAAAGGACTTTAATTTTATGACTGAACTGGTCAGAGCCTGCGCTGGTATGGAGCTGAAGAGGCCGCAAAAGTTAAGTTTAAAATTATTTTTGTGGGGCCAAAAGGAGCAGGAGTGCTCCTCCAGGCCCCACAAAGATAATCTGGGCCGCTGCCACCCCGGGCTCCTCCTCCTACCATGCCCTGACCCCTTCTTGCCCCTGGATTGAGCTTGCGGCCGGCAGGGGCGATATTGTGCCAGCTTGAATGCGGCAAACTGTATTTCCTCTCCATAAACTCCTGGCAGCTGGGGTGTATTTAAATGCATCTTGAAAACATCATTGTTTTCCTGGCAATTAGATCAGAGTTGACAGAATGGCAGCGTGGACCACGTCTCTTGCAGAACAGAGTTATCAAGATACTAGTCGGCTGACCCAGCTCTGGCATGGCTAATGGTCATGTTTTGGATGCAAGCTTACATTTAGTGTATATTACTGGGCAAATTTTGGAGGAGTTAGTGGTATGAAGCATATTTATGTGTGAGATGGAACTTGCAAAGTATGGACTGAGGCACTTTTTCAAATTCTGGAAAATGTGAAAAGCTGGAGCCAGAGTGTTTATCTGTTGGGGTTCTGCAAAGAAAGTTGTGGCAACACCCTTAAACTTTTTCATGTCATGGAGGGACGTGATCATTGAAAGGGTTAACGGCTGCTTCAGGGGAGCTTTGCTTTGTATTGTGTTTTCATTTGGTGCTGGAAAGGTTTACGTGGATTCAGTGATGGGAGACACCTCACCCCTAACAACATCATCTGCCTCCCTATCTTCCTTCATATCAGGAGAAAGGTCATCCACACTTTGTGATAAGATGCTACCCCAATCTTCAGGTATCAGAGAACACAATTGCGGTAAATTTCCGCCCCCCCCCCCCCCCCAACCGCCAATGCCCAGCAGTGACACATCTTGCCTGGATACATCAGTTTCATTAGCAAGTGTAAGTGGCATCTTAGTACTGACGATAAAGCTACTGTCTGCACCAAACCATTGCAAAGCTAACAACAGGACTGGAAAAGATGAAGCCTGTTCCGTTTGCACCTGAAGGCTTTTTTTCCCAGGTCGACATGGAGAAGATTATTAAAAAAAATAAGATTATGTAAAAAAGTGGTACATTGGACGAGACAATTTTTCCCCATATGGAGATCAGATAAGCAGTCCAATTTCAGGTCATAGCTTGGTAGACCAAGGTTTTTGAATGCAAAAAGGCTCATACCTTTTTGTATATTTTAGAGGCAGCAACTACCCTGACCATGGATTTGACAAAGGTGTCTTTGAATGGGGATATTGTGTTGGAAGAAACAGCTGAAAAAGAGCGCATGTGACAGGTGTCAGGTTGAGAATACATCTGAGAATCAGGCTAAATATAGAGGGCTGGATTTTACCAGCCCTTTGGAGACGGGACTGCTGGGAAAGTCAAAAAGAATGGGAGCGGGTCCCGAACCCGCTCCCAACCCGCCTCCAACCAATCTTCCCGGGAGTCGGGTCCCCCGATTTGCGCAGGGACCCGACTCCTAGTGGCGGGAAGAGGATTATAGCCACTTAACTGCCTGTTAACAGGTAGTTAACAGGCAGTTAAGAGGCTTTTCCCAATTTCTCAACTGCTGCTGCGGGCTTCCCAACGTCGGGGAACCCCGCCAGGGTAAGTGAGGCGTGCTGTGGGTCTGTTGTTATGTTGGTGTTTGGATGACAGCTGCAGAAGTGGTGTGAAGGATGCAATGGGACAATGGTTAGTATCAGAGGTAATGAAATGTGAAAGTAATTTTTAATGTGGTTAGATATTTCTGCAGGTGACAAGCTGTGAAGTGTTTGTGTGGCCTCATCTCATCGGGAGAAGTGACAGATGGCTTCTGCAATCTCAGCTGCAGCTGCCATCTGTTTTATCCTAAGGAGAGAGTAATTGGAGAGCCTGAGCGCAAGGGCTCACCTGTGTACAGTGATTGTCAATGTTTGACAGCACCTCAATGCTGTCAAACACTGACAATTCATCTGTCAAACAAGTGTGGTGCATATGCCTTTTAAGAAAACAGGCAGATGAAGCGTCATGAACCGACGTCATCTGACACCGGCTTTCCTTTAATTGGCTGGCAAGCCCGCAGGGCGGGCTTAACAAGGCCAATCAGGGAAAAATAGCGTCTGTTCATCAGACGTTGCTGGGGGCGGGACTAGAACCCGGAAGGCTGCAGTCCCGCCCCCGATGCGTCTCGGTAAGTAAAATCCAGCCCAGAAAGTTCAGAGGAGAAGTGAAAAAGAAAATAAGAGAGGGTATGTGAATAGAATGGCAGCTAACATAAAAGGTAATCCAAAAGTCTTCTATAGGCATATAAATAGTAAACGGGTAGTAAGAGGAGGGGTGGGGCCGATTGGGGACCAAAAAGGAGACCTATGCATGGGGGCAGATGGTATGGCTGAGGTGCTAAATGAGTACTTTGCATCTGTCTTCACCAAGGAAGAAGATGCTACCATAGACATAGTGAAGGAGGAGGTAGAGGATATACTGGATGGGATAAAAATTGATAGATGAGGTACTGGAAAGGCTGTACTTAAAGTAGAAAAGTCACTAGGACCAGATGAGATGCATCCTCGGACGCTGAGGGAAGTGAAGGAAGAAATCGCGGAGGTACTGGCCATAATCTTCCAATCCTCCTTAGAAATGGGGGTGGTGCCAGAGGACTGGAGAATTGCAAATGTTACACCCTTGTTCAAAAAAGGGTGTAAAGATAAACCCAGCACCTAGTTTGGTAGGAAAAGAGTTACATGAAGTAAGTGTGACATTGACAGGAATGCACACTATATGCAAGAATTTTTAAATATTAATTGGTTCAGAGCAGCAATATTCCTTACACTAACTCTTGGAGACACCACTGTTAATAACTCCCCAATCCCCAAAAATATCTACTAACTACTACTCTTTGCTGTGTGTAAATTAGCTGCTGCGTTCCCTACATTACAACAGTGACTACACTTCAAGAAGTACTTCATTGACTGTAAAGTGCTTTGGGATGTCTGGCGGTCGTGAAAGGTGCTATATAAATGCATGTCATTTTTATAAAATACCCACTGCATTTATTTCATCAATGCACGCCATCATTTCCTCAAAGAACTCTTTTTTCCGATTTGACAGACATGACATGCCCTTTACAAAATTTGCTGTCATTAATTTGCCAGTGTCTTTTGAAGTGAGTATTAACATTATCCTAATTATTATTACCTCAAGAAATTTATCCACCATCAATGTTAGGCAGACTAGTCTCCAGTTACCTGGTCCATCCCTTTCTCCCTTCTTGAACAGAGGTGTTACATTGGCAACCCTCCAGTCCTTTGGAATACCTTCCATATCCAAAGATGTTTGAAAGATTGTGGCCGGAGCCTCTGCTATTTGTTCTCCACTTCTCTCAGCATTCTAGGATGCATACCATCAGAACCCAGTGCATTTTCCACTTAAATTCTGCCAACTATTTCAGTGCTACTTTCTTACCTGTAGCTATCTTACCTAATTGTTCTATCTCCTCTTGTACGCTTTCATTACCAGGAGTAGTTATTTTAATTTTCAGCAGAGCCCAATTCTATCACTGGTCAAATTCCAAAATAGAATTGGGGGTAGTTTACATCGGATTCAATTCTAAACTATGTCGAACCTGATGTTTATTTTGTGAGCAAACCCTTGCAAACTCCTAGCCTTGGTTCACCTCAGCTGCTGGTCCAAGGCATGGACTAATTCATGATCAAGAGCAGACATTGTTCATGTGGATTCCAAACTTGGATATAATATGCCTTGTACAAAGCCTGGAAGTTCTCCTCGGGCTCTCAATCTCCTATCATTGAATTACACTTTGTGTAATGTTTTTCCCCTGATCTAATTTGGCTTCCATGCAGAGACTAGGGGGAATTTTTTTCCAATGAACATTAAAAAGTTAAACAATGGGAAAGCATTCTATAAGCACTTGCATGTGTATACACATGTGCAACTATCCGACTTTTGTCCATATTCAATATTTTTGGAGGTATATTTTTTGACGACTTCTGCACTTCCTGCTTAATGATCACAATTGGCAAGGGAGACCTGCTTGCAGAAGTACTATCTGGCTAGAGGAGGGCAGAAACTGTCGGGGCTAGCAGGCACCATTTTTGCATTAACTGCCACCATCTGAAACTGACTGTAGTATAAAAGGACAGCTCTATAAGCATTCAGGAACACAGATGTCAGATTCATCTGATGAATCCTATATCCAATCCTGTCGGATCAGATCACAATTTTACATGGTTTTTGTTGGCTAAATCAGTTAGACTAGTCCCAATTTTTATCCCTGATGTTCCTTTTTAGAGTGAACACATGTCACGGTTTTGGCCAGTATTAATACTTTGAAATGTGGCTCTGTAGCATAATTGAAGTATGGAAAAAGGAGAAGCAAATCAGGGGGAAGTACTGAAATTTGGGAGAAGCCAAGATGTTAGTATTTAGAGAATGAAACAGTGAAATGCAGAATCCATTTGACATTTTTATAAGATTTGAGTGCATCCTGTTTTTCACTAAAACATTTTTTTCTTTATGAACTCTGTCTAAAGTTGTAAAGCAAAAACTGCAGATGTACCTCAACCAACAGTGTTATCGTGAGCTCTTTCCAAGCATCTGTGGGATGAAGGAAAAGCAATGGTATCCCCTGTGTCTCGGTTATAAGTTGGATTTATCATCTGTTGGTGGAGGATTTTGTTCATGAGTAAACCATTTAATTTTCTTTTTAAAAAAGAGATTGAGTTCCACGTTCACAAATTCCAGAAAAGAAATTAAGGTTTTAAGTTGCAGCAAGAAGAAACAGCAGTTCTGATGTTCTTAAGTTGGTTCAGTTCGTCAGCTATCAGAATTTGTGACTGTACAGAAAACCCTTTCCAAAACATGAAAACCTTTGCGTTAAGTTTTGGATGCTTTTAAAAAGCTGTCTGAATATCATATAATTAGTTTATTATGTTTTCAATTACATGCAGGTACATTTTCTGCCATTTTTCAATTACATTTATTTGGACTTTGTAAAACTTCATGGTACTGCAGGGATGTGCAAGATAATGTGTAAGTTTATTTGGTCGAAGCTTTGAAATCAAGTCTGTACATTCCATCAAAAGGGATGACTGTCTCTTTAAAAGTTTATCCCTGTGGCACCATTATGTAAGCATACATATGGGACAGTAAAAATGGAAGACGACACATTAAATGACATTATTATAAAATGCAATACTCTTGGAACGATTCCTTATTAAATTAGGCTCTAAGATCTGAGATGAATTTCTCCAATCTCTAATCCATCACTGAAGAAATATTAAAAGATAGGCCTCAACTGGTATTAGATTGGTGCTCAGTCTTTTCTTTCATTATTTTGAATTAGGGTGCTACTGGGGGAAAGCCTCTTAATGAGAATTACAGTGATTCACTGTCCTCGTTTCGGTTTCTGACAAGTAAAATATTAACTCTTCAGTCACAGCTGTCTGAATTAAAATACTTTGCAACCACAGATGCACAAATTAAATTGTGCTTTATGTTTCCACATTTCTGTCCTCCTTTGAGTCAAAAGCACCAAATCAACAAGGCTACAATATCACAAAATGCCAGCTCTGAACAGAAGCTGCAGTCATTTTGTAAGTTCTGTTTTACTTGTGCAGTAAAATACAGTCTTTGTTGCAAAAGTATAGACACTATCGTGAATGATTGGCAGTTTTCAGGAATAGAACATCATATGACCCTTCAATTGAATCGTAAACTCAGTAACACAGGTCTGTTCTTTGGTATTTTTAAATAATCAATCAACTTCTACTTACCCAGTTAAATGCAAATTGAAGTGTTATCAAAGGGTTTTTTAAATAGTTAACAATATCATCAATCAGATGTATGTTTAACATTGTAAGGCTGTGTCAATAAAATGTGATGATTGCTGATGCATTTAAAGGAAAAGAATAAATTGTTTCATATATAAAATTGAGAAAATGATTTTTCTCCTTTTTTAAGCACTGTTGTCAACAAAAATGAAACAAGAGAGACAACAAATCTTCACATTTTCTGTGCTCTCCAGAGCTTTTGTCAGATATTAGTCCTGTCCTTGTGTTATAAAAATCTGTGAACTCCTGTATCTCAGAGCGGAAGTTAGTAAAAAGATAAAATCCATCATTACTTATTGATTAGTTATTCTTTATCTCCCAATGTGCACCTCATAAATTCTTCTTCTCCTTAATGATTGACTATTGATCAGTTCACTTGATTGGTTGAGAGGTAACCTGAGATGGACATTGACAGATGATCTGAAGCTGTTTCTTTCTCCCAACTTGTCTTTTTGATGATGTCATAATAATTGTGATATGACTGCGGTAGGCTAGTTCAACAAGGGCTGCGACCTGTTCATCAAAGTGTAACATTTTGTAATGTTAACTTGTAAATCTTCTCAAAAATATTCACCATTTTAAAAACTGTGACCTATAGGCATGTGTCAAGTGTCAAACATAATTATTTTATTTGAACAATTAGCAGGTCACTTTATCAATATAAAAAAATAGAATTTCTTAGAAGTGTCCCTACACTACCATGTTTCACATAAACTCAGGTTAAAGTACATCAGCCTTGTCCTGTGAATTAATCCTTCATAGTAGCACATAATGCATCTTTTTAGAATTATGTGTGTAGACCAATGCCATAGGGCAAGCCGTAAGGCAGTTTAATTTATTTTTTTAGAAGACATTAGAAGAACTCGATAAAGGGTCAAGTAATTTCATCCAAGTTGCCACTAGTTAGTTAAGGAAAAATGACAATAGTTGAGGCTGACAGTGTTACATTTCTACAAATATATTTTATCAAATAGGAATTTAAAATTTCATTTTTTCCACAAAGAATGATTGCTTATAGTATTCTTCTTAGCTCTGGAAAAAATGACATTCCCTATATCTAAATAGGGCATTTTGATTAATATTTTCTATTTTGTGAGTGGTCTGAAAGCTGAAATGAGATGGTTACTTTTAGACAGGAGTGACTTTGGTTCCAAGGCTTACTTTGTTTCCAGGGAGGTTGCAGTGGGAGTAATTTCAGCGAATTGTAAGTGGACAGTAACTCCACAGGGAGCTCTGGCAATCATGGCGGAAACAATGTTTACATCGATCAGCTGTCATGGTGATTTATGGCTTCATTTTGCCGTAATGGAGAATTAGTGGGAAGATTATCAGGGACTCAACACTTTGGCTTGTTACCCATGTCCAGACGAGCAATTTGTCTCACTGAAGCAGTGAAATACTTGTGACAGCACCAACACTTGCCCTAATTCAATCAACAGAAAATGTTGGAATTAATTTGTTACAAGAAAATTTAAATATGTTCAGCAAACAGTAACCGCGGAGAAGAAGGCTGATTTATTGTACTCGGCAAGATATCGATCCACTTCGATCTGACCCATGTTGAGGTTCTAATGTGTAATAATTTCCAATTTAAAGCTCCTTTTCAAGATCACGGGTTTAAGGAGAGGGCAGGTGGAGACCTAAGACCAGATTAGGTGCCTGTTGCTATGCTCTTGTCAAAAACCCAGTTTGAATGCAAATTGTGTAGCTTTTTTATTACATTATCTTGAATATGCCTGATATGATTTGTATTGTGTGTCAAACTGGTAGCCACTGGGATGTCAAAAACATCACAGACACATTGTTTAACAAAAAAAACTTTAGGCAATAAAGGCAAATCAATTAAAATGTTTTAAAGGGTTTGTGAGAAACCAGATTTTAAATGTATTTTTGCAAACTTATCATTGTTACCTGCTATTTTTTTCAATTTTGTTTGATTATTACATTTTGTTTCTTTATATTTCAAGTTTACATTAATATAGGCAAGTTCAATATAAAAGTATTGGCTGCTCAGGGTGGATTTTTCTCTCAGAAGCTATCAGGATTTGTATGATACAGGAGCTTGTATATGTCTACAAAAACACTTTAACCGTACAAAACGTCTTATCGGGCTCATGGGGCCAAATAATCTGGCAGATTTAATGAAAACATTCCAGGGACAATAATTAATTTAATCATGCCAAATCAGTCAATCAAACAACTCACTGACATCATTGTTGTGAGGATAGTTTAACCAATTACTAAATCTACTTCCCAAGTGGCTGTGAGGCCAGTGGTGCAATGGAATGTTCAGAAGGGTGATGTCACAGTGCAGACAATTTCATATATATTTACAAAAGAAAAAAGACATTTTGGTAATGAATGATAAAATCACAACTCAAGGGGCAAATGCCATCAGAGTTATTGCCAGCACTATTTTTTGTTATTTAATTTTTTTTTCTTAAAATCTTCCTTACGTCATTTAAACCCTGCTAAATCTAATTCCTCTGTGCCACAGCAAAAATGCGTTTGTCTCAGTTTGTAACACACACATATTTTGAGGCAATGCAAATAACTTCAGCTGTTCTGTCTTCCCCGCTTTGCCCCGTGGAATATCTCATTTGCAATTTGTCATGTTAAAGGTGGGGGAGGGGAGGAGGGTTAAGGCAATACTAATGTGGCAGGCACAAGCAACAAAATACAAATAATATTAAAGTGATACACATTTTGTGAGTAGGAAATCATTTGTTTGGTGATGAAATGAACCATAAACTCTTTTTTTGATATACAGTATACATTATAAAAAAACAGCTTTTTTGACCTCTGGGAAGAAATTACCTGAGTATTTGTGGTGCAACACTAAAGGTATTTTTTCCTTTGTCTCTAAAATTTGTGTGTAGATGCAAAAGCTCAGTGAACAATGATATAAAATCAGACTTTTTCTTAGTGGGTAAAATGCTGCTTTAAATAGGGAAGATAATGCCTAGAGCTACAATGTATTGGTGCTTATACTGATGCACACATTAAAATAGAATCCAGCTCAACAGTTCTAAAAATATCGGTTACTGTAATTGTGTCTGCTGTCAACTGCATTAAGCTTTTTTTGCCTCCACTCATTTCTGGTACCATAAAGTTGCACCAATAGTAACTTAATGAAAATTTAACACTGGGTTCTATAGGGAGGAGTTCCAAAATTAAACACTAACATAAAATTAAAATTTGTGATTTGAACTCAGATTTTCAATTTCTGAGTTAATAAGATTGTTATGGACAGCAATGCGACAAAATATACACAGTATCACCACTCGTGAAGCTACCATCACTTTCTTGAAACTTGGGTTACAGACTCAGCCTCACCTATGCTAGCTATGACAAAACCTCAACGCCCAATACAACAAAGTAGAGAAAATTGTACATATCAATTTAACACCAACATTTTTTGTCACTTGTGGTTTTGCAATAGCTTTTAACATCTCTGTGCCAACAAAGGCTACAATGCTGTCCAAAGTTTTGCTTCATTAGCTCTCTCAATGTCAGAAACCAAAGGCCAAATGGAAGCTTTCTTTTAATAACAACAGAAAACGCTGGAAAAACTCAGCAGGCCAGGCAGCATCCGTGGAGAGAGAAACACTTAAAAAAAATTTTTTTTTATATATTGAGAAATAAAACATGACCTAATCATTACAGAATTTTTTTTGTAGGTTAAAGACATCTTTTGTAGGATCATATTTCCTGCGAAATATGCTTCCGACGGCATGATATTGTAGAATTTTGTTACTGCAGATCTTCTTTCTTGAGCTAGTTCTTAGCCAAAGGGGTGGAAACGTTTTGGCTACTTTGAAGAGCCTTTGGCAGGATGGGAAATTCTCTTTCAAGTTTGAATACGGAAGTCACATCAATATAATGATGTATATATCATTCCTCTCTAGTGCGAAGCATTTAAAACATTTTATGCAATTTTTTTTGTCATAACAGGTATTATGTCTGCTGCAGATTAAACTTTCTCAGGCAGGAAACGTAGCAGTGTTGCAGCAGAATATTCACTATGCAGATCCAGGAACTGAGCTTCCCTAAAAATTCTTAAATAATGCAATGACACTCCTTTAAATGATATTGTGGACTCAAAACAATTTGTTTTGCAATCTCATTGCCACACTCTTAACATTTTTTTTATATGCCAAACCAAATTGCCTTCCTGAAGAGCTTATAATTTTTATTGTCCCAATGGTCAAATTGCTGATTCAAGGTCGCAATTTACTTGTTGCATCTACAAAATTACTGAAGTCAGTCACATCTGCAACATGTACAGAATTATTGTGCGGGTTAGGTTGATTTGGCTATGATAAATTGACCCTTAGTGTTAGGGGGGGATTAAATATGTGGGGATAGGATGGGATATGTTAGGGTGAATTAAATACGTGGGGTTACGGGGGTAGGGTGGGATATGTGTACTGTGGGGATTAAAGCAGGGACAGGGTACTGGATTTGGATGATCAGCCATGATCGTATTGAATGGTGGAGCAGGCTCGACGGGCCGAATGGCCTACTCCTGCTCCTAGATTCTATGTTTCTATTAAATAATAGGATGAGGAATGCTGCAAAAGGCACATACACATGCCTTTCTTTCAATTCACATATCAGAGTCCTACAGAAATTTTTGTAAAGAATATTTTTTGCCCCATGAGAAAATTCAAGAGTTTTTCTGTTAAAGATAATGAGTACGGAATACTCCCTTTGGAAAATTCAAAAAGCTTTTCAAAAAAGGAAAGGGTGCATTTGTCTTTTTCTCTGAATATAATTTGTTTAAGATTAAAGATTTATTATTTTCATATGAAGAAAAGAGCACACTGAGAGCCATAATGATTTGATATAATATCAGGGAGTGATGCACCACGACAAGCAATATATGAATGCAGTGCACAATAGCAGCATTTTCACAATAATAACAATTATTACAATAAGAAAACCCCACTTTTGGTGCACGGAACAAATACAAGTGTAAACGGGGCATGTTGTTACTGTTTTAAAGACAGGAAATGCCTGATTTAGTTAGACAGTAATACTATTTATTTTACAAGATTTTCTTTTTGCCTTCTTCACCCAGCATTTGCACATGTACACATTTCCAGTAGGCGTCACTGAATAGCAGTCAGAAGCAGGAACCATGGCTGTTTTTTTTTGGTTTCCCCTCCCTAGACCAGGGATACTAATGCAGTAGTAGCTTTATTGCTGACCTGCTGAGACAGCTAACATAACACAGATAAGGGATTGAATCAGACTTTCTTGGTGATATGGAGTCATACAGACCATGTTGTGCATTTATCCACTGAGCCAAGGAGTGAACCCCAGATTTTGCTTTTCTAAAAAAGGGAAACTGCGGTTTAATAGAATCTTTGATAATATGTGCATTTCTCAAATGATGAACTATGGTGCGATTTTGAAAAAGCCTTCTAGAAATTGTCATCAAAATTCACTAATATCTTGTCAGTGTTTTTTACTTTGACTTTTTTCGAACTATGTTTAGATTTAGATTCGCTTCTACCTTTCAGTTACTTTGCCTCTTCCTGCATTCCACTGGTGACAGACACTTTTTTTCCCCCTGAGTGGGGTACACAACTTACACTCAGCCCTATGACAATCTATCTGTTGTTGACTGTTAGAAAGTAGGCAAAAGGGTTAGATATTCCACCCATTGACTATGGGCTTCTGTAATTCTGGTCCCTTGTCACGATAACATATCATGATTCTCCTTCCTTTCCCTTTGGGGAACTGAGTCACCTCCAGAAGTCACCTCACAATTGTAAGATTTGGATCACAGGTCACACACCGATTACCCAAAGGGTCTTGGGAGTTGTAAGGCATTTTATTAAGGAGTGGCAGTTTCACCGCCACGGTGCAGAATGTTATAACATCCGCAGGGAACCAAGAACATAAGCAAATTCTAAGCGTCTATCTGGTTATTCTAACACCAGTCTGAAGAGACTTTTTTGTCTCAAGTTATTTCTTCCAATTCACGATTTCTTACACAATGATAATTTGGCCAAAATGGATCTTGCGTAATGGAGAAGCACAGATGTCAATTTGTATACTGCCACTCTGGCACAATTTTTACTTCACGAGGTAATCTAGATTTGCGATCGTATTTTAAGTCCTGCTTATATTTTCCCACTTTTTGCATAGGGAGACAAAATTTCTCCTTTCCTGCTGCTAACACAAGTTATTCCGCAAAATTCAATTAGGTTGCTTTGGTTTTGGACTTTGATGCTTAATCAATATTTTTGTTCTTCGAAAAAAAAAGGTTCATATAAATCCCAGGGATACAAGTATGTCAACTACATGCAAATGATGTATTGGCTTAATTTAAATGTACTCCACATATTTTGCTCCGTTGGCAATAGTCCAAAATAGCTCCTGGTAAAGTGGAAAATGTGGAAAGTTAGTGAAAAATATGTTTCCAGTTGACTGGAGTGAGCTCCTTACTGAATAAATTTTTAAAAATAGTTTGTACTTTGTCCAAGGGTATTAGTATAATAAAGAAAATAAAACTGGGAGGAATTTGTAACAAAAATCAATACAACTTTTCAGTTCAAAAGGACAAGGATGACCACTGTAAAAAGTCAATGGTATTTGGATATAGACTAAGGAGGAGAATGCCAATGGGTAACTATTAGTGAACCAGTCACTGGCAAAAAGAATTTGCAAACTGTGGAAGAGAGGACCTCACTAATGATATCAAATAAGAGCAGTAGGTGGACTGAGCATAAAGTTTTCATTAAGTTACAAGTATGAAATAAGGATGACTACTCCATTTATACTAAAGATTGTCATTGATTATATGTGTAATCTTTTGCACCATACTGATGCAAAATTTCTGCGAGTTTTGTGTTGGTGATAAGTCCATTTGGAAAAAAAAAAGTGACACTGTGCATTGGTTCAGATTTGAATTTAAAACTTCGACTATAAGGGGGTGAAATTTGATAAGGCCCGAAAACAGATGGGGGCACCACGGGGCGAGATTTCCTGGCGCATATTTAGAAAGCGCAGGCAGCACGTTAATTTGGTGCTGCCTGCTAATTTGAATGATTATAGCGCACAGCCCAGCGACTAACGCGTTGCTTCAGGCTGTGTGCTCAGCAGGAGGCCCAATGTCGCGTCGCGGTAACGACGCTGCATTCTCTTAAAGCAAGTCTGTCATTTTTGAAAGCAGTCTCGAGCCCTTAAAAGTGAACTGCCTTCTGAAAAAATACATTAAAAATCATTCAAAAATAGGCAGGCCTCAGTAAAGCTGAACTGCCTTTTGCACGTAAAAAATGGTAAAAGTGCTTCAGCACTAACACAAATGGCTCAACGGGCTATGGAAAGGACACCCAGGATCTCGAATGCAGCACTCCAGCTTTTTGCAGGGGGTCAACACTGAAAGAGGTCCTCTACCCACAGGGGGCCAGGAGGCCCTCCAGAAAGAAGGATGTGGGACCAAATCGCCGAGGCAGTCACTGCCAGCAGTGTCGCCTCCATAACCTGGCTCCAGTGCCCAAAGAAGTTTCATGATCTCAGACCAGTGGTCAAGGTCAGTGAATGCATCTTCAAAAGCCGTCTCCTACCAGCTGCACCACTAGCATCACACACTGCTCAATGCATGCCCCCACCCTCCATCACTCACCTACCAACAATCTCTACCAAACACGAGGCACACTTCACATTCCTAGCTTCACCTCACCCGCTTGGAGGAGACAGTGCTGGCCATTCTTGGCAGGGGCATGGCTGAGCCCTTGGCCAGCGGCAGGGCTGAGGGCTGAAAGAATACAAGATGCTGGTATCCTCATACATTATCCTCCTTCTCACATCCCACTTCCCCCTCATTCCATAATCTCTTCTGATTTACAAGCACCTCTTGCTTTACCGCCCCCCCACCCCTCCCCTCACCACAACCCTACCCTTGTGCCTTCCTCATTTCAGACACCCAAGAAATTCAGCCTGCCCAGCCAGTGGTTGACCAAGAGGAGGGAGAGGAGAGTGAAGAAGAAGAAACAGTCATTCGATTTCACACTCTGAGCCACCAGCTCCTCGAGGTTGTCCTGCAAGGCCATCTGCAGTGTCCCCCACTGAAATTCAGCAGCCTTCCACCAGCCATGGGGTAGCACTGTGTGACATCAGTAAGAGAGGCAAAGGCACACACAAGGGAATGCACAAGGATGATGAGTTGACTTTTTGATGTAATATTAGATGCATAAATGTTTAAAGTTGGATTGGAAAGTTTACTTTGTGGTGGCTTTTACTTCAGCATTGTGGCCAAGAGGATGCTGTGATAGTCAGTAATAGAGGGAAGGTAAGGTGTGGGACAAATGTTGAGATGAGAATTGGGGTTGTGGTCACTGGTACCACAGGTGGATGATTCGATCCCAGATATCGCGGCCAGAAAGGGTCTGTCTGGGTTCCCTCCTTCCTTCCGCTTCCTCCTTTCCTGCTTCCTCCTCTTCTCTTTCCTCTGAAAGCAGCTTGTCCCCTTTGCTGCCTCTGCTTCATCTCCATGTGATGTTGCAACCCAAGAGGGACTGCAACTAGAGCCCCCAGGACTGGGAGCAAGGGGCCTTCTCAGATTCCTTCCTTTAAAATCCAAAGCCTTGCAAGCGTCGAGCAGCTCTCCCTGCACACTTCAACAACTTTTAAATGTATTGCACCAAGCCACTACTCCAATAAAATGTAAAAAAACACTCCAAAAGCTGAAATCGAAACTTACTGAAAGATGTGTGTGTCCCTTTAAGAAGTGCTGACGGCGTCTCTGTACAGCTGCTGCACACACATTCTTCTGTGCGTGGTTAGAAGAGGGCGGTATGGAGTGCGGCAATGTCCAAAATCGCAGTCGTGCGTCAATTCAGGCATTGCATGCTGATTGATGCAACGAGCTGCACATTTACATGGGAGAGGCGAGTGCAGGCCACGGCAGCGCTGCCGAACTGTCCAAAATGGTGGCCGCCGTATTCTGCACTGGAAGCAGGTGGAAGCGAGGCGGCGCCATTTTTTCAGCAAAACTGACCTTTAAAGGCTGGCGCTACAACACCGAATTTCGCGGCCTAAGAATAACTTGGGCTGCCTGCTGAACCACGATAAATTTTAAACTGTAGAAAAAAACTGACATTTCCAGGAGCTGTCTCTATTATTCAAAAAGTCATCAGCAGTTGGATGCCCATGAGTAGAGCTCCATGCATGCATTAGAACAGACATATGGGAGCTGTGCACTCTGCCGGTTGAGTAATGAGTGGGCAGTATTAACACCTTCTGCTCACTTCACTGTTGAAAATACAGTCGATACCGCACTGCTTGGTACAACTGGGGATTATATTACTTACTGACCATATTGTTTCCCAGTAATTAGCTGTAAGTTGCTGTTTCAATAAATTTGCAGTAATTACATTCCAATTGTTAAGTATTTAAGTTTAGACATGGTTGTGCTTCAATTACATGAAATTTACTCAGGTTTTCATTAAAAATTCTTGGGGTCCCAGGGTACCATGAATATTGGAGAGCCCACCCCATACTAGCCCCCCTCCCCCATCCATTAAAACACAAACATGTAATAAAATGCCAAAAAGATTAAATATATAACCTTGTGAAGAACTGCAGAGGCTTCGAGAAGTTCTTACACTATGTCTTCCCGCCCTGCTGTGAGGCTACGACGGCGTCTTCCCACTCTTCCCACTCTGCTCACGGGGTTCTCTGACTGCGTCTTCCCGCCGCTGGGACCACATGCAGGCCGCATGGCACAGGCTTGACCACGGTCAGGTAACGAAACCTGCCCCAGCGCTCAACTTCCAGTCACTGCCTGCTGTGTATTGCAATTAACACAACTGACAGACAGCACTGTTTTAAGCTTTTGATGAGCTGTGTTCACAGGACCCCTGGTGGGGGCCCCATATTTAGCTGGGGCCCCTGGGCATTAATGTGGCCCTGAATTCATTGTCACCTTGATCTTTGTCATCAAGTTGCTGTACTTTATTGGCTTTCATCACAAGACCAAACAGTCTCTTCTGAAAAGCCCACTGTGACACCAGTTCTGAATGACTGTGTTGTGTAACATATAGTGTTCTGCAGACCTTCTCAAGTGCATACTTAGGAGCACCCCCTGCGAGTTAAGACATCAGGGGGTAAAAATTCAGTTGGTTGCGCCTCCCGTTAGCGCCTTAAGAGGGCGCTAATGGGGCGCAAAGCCGCTAACGCCCGGGCGCAGCGATGTTTGCGCCGCTCGGGAACTTAACTAGAGATTGTGCGGCGGCGCTAAACTTTACCGCTGCGACCACCTGCATGCGCAGATTGTGACGTCATTCCATGGTGCAACGCCCTTGTGGTGCCCCGGAGCGGAAATTGAGTGGCGCCCCCTGCCTTACCGCCTGGCGCATCCAACGACCAGAAGACTGGAACGCTATCAATCGCTGTGGGGCTGGGGGGGGGCGCTATTTAAAGGGGGCCTCTTCCTTTCTTTTATTGTTGGTGGCATTTTTGAACTACGCATTCTGAGAGCGAGAGGGAGAGACTTCTGGAGAGATTCAACGTTGTGTGAAGGAGTTTTGGGTACTGAGCAGCACTTTGCAGGTTCATTTTGATTTGCCATTCCTTGTATCGATTTAGCAGAGACTGTGGGAGCTGCACTCTGAGCTCTTTGCCTGGTACTCTCCATTGTTCTTTCCAGCATATTTGATGTGCAAGTCTCTCCAGGCCGAGATTCAAGGCTGCAATGAACAGGATGTGGATGGAAAGCAAGATTCACCATCCCCTTTAAGAACTGGCCCGTGCCATTGTGTGTGTGTTCCATTGCTGACTGACATGACATGAGCTTCGCCAGCGCTCTGAGGTAGCGCCTCACTCCTTGGCCTTTGCGCCTTAAGACAGGTGTGCAGCGCCTGCTTTAGCGCTCCCCTCACTTCCCGGGGCGGTAAAAGTGAAGTTTCCAGTCAGTGCCGATAATTAGCGCCAGGCGCTAATATTTGCGTCCGGACGATATTTGCGCCCCAAATGGGGTGCGACCTAATTTTTACCCCCAGAAGTTTACTTTGAGCATGCCAAAGGCTCAGTTAACAACTGTATCACTGGTGCATGGAGAGGTTTTGAGGACTACTTATAGAAGTTATCAACTGTGTTGTGACATCATAGTCACCATTTGATTCTGACTAATCCTAAACAAAACTTTAAAAAAATATACAGAAGGAGCAAAACTTGATGAAAAAGTCATGCATGGAGAATTTGTTGTAAGCCACTACTATTGTATTTGCACAAGATACAGTACGGTAGCATAGTGCTTATGTTACTGGACTAGTAATCAATGAAGCCTGGGCTAATGATCTGGAGACATGAGTTCAAATCCCACCACGGCAGCTGGGGAATTTAAATTCAGTTAATTCAATAAATCTGTAATAAAAAGCTAGTATCTGTAATGGTAACCATGAAACTACCGGATTGTCGTAAAATTCCATCTGGGTCACTAATGTCCTTTTGGGAAGGAAAAATGCAGTCCTTGCCTGTTCTGGTCTATATGTGACTCCAGATCCACACCAATGTGGTTGACTCTTAACTGCCCTTTGAAATGGCCTAGCAAGCCACTCCCTTGTACCAAACCGCTACAAGGGCTAAAAATTGTGGTCGAGGCGTACCTCCGGAGTACGCTTCCGACCCGTGAAAGAATTATGCACCTACCTGCAGGTGGCGACGCTGCAAAATCTTGCGGTCTGAGGCTGCGAGGCGGAGGACAGCATTATGGCCCACGGTGCAGAAGCGTACCTGGGATCATGTGGGCCTGGTCCTCCAATCACAAAGCAGAATTCCATTTTAATCATTTCCGAATCACTTCTGCAATGAGATTTAATGGAATCCCGAAATTAGATCTAATTACAATTTACAGGATTGGAATTTAATTTGTAAGTAGCTTCATTCAATCAACCTCACTAAAAAATTTAATTTTTTGATAATTTTAGACATTTTAACTGTAATCCAGGCCAATATTTGCAGATATTTGATACAGTGCATGTGCATAAATTATGATATGAAAATGTTTAATGCCTGAGGTATCCACTTACGCTGATGCAAACAGACCCTGTCCTGTTTGCATCAACTGTAACATTACCATGCGCAATTGCTGGCCAGTCGCTGGGCAAATAGCCCAACTGTACACCAGCAATTGGGTTTTCAGGGCCCGCGCCGATGGCCTGTCAACCTGTACGTTAACCGACATCTACATATAGACTGGGCAAACCAAATTTGCAGTAATAGTGTGGAGGACGAAGTCATGGAATGTACACAAGATAGTTTTCTAGATCAGAATGTTGAGGAACCAACTAGGGAACAGACTATTTTAGATCTAGTATTGTGCAATGAGAAAGGGTTAATTAATAACCTTGTAGTAAAGGGGCCTTTAGGGAAGAGTAACCACAATATGATAGAATTTTATATTGAGTTTGAGCCAAAAAGAGTAGTAAGCCTGAGGATTGGGAGGATTTTCGAATTCAGCAAAGGAGGACCAAGAAATTGATGATAAAGAAAGGGAAAATAGAATGACAGTAAACTAGCGAGAGACATAAAAACAGACTGTAAAAGCTTCTATAGGTATGTAAAAAGGAAAAGATTAGCGAAATTAAACATGGGTGCCTTACAGCTGAGATAGGAGAAATTATAATGAGAATAAGGAAATGGCAGAGAAATTAAACAAATACTTTGTGTCTGTCTTCACAGAAGAAGACGCAAAAAACTTCCCGGAAATAGTGGAGAACCAAGGGTCTAGCAAGAATGAGGAACTGAAAGAAATTAGTATTAGTAAAAAAAATAGTACTGGAGAAATTAATGGGACTGAAAGCCAATAAATCCCCTGGACCTGATGGCCCACATGCTCTGGTTTTGAAAGAGGTGGCTATAGAGATAGTGGATGCATTGGTTGTCATTGTCCAAAATTCCATAGATTCTAGAATGGTTCTTACAGATTGGAAGGTAGCAAATGTAACCCCACTATTTAAGAAAGGAGGGAGAGATAAAACGGGGAACTACAGACCAGTTAGCCTGACATCAGTAGTAGGGAAAATGTCTATTATTAAGGACGTGGTAACAGGGCACTTAGAAAATAATAATAGGATTAGGCAGAGTCAACACAGATTCATGAAAGGGAAATCGTGTTTGACGAATCTGTTGGAGTTTTTTGAGGTTGTAACTAGCAGAATAGATAAGGGGGAACCAGTGGATGTGGTGTATTTGGATTTTCAGAAGGCATTCGATAAGGTGCCACAGAAGAGGTTATTAAACAAAATTAGGGCTCATTGGATTGGGATAATGGATTGAGGATTGGTTAACAGACAGAAAACAGAGAGTAGGAATAAACGGGTCATTTTCGGGTTGGCAGGCTGTAACTAGTGGGGTACCGTAAGGATCAGTGCTTGGGCCTCAGCTATTCACAATCTACATCAATGATTTAGATGAGGGGACCAAATGTAATATATCCAAGTTTACTGATGATACAAAGCTGGGTAGGAATGTAAGTTGTGAGGAGGATGCAAGGAGGCTTCAAGGGGATATAGACAGGCTAAATGAGTGGGCAAGAACATGGCAAATGGAATATTATGTGGAGAAATGTGAAGTTATCCACTTTGGTAGGAAAAATAGAAAAGTAGAGTATTTTTTAAATGGTGAGAGATTGGGAAAGTTGGAGTTCAGCGGGACCTGGGTGTCCTTGTACACGAATCACTGAAAGTTAACATGCAGGTACAGCAAGCAATTAGGAAAGCAGGTGGTATGTTGGCCTTTATTACAAAAGGATTTGAGTATAAGAGTAAAGACGTCTTACTGCAATTATATAGGGCCCTGGTGAGACCACACCTGAAGTATTGTGTACAGTTTTGGTCTTCTTACTTAAGGAAGGATATACTTGCCAGAGAGCGAGTGCAATGAAGGTTCACCAGACTGGTTCCTGGGATGGGGGGATTGTCCTATGAGGAGAGATTGAGAAGACTAGAGCTATATTCTCTAGAGTTTAGAAGAATGAGAGGTGATCTCATTGAAACATACAAAATTGTTACAGGGCTTCACAGGGTAGAATCAGGGAGGATGTTTAGAGTCATAGAGTTATACAGCACAGAAAGAGGCCCTTCAGCCCATCATGTCCGCGCCGGCCATCAAGCCCTCTCTATTCTAATCCCATTTTCCAGCACTTGGTCCGTAGCCTTGTATGCTATGGCGTTTTTTAGTGCTCATTTAAATGCTTCTTGAATGTTGTGAGGGTTCCTGCCTCTACCACCCTTTCAGGCAGTGAGTTCCAGATTCCAACCACCCTCTGGGTGAAAAAGTTTTTCCCTCAAATCCCCTCTAAACCTCCTGCCCCTTACCTTGAAACTATGCCCCCTGGTTATTGACCCCACTACTAAGGGGAAAAGTTCCTTTCTATCTACCCTATTTATGCCCCTCATAATATTGTACACCTCAATCAAGTCCCCCCTCAGCCTTCTCTGCTCTAAGGAAAACTACCCCAGCCTGTTCAGTCTCTCTTCATAGCTGAAGCGCTCCAGCCCAGGTAACATCCTGGTGAATCTCCTCTGCACCCTCTCCAATGCAATCAAATCCCTCCTATAGTGTGGCGACCAGAACTGCACACAGTATTCCAGCTGTGGCCTAACTAGCGTTTTGTGCAGCTCCATCATAACCTCCCTGCTCTTATATTCTATGATGCGGAGATGCCGGCGTTGGACTGGGGTGGACAAAAATGAGAAGTCGCACAACACCAGGTTATAGTCCAACAGATTTATTTAAAATTATATTCTTATATTCTATGCCTCGGCTAATAAAGGCAAGTATCCCATATGCCTTTTTAACCACCTTATCTACCTGTCCTGCTGCCTTCAGGGATCTATGTACATGCACACCAAGGTCCCTCTGATCCTCTGTCCTTCCTAGGGTCCTACCATTCATTGTGTATTCCCTTGCCTTGTTAGTCCTCCCAAAATGCATCACCTCACACTTTTCAGGGTTAAATTCCATTTGCCACTGTTCTGCCCATCTAACCAACCCCTCTATATCGTCCTGTAGCCTGAGGCTTCCCTCCTCGCTATTTACCACTCCACCAATTTTCGTGTCATTTGCGAACTTAATGATCATACCTCCTACATTCATATCTAAATCATTAATGTACACTACAAACAGCAAAGGACCCAGCACCGATCCCTGCGGTACACCACTGGACACAGGCTTCCAGTCACAAAAACAACCTTCGACCATCACCCTCTGCCTCCTGCCACTAAGCCACTTTTGGATCCAATGTGCCAAATTGCCCTGGATCCCAT
The DNA here is from genome assembly GCA_030390025.1 of Squalus acanthias. Taxonomy (NCBI): domain Eukaryota; kingdom Metazoa; phylum Chordata; class Chondrichthyes; order Squaliformes; family Squalidae; genus Squalus; species Squalus acanthias. The sequence continues at coordinate 54,665,108 of CM059429.1, forward strand.
GGGCTCTTACCTTCTTGACCAGTCTCCCATGTGGGACTTTGTCAAAAGCTTTACTGAAGTCCATGTAGACTACATCAACTGCACTACCCTCATCCACACACCTAGTCACCCCCTCGAAAAATTCAATCAAATTGGTTAGACATGATCTCCCCCTGACAAAGCCATGCTGACTATCCTTGATTAATCCTTGTCTCTCCAAGTGGAGACTAATTCTGTCCCTCAGAATTTTTTCCAATAATTTCCCTACCACTGATGTTAGGCTCACTGGCCTGTAATTCCCTGGTTTATCCCTACTACCCTTCTTGAATAATGGTACTACGTTAGCTGTCCTCTGGCACCTCCCCTGTGGCCAGAGAGGTTCTGAAAATTTGTGTCAGAGCCCCTGCAATTTCCTCCCTTGCCTCACACAGCAGCCTGGGATACATCTCGTCAGGGCCTGTGGATTTATCCACTTTTAGGCCCGCTAAAACCGCTAGTACCTCCTCCCTCTCGATACTAATTTGTTCAAGTGTATCACAATCCCCCTGCTTGATTTCTATGCCTACATCGTCCTTCTCCATAGTGAACACAGATGCAAAATATTCATTTAAAACCTCACCTACATCTTCTGGCTCTACACCCAGATTGCCACCATGGTCCCTAATGGGCCCTACTCTTTCCCTGGTTATTCTCTTGCCCTTAATATACTTATAAAACACCGTGGGATTTTCCTTTATTTTGCCAGCCAGTGTTTTTTCATGCCCCCTCTTCGCTCTCCTAATTTCTTTTTTAAGTACCCTCCTGCACTTTCTATACTCCTCTAGGGCTTCCACTGTTTTTAGTCCTTTGTATCTGCCAAAAGCCTCCCTTTTTTTCCTAATCCATTCTTGTATATCCCTTGACATCCAGGGTTCCCTGGGTTTGTTGGTCCTACCCTTGACCTTTACAGGAACATGTTGGCGTTGCACTCTCTCTATTTCCTTTCTGAAAGACTCCCATTGCTCTGATGTGGATTTTCCTACAAGTAGCTGATCCCAGTCCACTTTGGCCAGATCCTGCCTTATCATATTAAAATCGGCCTTCCCCCCAATTTGGAACCTTTATTTCCGGTCCATCTTTGTCCTTTTCCATGACAACCTTAAATCTCACCGAATTATGGTCACTGTCACCAAAATGCTCTCCTACTGACACTTCTACCACTTGCCCGGCTACATTCCCTAGAATTAGGTCCAGTACCGCCCCCTCTCTTGTAGGACTTTCTACATGCTGGCTCAAAGAGCTCTGCACCCTCTAAGCCTATCACACTCTGACTATCCCAGTTAATATTGGGAAGTTGAAATCCCCAACTATTATTACCCTATTATTTGTACACTTCTCTGAGATTTGCCTACATATCTGTTCCTCTATCTCCCCCTGACTGTTTGGGGGCCTATAGTACACTCCCAGCAAAGTGCTTGCCCCCTTTTTGTTTTTAAGTTCAACCCATATGGTCTCATTAGAGGAACCTGCTAAGATATCATCCCTCCTTACAGCAGTAATTGACTCCTTGATTAATATTGCGACACCCCCTCCTCTTTTACACCCCCCTCTGTCTCGCCTGAAGATTCTATACCCCGGAATATTGAGCTGCCAGTCCTGCCCCTCCCTCAACCATGTCTCTGTGACAGCAACAATATCATACTCCCATTTGTTCATCAACACCTTCAATTCATCTGCCTTACTCGCAAGACTCCTTGCTGGGTCCTGGCTGGGGAGTCTAGAACCAGGTGTCACAGTCTCAGAATAAGGGGTTGGCCATTTAGGACTGAGATGAGGAGAAACTTTTTCACTCAGAGGGTGGTGAATCTTTGGAATTCTCTACCCCAGAGGGCGGTGGAGGCTCAGTCGTTGAGTATATTCAAGACAGAGATTGATAGATTTTTGAATATTAAGGGAATCAAGAGATATAGGGATAGTGCAGGAAAGTGGAGATGGGGAAGAAGATCAGCCATGATCTTACTGAATGGTGGAGCAGGCTCAAAGGGCCAAATGGCCTACTCCTGCTCCTATTTGTTATGCTCTTATGACACTTTCTTGCAGACCTAAGTGAATGGTACAGGATAATGCAACAATGACAGGACATACCATTGATTGGGAAAATGTGCGAGTTATTGATGTAACCCTGCCCCCATGAACAGAGGAGATGTGTTTATGACCCATCAAAACAAAAGAGTACAAAGTTAAATAAGGATCATTTTGAGAGTTGATAATGACTAAGAAATCCATTCCCATCATACAAGTGTGAAGAGGCTTCTCACAGCACCAGAGAATGTTAGCTGTACTTAGCGTATGTAAGCAGTAAGTATATGCATTGTTTTTTATTTTTCTACCTCTTGTATTCTCTTGTTAACCTTCCTGCTTTATTTATATGCTTCTTGATGCAATGTTGTGTAATATGCACCAAATTTATGTATTTTAAAACAATCTTTCCACGCTTATCTTTTAATCCCCTCAGCTTTTACTATTTTGTAGTTTGCCTCTTCAGTACTTTTACTAGAAAAAATATATTAGGCTTGGTTTGGGTTTTGCGCTCATCAATTTGTAAAGCATTTTCCCATACCACTTAGATGATCCTTTTAATTCCCCTTTTATTTACTTTTTTACCATAACTCCATCAGCTGCCTAAATGTGTTAGCACTTTACACTCCTATTATAGGCTCTTTGGTTGTTATAACACTCCTACTTCAATTCTATTGACGACGACCAAAAATTTCCCCGATACGAAGTTGATTTCATTGTGAAGTTGATGAACACCCTTTAAATATACAAGTGATGGATTCTATCATTATATTTATCATTATTGTAAGCTATTGGAAGCTTTACTTTAAAATAGAAGATTTCTTCATATGTGGAAGCTTTCAAAGCATTTCACTTACAATTATCGATGATTGAATTTGACAGAAGACAGCAGGCAACAAAAATTAAATTGGAGATTGGTTCAACTTTTGTCTATCAGTTGGTTCCTCCTGCAGTAATTGCGATGGCAAACTTAGTAAAACTGTTTCAAAACAATTCTACTGACTCTTTCCAAAACAAAATTGCAGATTCTGTTTCTCGGTTAACAAAATGTCTTATTTGTATTCAGTCTCACCAGTTGTGTTAATTTGTTTTCTTCACTAATTTAGTTTTTGATTGAAACAAATTGAACATTGTTAGAGATGATATAACTAAACACAGTTGATGTAAGATTGTAGAGAATGGTGGTTGTTTTAACTGGTGAAGCTACTGTTTTGTTGATGGATATGTCAACTGAACAGCCAAGTTCTCAAAGCAACACCAAGGATATGTTTTCCAGCAGTCGCTGCTTTTGTCACGGCTTGCTTGTTTCATGTCAAGATCTGACCTATGTTGACCCTATAACAGATGCCTTGCTGTGAGTTGCTCAGCCTCATGAGTAACAGAATTGAATCTATGATACATGATGCTGCAGGAATATCAAGACGAATCTATTACATGCACAATGAGGCATATTTATTGTTAACATTTATTTTGGTATCTTTTCAACATGTAAGTTAGAATTTAAATTTGATGCACACATGCTAGAACGTTCAGTGCAAACCAAACATTTATGTCACAGATACAAAATTGTGTGAAAACTTAATCCTTTCCCACCAAAGTGATTACATAATAATCAGGGTTGTTACCCGAAGAACTCTCTATTAAGAGACACCAAAGGTGAAGTTGGTCTTGGGCGGTAGCGCAAACTGGGTGATAGCAAATCGGCAACCCGTCTTGCAGCCTGTCCAGTATTCTTGGGTGTAAACCAGGAGGCCGATTTGTTATCGCCCATTTTTCGCTACCGCCCAAGACCGATTTTACCCCCACCATATTTTATTCACCAGTAGTTTTTAGATTTAATCTGCTTTTACTTTTATAACGAAATAATTGAAAAATATGCTTTTCTGCAGTGCAACATCAATTGAATGCTGGAAAAGCCTTTAAAAGGGCCATTGTACATGTGGAACTCTTTTTAGAAATAAACTAAATATAGCACAGCAGGTGCAGTGTGAAATATGTATGCAGGAAAAGAGAGGATTTATTTTCTACACTGTATGGAGTAATATGTGTGCATAAAGCTCTGTTAATTGATATTCAAGTGTCAGTTAAATTTGTCGATTAGCAGAGAACTGAATATCCTGGCTGATTGTTATCTCTCTGCTAACATTAAAAAGGTTAAAAATTAAGTCGAGAAGACCAGAGGCAATCAATTGGTCTCCTTGGAACTTTTCAAACTTCACTTTGCATTGGTTGCAGTTGTGCTGCATAGTGTAATAAGTGTTAGACTATTTCCTTGAGTGGCCTCACACCACTTGCTAAAAGACAATTTACTGTCAATACTGTGATTTCATGGCTGATTTACACTATAGATCATAGTGCAGATTCTCCTCTTCCTGGTTGGGAGGATCACACACCTGTAAGGAAGCACAATAATTAATGGACGCAAAATTGGACAGGCTGCCTTACAGGCATGTGATACTCCCTGCTCAATATATGTCTATTTGCTAGACCCAGGTGATCCAAGATGCCCAGATGCAGGAACAGCAAAATCTACCCCCAAAGTTTGTGTTCATGTGAAGATAAAACTACTTTGTGTTGATGGAAAATCCATCATTTGCATATTATACTATACATACTGATTTTGGAACATATATTTGAGAGTAGTGTGAGCTCGCAGCATCAGGTTGTACTGCTGGTTCCGCATCAATATTACACTGGTCGAAAAATAGAGCACTGCGTGTTTCTTTAAATGCATGTGAAGAGCTCTACTTGCTCATGTTTAAATGTCAATTTTATTGTTAAAGAACTGATTGTTGAATAATTGTAGATACTTTAGAAAATGAAACGAATTCAATGCAACAGCCCATTAAAAAGACATGGCTCATTGATGCTAATTTTATAAAAACATTTTCCATATCGTGTTCTGATGAAAGGTCGCCGACCTGAAACGTAAATTCTGTTTCTCTCTCCACAGATGCTACCTGACCTGCTGAGTATTTCCAGCATTTTCTGTTTATATTCCATATCCATTGTTGGCTTCTCATTCAAGCTCTTCAGTCTGAATAGACTAAATTTCTCTCTGAACACAGTTTTTTTCTCACACATGGCATAACGTTTTGCAGCACAGAACCACTCAATCATCTATTGCTGTAGTATATCAAAGTTTAAAGAGAAACACTTTGAGTTGACTGATGGCATAAGATTCAAGTGCAGCACTAAAATTTGCATTTTAGAATACCAAAATATTTTGGCACGTTGACAAAGTAAAATGGGTTTTGTTGCTGAGATCATTTACTGGCAAACTCAGTTTGATGTTAAGAGGGCTCTGCTGTACAATAAAGTTAAATCCAAAAAATACAATTCCAGATGGGACATACTATTCAACGTGGTTGATTACAACAGTTCTTTGCAACCTAGTACTGTGGATAATGTGTCCCACCAGGGACCATTTTATTTTTTCATGAAACCTGTCTGCAATGACGTCAGCAGACAAACAAAAAAGAAAGTAAATTCTTGCTGCCCATGTGGAGAGAAAATGCAATATATAAGCTTGGATTGTCTTCAAAACAGTCTGTTATGTTTGTGAAAACAAGACAAGGGATTCTATTTCTGAGTTAACTATGGAAGTTTATCATTTGTTAAATAGGGTTGATTGCAATTTAAAAAAAATCTTTGCTTTGATGAACCTGGGATCAGAAGTAGGCCATTCAGTCCTTCAAGCCTGTTTGACCATTTAATTAGATCATGGCTGATCTGTACTTCAACTTTATTTATCTGCCTTTGCTCCATATCCCTTGCTGCCCCTAACTAACAAAATCTATCAACCTCAGTCTTGAAAGTTTCAGTTGGCTCAGCATCCACAGCCATGTGGGTGATGGGTGGGGGGAAGTTTCAGATTTCCACGACCCTTTTTGTAAAAAAAAGTGCTTCCTGATTTCACTCCTAAATGGCCTAGCTCTCATTTTAAGACTATTCCCCCATCAAAGGAAATGATTTCTCTGTATCTACCCTAACAAATCCCTTTATCATTTTAGAGACCTTGATTTGATCAGCCCTCAACCTTCTAAACTCAAGGGAATACAAGTTTATGTAACCTGGTCTCATAATTGAACCTTTTTAAGCCCTGGTATCATTCTGGTGAATTGGCTCTGTACCCGCTCCAAGGCCACTATATCTTTCCTGAGGTTTGCTGCCCAAGACTGATTGCAGTACTCCAGATGGGGTCTGACCAATGCTCTGTACAACTGAAGCATAATTTCCTCATGTTTGTATTCAAATAGCCTTGAGATAAAAGCCAACATTCCATTATGAATACATTTTGTACCTGTTCACTAGCTTTTAGTGATCTGTGTACATGGACACCCAAATCTCTTTGCTCCTCCCCAGCTTCTATACTCTCACTATTAAGAATGTATTCCGATTTGTCTATCTCTGATCCAAAGTGAATGACTTCACACTTTCCCAGATTGACCGCCATCTGCCATAGTTTTGCCCACTCACTACATACAAAAATGAGCTTGCTTCTGTTCCTGCTTCCTATATTTTGTCTGTGCTCATCCAATTTTCAGGTTGATTGTCAGACTTTTGGAAGGTGAGATTTCCAGTTGATTTGGGTCACAGCAGATCTTGGAAAAAGAAAATATGAAAAATATATTGTATACAAATAAGTTTTGCTAATAATGGTATGTAATACTGAATTTCTACAGTTTCAAGTAAATTAATATAGAGTCATAACGGCACAGGAGCAGGCCATTCGGCCCATCGAGTCCGCGCCGGCTCTCTGCAGAGCAATCGAGTCAGTCCCATTCCCCCGCTCTATCCCTGTAACCCTGCAAGTTTATTTCCCTCAAGTGCCTATCCAGTCTCCCCTTGAAAACATTGAGTGTCTCCGCTTCCACCACTTCCGTCGGCAGCGAGTTCCAGGTCATCACCACTCGCTGCGTAAAAAGGTTTTTCCTCACGTTCCCCCCTGTATCTCTTGCCCAAAACCTTAAATCTGTGTCCCCTAGTCCTTGTACCATCAACTAGAGGGAACAGTCTTTCCCCGTCTAGTCTATTCAAACCCATCATAATCTTGTACACCTCTATCAAATCACCCCTCAACTTCCTTTGCTCTAATGAAAACAAATCCAGCTTCTCCAACCTGTCCTTGTAGCTAATATCCCTCATCCCCGGAACCATTCTGGTAATTCTCCTCTGCACCCTCTCAAGGGCCTTCACATCCTTCCTAAAGTGTGGTGACCAGAACTGGACGTAATACTCCAGTTGTGGCCTAACCAGCGCTTTATAACGATTCAGCATAACTTCTCTACTTTTGTACTCAATACCTCTATTTATGAAACCCAAGATCTCATATGCTTTGCTAACCACTCTCTCAATATGTCCTGCCACCTTCAGGGACCTATGCACATTAACTCCCAGGTCCCTCTGTCCCTGCACACTCTTTAAAACTGTGCCATTAAGTGTATACTGCCTCTCCCTGTTCCTTCTGCCAAAATGCATCACCTCACACTTCTCTGTATTAAATTCCATCTGCCACTTGTCTGCCCAGTCTGCTAGCCTTTCTATGTCCTGTTGCAGTCGATTGGTATCATCACCATTGTTTGCCGCAACCCCAAGTTTGGTGTCATTGGCAAATTTAGAAATTCTGCTTGGTATTCCAATATCCAGGTCCATATCAAAAAAAGCAGTGGCCCCAGCACTGACTCTTGGGGAACACCACTGTCTACCATCCTCCAGTCTGAAAAACAGCCATTTACCACAGCTCGCTGTTTTCTGTCCTGAAGCCAATTCCTTATCCAAGCTGCCACTGACCCACCTATTCCATTAGATTAGTCAAACTTGATCTGCCTTTTACAAATCCTTGTTGGCTCTCCTTAATTAGCTTAAATCTCTCCCAAGTGCCCGTTAATTTTTTCCTTGATTATTGTTTCTAAAACTTTACCCACCACTGATGTTAAACTGACCGGCCTGTAGTTACTAGGATTGTCCTTACACCCTTTCTTGAACAATGGTGTCACATTTGGCACTTTCCAATCATCTGGCACCTCCCCCGCGTCTAGGGAAGATTGGAAAATTATGGCAAGCTCTTCCGCTATCTCCTCCCCCAATTCCCTTAGCAATCTGGGATGCAAGCCATCTGGACCAGGCGACTTATCCACTCTAAGCATACCCAGCCTTTCTATAAGAACATAAGAAATAAGAGCAGGTGTAGGCCATACGGCCCCTCGAGCCTGCTCCGCCATTTAATAAGATCATGGCTGATCATCGACCTCAACTCCACTTTCCCGCCCAATCTCCATATCCCTTGATTCCCCTAGAGTCCAAAATTCTATCTATCTCAGCCTTGAATATAAAGACTCAGCATGCACAGCCCTCTGGGGCAAAGAATTCCAAAGATTCACAACCCTCTGAGTGAAGAAACTCCTCCTAATCTCAGTCTTAAATGGCCTACCTCATATCCTGAGACTATGCCCTGTAGTTCTAGACACTCCAGCCAGGGGGAACAACCTCTCAGCATTTACCCTGTCAATCCCCTTCAGAATCTTGTATGTTTCAATGAGATCACCTCTCATTCTTCTAAACTCCAGAGAGTATAGGCCCATTCTACACAATCTCTCATCATAGGACAGCCCTCTCATCCCAAGAATCAATCTAGTGAACGTTTGTTGCACCGCCTCCAAGGCAAGTATATCCTTCCTTGAATAAGAAGACTAAAACTGTGCACAGTACTCCAGGTTTGGTCTCACCAAGGCCCTGTACAATTGTAGCAAGACTTCCTTACTCAAATTCCAAACCCCTTGCAATAAAAGCCAACATACCATTTGCCTTCCTTATTGCTTGCTGTACCTGCATGCTAGCTTTCTGTGTTTCTTGCACGAGGACACCCAAATCTCTCTGAACACCAATATTTGAAAGTTTCTCACCATTTAAAATATATTCTGTTTTTCTATTCTTCCTACCAAAGTGAATAACCTCACATTTCCTTACATTATACTCCATCTGCCACCTTACTGCCCACTCACTTAGTCTATCTATATCCCTTTGCAGACTCTTTGTGTTTTCCTCACAGCTTACTGTTCCACCTAGCTTTGTATCATCAGCAAACTTGGATACATTACACTCGGTCCTTTCATCTAGGTCATTAATATAGATTGTAAATAGCTGAGGCCCCAACACTGATCCTTGCGGCACCCCAGTAGTTACAGCCTGCCAACCTGAAAAAGATCCGTTTATCCCTACTCTCTGTTTTCTGTCCGTTAACCAATCCTCTATCCATGCTACTATATTACCCCCAACCCCATGAGCCCTAATCTTGTAATCTTGTAATAACCTTTTATGTGGCACCTTATCGAAAGCCTTTTGGAAATCCAAATATACTACATCCACTGGTTCCCTTTTATCTACCCTGCTAGTTACATCCTCAAAAAACTCTAATAAATTTGTCAAACACGATTTCATAAAACTATGTTGACTCTGCCTAATCATGTTATGATTTTCTAAGTGACTTGATACAACTTCCTTAACAATGGATTGCAGCATTTTCCCGATGACTGATGTCAGGCTAACTGGCCTGTAGTTCCCTGTTTTTTCTCTCCCTCCTTTCTTGAATAGCGGTGTTACATTTGCGGCCTTCCAATCTGCTGGGACCATTCCAGAATCTAGGTAATTTTGGAAGATCAAAACCAATGCATCCACTATCTCTTCAGCCACCTCTTTTTGAACCCTCGGATGTCGGCCATCTGGTCCAGGGGATTTGTCAGCTTTTAGTCCCATTAGTTTCTCTAGTACTTTTTCTCTACTTAAATTAATTACGTTAAGTTCCTCACCCTCATTAGACCCTTGGTTCCCCACCATTTTTGGTAAGCTTTTTGTGTCTTCTACTGTGAAGACAGATACAAAATATTTGTTTAATGTTTCTGCCATTTCCTTATTCCCCATAATAATTTCTCCTGTCTCAGCCTCTAAGGGACCAACGTTTACTTTTGCTACTCTTTTCCTTTTTACATACTTGTAGAAACTCTTATAATCTGCTTTTATATTTCTTGCTAGTTTTCTCTCATATATTCTATTTTGTCCCTTTTGATCAATTTTTGGTTAACCTTTGCTGGTTTCTGAAACTCTCCCAATCCTCAGGTTTACTATTATTCTTTGCAACATTATAAGCTTCTTCTTTCAATCTAGTGCTATCATTAACTTCTTTAGTTATCCATGGTTGGATCACTTTTCCCGTGGAGTTTTTGTTTCTCAATGGAATGTATTTTTGTTGAGAATTATGAAATATTTCTTTAAATGCTAGCCACTGCTTATCTACCGCCATACCTTTTAATCTACTTTAGCCAACTCGCCCCTCATATCTATGTAATTGGTTTTATTTAAGTTGAAGACTCTAGTTTCGGACTTAGGCAAGTCACTCTCAAAATTAAAGTGAAATTCTATCATATTTGATCACTCTGCCCCAGAGGATCCTTTACTATGAGATTGCTAATTTACACAATACAAGATCTAAAATAGCCTGTTGCCTGGTTAGTTCCATGACGTATTGTTCTTGGAAACTGTTCCGAATGCATTCCATGAACTCGTCCTCCAGACTACCTTTGCCAATTTGATTTGTCCAGTCTATATGAAGATTAAAGTCCCCCACGATTATTGCATTACCTTTGTTGCAAGCTCCTACTATTTCTTGATTGATATTCTGTCCAATGGTATAGCTACTGTTAGGGGGCCGATATACTACTCCTACCAGTGTTTTCTGCCCCTTGTTATTCCTTATCTCCACCCATACTGATTCTACTCCTGATCTTCCAAGCTGAGATTCTTTCTCGCTACTGTCCTTATGTCATCCTTCATTATCAGGGCTACTCCCCCTCCTTTTCCATTCTGCCTGTCTTTTCGAAACGTCAAGTACCCTGGAACATTTAGTTCCCAACCTTGGCCACCTTGCAACCATGTCTCTGTAATGGCTATTAGATCAAACCCATTTATCTCTATTTGTGCCACTAGTTCGTCTATCTTGTTATGAATGCTTCGTGCATTCAGATAAAGAGCCTTTAATTTAAATTTTTTACCATTATCCCTGCTTTGACCTTATTCTCTGCTGCACTGCTACCATTAAACTCTCTGGGCTGGATTTTGATACTGGGGTGGGTTGGGGTCGTGTTATCCACTTTTCGTGTTATCCACCCGACTGCAATTGGATGTGGGAGATTGATGCAATTTTCACCTAATTGGGCAATTGAGTTCCAGCATGTGGGAACCCATGAACCAATTAGTGTTTTCAGTCTGAAAGTCGCCTCTGATGATGTCATCATTGCTGCTGCATTGAAGGTCTTCAAAGACTGCCTGGCCTTTTCTGTGAGAGGACCTGGATGCAAAAGCTCCCAGAGAGAGAGAGAGAGAGAGACTGGCCTGAAGGCATAATGAGCAGCAGCAGCCCTAGGTCTGCTCCCAGATGTTTCCTACTGCTACCTCTCCATTGTAATAGTGGACCTGCAGCTGATAGTCAGCTTTCGAAATGTGTTACCGCCAGGTTTCACATTCGTGGTTCAGAACAGGTGTGCTTCACGTAAAACAAGGGTTAAAATCACAAAGGCCTTTCATAGCAAAAGGGTTGGAATACAGGAACAGGGATACCTTGCTGCAGCTGTACAGGGCACTGGTGAGACCACACCTCGAGTACTGTGTACAGTTTTGGTCGCCTCATCTGAGGAAAGATGTTCTTGCCATGGAGGGGGTGCAGCGGCGATTCACCAGGCTGATACCAGGAATGGCGGGATTGACCTATGAGGAGAGACTATGTAGTTTAGGGATGTACACACTGGAGTTTAGAAGATTGAGAGGGGACCTCATAGAAGTGTATAAAATTCTGACAGGTCTAGACAGACTAGATGCAGAAGGAATGTTTCCCTTGGCGGGTGAGAACAGAACTAGAGGACATAATTTGAGGATAAGGGCTAAACCATTTAGGACAGAAATGAGGGGGAATTTCTTCACTCAGAGGGTGGTGAACCTGTGGAACTCATTGCCACAGAGGGCAGTGTACGCCAGCTCATTAAATATATTTAAGAGGGAATTAGATATATTTCTACAGGCAAAAGGGGTTAAGGGTTACGGAGAGAAGGCGGGGACGGGATACTGAATTGGAGGATCAGCCATGATCTCATTAAATGGCGGAGCAGGCTCGAAGGGCCGGATGGCCTACTCCTGCTCCTATCTTCTATGTATCTATGTAAAATGGCATTATAGAGCCAATTTAGTGCTTGTTAAGGGCCTTAACAGCCTATCCCGCCTCTTAAAGGCGGGATGGAGTCGGGACCAGCAGACACGATTTAATGAAAATTGCGTGGAGGCGGGATGGAGGCGGACTTGTGCCCGCCCGCCAGTTTTTGCTATTTTAACCCCCCACACGCCTCCAAACCCGCCTCCACGGGTCAATGAAAATCCAGCCCTCTGTCCCTTCCTGTCACACTCTGCTTATTTTTACCCAAATCGCTACACTGCTCTATTGCCTTGACCTTTCTCTTTAGATTTCTAATTTTCCCCTTACCTGACCCCTCCCTCCCCTTTTTTAGTTTAAAGCCCGATCTACAGCCCTAGTTATTCGATTCGCCAGGATGCTGGTCCCAGCCCGGTTTAAGTGGAGCCTGTCTCGACGGAACAGCTCCCTCTTTCCCCAGTACTGGTGCCAGTGCCCCATGAATTGAAACCCCTTTTTTCCACACCACTCTTTGAGCCACGCATTTAACTCTCTGATCTGCTTGACCCTATGCCAATTTGCGCGTGGCTCAGGTAGTAATCCAAAGATTATTACCCTTGTGTTTCAGTTTATTAATTTAGACCCTAGCTACTCAAACTCCCTCAGCAGAACCTCATTCTTAGTTCTACCTATGTCGTTGGTTCCTACGTGGATCCTCCCCCTCCCACCCCAAGTTCTTCTCCAGCCATGAGGAGATATCCTTAACCCTGGCACCGGGCAGGCAACACAGCCTTCGGGACTCTCTTTCGTGGCTGCAGAGAACAGTATCTATCCCCTGACTATACTGTCCCCTACTACTACCACATTCCTTCCTTCTTCCCCCAAGTACATCCTGTCTATCAATTTTCACCCCTTCCATTGCTTCTACCTTTTCCACTATTTTGTTAGCATCCACCTCCTTAGTAAACACCGATGCAAAGTACTCATTGAGTATTCTAGCCTTGCCCTGCGCCTCTCAGCATATAACACCTTCTTTGTCGCTAATAGGCCAAACCCCGCCTCTTACTACCTGCTTACTGTTTACATGCCGGTGGAAGAGTTTTTGGTTCCCTTTTATGTTAACTGCCATTCTACTCTCATATTCTCTCTTTGCCAATCTTATTTTCATCTTCACTTCCCCTCTCAACTTACTGTATTTGGTCTGGTTCTCCCTTGAAGAATTCACCTGAGATGCATCATACACCCTCTTTTTGTTTCATCATCTTCTCTATCTCCCTCGTCATCCAAGGAGCCCTTGCTTTGGTTCCCTTACCCTTCCCTCTTGTTGGAATGTACCTAGCCTGTACTTGGAACATCTCCTCCTTAAAGATCTCCCATTGTTCTGTTACAGTTTTTCCTGTCAGTCTTTGGTTCCATTTTACCCTGGCTAGATCCTTTCGCATCCTATTGAAGTTAGCCCTATTCCAGTTTAGAAGTTCCATTCTAGATTGTTCCTTGCGCCTCTCCATTGCTAATCTAATTCTTATGATACGATGATCACTCGTACCCAAGTGTTCTCCCACAGACACTTGTTGGGCCTGGCCCACCTCATTCCCCAGCACCAGATCCAGCAATGCCTCCTTCCTAGTTGGGACAAGAACATACTGGTCAAGGAAATTCTCCTGAACACATTTCAGAAATTCCTCCTCCTCCTTTCCCTTTACCCTAGCATTATCCCAATCGATATTTGGGTAATTAAAGTCCCCCAATATCACCACTCTATAGCTCTTGCATATCTCTGCAATTTCCCTGCAGATTTGCTCCTCTACCTCCCTTTCACTATTTGGAGGCCGAAAGAATAACCCCAATAGCGTGATCATACCCTTTTTGCTCCTCAACTCTAACCAAATGGATTCTGTCCTTGTCCCCTCAAGAACATCCTTCCTTTCCAACACTAAATCAGCACTGCCACCCCACCTCCCTTTTTTCCTTCCCTATCTTTTCTGAACACCTTGTACCCTTGAATATTAAGTGCCCAGTCCTCGCCGTTTTTAAGCCACGTTTCCGTTATTGCCACAACATCATATTGCCACATGGCTAATTGTGTTTGTGTATATATATAAAAAATCAGCTACATGCATATCCGGTCCACAAAACCTTATTTCCAGTTGTGATTTATATTTTATGCCAACTTTTTCCATTCTAAATTCCTATGTCCACATTTACAATGGAAACTGCGTATGTAAGCTTGTCATGCTGTAATTACAGCCTCCCACTTGTGGTGGCACTATTGTGCTTCAGTGTTCTGTCTCTTTGCTCCTGTCTTGTACTGCAGAGAAACTCTTGTGCTCCAACCAATTCTACTTCTCTGCTTCTAAAATTGCTGCAAGCTTTGCGATTTAACTATAAATAATCAAAATATAATATAAAAATAAGGATAGATTACTTTAAAATGGGGATTGAATTACACTTGCTCTCCCCAGTTCAATTATCCCCTACCTGCAGACCCTGAAAACTACACTGGTCTTGATTTATTGTGTGTAATGCCACTGGAGCTCGACCAGTATATTATTATAAAGTTTCTATATGGTGCACTCTTCCTATCCACAAACTTTACTTCCTGCGTCACAATTTTGAATCATACTTTTTATGTCAACATTTAACATTGATACTTTTATGTCAACATTTATAATGGAAATCCGCATGACAACATTTTTAATGGTTAAACCCTAGCTCAACATGTCAACATTTTGTTGACGAGCCAATCAAATCATTCAATGATTTTTAAAAAAAGTGTCTTTTTTTCTCAGTTAATTTCTGCTGTTCAAAATAAGGTTTGAGATAAAGTTTAAAAAAAAATCACGTTAACGTGAGGCTCGCAGCGCTCATCGTTATGTAATAAATCAGACAGCAACTTCTGGCGTCCGCACATGCGCTGTAAAACGCAGAAATTAGGAAGTTGCTGTCTGATTTGCCCTGCTCCTCCACAAGCTTCGCAACACTGGTACCTCGCCAAGAAACTCAGCATTCACACACATAAAGGGCGTGGAGTTACGGTACTTGCCCATTAATTATCCACTAAACATGCCAGTAAGAATAAGGCCTTGTCCATTCAAGTGCAAGTGAACTTTAACGGTATGACAAGTCTCAATTACTGCCAAGCAACCACTCCTGCACTGAAAATTAACTTTAGCAAGTGAAAGCCTCTAATTATCACTGGATTACCACCTGTGTTTGTTGATAGAAAATTTGAATATTTTAATTACTGTCACCTGGGAGACAGAGACAGGAGACAGACATAGAAAAATATTTTCAGAGATCTCTTAGAAAGTTACAAACTAATGCTGCCAGACCTGGGGCACCTCCACTCACACTCAATGGCATCAGACTCTTGTGCTCCCCCCTCAACTCTCTGCTGTCGAGACATCAATAAGCCAAACCCCCATTCCACCCTCCCCCATGCTGCCAAACCCTAGCAGCCTCACAGTAGTGCTGCTAGACTCCTGGACCCCTACCCCAGTGCTGGCAAAGCACAGAAACCTCCCCTAGTTGTACCAATATCCAGGGTCATCCACACCATTACTGAGGTACCCTAGTGCCGATAAAGCCCACTATCGCTACTCAGTACTGCGAAATACCAGACATCTACCTCCAACTGGTACATTTTACATACTATCTTGCTGTCTATTCTCAGCATTAAAACTGGTAAGGAATGAAAAAATATTTACATACAGAAGGAAGTATAAATAAAGGCCACTCATTTACATTTTTCTCACAGCCATGGACAAAATTGTGGCATTTGATCCCCAAAACACATGAAAGCCATTTAATAAAATTAATTTTATTTTTTCAGTCATTGTAAATCAGTGGCCCTGATGTTATCCCCTACATGATGTAAAGACCAATATTACTATGAAAGTGAATATCCTCTGACTCTGAGCATTGCCACGGGCTATCTGCTAATATTTTCAGTGTGCCCTTTTAACATTTATTCCAGAATTTTTGATGGTATGCAGTGATATGTCAGCAGGTATGTGATATTTTCCTAATTTATTTCAAACAATCAACAAGCCATCGGTTATGCTTCTATCACAGACAGTAACAGACTTGTTAATACAAAAAAGCAACTGTTGTCGCGTCATATTTTAAGAACCATTCTTTTTGTCAGAGCAAAGTCCAGTGATCCCAGTCTTCCCCAGCCACACTGACCCAAATGATAACTGTGTTAGTACCAAAAGGCGTTAAGCCCAGCAGTTGGGCAACGTAATAGTTAGTCTCGAGCTTTCTATTCTTCCCTCTTTACAGTAGTGGTATGAACCCACGAATAGATCTTTTGAGAATGAAGGCCTATCATTCTCTTTTCACACACTTTGCTCTATTTTCTGCCTCTCTTCCTCAATAATTTTATGCTTTGCAACCTTACACTTTCTTGGTTGTGTCTTGCATGCATTTCATCTCTTGTTTCTATTTTGTTTGTCCAGCCTTTCTCATCCATTTTCCTTTGTTTAGGTCTCACCTGTTGCTCTCACCAATTCTATCCTTTTAGCATTATTTTTCAGTCTTACCATTTTGCTTTTTTTGAGTCACCTGTCTTATGAAATCATCGAATAGTACAGCACAGAAGGGGGCCATTCGGCCCATCGAGTCTGCACCGGCTCTTTTGAAGAGCAATCCAGTTAGTCCCACTCCCCCGCTCTTTCCACATACCCCTGCAATTTTTTTCTCCATCAAGTATTTAACCAATTGCCTTTTGAAGGCTACTATAGACTCTATATCCACCACCCTATCAGGCAGTGCATTCAAAATCCTAACCACTTGTTGCATACATTTCTTTCCTCATGTCGCCTCTGGTTCTTTTGCCAATCACCTTAAATCTGATCCCTCTCGTATTGACCCTTCAGCCATTGGAAACAGTTTCTCTTTATTTACTCTATCTGAACCCTTCATGATTTTAAACACCTCTATCAAATCTCTCTTAGCCTTCTCTGCTCCAAGGAGAACAACCCCAGCCTCTCTAGAATATCCACGTAATTGTATTCCCTCATCCCTGGAACCATTCTAGTAAATCTCTTCTGTACCCTCTTGTTTCTTATATAAACAATGGCCCTGAATTGGCTGCAGACTTGCGTTGTTGTAACGGAACATCCATGTTCCATGTTCCATGTTCCATGTTTTATGGAAATTATGGCGCTGCTTCACCAAGACCGTTGCCGAAACTATTGCAAGTTAATTATAATGGCTCCACCCCACATTCAAAACAGCCTCTTGGCGAATTTCCTTGACTTGCACTAGTTATCGCTGATCTCGCCGTTGCAGGAAATTCTGGGCCAATGTTTCCTACTTGTTCTCTCCAGTTTCAGCCTCTTCCTTCAGTTTGAGATACCTTTTTGGCTTAATTAGGATTTCTTATTTCATCAAATATAGTTGTTGGCTTGTGGCAAGAGAATATCAACATCACGTAAAGATGTTCTAACCAAGATGGCAGATCTGGCTTGTCAGTTGAGGCGTTGGCAGTAGCCTGGAAGCAGACTCCTCATTGGCCCCTGTTAGCCATTGGAGGTGTACAGCCTTGAAAAAACTCGCAAAAAGAAAATAAAACTAGAGGGAAGATCAGAAGAAGATAACATACCCATGAGAAAATTTACAAATTGTATCATTTCCCACATTTCATAATGTAGACTGTCACTCAGTTATTCATTTCAAATTGCAATTAGAGATATTTTTGGTTTTGGTACTTTGTTCAGAAAGGTATGTTCTTTTAAATACTCAATCTGATTGTCACAACAGCAGGGTGTGATAAAGTGCATTTTTGCATGGTGCTGCATAATATGATACTTCACATCAGGCTATTCTCCAAGCCTGACAAAAATGAGAAATCAGGGTCAATATTTCAATATAAGTAGCTCATACAGTATGTATGCTTTTTCATGCATTTGTTAAGCTGCATTCTTTGTGTGTTATATTGTATATTATTTACAGTTTACAGCAAATAGATCAAATGGTAAATTGGAAATGACCTGGAAATAAATTGCTACTTAGTGAGCTTGGAAGCTCTTTAGTTTTGCTGACACCATTCCATTAGGAAATTTCATGAAAATATTTGATTACTTCAGGCCATCACTGTGGAAGATAACTTAATTATAATGACTCAAATAAAGTGAATCTAATTAGTGGTCCCGGGGCAACAGCTCGTTAGCACTGTAGTTTAGTAAATGAAATTTCAACACTAATAAATTAGAGTATTTGTCTTAGATATATGGGAATCACAAAAATGTCTGTAGTTTGGCTCTGTGAGGATTTTTTATTGACTTACAGACAAAATGATAAGTTATTAATAAAGGCACGAGGGAATAGACACAGCAGTGATACAGGATAGTTACCCTAATAAAGACATTCAAAAAATATTCTGTAAATGTGCAATATTGAAGTAATATATCTACAAACAAGGACTATATCCAATGTTTTTATTGCATTTTAGAACTGCACTAACCTATTGTTTCAGCCAAGTCTCTGGTAAACTTGCTAAACTTGTTATTTCTGTAAAATTTGAAGCAGATATATTATATCCATGCAGCTACAAATGCGTTTTACAAATTGCATTTTTGAAGTGAGCAAATTTGTGTAGGTTTATGTCTACAAGGAACAAAATTATTTGCCCGTCAGATGCAATTTGTTTCACCGAAGATTTTAAAAATCAGTGTCTATACGCACTCAATGCAGAAGTTATAAAAATTGATCCACTAGACCAATATACTATTTCGACATATCTTGCCCATCTAAAAACAGAAATATGTGAAAAAATGCTGGATAATAAGTCACTGATCATGTAGCATGCCAGTGATACTGGAGTTTTCCCAGTAATACAGAGCTGCTTTGGAGCCACTGAATTACTTTTTTCAAATGTGCTGTTTCATTTCTTCATGTGCCTTTACATCATCAGTATTGGAATACTTGTATTGAGAATGACGGATCCATTAACTTTTCATACTATACCATAACCAGTCTCGTATTAGAGTGCTTTTCAGTGCTTTTAAGATTTTCATACCTTATGATTATTCATCAAACTTTATTTTGCCCAGCATCAGAATTTATTTCAGATAAGGTTGGTGATTTGGTTAAGTTTATATTTTCTGAATCATCAAATTAGTAGTTCATTTTTTAATTGATTTTATTGAGCAACACATGCAGTACAGAATTTCTGGACCAAATGTGTTATTAGATTTTTATATTTAATTTTTTATATTTGGTGAATCCACATCACATTTGTCAGTACTACTCATACTCAACAACTTGAGAGTGCTGTATTTTAATATTCCCCAACTAATATATCTCCAATTTTAGTCTTCTCAGATCCACGATGGCTACTCCAGCAGAAATGTGGGATGATTTGGATTGTGATATTTTCTGTAACTGCTGAAGCCGGAGTTTGTAGGAAGAGGAGATGTTAGATTTAGTAGACAGATGGACAGGTAAGCCTGTAGGAGAGGGCAAAGTTGGAGGTGAGGTGGCAAGAGAAGGTTGGTAAAGGTATGGCAAGGCTCATCATATGTAGTTTCACTTTCTTGTGCTTTTTTAAAGTATAGTAATGCCCTTACACTCACTCTCTGTTTCTTCAAGAGCAAATGTAATTATGTGCATAGCTAAACAAGCTCTTCTGCCTTTCATATCATAGGGGTGCCTTGGAGGAAGCGGTCACCCACTCCTATGACCACCAAGACACTTGCAGATCCAACAGCTGCTGCCATGATGTTACCAATCCTGTCTTGGCCTCTTACCTGTGCAAGCACCAGCACAGACACACCCACTCATGAGGAATTAATTAGACAGAAGGGTTGTCACCCAGTGAGTAACTGAGCACGAGTGAGAATGACGACCTGGAAGTGGGAGAGAAGGAGCATCTTGTTCCTTTTTAAAGGGGTGAGAAATAATTGTCCTCTGTTGAGGAGCGTAGCAACCCATATTTCACGAGCCCACTCTTCAAAAGACCATTGATTCAGGATCCTCAATCTCATGTGGAGACAGTTTCCACATATATGGTTGATAAGATGGCTAAGTTCAAGGAGTCCACAACCCGTATCTGCAACAAATTGTAGGAAGTTTCTTGTGGCCTGCAGAATACCCTGGAGATTGTGACAGCCCAGGAAATTACTGCAGTATGAAGTTATCAAGAAGAGCTTCTCAGGGCATTGATGGCCTCTGGAATGGCAGCTACCATTGCTTCAATAAATGCTTTGAACAGAACACTTTCACAGGGCTTCCAAGAACTCATTGGGACGAATAGGGCTGTGATGACACTGACCACTCGCACCACGTAGCTTGTGCCCAGCACTAGTGGGTTGCAAGCAGTGGGCCCGGATGGCATTGGCTCTCCAGAGTGGCTGTCAGCCCATTTTGTAATGGCTCAGTGCCTTCACATGAGGAAGCTCCAGATATTGACCTGGTACCGAAGAATTAAGATGGTAGAAACTGGTCCCTCTTGGACAGCAGCTATCCTAAGATGAGAGTCACCTCTGGTCTCTAAGGCTCCAGGGGAACCATCCAAGCCACCACCTGTTCTATCTCATGCCACTCAGCAAGCACTTCATAGGAGTAGTAGATTAGGAACAGAGCAAGTAAATAGCTGGCAGAAAGGGTAGTTATGGTGTTAAGTAGTTGTAAATAAGGAGAATGGATTTTTGTAGCACTTCCTGGTGCATGTTATTGCTTAAAGTAAATGCCGCATGATCACAGAGTTGTGACTTCATTCCTGTGTCTGCTTTCAGCTTTTGGAAGCTGGATGATGGCAGGGGAACTGTAAACTTCTGTTTGATGAAGGACTTTGCTTAAGTCTTGGAAAGTGAGGAACTTTGTGAGAGAGTGTAGAGGTAAAACAGGCAGGTGTAAAGTGACTTGATTTGTTGAGTCAACTTTTATTTCTTGAAAGTTCTGGGTTCTCATTTGTGCTCTCCTTGCTTTGGCTGACTGTTCACTTGTGCGCACCCTCCTTGTGCTATGAGGATGCCTTCTTAGTTAGTAGATGCTGGTGAGTGAGTGAATGACTACATGTAGGGAGGACATAGCTTTAGCATTGCCTAACTCTAAGACCCTGTAACCTTGCCAATTCCATGTGTCCATCATCCTTGTCTTCACAACATCAAAATAAAGGTATTCCCATGTCTAGAGTGCAAAGCAGTACTTTGAGCAGAGCTAAGAAAAAGTGGTAGCAAAAATCTTGACTCAACCCCCAAAGTACTAGAAGGATTTCTATGCAGGCAAAGCAATGTGGTTGACTCTTAACTGCCCTCTGAAATGGCCTAGCAAGCCACTCAGTTGTAACAAACCGCTACGAAACACAATAATAAGAATAAAACCGGACGGACCACCCGGCATCAGCCTCGGCACTGGCTACAGACACAACAACAGCACACCCAGCTCAGTCGACCCTGCAAAGTCCTCCTCACCAACATCTGGAGAATTGTGCCAAAATTGGGAGAGCTGTCGCATAGACTAATCAAGCAACAGCCTGACATAGTCATACTCACAGAATCATACCTTTCAGCCAATGTCCTAAACTCCTCCATCACCATCCCTGGGTATGTCCAGTCCCACCAGCAGGATAGACCCATCAGGGGTGGCGGCACAGTGGTATACAGTCGGGAAGGAGTGGCCCTGGGAGTCGTCAACATTGACTCTGGAGCCCATGAAGTCTCATGGCTTCAGGTCAAGCATGGGCAAGGAAACCTCCTGCTGATTACCACCTACCGCCCTCCCTCAGCTGATGAATCAGTACTGCTCCATGTTGAACACCACTTGGAAGAAGCACTGAAAGTAGCAAGGGCACAGAATGCACTCTGGGTGGGGGACTTCAATGTCCATCACCAATAGTGGCTCAGTAGCACCACTACTGACCGAGCTGGCCGAGTCCTGAAGGACATAGCTGCCAGTCTGGGCCTGCGACAGGTGGTGAGAGAACCAACACGAGGGAAAAACCTACTTGACCTCGTCCTCACCAATCTACCTGTCACAGATGCATCTGTCCATGACAGTATTGGTAGCAGTGACCACCACACAGTCACTGTGGAGACGAAGTCCCATCTTCACAATGAGGACACCCTCTATCGTGTTGTGTGGCACTACCACCATGCTAAATGGGATAGATTCAGAACAGATCTAGCAGCTCAAAACTGGGCATCCATGAGGCGCTGTGGGCCATCAGCAGCAGCAGCAGCAGAATTGTATTCCACCACAATCTGTAACCTCATGGCCCGGCATATCCCTCACTCTACCATTACCATCAAGCTAAGGGACCAACCCTGGTTCAATAAGGAGTGTAGAAGAGCATGCCAGCAGCACCAGGCGTACCTAAAAATGAGATGCCAACCTGGGGAAAGTGCAACACAGGACTACATGCATGCTAAAAAGCGGAAGCAGCATGCTATAGACAGGGCTAAGCGATCCCACAATCAACGGATCAGATCAAAGCACTGCAGTCCTGCCACATCCAGTCGATAATGATGGTGGACCATTAAACAACTAACTGGAGGAGGAGGCTCCATGAATATCCCCATCCTCAATGATGGTGGAGCCCAGCACGTGAGTGCAAAAGACAAGGCTGTAGTATTTGCAACCATCTTCAGCCAGAAGTGTCGAGTGGATGATCCATATCGGCTTCCTCCTGAGGTCCTCACCAGCACAGAAGGCTGTCTTCAGCCAATTCGATTCACTCCACGTGATATCAAGAAACGGCTGAACGCACTGGATACAGTAAAGGCTATGGGCCCCGACAACATCCTGGCTATTGTGCTGAAGACTTGTGCTCCCAAACTAGCCGTGCCTCTAGCCAAGCTGTTCCAGTACAGCTACAACACGGGCATCTACACGACAATGTGGAAAACTCCCCAGGTATGTCCAATTGACAAAAAGCAGGACAAATCCAATCCAGGCCAATTCCCGCCCCATCAGTCTACTCTCAATCATCAGCAAAGTGATGGAAGGTGTCATCGACCGTGCTATCAAGCGGTACTTACTCACCAATAACCTGCTCACTGATGCCCAGTTTGGGTTCCGCCAAGACCACTCGGCTCCCGACCTCATTACAGCCTTGGTCCAAACATGGACAAAGGAGCTGAATTCCAGAGGTGAGGTGAGAGTGACTGCCCTTGACATCAAGGCAGCATTTGACTGAGTGTGGCATCAAGGAGCCCTAGTAAAACTGATGTCAATGGGAATCAGGGGGGAAAACTCTCCACTGGCTGGAGTCATACCTTGCACAAAGGAAGATGGTTGTGGTGGTTGAAGGTCAATCATCACAGCCCCAGGACATCGCTGCAGGAGTTCCTCAGGGCAGTGTCCTCGGCCCTGCCATCTTCAGCTGCTTCATCAATGACCTTCCCTCCAACATATGGTCAGAAATGGGGATGTTTGCTGATGACTGCACAGTGTTCAGTGCCATTCGCAACTCCTCAGTTAATGAAGCAGCCCATGCCCGCATGCAACAAGACCTGGACGACGTTCAGGCTTGGGCTGATAAATGGCAAGTAACATTTACGCCACAGAAGTGCCAGGCAGTGACTATCTCCAACAAGCGAGAGTCTAAGCACCGCCCCTTGCCATTCAACAGCATTACCATCGCCGAATCCCCCACCATCAACATCCTGGGGGTCACCATTGACCAGAAACTTAACTGGACCAGCCACATAAATACTGTGGCTACAAGAGCAGGTCAGAGGCTAGGTATTCTGCAGTGAGTGTCTCACCTTCTGACTCCCCAAAGCCTTTCCACCATTTACAAGGCACAAGTAAGGAATACTCTCCACTTGCCTGGATGAGTACAGCTCCAACAACACTCAAGAAGCTCGACACCATCTAGGACAAAGCAGCCCACTTGATTGGCACCCCATCCACCACCTTAAACATTCACTCCTTCCACCACCGGCGTACCCTGGCTGCAGTGTGTACCATCTGCAAGATGCACTGCAGAAACTCACCAAGGCTTCTTCGGCAGCACCTCCCAAACCCGCGACCTTTTCCACCTAGAAGGACAAGGGCAGCAGGCGCATGGGAACACCACCACCTCCAAGTTCCCCTCCAAGTCACACACCATCCTGACTTAGAAGTATATCGCTGATCCTTCATCGTCACTGGGTCAAAATCCTGGAACTCCCTACCTAACAGCACTGTGGGAGTACCTTCACCACACGGACTGCAGCGGTTCAAGAAGGCAGCTCACCACCACTTTCTCGAGGGCAATTGGGGATGGGCAATATATGCTGGCTTTGCCAGCGACGCCCACATCCCATAAACAAATTTGAAAAAAAACACCAACCTCTGTCGCAGTACATAAAACAGCCTTCTCAATGCGGTATCTACTTCAGGGATATCTTACACCAGTTCTTTCTACCACTGATATAGTGGGAATAATTATGTGGGCTGATTTGGAGTGGAAATGGAGGGGGATGAGGCAGGCGGGATAGATATGCCCTCTTGACCTCTTGTTAAATGTGTTGGAATGGGCTTGTGGCATTTTTTTAGGGAGGAGAATTCAGGTGCAGTGGTTGCCTTTAAGAACACATTCTCCTCTGTTTATCTCTCCAAATCTACCCCAAAATGGACGGCAACTCAGTGTTAGCACGGTATTTAAGACTGGAGGCATCGCAGCTACATCTGATCTTGAACATGCGCACTTCCAGCATGGGATGCTGAATTCCAATCAGATGCAGGAACTCTAGCTAATTTTTCCCTCTCTAAAACAAGATTGATGAGGCAATATGTAGAACTCCCACTGCCACACGAGCTCAAATCAACTCACCCAGAAATATGCCTACAGCAGATCTCTACTGATTGTACATTTCTGCACTTTTATCTTTTATCAGCTCTTATTTATATCAATGATCATCAACATTCAACTGTAGATAATGGCTTTAGCTGAACAAAATCACAGTTTTGGCAGTGGGCCATTTTTCCCGTCACTATAAGGGAGAAAATTATCACCAGGGTACGATTGCGTTTTGAAGTATGTGGCATCAGTATTATTTTCTGATCATTAAATAATTTCCTGTGCAGAATTCAGGTAGTGTGAGTGACAGGAAACCATAAGTGCACATCAGCATTGTGACTCAATCATAATTACCTTGAATAAAATAGTTGCTTTTCATAGGTTTCTATTATGGCATATGTGTATCTACAGAAAGTTAGAAATGACTGGTTACTTTGAATTTTGGAATGGTAAGATTTAGGTTTTGCTTGTGATTTGTTCTCCTGTGAGTTCCTGATTTTCTATTGGCTCAAAGAATTAATGGTTTTTCCCATTGGCTGAAATGAGGAAAGGACTGGGAAATGGGACTAAGTGATTAACTCCTTCAGAAACTGATGGGCCAAATGTCCATCTTCTGTGCTGTAAAATTCTATGATTCTATCATTTGCAGTACTATTTTACTGAAATATAGACCAGCAAAGCTCCCAAAGAAACCTACTAAAAAGCCATCACTTGAAAGGTTGGAATTTGAATCAAGCACGTCATACTGTTTTTACTTCTTCAAAGTGATTCCAGCTGCCATTTTTATTTCTGACCCAGCTAAATATATTGCTGAATAAATAATATTTATAAAATTATAAATCCATAAAAACTGTCTTAATTCCTCCTAAAATCATGCATTTGGCTCTGTGGCATTCCACATTCTGACACTGCCATTTCTTGTTGAAGGCCTATCTGTATTTCGAGGGTCTGGGACTCACTTTTTGTTTTTTACTGAAACCTTATTTACTCCTTTTGATCCTTGTTTGCCATTTCTTTGCCTTATAGTCATCCCTCGTTATGCATCCATGATGGGGCCTGACCATGAGTACCTCCTGTGCTTCTTTCTTTTATTATTGCATTATTAAAAAAAAACACATTTTAATTTGTTTCCTCACCTACTTTTTCTGTTCTCTATACTATAGAAACTTGGCCTGGTGTTTGTCACTGTCTGTGCATGTTCTTTCAACTAGTGTCGTGGAAGATAGTCTAGTATTATAAAAATAACATACGATAGTGCGTTCCAAGCCAGTCAAACGTCTTTGGTCGAAGTGACATCAGTAAACCATTTGAGCTTCATTTTGCATAATTTATAATGCTCCCCCAAGTGCGGATTGTCTTATATCTACTGACTTATTAAAAATATAAAACATTTTGCATCTCACGCACGCTTCGTGTTTTAGTCTTAACATTTTTCTGATTCGTGCAAAGTAAAACAGCAGCAAATCAAAACTTAAGGCGTAGGGAACGTATGAATCGAGAGCAAAGAAAGCATATGCAAAACTGCAAATAAAGAACTAATGAGGATTTACCAAAATAACCTACCAAAATAAAGAGAACCAATCAAATCATTCAAAATGCTTTTTTGAAAAATATTCATCTGACATTTTTCTTAATTTAAATTTCTAATGTTCTAATCTCCAAAATTACATATTTCACAATAACAAGATTGAATTCACCTGCTCAGTTGTCTTTTGTGTATTCTAATATTTTCAGTAAAGTTTTTACAGCAAGGCCTCAGCCTCTTTCAACAGCTTCGGCTTAGACTTGATATTTTTGCACAGAGCTGTGATTTTTGTTAGCTGGAGGCAGATCCAGTAGTCTGAGCATACGTGTTGTGCACAATTTCCTAGGATGCATCAGTAGCTGTTAGTCCAACTGCTGCACTTTTCTTTTAAGCTTCCAGTCGTACTTTGTTGTTTTTCTAAATTATTTGCAAATAAGTTAGAGGACAATTTCAAAAGCTTTATTCAGGTAAAGTTTAAGCTGAGTGCATTTCTTAAACAGAGAAGCTGTATGTATGCAAGAAAGGGAAACAGAAACAGGGTGAGACTGCAACTATGACAGATTGTACTAATTACACACCTGGTGTAGCTTTTGCTGACATTTGAATGACAAATATTCTATTATTTAATTTTTTTTCAGTGGAAAAGCCAAATTGTATCTCTGCATAACAGTATTTCAGTGTGTGCTTTGGAAAATGATTTGAATTCAAATTGGATCATGAATTTGACCAATTTTTAAAATAAAAACGATTAATTTCTTTACACTGGAAAGCATGTCAAGCTGAGTGAGAAAGCAAGATGGGAACAGACAAGAGTGTTGTCTTTCCTCATCCTAATTTGAGTTCTTTTTTTATTTTCCCCAAAACCAATAACAAATTAGTTGATTTTTGAAAACTTCTCCGGAAAACAGAACAGCTATCATTAGCATTACTTGTGTTTAGTCGATTGTTAGAAAATATAAACATTCTAATTAATGACAGCTGTCAGAGCAGTGAGTATATCTATTTAATTGAACAGACTGCAGTGCAAAGGCTGCATGGTCAGCACTGGGCAAATGTTTCTGCTGCAACATGCTGCAAATGGATTTTTCAGCAGTGTTATTTGCACCTTAAATATTAACATTGTTTGTATCTTAAATATGTCTTTTGAAATGTACTAAGTTTATGGAAGAGGACATCCCAGAAAAAAACAGCAGGAATATCGAGAATGGCCTGATGAATTTGAACACTGAAGGATACAGCTGATTAGACTGCTGCTGAAGCATTAATTCAAAGACTGAGACAATACAGTCTCAGACCAGACATGTACCTTCTTAGCACAGCAATGCTGCACTGGATTGCTCCATTGATCTGATTCCATCCAGTTTAGATAGCTACTTCCACCTACGCAGAATCGGTGTGAAGAGCTCCCTAAGCAGACTTGCTGGAGCTGCCATATTCCTAATGAACTTGCTGGATTTTCTGGCTCAAGGTTACTTGCAATGCTTTATTCTTGTGGTTGTTAGCTGAATGGAGTGGACATGGTTTTGAGGAAAGTAATGTAAGTGGTCAGAAATTTTCTCTGTCCAATGATGGGCTACAATGAGCAAATCTATCTGCAACATGGGCTATGGAGACCAATAGGAATAGCCCACTGTGAGATCTTCGCAATAGAATGTGATCCTCTGCTGTTGGTTAATATCTTTTATGTTTTGTTTCCTTTTTCAAGTCCAACGATATCAAATTCTGAACCTTTTTGCCATCCACCTTGGTAGAACATAAGAACATAAGAAATAGGAGCAGGAGTAGACCATTTGGTCCCTCGAGCCTGCTCCGCCATTCAATAAGATCATGGCTGATCTTCTACCTCAACTCCACTTTCCTGCACTATCCCCATAACCCTTGATTCCCTTAATATTCAAAAATCTATCGATCTCTGTCTTGAATATACTCAACGACTGAGCCTCCACAGCCCTCTGGAGTAGAGAATTCCAAAGATTCACCACTCTCTGAGTGAAGAAATTTCTCCTCATCTCAGTGCTAAATGGCCGGCCCCTTATTCTGAGACTGTGACCCCTGGTTCTAGACTCCCCAGCCAGGGGAAACATCCTCCCTGTATCTACCCTGTCAAGCCCTGTCAGAGTTTTGTATGTTTCATTCTTCTAAACTCTAGAGAATATAGGCCTAGTCTACTCAAACTCTCCTCATAGGTCAGTCCCCCCATCCCAGGAATCAGTCTGGTGAACCTTCGTTGTACTCCCTCTATGGCAAGTATATCCTTCCTTAGGTAAGGAGACCAAAACTGTACACAATACACCAGGTGTGGTCTCACCAGGGCTCTATATAATTGCAGTAAGACGTCTTTACTCTTATACTCAAATCCTCTTGTAATAAAGGCCAACATACCATTGACTTTCCTAATTGCTTGCTGTACCTGCATGTTAACTCTCAGTGATTCGTGTACAAGGACACCCAGGTCCCTCTGAACACCAACATTTCCCAATCTCTCACCATTTAAAAAAATACTCTGCTTTTGTATTTTTTCTACCAAAGAGGATAACTTCACATTTCTCCACATTATATTCCATTTGCCATGTTCTTGCCCACTCACTTAGCCTGTCTGTATCCCCTTGAAGCCTCCTTGCATCCTCCTCACAACTTACATTCCCACCCAGCTTTGTATCATCAGTAAACTTTGATATATTACCTTTGGTCCCCTCATCTAAATCATTGATGTAAATTGTGAATAGCTGAGGCCCAAGCACTGATCCTTGCGGTACCCCACTAGTTACGGCCTGCCAACCCGAAAATGACCTGTTTATTCCTACTCTCTGTTTTCTCTCCGTTAACCAATCCTCAGTCTATGCTAGAATATTACCCCAAATCCAATGAGCCCTAATTTTGTTTAATAACCTCTTGTGTGGCACCTTATCGAATGCCTTCTGAAAATCCAAATACACCATATCCAGTGGTTCCCCCTTATCTATTCTGCTAGTTACAACCTCAAAAAAACTCTAATAGATTCGTCGAACACGATTTCCCTCTCATAAATCTGTGTTGACTCTGCCCAATCCTATTATTATTTTCTAAGTGCCCTGTTACCACGTCCTTAATAATAGATTCTAGCATTTTCCCTACTACTGATTTCAGGCTAACTGGTCTGTAGTTCCCCGTTTTCTCTTCCCTCCTTTCTTAAATAGTGGGGTTACATTTGCCACCTTCCAATCTGCGGGAACCGTTCTAGAATCTATGGAATTTTGGAAAATGACAACCAATGCATCCACTATCTCTATAGCCACCTCTTTCAAAACCCTAGGATGTAGGCCATCAGGTCCAGGGGATTTATCAGCTTTCAGTCCCATTAATTCCTCCAGTACTATTTTTTTACGAAGTCCAATTTCTTTCAGTTCTTCATTCTCGCTAGAACCTTGGTTCTCCACTATTTCCAGGAAGTTTTTTGCGTCTTCTGTGAAGACAGACACTATGGGCTGGATTTTGTCTTGGGGTCGGGTTAGGGTCGTGTTAGCCGCATTTCGTGTTATCCACCTGCCTGAAATTGGATGTGGGAGATTGATGCAATTTTCACTTAATTGGGCAATTGAGTTCCAGCATGTGGGAACCCATGAACCGATTAGTGGTTTCAGTCTGAAAGTCGCCTCTGATGATGTCATCATTGCAGGTCAGAGAGACTGCCTGGCGTTTGCTGTGAGTGGACCTGGATGCAAAATGAGCAGCATCTCAGAGAGAGACCGAGAGAGAGAGAGAATTTTTTTTGCAGGCAGTCTCTGAAGACATTCAATGCAGCAGCATCAGAGGCGACTTTCAGACCTAATACTACTACTACCTTCATCATATCTCCGTTGTAATAGTGGACCTGCAGCTGATAGTCAGCTATCCACTTGTGCTCCCGCCAGGTTTCACTGGCGTGTTTCACATCAGGCGTACTTCACGTCAGAAAAGGGTTAAACTAGCTAAAACGTTTCAAAATGGCATTACAGAGCCAATTTAGGGCTTGTTAAGGGCTTTAATGGCCTCTCCCGCCTCTTGGAGGTGGAACGGAGTCGGGAACCCCACGACCGATTTTGTCAAAATTGCGTGGAGGCGTGTTGGATTCGGGATGGGGTCGGGACCCCCGAATCTGCAACTTTAACCCCCCACACGCCTCCAATCCCGACTCCACGGGTCATTCAAAATCCAGCCCAAAGTATTTGTTTAATTTCTCTGCCATTTCCTTATTCCCCATTATAATTTCTCTGTCTCAGTCTGTAAGGGACCCACGTTTACTTTCACTAATCTTTTCCTTTTTACATACCTATAAACGCTTTTACAGTCTGTTTTTATGTCTCTCGCTAGTTTACTGTCATTCTATTTTCCCTTTCTTTATCAATTTCTTGGTCCTCCTTTGCTGAATTCTAAAATCCTCCCAGTCCTCAGGCTTACTACTCTTTTT
The DNA here is from genome assembly GCA_030390025.1 of Squalus acanthias. Classification (NCBI taxonomy): domain Eukaryota; kingdom Metazoa; phylum Chordata; class Chondrichthyes; order Squaliformes; family Squalidae; genus Squalus; species Squalus acanthias. Next base: position 54,696,003 of record CM059429.1, read on the forward strand.
GGCAACATTATAAGCCTCTTCCTTTGATCTAATACTATCTTTAACTTCTCTTGTTAGCCACGGTTGGACCACTTTTCCTGTGGGGTTTTTGTGCCTTAAAGGAATGTATATTTGTTGTAAATTATGTATTAATTCTTTAAATGCTAGCCATTGCTACTCTACCGTCATACCTTTTAATGTAGTTTTCCAATCTACCTTAGCCAACTCGCCCCTCATATCTACGCAGTTTGCTTTGTTTAGATTTAAGACCCTAGTTTTGGATTTAACTAAATCACTTTCAAACTCAATATAAAATTTGATCATGTTATGGTGATATCATAGTCGGAAGTCTGGGCTTTCTCTGTTCTACTGGAGAATTGAGATCTTCTCAAGTTCGACAGATTGGGGAAGAGCAGGGGACATGCATTTAAATTACACAAAAGTAGTAATAGGCTACATGTTAGGTGGTTCTTCTTTTCCCAGAGAGTAGTGAGCCTCTGGAATGCATTGCCGGCTTGTGTGATGTCTGCTGACTTGCTGCATGCCAAGGGGGAGCTGGACTTGTTCTTGGCTGGAGTAGAGATCGTATCATATAGAAGGTAAGTGGATTAACAGTTAATGTACACATGGTCAGTGTGATCTCTTGGACTGTTTTTGATTGCCCGAGGGGGTCGGAGAGGAATTTTCCACAGTTTTTCTTTCCCTTATTTGACTAGGTTTTTTGCTTCTCCCAGGAGATTACATTGCTGTGGTTGGGGGTGGCGGGGGTGGTAGGAAGTGTTGAGTCATGATTCTCCAAGCATCATGAATGTGGGACAGGCTTGACAGACTAGCTGATCTTTTCCTGCCTGTCATTTTTGTACATTCAATTGGTGGCCCACAAATAGTGTCATTTGACATTCAAGATCTTGTTCGGCAGCTTACAGATTTATACAAACATTTGTGATAGAGGTCTTCTAGCCTCTGGAAATGGGAGAATGCTTACATTTTGTTAGCTGGAGGCAGATCCAGTTTATATTTTCAGTGAAGTATGCTCCATAACTTCATTATCTTCACTGGGTTATGCGCTCTGACATATGAACGTACGAAAATGATGGGCAGGAAAAGACCAGCTGGTCCATAAAGTGCACTACATGTGTCCAGAATTTGCTTTTCATGTCTTATGGCTTATTCAATAAGGAGATCTATCTCTACTTTGTAAAATTGAGGATTGCATTACCTCTTTTTTTTTTGCTATTTTTCTGTGGAAGAAAATGTGTGGCACATGTTAAATGAGGCCAGTCAGCTATCTGTATGCAATTGTTCATATTTTGCATGTATGTGCAATTTATATGACATTGAATAAAATGTGCAGTATGGCCTGACAGATTGAAGTGTTTGGTGGATGCCAGCAGAGGATTGCAGTTTTGATCAGCAAGAGACGAGGGAAACATCAAGACCCGAAGTTTGTGCAGAGAAAAATCCATAACACTGATCTCTAGTGTCAGAAAATTGAGTTATGAGGGGAAAAACTGGATAAATTGAACCATCCTTCTTGAAAGTAGGGGATTGAATGGTGACTTTTTAGAGATATAAAAGCTAATCAACAGTACAGAAAAGGTAAATCTGGAGCACTAATTCAAGGTAAACCATGCCAGTCTGCCAAAGGAGCACAGGTTCAAACCACTGTAGGACAACTTTAGAAAATATTCAGAACATTCTTCATGCAAGGAATGACGAATATTGGGAATGGACTTCTGTGTAGGGTAGTGAAGGTAAAAACCTTGAAGTAATTCAAGACACCGTTGGATGCTGTGGTGGGAGGAATGTTGGTTGTTCTAGGTGGATGAGCTAACAACAGCTTATATTTATATATCCCCATGAAGGGGCATCAGAGCTGATGATGATATCATCCTAACCCGATGTCCACATACACACTTTCCAGCTGGGTCACAATGGGTAGCAATAAGAAACCATGGCTGAATCCAGCTAACTCAGCACAGACCTGGGATCCACATAGCTCAGTGTTAAAGTTTGTAACACATTTATTGACCTAGTCACTCGTGGGACAAACTTTTTAGTGCACTAAGATTTTTAAGCATCTTGCAAAAAAGATGCACTAAGATGATCTCAGGGATGAGAGGCTTTAATAATGAAGAGACAAGGTACCATGTTTCTCACACTATGTCCGGAATTTTCCGGGGTGGTAGTGGGCGAGATCGGTGGTGGGTCGGGTGGGAAAGTTGTTATTTTTGACAGCGGTTCGGGAACCCGCTGTCATCTCGCTCCCACGCGCCTTTCCCCCAGGCGCGTCTGTCATCGCGGACCCGGCCCGACCGGCAGAGGCAGGCAACCCAATTTAAACAATTATTAGTTTGTTGTCAGACCTTTAAAAGAGTATTTTTAAACTTACCTTTTAAATTTAACTGGATGCTCACGGGGACTACACTGCTCGGGAAGCACGACTGTAAACCTGAAGCGGGAGTTGAGTGACCATTGCTCCAGCTGATTAGTTGACGGGATAAAATGTACTATAAAAGCTCCCACCTTACAGCTGATCACTTTCTTCAGGCAGAAGCTGTTTCTCACTGCATTTGCAACACAGATTAAGCTTTCTGCAGGCTGCATGTCTTTCAAGCAAAGTCTCATCCAGTGTCACCTCATTGTAAGAAACTCTCTCATCATTGACAGATTGCTTCTGTCATCTCGACTTCACCTGCCATCTATTCCATCAACAGTGGTGCCGTTTATACTGTCTCACCTTGGTCCTCAGAATCTGACCACGATGAGCACCAGGCACACCAGCATCACCAACAATAACACCACCAACCTTCTCCGCAATCACCTGATGCTGCACAGGACAGAGGGCATCAGCACCCGAGCACATTGCTGCCCGGGAGGCCAGGAATGGCCTCATCATGGCCAGATTTAGTTAACTTGATGCTGTAGACCCATATGGCTGCCACATGATGCTCCAGGTTGGCACCACCCCACACCAACACCATAAAGGATCCCTACAATGACCAAGCCATTCCTTTCACACTCATCACCATTGTGGGGGGTACCGTTGTGTCTCACCATTCACTGCAACTCACTAAGCCACTTCCAAAGATTCACACAAATCTGTCCAAGACCGGGAAGTGTTGAAACTAAAGATTTTTATGTTTCACACCACATTAACAGAAACTTTACATAAACATTGGATAAAACACCAAGTGGCTACCCTTGTGTGTTGTTAGTTGGTATGATTGCACTACGATGAGGGTGAGTGTGAGGGGTGACTAGTGAGATGGGGATGTGATAATGTAGATAGAAAGAGAGGGATGGATGGAGGTGCAAGGTAAGTTGGTATGAGTAAGGTTGTGTAGGAGTAGGGTAGGAAAGGCAGAGTGATGGGGATGTGATGAGAGGCACAGCAGGGTGAAGTTGAGTGTGGCTTTGTACTAACATTTCTTGATCTAATGAGATCATTGAAACGTTTGCGGCACTGCACCCAAGTCCTTCTGATCACATCCCTGCTTGTGACCTCCTCTGCAATCTGCAACCAGGCTGTCTTGGTCTCCTGGGGAGGTCTCGTTTGCCAATCGGAAGGGAAGAGGACTGCCCTGCATGCTCTGACTCCTTCCATATGGAGGGAGTCATCAGAGAACCTGGGTGCAGCCCTCTGCCTCTTTACAGTGTTTTCAGCACTCCAATGCTGTAGAACACTGACAGCACTGTTAGATTAAACTTAAAATCTAATGTGGCCATGGTCCCTTTAAAGATCCCAGCTGAAAACGCATCATGAATGATGTCACCAGACCCGCTGCATCTAATTGGGCTGGGCAACGCGCTGGGCAGGCTTAATAGGCCCCATTAAGGTAAGTTCATTTTCAACAGTGGGATGGAGCCAGCAGCGGGGTCGCGACCTGCCACGGACACCGCCCACACCGGACCCGCCGAAGTAGGCAAAATTCCGGCCTATGTATTTATTCCCTCAGTAGCTACTAAAACTATAACTGTACACAAGTACTGAATACTTTATTTATTACAATGCACTGCATGCAAGCATAGCTGTTGTGCAAAGGATCCTTATGAAAATAGTTGCATTTTTACACCTCCCTGGTGTCCCATGATCGTGTCCTTGTGCATCACCTGGAATATTCACATCCACTATCGAGCTGCCATTATTGCCCTCTGGTAGTTCAACAATAGCTACATAAAAATTCCGTGTTGCACATGGTAACAAGTGACAGCACAATTGCAAACCTGTACTGTGATTAGCTTCTTGTGAAATTTGAATATATAAATTGCATTTGTAAATCCCAAATTAGTGATAGTTTGTGCTTCATTATACCTCCTGTCATTGGGCTTAGTTATTTGGCTTCAAAGCACAGACACAAATCTTGAGATATGTACGTTAATGTCTTTCTTAGCAGCCATCTACCAATCAGTTCATCCTCCATAAAGCCTTTGCCCTGTCCAGAATTGGTAACAATAAATGAGTTGTGGGTGTTGTCAGTGAAACATCTGTGATGATATTACTGGAATACTACTTGGACATTAATTGAATAGAAGCCTTTTCTGTTATGATCTGTGCAATTTCTCAGCAGCTTTGTGGGTGGTATGAAGGTATAGTCAATCAACTCCAAGCATTAATTAGAGAAATTAGTAATGGAAAGAATACTTCTGTCATTCACATGGTCCTACTCAGCAAAGTAGGAGCAACCAGAGAAATTAATTTTGACATTTCTGACTGCCTATATTTGCTCTACTGGTAGGTGCTGGTAACATAGAAGGTGAGCACTCTGGTCAGCTTCACTGGCTGTGTGTATTTTGTGTGAGCCTGATTTTCTAAATCCTCTTTAAACTCCTGTCACAGGTCTTACAACAGTCGCTTATTAAATCCAAATCTCCAAAAACAGTCTGTGCTAAACCAATCTGTAAAACAATGGAATATCTATAAAATTTGAAGGATGATGTGCTTTCCTAATATGAGCTGGCATGTACTACTCTCTATGTACTCGGCTGCAGAGAGGAAAAATAATGATTTAAAATTGGACCCTTTTTAACAATAATTTTCTGAATAAAAATTATTGCCAAAATATGTGGGTGTGTGGATATTGTGTTTACCCACCAAGAGTACACTAATTCAAGGAACCAATGGAAGGGGAAGATTTCCTCAATTATTTATGGTTTAGGCACTACTTCAAGAACTGACTACATATTCTCAGCTGCCATTTCAGTGCAGTACTGTGGGAGAACTGCATTATCAGAGGTGCCATCTTTTGGATGAAACATTAAAACGAGGCTCTCTTTGCCTGTTCAGGTGGATGTAAAAGATCCCATGGCACTATTTGAATAAGAGCAGGGCATTTTCCCAGTGTCCTGGCCAACATTTATCCCTCAAGCAACAACACCAAAACAGATTAAGTGGTCATGTATCTCATTGCTGTTTGTGCAAATTGGCCGTTGTGTGTGCCTACAAAATAACAGTGATTACACTTCATAAGTCATTCATTGACTGTAAAGTACTTTGGGATGTCCTGAGTACATGAAAAGTGCTGTATTATTGCAAGTTAATTTGTTCTTTCTTCATAAATGGGTTTACAATTTCATTACACATAGTGTATAGAGAAATTCTTCCCCCATAGAATGCAATGCACGACAAATTCTCCATACTACAAGCAATCCAAATTTTCTAGTGTATTTTCAAATGCAATTTAGTCATTTTTTGCTTTATTTCATTGCTATAGCAGAATATGAAAATTCATGTTACGATAGTGAAAGATTAAACTTAAAGGACTCTGTCCTTCATTCTTATGTGCTGAATATAAACACATTGTATACCTCAGTTTTTTTTAAAAAGACGATGAAGTTGACTTTGAAATGTCAAAAATCTTAGCTTTTACCTTAAACAGTGACACATCATGTATGGCAGTTTTGTATAATTTCCATTTCCTTTTCAGCATTTTCTTCCACTAATGTCATTGTAGATTTTAGTGTCTTCTTCCTGTATATCACTGCCCTTAATCTGACAGTGTCAGAAGGATCTATCTTCATTTTCTCACTCTTTTCATAATCTAATCCTCAGGTCTAACATGCAATTAGTGCCCTCCTTGCCCCCTGAATACCAAACAGGCTGATTGCTACAGCTTTCCCTGTGCAATCCGTTTAGCTACGCAGCCAGTAATGAATATGTACATTTTAAGGACCTAAGCGATGGGGGTCATAGGCAATCAACCTTGAATTCAATTACGTGAGTCAAGGTTAATGACTCTGCACAGTGGTCAGAGGTGCTTGGAATGCTACAGATTAAATCAGGCTGTCAGAGCTGACAATGTATAGGACTGAATTACTTGCATGTGGAACAGGGAATCAAGTGTAGATAAAATGGTGTTGGTTTTCAGAGAAGATTACATAGAGTTCGCAGTGGCAAATCAGATTGTAAATCTCCCTTAGGTCTGTGATATGATTAGCACAAATAAAGCCATGTCTAGCTTGTAATGCACTGCTTGCTAATGAGACAAACTCCACTGTGTCTTCTGCTGTCATATAGGGTTGAAGGCTACCGTGTACGATGTGTAGGAGCTTATTTTTGGAACTTCAGCGACCAAGGTGTCAATTGCAGAAGACCCAAGTATTTATGTATTAATAAGACTCAAATATATTATCAAAAGTCGTGAAATTTGTAAAGCAGAAAATATTAAATTGTTTTCCAAAGTTTGCTTGTGGAGTACCATGTTATGACGATCACATATTTCAGTGTGAGTGACAAGATGCATGGAGAATAATATCACCAATCTATCAGTGATCACTTTGGTTATCAATCTGGCCTCCCAGTATAGTATATGACGTACATAGGACCCTGATACAATTTAGCGAGGCTGCTGAAAGGTGTGCACCATGGACGCTCTGCTCAGTAAAATCTGGGCGTCAAGAGGAAGAGGCCCCAAAAAGGCAACTCTCAAATTATTTTTGTGGGGCCAGAAGAATAATGTTGGCCGCTGCTGCCCTGGGTTTTCCCCACTGTGGGTGCCCCCACCGGACCTACCTTTCCACTGGCCAGGCCAGCCTCTGGGTCGCCTGATATTGCGCAGGCTCGGAGCCGGCAAGCTGCAGCATGTTGGACTGGTCCTCCCACTGGAGGGATTGGGTGGCAGGTCCATGTGCTCCTCCTGTCAGCTGCCTGATAGATAAAATCACCCTTAGTATTCCCTTTGTTGATTTACAGAGGATGAATTTAAAAGCTAAAATTAAAAAAATCAACTTCTCCCATACATATTCAGCTTTCTGATTCAGTTAAAGTTATTTTAAATAATTGTGATCCAACAATTTGGGAATAATGGGGGTAAAATTCAACTTCGTCAGGATCGTCTGTCGCCCTGTCTGATTTTCTGTGCATCTGCTATCACCCCTTCATGCCCCCCTGACAACCATGATGGGATCCCCCTTGGTAGGATCCCCTGCACCACCAGCCCATCTTCATCAGATCATTGTCCACCATTCCTGGCACTTTCAATGTGATCAAACCATGTGATGATCTCCTCTTTGCTTTCTGAAGGGACCATACCCTCTGACACTCCGGTTCACACCCCTACTTTCAGTTGCTCTTCTTGGCCCCTTCACATGCAAACGCAGGAGATGCAACACCTTTGCATTCACCACCGCACACACCACTGTCCGTGGCCCCAAATAATCCTGAAGTGAACACGTTGGCCAGAATTTTCCAATCAAAAAATGGGTGGGTTTGGAGCATGGGGGCAGTTAAATTGCTAAAAATGTGAATCCTGACTTGATCCCACCTCCAACCCTCCCACTTCCGGTTTCCCTGGAGGCGGGATGGGGGCGGGACAGGGGGCAGGCGACCAACCCGCTGCCAGGTAGCGTTACCTCAATTTAAATATTGTAATGAGGCTCTATTTTCCCCTCCATTTTGTGTTTAATTGCCTGTGGACGGGTTTCACACAATTCGTGAAACCCGGCAGTTAAACCGAGGCGGGGACTGCTACATCCAGGAGGTAAGTGGCTTTATACCTACCTCCTGGAGCAGTGAATGACAGTTTTGTAAGTTTACTAATAATGAAAAGCAAGTGACATCCAATTGGAATTGAGAAGAAAAATTGTGAAACAATCTTACCTTGCTTGCTGGTAAAGCTCTGAGCAAATCTATCAGTAATTGGCCAAGAGTCAGAAAATTCACTGCATCTGCAAACCTGCCAATCTCAGATTAAGAAAAAAAATGTTCAGCTCTACCCACTTAATGTTCAAGCAGCTGACATCATGATGTTGTGATGCAGTGGCATTTTAGGGTATACAGTATCACTGCACTTTTGAACCCAGACTTCAGAAGATTTTGTTTACACTGTGGTCTGGGATCTGCAGTCCCAGCTACTGGATGTTTCACATCAACAGCTCTCGTGATTTGTTGCAAGGCTGCTTGGGCCAATCCCAGTTTACACACCAACTTTAAAGTCACAGTGATGCTGAAGCTGGTGTATAAATGCACCCTGAATTTCTCACAACTACTGTACCAGTGTCTATTGTAAGTGTCCTGCCCATTTTACTATTTGTACTGGTTGAAATGAAGGTGAAGTGAGAATAACATTTCCTGATCATCATTTCTTAGTCTTTCAGATGCATAATTTATATATATATCCAGTCAGCAGCTAATAGCTCTCCACAGACGCTTTTACAGAGAACGTATTTGTTCTCCCAAATCTGAAAGCAGCACTTTCATCTGGACTGTACATTTGTCTCTAACAACTGAGGTATTGGAAATTGCATTATACACATCTATCATCTTGACTTTGTACTGAGGCTTTGATAGGTTCACAATTGGGGCCAGCCTATTGTTGTCTATTTTATGAAAGTAAACCTTCCGACTGTGGAGATCAATTCAGCTGACCTCTTGCTTGGGAAAGTTGGTGCCTTCTGTATTTATGTCTCAATTCTTTTTTCACCATTTTTCTCCTTTCTATCATTGGCTCCTTGCTTGAGTATAATTCCACAATGCTGGATGTTTTCCACGAGCTTGCTTAAGTGGCCATTATTCACGTGTGAGTCTTGGTGAAGAGTGTCAGCTAGCTATTTGACTATGGGGGTGATCGGGAGGTAGGGAAGCATCACAGCCAAACTGATCCTATTTTCTCGGGTTACGTAGCCACAATACAAGGTTACAACTCAATTGTGTGTAATGTAAAAAGGTCAGGAGGAACGTTCCTGAATGAGTGTAAATAGAAAGTGAGCCAGTGGGCACGAGTTGGAAGGAGAACACAATATACTAGGGAAGACAGGTGCAGGAATAAAGTACTGTTGTTGTTCGTTTCCCATGTATGAATCTATTCTAACACAATATTAATATACTCAATGACCCGTAATTTGCAGTCAGTGGCGAAGCAAAGGCGTTCGATGCTGGCCCCGAAGTAAGCTTCCCACAAAGATCTCGTGATCTCTGTGGTGAGAAGTTCGGCTTTTCTGATGCATAATTGAAATCAACACGTTAATGGGGAATCCCTAACGCGAACTGCTGTGACGGCAACAAGCTGTCTAAGCAGCCAATCAAAATGCAGAATTCTCACAGACAGTGAACCAGGAAGTGGGGAAGCTCCTTTGATTCTAACTTTTTAAAAATGTTAGAGAGAGCAAAACAAAGATTGGGGTTCTCGCATGGGGAAAAGGCAAACTTAAAATAAAGATGAACAAACATAAACTTTTTTTTAAGTTTCTTAAAAATTTAAATTTTTATTAAAATGGATAAATTTGACACTCTACAAAATTAAAATTAGTTTTTCAGGGCCATAACCTTTGTTTAGCAGTCAATACACTGTTAAAACCCCAGTTACACCTAATCCAAAAGGGTGTAACTTTTAATGGGGTATTTAACAGCGGTGTTGCCACGGAAGAGCTGAAGTTTTCATCAGTTTACATGATTTGACAGATTACACTGATTGCTGGTTCTGGGCGGGGCAGCTGAGGGGTGGGGTGGTGGTGTGCACAGCGCAGCCTGTGGAGGAGCAGTGAATGACAGGCTGCAGCTTCAGGATTTCCGTGTTAGGCTGCACGTGCGTTAAACCCTGAAATTGCAGTTCGTTTCAAAGGCGAAATGACAGCGAACGCTGCCAGTTTGCCGACCGCAAGTTCCGGGCCATTATCCATATATTTGCACTTCGAGCAGGGGTAATTGAATAGTGATCAGATGTGGAACTCTGACCAATCTCATCCTCACCCCTCCCCCTGCCCCCACCCCCAACTCAGGGGCACTAAGTTCAATTCTAGGGCCCCTACTGCCACCCTGGCTCAGCTGACTTAGCACATGGTGGTACTCATACCCGGGACCTTCCTTGTCTGCATGGCTTAGCTACACATTAGATCAACTCGGTAAGCTATTAGGGGTGTTCATGTTTGGACTAGGAATGACTTGAGACATTTAGATTCTGTCATGGAAAAATGTGTAATATTGAGTCATCACATCAGTTAGATGCATTAGTGAGGTTTAAGCTCTCATTATTCATTTTTCATTTGTACTGAGGCACTGTCTTTGCTGCCAGGGCACAAGCAGAACAGCTGCACATCATTTTCATTGCAATGATGTAGTGTTCAAACAATGAGATATTTTCAAAGTGCAATGATGTGTTTCATTGAAAATTGTGTGATTGCATGATAGTATTTGGCAAACACAGTTTATAAAAATTAAAGACTGGATTGTCCTCTATCGTAAATGCAAAGTTTTCTCTGACTTTACTCTCAATCAGTGTAAAATTCCACAAATATTTTTGCCTTAACTAGCTAACCTTCAGCATAAATTGTATACAGTTACGTGTGTAATACTACTCAGTTTTACATTAATCGTACCAAATCTTCACAGCTCTCTGGCCATTTTTTGTCTCTGTAAAGATGATAATTCAGGTTCTACTATCTTTAAACAGAGGCTCTTAAAATGAATCACTGAGCAAATCTCCTTTGGATAATCTCTGGTCATTGCATTTGGAGTGGATTCACACAAGTCTGCTCTGTGCAAGGGATATCTTTCTCATTTATAGTAGAGGATCCAGTGGAAGAGCTCTGCAGAGAGGTCACATGCTCTATTGTGCATATGTTCTCCAAACATAATCTTAATCTTCACACTATGAGTGATTATCAGTTTATTGGACAACTTCTTTTGCACAAATTTAACAACAAGTGTGAAAAGGCCTCCTCTCCAAAATCAGGAGTTGCTATAGTTGGTACATTTCCCATATTTTTCTTTACTTCAACGCAGGATGAACTTATGACATCATAATGCATTCATCACCATTATAGTAATGATTTCTTTGCACTTTATAGGCAATGCTTATCAACATAATTTCGCAAATTAGGGGGAATTTTCAACCGTCAATGGAATGAAAATCGAGCACGTTTTACAACAGGCGGGCACTCCGCTCCGCCAGGTTGTCACCCAGGCGGCAAAGTTGAAAATTACCCCCATTATGTGTACAGGTTTGTTTTTACTCTCTTGGGTGAGTTACAGGAATTATTTATTAATTTAGCTTGCCCCCCATTTAAGCCAGCGATCAGACTGTTCAGGAGCTAAGCAAACCAGCTCAGGCCAACTGTTTAACGGTAACTGATCCCAAAGCAATAACTCGCGTTGCTGCCAAGTCACCAAGGGACCACTACCGCCATTACATTTAAGTGCAAGTGACAGTGGCATGAAAACGGGCTTAAATGCAAGAAAAGAGCGATCGCTGTTGATTTAAATGGGGGTGGAGCTATGATAATGACCTTTGAACTGTTTTCAGCGAGGGTAGTGGCAGTGCAGCACAGAAGTCCCAGGAAAATATGGGGTAGAATAATTAATGGCGTGCCACATACTTAATAATTTTTTCTTTCTGACGTGTCGTTCGTAGATGCACCATTACAATGGCGCAGGTCCCCAGGAAAATCTTTGGACTTGGCATCCCCTTGGCTGGCCACTCTTTGATTGAACTTTAGGACTTCTTCAGTGGGCCAGTGCCATTTAACTGAAGGGAAGTACATAGCTACAAGAATATATCGAATAGATTGCATCATATGTACTTAACAAACTGAATAAAAACAAACTTCTGTCATAAAACCAGTTGCAGAATCATTCTCTGTAGAATTCACTTAAAATTTCATACAAGTAAATGACAGACATAATACTATTTGGTATAATGGGCTTTGAAAAGAGTTTTTATTTCTTGATTGCTGATAACAAGGGGATAGAATCAGAAATTTACAGCACAGAAGGAGGTCATTCAGCCCATCTTGTCCGTGCCGGCCGACAAAGAGCTATCCACCCTAATCCCACTTTCCAGCACTTGGTCCGTATCCTTGTAGGTTATGACACTTCAAGTGCATATCCAAGTACTTTTTAAATGTGATGAGGGTCTCTGCCTCTACCACCCTTTCAGGCAGTGAGTTCCAGACCCCCACCATCCTCTGGGTGAAAACATTTCTCCTCAACTCCCCTCTAAACTTCCAACCAGTTACTTTAAATCTATGCCCCCTGGTTATTGACCCTTCTGCTAAGGGAAATAGTTCCTTCCTATCCACTCTATCTAGGCCCCTCATCATTTTATACACCTCAATTAGGTCTCCCCTCAGCCTCCTGTGTTCCAAAGAAAACAACCTGAGCCTTTCCAATCTTTCCTCCATAGCTAAAATTCTCCAGTCCAGGCAACATTCTCCTAAATCTCCTCTGTACCCTCTCTGGCACAATCACATCTTTCCTATAATGTGGTGACCAGAACTGCACACAGTACTCGAGCTGAGGCCTAACTAGCATTTTATACAGTTCAAGCATAACCTTCCTGCTCTTATATTCTATGCCTCGGTTAATAAAGGCAAGTATCCCGTATGCCTTCTTAACCACCTTATCTACCTCTCCTGCTACCTTCAGGGATCTGTGGACATGCACTCCAAGGTCCCTCTGTTCCTCTGCATTTATCAGTGTCCTACCATTTATTGTGTATTCCTTGCTTTGTTAGCCCTCCCCAAATGCATTACCTCGCATTTGTCCAGATTGAATTCCATTTGCCACTGTTCTGCCCACCTGACCAGTCCATTGATATCTTCCTGCAGTCTGCAGCTTTCTTCTTCATTATCTACCACACGGCCAATTTTTGTATCGTCTGCAAACTTCTTAATCGTACCCCCTACATTCAAGTCTAAATCACTGATATATGTCACAAAAAACAAGGGACCTAGTACTGAACCCTGTGGAACCCCACTGGAAACAGCCTTCCAGTCACAAAACGCCCATCGACCTTAACCTTTTACTTTTGTGACCAGTCTGCCATGTGGGACCTTATCAAAAGCCTTGCTAAAATCCATATACACTACATCAAACGCACAGCCCTCATCAACCCTCCTTGTTACCTCCTCAAAAAATTCAATCAAGTTAGTCAGACATGACCACCCCTGAACAAATCCATGCTGACTGTCCTTGATTAATCCGTGTCTTTCTAAATGAAGATTTATCCTGTCCCTCAGAATTTTTTCCAATAATTTTCCCACCACCGAGGTTAGGCTGACTGGCCTGTAATTACTCGGACTATCCCTTTCTCCCTTTTTAAACAACGGTACCACGTTAGCAGTCCTCCAGTCCCCTGGCACCACACCTGTAGCCAGAGAGGATTGGATAATGATGGTCAAAGCCTCTGCTATTTCCTCTCTTACTTCTCTTAACAGTCTGGGATACATTTCATCCGGAACTGGGGATTTATCCACTTTCAAAGCTGCTAAGCCCCTTTATACTTCCTCTCTCACTATGTTTATTTCATTTAATATTTCACACTCCTCCTCCCTGATTGCAATGTCTGCATCGTCTCTCTCTTTTGTGAACACAGTCGCAAAGTATTCATTAAGGACCATACCCACGTCTTCTGCCTCCACACATAGATTACCTTCATGGTCTCTAATAGGCCCTACTCTTTCTTTAGTTATCCTCTTGCTCTTAATGTATTTATAAAACATCTTTGGGGTTTCCTTGATTTTACCTGCCAATATTTTTTCATGCTCTCTCTTTGCTTTCCTAATTTCCTTTTTAATTTCACTCCTGCACTTGCGATACTCCTCTCGGGTTTCTATGGTATTGAGCACTCAGGAACTGTCATAAGCCTCCCTTTTTTTCTTTATCTTACCCCTGTATGCCCCTTGACATCCAGCGGGCTCTGGATTTGTTAGAACCTGTTTAAAGAAAAAGGGTGGGACTAACATCAGAACATAAGCTGGCAGCACGCACCTAATCACGTGGGTGCAATTAACAGAGGAAATTGATCAGGGCCCCTCATTATCATGAATTAGGCGGGCTGCCAGTGAGGGTCCCGCTGTTGATTGGCAGCTCGCATAATCTGGGCTTCCCTGACGATATTTAAAGGCAGTCTGCACCTCTTAAAGGGGAGGTGCACTTCAGCTGCAGGCAACTGGAAGGCAATTCAGGACGTTACAGGCCAAGGAGAAGCTTCACGGGCCCCACACTTCTCAGATGCAGCTCTGGAGGTCTTGGTGGAGGATCAACAGGAGGAGTGATATCCTCCTTCCACCAAGCGGTAGAAAGGTATACCACCAACTGCTCAGCAGCAGTGGGCACAGGTGGCAGAACACGTCGGCACCAGGAGCATTGTCCCCAGGACATGGCAGCAATGTTGGTAGAAGTTCAACGACCTAACCAGGGTTGCTAATGTAAGACTCCCAACTCCACCTATCTAGCATCACCCTCTGCATAACCCTGCATTACCTGAAGTCCCAGCACTCACCTGATTACTAGCACTCTCCTCCATTCACTGCATCACAATTTACTCCACCTCCTTCTGCTCCTAGTGCCACACACCTCCTACTCTCCTCACATGTCTGCCACTCTTCATGCAACAGCACCACTATTGACATGCACATTCTCAAAGCATCTCACTAAACTAACACTAACACTCTCCTTTCTTGCAGGGAAAGCTGGCAAACAACAATAGAGAGGCAGCGAGGACCATTTGGTTCTCTCCCCAATTGAGGAGGAAGTACTGCAGATGGTGGGTATGGGGTGTAGCAAGTGACGAGGCGGGAGGACGCATCCTGCAGGGTTCTTGGCTACCTTACACTCTATCTCTTCTCATTGAAATCTAACCCTCACACACTGTGCATGAAAGAGCGGCTGCTTTCAGCAGTCACTCGTTTGTCTCTACTTATTCTTCACACTAGGTGCTAATCTTATCCCCCTCTTCGCTTTCAGGTCAACAAAATATAGAGTGCCTAGAGGCTGTGAAGATGACACAGTGTCACTCAACCTCACTTTAGCAAGCACCAGCTCAGAGTTTGACACTAGGCCTATTGTAGAGGACAGGCTAGAGGGGGGCTGCACTGGACAACTCACCAAGCACAGGAGGATGGCATGGGGATGGCACAGCCTAGGAAGCAGCTTGCTGAAGGGAGGGCTTGCATCTTATCCATGCAGTGGAAGGCTTGCATCTTATCCCTGCAGTAGAAGGCACACATGAAGATGTTGAGGGTACAGCATACATTCAAAGCGTGATCCCTATACACCAGGACCTTTTTAAGGGCACTGGGCAGCCTGCCAGCGAGCTTGCACACAATGGCACAGAGCATGGAGGAGTCCAGCTCTAGCTTGAGTGGGGTCGTCCAGCAATACAACAACAACAATAACTTGTATTTATCTAGCGTCTATAATGTAGTAAAACATCTAATAGGAGTGTTATCAAACAAAATTTGACACCGAATCACATACGGAGGTATTAGGACAGATAAAGAGGTAGGTTTTAAGGAGCATATTAAAGGAGGAAAGAGAGATGGAGAGGTTTAGGGAGGGAACTCCAGAGCTTAGGGCCTAGGCAGCTGAAAGCCCGGCCGCCAATGGTGGAGCGATTAAAATAGGGGATGTGCGAGAGGCCAGAATTGGTGGAGCACAGATATCTCTGAGGATTGTAGGGCTGGAGGAGGATGAAATGGCAACGGTTATTTGCAGGTGGATTCATTCTGAAATTGGCACTTGTGTTGCATAATATCGATAGCAATCACATGATGTGATGAATACATATACATACCTAATGACAGTGCCCTTTTAAATTGTTATCTCACCAATATTTGATACCAGTTAAAATTAATTCATTTCTGCTACAGCATCCATTTCACAAGGACTTTTAAAGATTTTTTTAAAAATGTATTCAAAACTTCCCGATATTGTAAAGTTGCTGTACAGTTTTGGTTTTTGATACCTTCCAGGGAAAACAATGGCACATTAAAGTTATTGGTACACTGAAGAGTCAACTGGGATCCACATGCTTCGACAGTCAACATAATTTGGTGGCATCGGTCAGGTTCAGCTGAGTTGGAGATTTCCAGGGTCCTGCTTGCATAGGGGGTCTCAGAGCTGGATTGTTGCACTATGTGGGGCATTTGACATTCTAGTTGAACACGAGAGAATCGTTGATAGCTTGCGATTTAATTCCCAGTTAACCTATTTTTAATACCTTGCAAGGCAGTCTGGATGTTGTTAGTGAGTGGAATAGTTCTTATTCTAATAAAAAGATCAACATTATGGCACGAATTTGCGGTTAGTGACAAAGCGACGGCGATTGCCGCTGACCTTGAAGAAAACTGTCGACAAAGATCTTGTGATCTCACAGACAGCAAACCAGGAAATAAAAAGCAGCTTTTATCATTTACTTCTTAAAATTTTTTACAGAGAGTAACATAAATATTGTTGCATACACATGAGGTTAAGTTCGAAGCTGAAATATCATAAACAAACTTTAAATAAAAAACAATATTTTTTATTTTAAAAATCTAGTAATTTTTATCATATGGAGAAATTTAACATTACATAAATATAAAATTAGATTTTCAGGGCCAGAATAGTTGTTCTGTAGTCAATACGCTGTTAAAACCCCACTTACACCTATTTCAACAAGGCTTAACTTTTTATGGGGTGTTTAATAGCGATATTAGAGCAGAAAAGGGGACATTTTCGTCCATTCAAGTGATTTCACTGATTGCCGGCTATGTTCCACAGCGCAGCCTGTGGCGGAGCAGGGAATGACTGACCACAACTTCAGGATTTCCGTGTTTATCTGTGCATGCACGAAATCCTGAAGTTACGGTCAGTTTCAGAAGGGTAATGTTGGCAAACGCTGACAGTTTCGCCGTCATTACCACTGCAAAATCCGGGCCACGTCTTTTTTTCATCATTCCACCAGGTATAAACCAGTTATTCCACCTCCACACTGAACTCATTAATTTAAGTGGTTTATAACTAAATCATAGTGGTACAGCAACTTTGCATCATGGAGTTTAAAGTTGTCTCTGTCCATGTAGTTCCCACAAGATAAACCACATGCGACCTCAATCTTTTTTTAAAAAGAGTGTGGGCGAAATTGGGCGCTGTAGCGCCCCTTTTTTGGGTGCTACGAGGCCTCTTAAACTAACCAGATGGTGTCTGTGATGTGTGCGTACACTTCCAATGGGAAGTGCGCCGATGCCATATTTGTAATGGGGTTAGCACACGCGCAGCTAACGACCGCCGGCAGCATACAGAGTAGGTAAGTCATGACGTAAATCTGATTAGATGCCAGCGCTGCCATTGTGGAGCTCCACGCTCCAGCCTACGCCCTCTCTTAACCTCCCACAGCTGAACATGCATGAAGGACCCTCGCCAGTGCTATTTAAAGGGATCATCAACTACTTACAGGTTAGTTGCTGATTATTTCTTCTGGCTGTTTCTGCAATTCTACCCATTTTGGGTACTTTTCCATACTTGTTTAAAGTTTCAGTAGTTTACAGGGTGTGGTCTGGCTGGTGCTGAAATACTTTTTTGGTGATTTAAAGGCTTGTGCACAAACCAATTGCTTCCAGACATGGATGGCCTTGTAGGGCTTCCTCTTGGCATTGAGCATGACTGGGAGAATGAACAGAGGCCGCGCAGAGCAGGACAAGCTGCTAGAAGAGGGAGGAGGATGTGGAGAAGGGCTCTCAGCAGGAGGCCATATCCGCAGTGGGTCGTCAGGGAGCAGATCTGTTGGAGAACAGATTGCTGGAGTGCTGTGACACCCTGGAAGACCCTTTACACACTGGTATCCAGAACCATGATGGCAGCAGTCTGAGCTTCCTGGCAGCAAGTCTGAGCTTCCACTGCAGTACTCAGACATTGGGTGGATGCTACTTGTGCTGCAATGGAAGCTGAGACATCGGCTATCAGACGCTGCATCATGGTTGGTTCCATAGCTGTGCTGCTGGAGGTGGCCACCTGTTCCACGTTGAAAAGGATGGGATCTGCGCAAAGCCCTTTGCCAAGTTGATGCCGGACTCCTCCATGCTCCTTGACATTGAATGCAGGCTTTCCAGTACACCAAGCATTTGGGTGGGTACACCCATCAGCCTTCTTCTGTAGCCTGGCCCATCAAAGTCATCATCTGAGTCCTCTGTAGCAGAACTATTGTGTGACCTTACCCTCCGGCGACCTGGCACCTGCACTATGCTTTTCCTCTGCCCTGGCTGCAGCGCACTTGTGCTCGGTATCTCATCATGTGCAGTTGCTGCCTCTATGCTATCCTGTAAAATACCAGCAGTATCAGTATCTGAGCTGGCGACTGTGAAATCGAGTGATGGTGTTTCTTGCTCTTCCTCCACTGCCTGGGCAGGTTACAGTTCTTGGCTATCTTAAAAGAAAAAGGGACAAAGGTAGGGTTGTTGTGAGGGGAGAGGAGAAAGTAAGAAGTGCATGCTTACACCATCAGCAGCTTTTCAGTCAGAAGAGATTGTAGGATGAGAGAGAAGTGGGATGAGAGAAGGAGGATTAGGTGTGCGGATACCCTCCTCTTCAATCACTGCAGTCCCGCTGGTGGCCACGGCCTCAGCAATGTCCCTTCCCATAATGGCCAAGACCGTCTCCTCCAAGGGGGTTAGAACATGCTGGCACACTTCCCCCCCCCTCTGGTTAGTTCCTACTGCCTCCAGTTGTGCGCCACCTTCTCCTGCAAGAGAGAGGGAAGTGTGTCAGTGAGTGTCATGCACTCTGTTTGGGTGATGTGGCTGTCATGGTTGAATTGCTGCTAGATTGTGCAAACTGTGAGATGTGGATTTGAGGTTTGCAACAGTGCTAAGTGTGTGAGGGTGAGGTGAAGCATATGAATGTTGAGTATGAGTACTGATCGATAGAGATTGTTGGTACATGAGTGATGGGGGTGTGGTGAATTGAGCAGTGGCTAAGGCTAGTGGTGCAGTTGGTAGGACATGGCATTTGAAGATGCATTCACTGACCTTGACCACTTGTGTGAGATCATTAAACAACTTCTTGCACTGCACCTATGGAGCTATACTCCTGGCATTGACCTCGATGGCTATCTTTTGGCACCGCCTTTTGAGCAAGTGCCTGAAGGGCCTCCTGCCCCGCTGAGGATACAAGACATCTCTCCTCCTTTCCACCTCTTCAACCAAAACCTCTAGTGTAGCGTCCGAAAACCTTGGAGCCCGCGCTTTCCCATGGTCAGCAGCCCATGATTGTTGCAAGGCACATTATTCCCAATTATCTCAACACCTCCAGCAGCCACAATGCACCTCACCTTTAAGAGGTGCAGGCTAACTTTAAATAGTGCAGGTTAGCTTTCAGTACTGCTAGGCACTCATGATATTGGGCCGCCAGCTGATGCGTGCAGCAAATGAACAGCACGGGTAGCGCTGGCTGCACGCAGAAGTCCTGGTAATGTGCAGGCAAGACGAAGTTGGCGTCCTGCCTGCATTTCAATAAACGGGCGCAGTTTACTCGCGCATCGCGATCCCTGTGCCCGTTTTCGGGGGCTATCCAATTTAATGCCCAGTAACTCTCAAAACTGGTCAACTTGGATGTAAACAAGATAAACAAGTGGGACTTATGATTGAGGGAAAAATAAGCCTCTAGTGAGTTGAGCACTATTGTTTAAAGTGTCTTGCTTTTGAAAGAGCCCAAAGTGTGAAAAAACTTAAGTTTTTCAGCATGCTATAGATGAGTGCAATTGCCATCCAAAACTAAAATATTATTTACAAACTGCAAATCCAAAAGCTTTCGTACAAGATACCTTTTAGTACAGTAGCCTTGGTAACAGTGAGAGCAACACTAGAAAAATCAAGTACTTAAAAAAAAAATTAGCGATTTGCAAAGAACAAAGGCAGCCAAATATATCCTTAGCTTCACTTGTGCTGGAGTCAAGAGATTCGGATTGGTGATTTTCAGTTCAATGCAGCATCTTGTTGACAGTTTGGTGGAAATTTACCGCAGTATATCTTCGTGAATCCCATAATTGACCTCTTAGATGGCTGATTGGGTTAGTGCCATATTTGATGTGGCACTGAGTCTTATGCAACAAAAAAATTGGTATTGGTTTGTATGGAATCAGTCATTCTCAGTCGGTAATGTGACCAGTTGCTACAGGATTGTTGCTTCTAATTCATATTCTGTGACCCCACTGAAGCTGTCTTTGTGTGGGTCCCTGGGTTATGGCGATGATGCCATCACATTTGAATAGCTCACTCACAGTTGTTGGGTAAGGCTCACACATGTAGAAGGGACACATGAATGTGGTACTGTAGGGTTGTCACCACTTCTAGAACCATACTTTGACATGATTCACTTGCCTTAAGGAGAGGAGAGGTAAGGGAAGAAAATCTGAGGAAGTATTGGAATCAAAAGAAAGAAAACAAGACATGCAATTTTCCACATGTTTGATCTATGTACTTAATCAAAGGTATTTTTAAAATCAATAACATTTGCTACAATGGGAATCTGAAATCAAAGTCATTTTTTGACAAGCAGGTGCAGACTGAAAATTTAGCTGATGCTGAAACATTGTTGCCAGACACTGGGCTGTTTTTTAAACAGCTTGTCAACAGCAGTTATTATTCTCAGGAAAATCATTTTGCAAAAGGCTTTACTAGGAATTGACAAACGTGATTCCCTGATAGGTTTTGCCAAGTGATTTATTGCCTTTTTGGCATGGGAATAATGACACTTTGGTGCTCATCATTCTGGATTCATTCAGTGCACCAAATACTGACAGAGAGACCTGATATGGACATTGGGCAATGCTCTTAGCATCATCCTTCAAAATATTCTGTGCATCTCCCACATCAAAGAGCTTCCTTCTTTTCATGTGTTTCAATACATTATTGCTTCTCTTTATGATGGGCTGAGGTCAATATTTAATTTCATATCTAATACTTTAGCTGTAACTTGGCATTTTAGGTGGATTGTACTCAGTAGCTCATTGTATAATGGCCCAGAAATTAGGCTTCCTGGCTTCCCGCGGGTGCAAGGATCCCGCGCGCACCTACCTACCGCGCCTGCCGTTGACCTCTGGGCCCACGGGGACTTCAGCTCCTGGGCCTCCTGCAGCTGCCGGCGCGCAGTGCGTGCGTGTCCCAGGGGCGTAGTTAGTGCGATGCGTCCCCTGGGATCACGTGGGCCATGGAGAGCCAATGGCAGCAGACCATCTTTCATTCATAGATTTGACAGGACCTGTCAAATCTATGAATTGAAATCGGCCCCAAAACAACACCTAAACTTCAAATAAATTTTTAAAAAACCATCACATTTTTAAAATAACTATAAGTTAAATAAATTAACTACTTTAAACAAAAATTAAAATTTTTGAAAAAATTAAAATACTTTTTAAAAGTGATAAAAATAAACTTACCTTTCTTTAAAGTATCTAAAAAAGATAAACCTGTTGAAAATTTTTTTAAATTGTATTTAATTAACCACTTACCTTGTTGAAAACGGGTCTTGCGCCTCCTTTTTAAAAGCGCAGCTTCTTCACTACTTACCCTCCCGGAGAAACCTGAAAAAAACCCTAAGTTTGCTTCGTGCGCACAGCCTCTCCCGCGCACGCGGTTCACCTCTGAACCGCTCCCTTCACGAGACCGGAAGTTCCGGTTTTCCGCGCATGCGCAGTGCATGCAGGAAACCGGCACTTCAAGAGGCCTTACGGGTGAGTACACAGTGCGTACTCACCCGGCAAGTGCCGAATTTTTGGCCCAACAAGATACTTCAATCATCAACACCAAAAATTGTGTTCTTGTTTGGAATGAGGCAAAAGTTTCCCCCCCACCTCCCCGGAGAGAAAAATTTAATTAATTTTAACATTACTTCTGGCTACTATGAATTGCAGCTGCTTCCAAATATTGTTCTGTATGATCTACCAAGTCTGTTTTACATTAGACTTATTGGGAAACTCTTTAAAATTTGCTTTGCAGTTTCATGGCAGTTATACTGCAGTCAGTGCAAATTCATACGACTACTTTTTTTCAACGTGGTGTCATACTGCTTGGGTAAATTCAGAAGTCGCACAACACCAGGTTGTAGTCCAACAGTTTTATTTGAAATTACGAGCTTTCGGAGCGCTGCTCCTTCGTCAGGTAACTAGTTTGAAGAGCGAATGGAGCACTGAAGTATATTGGTAGAGTTGAGCACGATATGCTTAAAGAAATTCAAACTACTTGAAGAGATTAGAGTTTATCACAATGCTGCAATATTATGGGGTTTGATTCAGGAGGTCCATATAGAAAGAATCAGGAACTTAAAAATGACCTTGCAACTCCCTAGTCAGATCCATAGGCAATTCGACCTTGAAACTCAGCAACTTTCATTGCCTCTATCCTAGTTTGTACCTAAGCTGATTATATGCAATTTATATAGTCTGGAGTGCAAGCTTAGCTGTTTATAGTCGTGGGTGCAAAAATGAGAATTGCAACATCAGTTTCACTCGGAACTTAATTATCAGAACTCGGGCAATAACCAACTAGAATAATTTATAACTGAAGGAAATAAGTAACTAGATTTAAAAAAAAACAAAATGTCAATTAATATTTACCCTAATTGTAGTAAATAACACTCCATCGCAGTTTGTAGTGATATGTTAAGAGTAAGTTACAATCACATGCATATTTGTACGCATAGTGGACCCAATTGTTTTAATCCACTTTGTATCTATACAGCATGGTCCTATAAAACACATCATTTGCCAAGAAAAATAATGTTTAAGTTAACTGATTTTAGTAATAATACAAATTCTCATGTCATCACTCTTACTCTATTAGTGTAGAGTTGTTGGTCACAACCCACTGGCAGTTAACTTGAAAAAATGCTCAATTCATAGGTCAATGATTTGGATCTATAAATCTCTGTGCTGAGAAGTGCAGCATTTAACAAATGGGGAAAAAAAGACCAATAGCTTATTCAGTGATTTCATTGTATTCTGGGTTTATTGTATTTTATCCTTCTATTTGACACAGGCAAAAAATTTCAGTCCATGGCAAAGCCCAATTTATTTGTCATGAGACAGCATGTTTGATTATACTTTGTTCCAAGTATGCATTCTCAGTTTATCAAATAGTTCCACTAGATACATACAGGGTCCAACAATTTTTCATTCATTAATGTAATAATTAGAATCATAGAATGGTTACAGCACGGAAGAAGGCCCGTCGAGCCCATGCCGGCTCTCTGCAAGAGCACTTCAGCTTGTCCCACTCCCCCGCCCTTTCCCCGTAGCCCTGCAAATTTCTTTCCTTCATATACTTATCCAACTCCCTTTTGAAAGCCGTGATTGAATCTGCCTCCACCACCCTTTCAGGCTGTGCATTCCAGATCTTAAAACTTTTTTACGCAGCGAGTGGTTTTCTTAGGTCGCCTTTGGTTCTTTTGCCAATCACCTTAAATCTGTGTCCTCAGGTTCTCGACCCTTCTGCCAATGGGAACAGTTTCCCTCTATCTACTCTGTCCAGACCCCTCATGATTTTGAACACCTCTATCAAATCTCCTCTCAATCTTCTCTGCTCCAAGGAGAACAACTCCAGCTTCTCCAGTCTATCAATGTAACTGAAGTCCCTCATTCCTGGAATCATTCTCTCAAATCTTTTCTGCACCCTGTCTAAGGCCTTCACATCCTTCCTAAAGTGTGGTGCCCAGAATTGGACACAGTACTCCAGTTGGGGCCGAACCAGTGTTTTATACAGGTTCATCATACTTTCTACTCTTCTGTACTCTATACCTCTATTTATGAAGCCCAGGATCCTGTAAGCCTTTTTAACTGCTTTCTCAACCTGCCCTGCCACCTTCAACGATTTGTGCACACATACCCCCAGGTCTCTCTGTTCATGCACCCCCTTCAGGATTGTACCATTTAGTTTATATGTTCTCTCCTCATTCTTTCTACCATAATGTATCACTTCACACTTTTCTGCGTTAAATTTCATCTACCATGTGTCCGCCCATTTCACCAGCCTGTCAATGTCTTCCTGAAGTCTATTACTCTCCTCCTCACTGTTCACTATACTTCCAAGTTTTGTGTCATCTGCAAATTTTGAAATTGTGCCCTGTACACCCACATCCAAGTCATTAATATATATCAAGAAAAGCAGTGGTCCTAGAACCGACCCCTGAGGAGCATCACTGTATACCTTCCTCCAGTCCGAAAAACAACCGTTCGCCACTACTCTCTGTTTCCTATCACTTAGCCAATTCCGTATCCATGCTGCCACTGTCCCTTTTATTCCATGGGCTTCAACTTTGCTGGCAAGCCTATTATATGGCACGTTGTCGAACACCTTTTCGAAATCCATGTACACTACGGCAACTGCATTACCCTCATCAACCCTCTCTGTTACCTCATCAAAGAACTCAATCAAGTTAGTGAAACACGATTTGCGTTTAACAAATCCGTGTTGGCTTTCCTTAATTAAGCCACTTTTGTCCAAGTGACTGTTAATTTTGTCCCTGATTACTGTTTCTGAAAGCTTCCCCAATACCGAGGTCAAACTGACTGGCCTGTAGTTGCTGGGTTTATCTTTACACCCTTTTTTGAACAATGGTGTAGCATTTGCAATTCTCCAGTCCTCTGGCACCACCCCCGTATCTAAGAAGGATTGGAATATTATGGCCAGTACCTCCGTGATTTCCTCCCTCAATTCCCTCAGCATTCTAGGATGTATCCCATCTGATCCTGGTGACTTATTTCCTTTAAGTACAGCCAGCCTTTCTAATACCTCCTCTATCAATTTTTATCCTATCAAGTATCTCCACTACCTCCTCCTTTACTATGTCTATGGCAGCATCCTCTTCCTTGGTGAAGACAGATGCAAAGTACTCATTTAGTACCTCAGCCATACCCTCTGCCTCCATGCATAGGTCTCCTTTTTGGTCTCTAATCGGCCCCACCCCTCCTCTTATTACCCTTTTACTATTTATATGCCTATAGAAGACTTTTGGATTACCTTTTATGTTGGCTGCTGTTCTATTCTCATACCCTCTCTTTGTCCCTCTTATTTTCTTTTTCACTTCTCCTCTGACCTTTCTATATATAGCCTGATTCTCAGATGTATTTGCAACTTGACATCTGTCATACGCGCTCTTTTTCTGCTTCATTTTACTCGCTATCTCTTTTGTCATCCAGGGAGCCCTGACTTTAGTTGTCCTGCCTTTCCCCCTAGTGGGAATGTACCTCAACTGTACCTGAACTATTTCCTCTTTAAAGGCAGCCCATTGTTTTATTACAGTTTTGCCTGCCAATCTTTGATTCCAGTTTATCCGGGCCAGATCCGATCTCATCCCACTGAAATTGGCCTTCCCCCAGTTAAACATTTTTACTCTAGATTTTTCCCTGTCCTTTTCCATAGCTAATCTAAACTTTATGATACTATGATCACTGTTCCCTAAATGTTCACCTACTGACACTTGCTCCACTTGACCTACCTCATTCCCCTGAACCAGATCCAGCAATGCCTCCTCTCTCGTCGGGCCAGAAACATACTGATCAATAAAGTTCTCCTAAACACACTTCAGAACTTCTTCCCCTTCTCTGCCCTTAACACTATTACAATCCCAGTCTATATTAGATAGTTGAAGTCCCCCATTATTACTACTCTATAGTTCCTGCACCTCTCTGTAATTTCTCTGCAAATTTGCTCCTCCATATCTTTCCCACTATTTGGTGGTCTATAGATACATCTATAGTGTAATGGCCCCTCTATTATTTCTTAACTCCAGCCAGATTCTGTCCTTGACCCCTCCGGGACATCCTCCCTCTCCAGCACTGAAACATTCTCCTTGACCAATACTGACACACCACCTCCTATCTTTCCTGAACACTTTATAACCAAGAATATTTAATACCCAATCCTGCCCTTTTTTGAGCCAGGTCTCAGTTATTGTCACACCATCATATTCCCAGGTGGCTATTTGTGGCTGCAGCTCACTTACCTTGTTTACTACGCTTCGTGCATTCACATACATACACTGTAAACCCATCTTAGACCATCCTGTATTCTCTCTTAGTTTGACCCCCCCAATACCTTACTATTTCTTACTTTAGTGCTCTCTGCCTCTCCCAATCCTTTGAGCACTTTATTTCCCCTTTCTAATGTTACATCCTGGTGCCCATCCCCCTGCCAAATTAGCTTAAACCCTTCCCAACAGCACTAGCAAACCTCCCCGTGATATTGGTTCTGGCCCGGTCGAGGTGCAACCCGTCCAGCTTGTACAGGTCCCACCTCCCCAAGAACCGGTCCCAATGCCCCAGGAATCTAAAGCCCTCCCTCCTGCACCGTCTCTCCAGCCACACATTCATCTGCGCTATCCTCCTATTTCTATACTCACTTGCGTGTAGACCACGAGTAATCCGGAGATTACTACCTTTTGATGTCCTGCTTTTTAATCTCTTTCCTAGCTCCCTGAAATCTGCCTGCAGGACCTCATCCCTCTTTCTACCTATGTCAACCTCTGGCTGTTCACCCTCCCGCCTCAATGTTCTGCAGCCACTCGGTAACATCCTTGACCCTGGCACCAGGGAGGCAACATACCATCCTGGAGTCACGTCTTTGGCCGCAGAAATGCCTGTCTGCTCCCCTAACTATCTAATCCCCTACCACTATTGCTTTCCCACTCTTCTTCCTCCCCCCCACCGTACAGCTGAGCCACCCATCATGCTGCAGACTTGGCTCTGGCTGTACTCCCCAGAGGAACCATCGCCCTCACCAGTACTCAGAACCAAATACTGTTTGGAGAGCGCGATGCACTCTGGGGACTCCTGCACTACCTGCCTGGTCCTCCTCTTCTGGCTGGTGGTCACCCATTCCCTTTCTGCCTGCACACTCTTTATCTGCTGGGTGACCACTTCCTGAAACGTGCTATCCACGGAGCTCTCAGCCTCACGGATGCACTGCAGTGACGCCAGCTGCTGCTTAAGCTCCAAAACCCGAAGCTCGAGCTCCTCCAATTGAAGACACTTCCTGCACATGTGGTTGCCCAGGACATGGGAAGCGTCCTGGAGTCCCCACATGGCACAGGATGTGCATTCCACGGGACTGTGCTGCCTTGCCATGCCTCTACTTAATAGACTATTAACTAGAAACACTTATCAGCTACTCACCAAACAGTTCCTTCCCTGGTTGTGATGTCACTTTAGTTGTTGTTTTCGCTGGAGATACTCCGCCTCCTCGCTGCTGCCACTGCTCCAGTCTGCACTCTCTCTGTTGCATAAAGCTTTTAGTTACAGAGATAGTTTTTAGGACTATCTTTTGTGGAGAATTAATAAAGCCATGGAATACTAAAAAAGTTTTCACATTTCGATAAAACTGGACTTTTGCTCGAATATTTTAAAATCGTAAGGCACATTTTTAAGTTTGGGCATTGCTCTGTTTTAGAGCACTCCACTCGAGAACATAGATTCAAATTAATTGCAGACTGACGGGATGGAAGCTTCTCTTCCCTGATGGTTGTACGCTAGGCTGCATGGTGACAGGAGACAGCTGGAGACAATTTAACAAGGACAAATCTATATTCATAATACCAATCCTGGTAATAACTAAGATGACGGAAAAACTTGAAGGATTTTGCCAAGATGTAAGCTGGAGCATGGCCTCATACATTCTCCAACACCCCTGTTTTAGCAATTGTAGTTACTTCTTCATAGAAGGGATATAGTTCCAGGCAACATTATTATCTGGAGGAGGGTTATCTTAAGCTACAACATCTCTTGTGTTTCTGATCTAGCTTAAACACTTGCATCTTTTGTAGTGGTACTTTGCTCATTGTCCTGCAGATTTCTGACAGCCTGATCACATGTTACTGATGTAGAAGACAGACTGGACTAACCCATCTTTATTTGGTGAAGTGATCTTAATGACTTTGGTGTATGTTCGGTCCAGGAACAAGAGTTGGATTTTCCCTGCAACTTGCCCTATAGGGCTACAATATTCTATAACTGGTGTGTCGAGCAATATTTGCCTGACTGTGACAACCAAGTACAAACTTTCTTCAGGATTTGTAGAGTTCCTAGTGGTTGCGAATCTGTAGAATAAGACTGCTTTTTATTTGCCCTTAACTGGCATTCAAATTTCAGTTCCGATCTTATTCAATGATGGTATTATGACAGCTGATATGGGGAATAGACTATTTACACAGGTTTGTGCAGAGGGGATGGCCTGTTAGGTTGAGACGTATTAATGGTTCAAAGTAAAGAGAGGTGCAGAGATGCTATAACTTAAGCATCTCTGGAAAGCAGTTTCTGTTTCACAGGAGTAGTATACCTTTGGAGGGTCCCAGAAAAGTCCAGTTCCAGGCAATTCAAATGGGACAGAAAAGAAGAGCCCAGAACCTCAATGAGCCTGACCATCAGGTACTCCTGGATGAAATGTAGCAGAAGAGAGACAGACTAATGGGTGCATATGAGAGGAAACCTCAGGAAACTATGTCAAAAGCTATGAGGAATGAAGTGGTACTGGCACTGAGTGCCACCTCTCTTACCCCCCGGAACTGCAGACCATTGCAGGAATACGTTTAATGACCTGACCAGGGAAGGCAAGTAACAGACCAGTTACTTTTCCTTCTCTTTCTTGGGCACCATGGTTGACCATTCATATGAGACATCCTGCATAAGTCCTCCTTCTCACTGCATTGTGGATTCAGCGATTCATTGACTCTGTGTCTTGCATTATGTGTTGCCACTTAGATTCAAAAGAATGATTTGCATGCAGAGTTTTAAGAATCCTTCCACCATTTTAACAGGATGCTACCACCAGATCTATTATATCAGCTGTCTGATGCAACCTCAAATTCTTGCTTTCAACTAATACACTCAATCTTGTCGCAGGACAAACTTGCACACAATGCTTGTGAAAGGTAGGTGACTGGAGTGGGCATATCCGACATTAGAGAGCTGACCCCTTATGAAGAACAGGCGATAAAGCTGGTGAGGAGGCACTCTGCTTTGAATCCCTGTAAAGAAACTGACAACCAAAAGCTCCCTCACCCTTAACTCATTACTTAATGTGTAGGGGTTATGATCATCCATTCTTAGGTTATGCCGTCTTTCTTGCTGAACCATCATAATGATGGGGGCTGAGGAAGTTGAAGAGGAGAAAGGTAATGTAATGTGATGATGATGATGAGGAGGAGAAGAAAGCGCAAGCAGGAAGAAATTTCTCTCTTGTAGACTATAATGAAGATGATAATGATGATCGGACTAATAAGCTGTAGGCCACACAGGAAGCCCTGGAGCAAGATCCTTCCCCATGTTACTCTGTCCCAGTGATTTGCAGAGCATTAGGGAGTCAGAGGAGTGGGCAGTGGGTGTGGCTATGCCAGGTTTTTAGCAGAGGCTGTGGCGGCAGCTGTTTCCTTGGCTCAGGAATCATTGGACTCAGACCTCATGGATATGTGTCTGAAAAGAAGGATGTTTGAGCAACATCACACTGACATACAGGCACTGAGATCAGTGTTGAGAATGGACAGTAACTGATAGAATTGACACAGGATAGTGCATCCCTCATTTGCAGCAAACATCATGGAAGGTCTTGCTTCCTTGCAGGTATTAATGGAGTATATGGCTTTCATTGGAATCTGCAACATTCCCTCATCTCAAGTGGAGTGGACCAGTTGGTACCTCCTCTGCCATGGAAGCACAGACTGCAGCTCTGGAGGCAGAAGAAGACAGGATAGACAGAACCCTGCATACTGGCTTTCTGACACTTGGGTCTGGGGAAGAAGCAGCTGTGTCTCAGTTTTTTCAAATCTGATGGCAGCCATTAGATCCGCCATCTCATTGTTCAGTGGACAAATAGATCCAGGGCCTAATAGAATGGTGCTATGTGCAGTCCACCTGCTTTCTGCTGCTGTTTCCCAGGATAGCAGGACATGCCAGGCATCTCACCTATCCCCTCTGAGCACCACACAAGTGACTCATGAGAGGCAAGACCAGGCTATCAAGACAGTAGCTCCAGAGATGCAGCCCACATTTCCATGAGAGGAAGGCCACCTCACTGTACCACAAGAACAGCCAATCATCTCTCACAATAGTGACCCTCAGGTTGCACCTAGGGGAAGCGCTAAAATAGGAGAAAGAAGGGCACATTTAGACACCCAGAGGAAGCATGGTGTGAAGAAGAGGAGGGATGGCTTCTGTTGATGTTTGTTTTGGTGATTATACAAAAGTAGGTGCATTTGTTTCACACTCAATTATTCATGGAATAGGTTAGGAATTGTAAGGTCTGGTCGAGATAGAAAAGTTTGATGTGTTGTGAAGTTCCAAGGTGTGTTTTGAATGGAAAGATTTGTATTTGAACTGAAGATGGAGGTAATGGAATAGTGACAGTGGTGACAAGGTGAGACAGAATACTTTTTTAATTATTTGAGATCCGATGTCCCTTGCAGCTACTGCTGAAGAATCGTCTGAATGCCGGTGCTCCTGATGCTCCCCTCTAGGCTTCTCTGCCTCTAATGCAGTTAGGACACCTGTCCGGAAATCTCCATATCCAAGCCTTTTTGGATTGCACAATTGTGCAGGGCACAGCAAGCTACCACGATGCGCGATCAAAAGCGCTTCTTTTAAGGCCCTATAGTTCTTTCAATTACAACTCTTCGAAGTATATGCCTTGTTGTAGTGCTCCTTAGCTGCTGTTCTTGAAGCTCGGAGGGATCATGGTCTATGGTAACAGAGGGTACACTGTTACCAACTAGTCTTCTGCTTACTTCAGATTCTTCCTTTAAGAAATCAGGGAGGCCATCTATTGCACCCTGCACTTTGGCTTCTCAGTACCTTGATAAAGCTACATGGCTCCATCATACTGATACTTGGTCGTCATGCCAAGTTTAATGAATATCTCTGCTTTTCTAAAAATGGTGTCAGTATCCTGAAAAATGTATGCCCTGACAGTACCCTAGGTGATATTACACAGATTCCCTGCGGCAGCTTGAAATGAGCCATAAATGTTGAGTGCCGTAGAGTAACTTCTATTGCCAGAGGTAGAACTGTCAGGGTCGGTGATCTTGAATGCAGGACTTCATGCAGAAGGTGGCACAGTTCACCTGTAGCCTCTTTGGTGATGTGTACTTTTTTTGTGAAGAACTCCTCACTGAGGTCTCGTAAGATCTGGGTGGTCAATAAATTCGTTGAGAGGATAATACCCTATGGGGTACATTCTTCTTAAATGCTGCTTCACCCTCCTTTCCTCCATCTTGTACTGCTCCTCATCCATTAATAGCAAACAATGGAATGCTCAATGGGAATCCTATAATCTTGACTCATAACTTCTTACTTTGTGGGGGTTGAAAAAATTCCCAGTGGTGTTGCAAGTCCTCAGGCTGTCTGAGGCAAAACCAGATCTGTCCAGATACACAGCAAAAATTCCGCTCCAAAAGCTTTCTTGTAATTCCAGCAATCACTTTTTAAAGCATCTTTAGGCTAGAGTTTCCAAGGTAAAGCATTTCTGCCAGTATCAGTTTTATCTTGTGAATTACCCTTAGTGTAATTCACGTGTTATTCAGCACTTTTGGCCACTCTTATGCCATTCCAGATAATTTCCATATATTATAATGAGCTCCCAGCAGCAATGGCGTGCACATTGTCAGAAGGCTCCAGATCAGAAATGATTACGTAGCCTTCATGGCATGAAAACTTGACATAAATTGGATCCACTCCAATTTGCAAGCCTCAGAAAATACAAATATCTTTCTAGCATCAAAGAAATGCTGAAAAGTAGAGCAATTTCAGGAATCTAAATTTTAACTTCTAAGGGAACGAATGTATCAATTGTGGACTTTTCTGGGGATTTTTGGTAGAAATGATGGGGTTGTTTGAATATGAATCTTTTTCTGTGTTAGAAGAGTTTAGTTATCTGTTGATTTGATTTAAATTTGAATTTGTTTAAAAAATATATAAATTTTCAGCACAAAGGTGAGTGTGAAAATCAATAACCATTTGAAGTTTGGAATGAATCATATTTTGTTTCATTATACATTTTCCTCCCAATTTGTTTAACTACATTCATAGTCAATGATCTCTAGCTAGTTTTGTTTTTTGTGTAAAAGTTTATATTTTGCAAAGTTTGCCTAAAAGAATGAAATGGCAGTTCCAGTTTTGTGGCTTTTTTTAAGCAGTGTGTATTGATACCATGAATACCAAAGAAACAGGTGCCAGAGTAAGTGCAGCAGTTTCTTCTCACTTTCTATAGATGTATGCATTATAATCCAGTGAACCTCCGTGATTAATTTTGCCTTAAAATGATTGAACTGCACATTCAATCGAAGTGATGACACTTTAGTATGTAAAGCATATCTGAATGTTGGTGCCACTGTTTTATTTTGTTTCTGCAAAAATCTCCCTTCAAGCTAATGTGATCTGTGAAGATATTTATTTTGAACCTTTAATAGTTGGAAATGCAGGTCTTTCATTTGTAAGTTATTATTAGCTTTCATGTAATGCTAAAATGCTCTGTTTTGTCTGTAAGTATGGAGTCATTCAATGAAAACTACAAAGAGGAAATGTTATATTGAAATATCGTTATTGTCTAAAAGTTAGCACTGTCCATAATTTCAGAATAATATCCTGTAATAATTATTTTGTTTATTCTTTTCTGTATAAATTTCCTTGACACTGTGAGAAAAATCTGGTGAAGCCTAATGGACACTGTCAGTCTATGACAATGCCTATGAAGAATGCAGGGAAGTGCGATAATTACTCCAGGTCTGAGAACTAGTTGTGCATTTAATTGTATAAAAAAGAATTATTGTTCTGTGGCATGGAAAGGAAATAAATGTTTCCCTTTCTGCAGTAAATATTTATTTTATGTGTTCGCTGATGTTGGCAGGCCAGACACCAGGAAACATACATGGTGTCCTGCAATCTGATTAAGAGTCCAAGGACCCTGCTGCACTGTTGATTGTTAATTTCCTTGTTGTTACAATACATGTCCTATAAAGTGGAACTGACAGCAGGAAGAAATTTTGCTCTTTGAGGGGATGATCAAATCTCGAACCTTGAAAATTGATTGAAATTGCTGTGTGATAGAAAATAGTTTTTAAAGATAGACTTTAGGTTGTAATTTTTCATATCCCTTTCAAGGATGGGTGTGATGTCAAATCATATGGGGCAGATTGCTGAAATATTTTTTGTTCGTTGATGTTTATCTGAAGTGTATTTAAAAAAAAATGCAAATATTTTCCTGAATGAATTTTAATAGTGTATCGCCTGCAATAAAAATCTAATTAACAGATTTTATTTGTTACTTACTGCAATTTATGAATTCATACAATTCATATATAAATATACTAAAAATATTTGGTATGCCAATACATAGTGTGATATTCTGTTCATAAAAGTATGGCATGAAATATTCAAAGACTGCAAAAAAAATGATTTCAGGCACAGACATGATGGGCTGAATGGCCTCCTCCTTCTGTGCTTCTATGAAAGTAACTCGTAAAGAATGGCTGATACCAGTTCTACTAAAGGTTATAAACAGGTTTCCTGCATCGCTTCATCCCACCTGCCATTATTCACTGGCATATGGGCTCCTAATTTCTACTCGTGTCCCACCACTGCAGGGCCTTGCTGACCCCTTTTTTTTGCTGGTTGCCTGACTGCAACACTTGAAACTGGCAATTGGTAGCAAAAATATGTCAATTTTATTGTCTGGAGTAGCTGATGATTTTTGCTATAAACATACAAAACAGCGAGCTCACATAATATTTGTACATTTTAATTAACATGTCAGTACCTGCAGGATGATAAGTTGCTGGTTGAAGAAACTACAATTGACTTAGATGTGGACCCGAAGAATGGAGCAATCTGAAGCGCAAACTGAGTAGCTGCCTAGATATATCGCACCAGCCATTGTTGGATCTGGGGAACATTGACCAAATCAGCAAAGACTCTTGTAAATGAATGACTGAAATAAAACAATATCAAATCTTGTCACAGATGTTTTAGTTACCCGTCTCAGCTCTAATATTGTTTGCTTGTGCATAAATATATGGCTACATTTATTTTTCGGAGTTCGAGCAGAGTAAAATGGATTTCAATAGTGTACCAACAAAGAATATGGTTAATTCATACACAACACAATAAAACTGATACTTATAAAATGCATTTTAGAAATTGAAGAATCTAGAATTTTGATGCCATAATGGGAGAGTTGATTAGATAGGTATTGAACATTTAGTTTATCACTGGAGGAAAACAAACACTCAGTTCATTAGGCTTTATAGATTTTTGTTGTGACTGTCATTTGGCAATTAAGCATTAAGCAAAAAAGCATTCCAAAATATAAAAAATTTTAAGGATTTGTTTTGATATTCAAATCAAAAACCCCACTCAAAGTTCTGATACAGTTCCAAGCTTTTATGCAATTAAATTCCAAAATTATCCTCTCTTGTTTGTTGAGCTATATGTTAGATCATCCAACTAGGTGCACTTACAGAAAATTAGAGTAATTAGATTATTGAACAATAGATCCAAATAGAGCACTATTACAATTAATTAGCTATCTGAATTATGAGTGGCCAATCAACCCAGCTGGCTTTTAATTGGATTTATTGCTTTATTTATAATGGTGGCACAGGACATGAACTTTGGTCATGCATTTACATTTCCTTTTTGAATGTATGGTCTACTGTAGAAAGACATGCAACGTATGTGGGGACATTTCCTTGTGGTTATTTGTTGATTGGATATGGCATTCTTAATCATACAAAATCAGTGGTATCAGCCATCTCATAGACTGAGCAGAGGGTTGTTTAATTTCAAAACATCTAGGTAATTTACTTCCTGTGTTGAAATTGCTGCCTGTGTTTATGTACTCCACTCACAGTGGATTGGAATAATTGTGGGAAGGGGTTTAGGATGTGGAGATAGCCAGTGACATGTGCTGTAGCATATTTAAAAGTACAAATAAATGGATGTACTTCCTGGCAAACATACAGAAGTATGTCTCGCTCACAGTGGAAGGAAATGGACTATTCATTAGAAACAATGGGGGAAAATTTAATGGAGGTATTTCAAGTTGCATATTTTTATTTATATTAAAATTGAAACAAAACTATATCTAAATTTCATGTTGGTTTGATGAAGCCTGTTTCCAAGTATGCTTTTCTAAAAGTCACTAAATTAAGCATTCAGACCTTTTAAAGCTGGAGTTCCTGATCTATGGAAATTACATAACTTAACAGATATATTGGGACAAATGCAGAACAGAAGTAGGAAAATGAAAAATGTACTGATCTTAGAGTTTAGCACTGTTATGTTTCTTGCTCATTTAAAACAAATTGCTGCTCAGATTCTTGGGGAAAGTATACAGGCCCGGATTTTGCGGTCGGCAGCGTAACTAAGGATTACGCCGCTCGTATCCGAATCAAATGTGCACTTACCTGCTGGGAACCCTCCTCCGAGAAGTTGCTCTCAGACGCTGCGTCGCAAAGGGTAGCGTAGTGGCCCACAGATCCCAGGGGCGCACCGTGTGTGTCAGCGTACCTGGGATCATGTGGGCCTGTGCTCCAAACAGCAAACAGAAGGTGTCTCATTATTACTATTAGACATCGTAGGGCTATTCTTCATTTATACTTCAGTACTTCAAAAATATACTTAAATTTGTGATTTTGGGGTTTGGGTGTGTGCAGAATGCATTGTTACTTTGTAAGTCATCTATATTTTCATTTTTTTCCTCCCAGCAAACCATATTAGAAACCTGAGAATAATGCTTTCTTCAAAAATCTATTGGAAGACAGTTTTTTTACTTTTCATGGACAATAAATATAACTAATAATCCTGTGGGTCATATGTAAATGCTTCCATTTCCGGCCTCACAATCTCAAAGATAGCAGCCTCACTCGGAACACCATCTACCTGATGGTAAGTTTGAAAGACTGGTTTGTAGTTTAAGCTTATAAAATTAAATAGATACTTGGATTTGTCAGGAGGTATCCCCTATTGCTGTAAAATTTTCATGCATAATTGCTGGGCAGTTGGTGGGCAATAAGCCCAACTCGGCACCAACAATTAAGATTTCAATGTCTGAGTGGATGATCTGTCAAGTCGGAACTTGCTGTCCATTTCAAAGGCGGTATGATGGCGTTGTGAGAGTACGCCGTCATACTGACCACAAATTCTGCTCCACAATGATCCTTTTTCTCAGATAATTTCAGCGGTTGGTTTTAAATCATGGAGGCATAATTGGAGATTGGGTTCAGTTGAGCTCAATGCCAGTGTGGATAGAAGAGACTGAGAAACAAGGAGCATGAGAAAAGCAAAACTAAGGAATGACAATTACATTTTCAATGTTTCACTTGCACATCCTCCTGGGATTACAATGAAAAGCAATTTTAGCGTTTTGAAACCATCGGCCCCGAATGGGCCCTGGTTAGAGCTGGGCGAATTATCCACACGGGACCAGAAAACGGGGCAAAACCAAGTTTTGCTGGGATTCCACCCTGTGATTTGCATTCTGCCATTTTCCTGTGGGTGGCGGGTACGGGTGGATCTTCCATCGATGTTCCCCTTGCCCCCTACGTCAAGAGAGCATGACTGGAAGAAATCCCGGGGTACTCTGGGAATTCTGTCTGGTATACCCTCGGTAGGCCTCAGCAAACTTTTGTGAGCTGAGAGGTGATATGAGTCTCACTCAGGCCTCACAAGAGGCCAGAACATCCTTCAACAATTTATTGATCTTGAAGGGGATCAATTAATCTCAACACTGGCTCCTTTTGGAGGTGAAGAGCCCCTTACCTTTATTAAAGTTGGGCCCTTCTTGGCCTCGCTTCTGTTCTTGAAGTGTTGCCATATTGGTTCAAGTTTGCTGGTTACTCATTGAGGCAGGTGCCTGCTCCACATACAGTAATTAACTTGTCCCTGTAATTTGGGATTAGGCCTGGGCCTGCCTGCTTGGTTGGACTTGCAGGGTGTTCTGCCACTCTTCTGCCAGTTGAGCGATGCTACCAGACATTCAAGCCCATGCTGACCTAAAAGATAAATGTTGTTGAACATTCAGAGGCACACTGCCCCTTTGGTGTTGTTTAATGCTAAAGATCTGACCCTACCAACACTAAACATACAGGCCTAGAATTTTGGGCACGTCCATATTTTGGGCGCATAGGAATAAATCCCTAGACCTGAATGGTGAGGCCCGAGGCACCCCAATAGTGGGCCTTGGGCCTCATTTACACTGCCGGCGAACTGCCTAAAGCATCAGGCTGGTTGCAGGCAAAGCACAATTGAAGATCAGCTGCTGCCAGCATCAAGGAGCCCTGGTAAAACTGAAGTCAATGGGAATCGGGGTGGCGGGGGGGGGGAACGCTCCACTGGCTGGAGTCATACCTAGCACAAAGGAAGATGGTTGTGGTGGTTGAAGGTCAATCATCACAGCCCCAGGACATCGCTGCAGGAGTTCCTCAGGGCAGTGTCCTAGGCCCAACCATCTTCAGCTGCTTCATCAATGACCTTCCCTCCAACATAAGGTCAGAAATGGGGATGTTCGCTGATGACTGCACAGTGTTCAGTGCCATTCACAGCTCCTCAGATAATGAAGCAGCCCATGCCCGCATGCAACAAGACCTGGACGACGTTCAGGCTTGGGCTGATAAATGGCAAGTAAAATTCGCGCCACAGAAGTGCCAGGCAATGACTATCTCCAACAAGCGAGAGTCTAACCACCTCCCCTTGACATTCAACAGCATTACCATCGCCGAATCCCCCACCATCAACATCCTGGGGGTCACCATTGAGCAGGAACTTAACTGGACCAGCCACATAAACACTGTGGCAACAAGAGCAGGTCAGAGGCTAGGTATTCTGCAGTGAGTGTCTCACCTCCTGACTCCCCAAAGCCTTTCCACCATCTACAAGGCACAAGTAAGGAGTGTGATGGAATACTCTCCACTTGCCTGGATGAGTGCAGCTCCAACAACACTCAAGAAGCTCGACACCACCCAGGACAAAGCAGCCCGCTTGATTGGCACCCCATCCACCACCTTAAACATTCACACCCTCCACCACCGACGTACCGTGGCTGCAGTGTGTACCATCTACAAGATGCACTGCAGCAACTCGCCAAGGCTTCTTCAGCAGCACCTCCCAAACCCGCGACCTCTTCCACCTAGAAGGACAAGGACAGCAGGCGCATGGGAACACCACCACCTCCAAGTTCCCCTCCAAGTCACACACCATCCTGACTTAGAAGTATATCGCCGATCCTTCATCGTCGCTGGGTCAAAATCCTGGAACTCCCTACCTAACAGCACTGTGGGAGTACCTTCACCACACGGTCTGCAGCGGTTCAAGAAGGCGGCTCACCACCACCTTCTCGAGGGCAATTAGGGATGGGCAATAAATGCTGGCCTTACCAGCGACGCCCACATCCCATAAACGAATAAAAAAAGTAACAGTCCTCATGTAAGGGCGCGAAGAGGTCGAAGCGGGGGGGGGTTGCGGTGGCAGTTGGCATGGGGAGTGGGGGGAAAACAGCAGCGATTACCAAGGGGTGGGGGGGTAATGGCAGTCGGCTGCGGCACTCCCAGCTCCACATTCATGTAGGTATTTTTAAATAAAACTTAGCTTGTTGGTTGTGGCCTAACTGGCAGCTTTGTTTAAGGGATGCCTGTTAGGTCGCTTGTTGACCTGGTTTTCTTGAGTGCAGCAGTTGCCAGCAACCTCTTACTAACTAATCTTACAGTGGGGGCCTCAAACCGGTGTGAGACCCCTTATCTGCATATGCAAAATGCCTAATGCCTGTTTCAGACGTGGGCACTTCATGCCGATCTTTTGGCCTTTACCAATATGGTGGGCGGCGCACTTCCAGTTTGTAATGAGCGTGTGTTCCCTGCCCGCCATATTGGCGGCTTAGGAGGCAGCTTAGCGCCTGAAAAATGGATGCTACGCGGCTGAATTTCTAGGCCCCCGTACCTCTGGCCATAGATGAAAATGTCAATGCTAAAACAAGAATTATTTTGTTTAACGTATCATTAGTGATAAAAGGAAAGAAAGTATAGAAAGTGAGGTTTACCTGGTTCAAATTATTTGAGGGTTGAGGGGACACAGCATAAGGAGTGTTTGAGTGCACTTCTAGATTGGTTTCCCTGTGAACTGCCTTGAGTTTACTACCCTCCTAACTGAAGAAAATAGCATGGGTAAACTGGTCTTGGGGAAAATGTTTATCTTCCAGTCGTTTTCCTGTGATTACTACTATTTTTCACCAACTGCTTAACATATTATTCTATTTTTCCTTGTAAATAAAACCATCATTTGTAAGGTTCATGCTCTGCAAGCCTAAAATGCCAAAATAAACCTAATAATATGTGAGGATTAAACTAAGGAAGTCAATGGCTTGGATAAATAACAATGAGATTTAAATAGAGGACTGAAAAGATTTACCACCAAAATGTTATAGATTTCACCATAAAATTTATGTGACTGTTTGATTTCCAGTCACTACAGGTCACATTGAATCATTGGATATTTAGAGTTCTGTAACTTGCACTTCATCTTTCATTTTGGAGAGGGATTTTCAATAATATGACAGCATGGCTTTATTGATCAATGAATCAATACCTTTTAATAATTTGATGTCTTATAAACAATTCATTTGTGGCATGAAAGGGATCACTACGATTAAATTAAAATGCTATAAGAAGGATTTTCCAAAAACAAACCAAAGATATCT
Source organism: Squalus acanthias (assembly GCA_030390025.1). Taxonomy (NCBI): domain Eukaryota; kingdom Metazoa; phylum Chordata; class Chondrichthyes; order Squaliformes; family Squalidae; genus Squalus; species Squalus acanthias. The sequence continues at coordinate 54,735,897 of CM059429.1, forward strand.
GACATACTTGAGAGATTAATTTTGGACTCTTTTAGAGACTGAGACAATTTATTTCTTAGCTTGCACAAGAAAAACTTGCATTTATTACAGCACTCGTCATGTGGAGGAAGATGCTTCGGAGGAGAAATAGACGGTGGTTAGCGATCATGGAGAAAGGAGAGGGTAATAGAGAGAGTCTGACTGACAACTGAAGGCACAATTGAAGACGAGGTTTTGAGGAGGTTTCTGTAAGCAGTGAGAGAAGTACCTGGATGGAGAAATCCAGAGTGTAGCTGTATGGTGTTTGAAAAAGCACCCAGCAATCATGGAATGGTCAGAGTTAGGCATGAGGAAAAGTACGATGTTTGAGGAGTGGAGGGTGAATGCAATGATGAAAGGCGAAAGGGCGTGGGGAGATTTGAAAACTAAGACAAGAACTTGGAAATTGACATGCTGAGGCACAGAGCGACACTGGAGTTTGGAGAAGATGGGGTGATGGGAATGTGGAATTTAGTACAGGTGAGGATGCAAACAGCAGTGTTTTGATGCACAGACTATAATAATAAAAATCCAGACATGCTTTTTAATATTTCAGATTGCTAATGAGGTATTTTAAATACATATAACCAAAACATGCTTGTAAAACCACAAAATGATTACCATCTTTCCTTTATGAAACCATAGAAAACGCTACAGAAAAAAAGCACATTTAACTGGATCTCGTCTCGGTCCAATTTTTTATTTTTTGTAACAAGAAGTAAACTAAAGGATTATTCTTTAATAGTGTAATGTTTTGGAGGTTGAATGGATATATTTTAAGTTGTAGAAGATGTACTTTGCTGTACTTTATTAAAAAAAAATGCAAATTACATCTATGTTATTTATTATCAGATTCCTACTTAAAAATGCAAAGCAAGAAAAATGCTTACAGTTTAAACAAATTTTAAATTCTCCTGTGTATCAAATCAAAGCGAACAAAGGAAAAGCTTCAAGGAAATCGGATTGAATTTAGAAAAAGGAATCTGGGATTACTTGCGATAAATAAAGTCACAGTGTCATGTAATCCAGGAATGAAAGTAATTAAGTGTCACCTGTCTTGCCAGGTATCAGGTTTGGTGGTGTGATTGGAAATTCGTTCGGCTTACTTATGATTTATTTTGTGGTTCTATCTGCCTGGATAACCTAATTATGAGTTCAAGGTGTGCTCATTCTACCTCTCATTATTCCAGTTTTACTAAGTTTCAGTTTGAATAAGATACACCGCAGTGGGGTGCCTCATTAAACATAAATCCCTGGTCAGCCTATTGCGTGAGATTAGTTACATTAATTTAACAATCACCTTTCTGGACAAAAATCAAATTAGACTCTTGAAAAATAGCAAGTCAGGCTAACAAATAGCTTAATCCAGTTCAGAGCTACCTTTACTAATTAATTTAGTTAAGGCATTGGAACGGTGCATGACATGAATCGGACTAATTTGTTTTGCGCTCAAGTAAAATGAATACTTTACTTTTCATGAGTAAATGGGGTCCGGGAACTGACTCATTGATTAAATAATTAAACATTTGACACTATTAGAAAAAATAATTAAAAAGGATTAAATAAATTGTCATCAAGTTCACCTCGCTTATTAGGAATACTCATATCATTACCTGCAGCTAAGTGTGCAGTATACTTTTAAAGATATGGAAAGCAAGCGAGGCAATTTGGGCAAGTAAATATGGAAGAGTACTTCCCACAGTTTACAGGAATTAATGTAATGGAGATAATAAAAAATGAATTGATGAAAACATTGATCAGTTAGCAGAAGTGATTGTATTGTGGTATCCTGAAGTGATATTTAGATTGGACTCTTGCGCCCAAGAGACAGTGCAACTCAGTGGACTTCTATTTCATTGCCTTGTCATTGATCTAAGACAGCATAATTGGTCATCAGTTTTATCATTGGATCTCGCAGCAGTTGATTTATTAATGATCCACTAAACCCAAAAATGGCCAGGTGGATTCGCAGCTGGTTGTAGCTGTTGACTCAGAATGACTTGCAGATCATTTTTCCTGCTTTATGTTGGGAGCTGTGTCTTTGGTAACATAAAAGTACACATTGGCTACCAACGTTTCAGATCACAGAAAAATTTGATCTTCATCTCATTTACCTTGCTCACTATTAAGTAACTAATTTTGACAGGGCAAAGGTCCTAATACTTGTTTCAGGCATGGACACTGCATGCTGATTTTTTTTGGCCTTTACCAATATGGCGGACCACGCACTTCTATCTCCCGGAATAGTTTGTTTATTGGCCATTAAGATTGCACACAGATGAGACAACATTTATCACATTTTCCCCAGATCTGTTTTGTGTGTGCTCAAAACCAGTGTTAATTTGTGGAAGTTTAAATACAGGTGGTATGTCTTTCTCTTTCCATACTCAAAAGTATATATTTGAGTGGGTACACCATGGATATGAAATTTGGGCGGCGATAATGTCACTATACCTTGGTGACAACTGAGGTCAAAACATGGTAAAAATGAAGGCATGGTGCAGTAATGTTGATGTGTATTCTGTTCCTGCACACAGTAGGTTTAACCCTTGCAACTCTTTCCATACTCCAGTGGAAGAATGAAGGCAATTTGATGCTACTTTTTATCTCCATTCACAGCTCCTCATCACACCAGTACTGTGCTCTAATATTCCCAAGTTACAGTGAGATCCCTTTATTTGCCTTTACCATCAAACTGCCTTTCTGGGGAGGTTTCTGTTGCCTTTAACATAAGAACATAAGACGTAGGAGCAGGAGTAGGTCATTTGGCCCCTCGAGCCTGCTCCGCCATTCAATAAGATCATGGCTGATCTGATCTTGGCCTCCACTCCAATTCACTGCCCGCTCCCCTTAACCCTTGACTCCCTTATCGTTCAAAAATATGTCTATCTCCACCTTAAATATATTCAATGACCCAGCCTCCACAGCTCTCTGGGGAAGAGAATTCCAAAGATTCATGACCCTCTGAGAGAAGAAATTCCTCCTCGTTTCCGATTTAAAAGGGTGCCCCCTTATTCTGAAACTATGCCCCCTAGTTCTAGATTCCCCCACGAGGGGAAACATCCTCTCTGCATCTACCCTGTCAAGCCCCTTCAGAATCTTATATGTTTCAATAAGATCCCCACTCATTCTTCTAAACTCCAATGAGTTTAGGCCCAACCTGCTCAACTTTTCTTCATAAGGCAACCCCTTCATCTCCGGAATCAACCTCATGAAGCGTCTCTGAACTGCCTCCAATGCAAGTATATCCTTCCTTAAATAAGGAGACCAAAACTGTACTCCAGGTGTGGTCTCACCAACGCCCTGTACAGTTGTAACAGGACTTCCCTACTTTTATACTCCATTCCCTTTGCTATAAAGGCCAACAGTCCATTTGCCTTCCTAATTACTTGTTGTACCTGCAGATCTCAGATCCTTCTGTACCTCAGCATTTTGTAATCTCTCCCCATTTAAATAATAATTTGCTTTTTTATTTTTCCTACCGAAGTGGATGACCTCGCATTTTCCCACATTAAACTCCATCTGCCAGATTTATGCCCACTCACTTAGCCTATCTATATCCCTTTGGAGACTCTTTGCGTCCTCCACACAATTTGCTTTCCCACCTACCTTTGTATCATCAGCAAATTTGGCTACATTACACTCAGTCCCTTCATCCAAGTCATTAATTTATTTCTCATAATTTTAATTTTTACTTTTGGCTTATTTTTTCTTTAATGCTTTAGTTGGGAAGTCAGTCTGAAGGCTGATGAGAACCAAGATGGCAGGCACTATGTTGGAAGACCTTGCGGTGGTGAACTTCATGGTGAACTCAGAATATTTTAAAGCCAGCAAAAGTGTAGCTTATTGCACTTGAAAAGCCAGACTTCATTTTTAAACTAGAATGCTATGCCTGTTTATCTTTATGAAGTATGAATAAAGCTTAAAATTAACAAGAATAAACTGTAACACAGGCTACCTATTTTTATCAAAAGAAGTTATTGACATGTTTAAAGGCAATAGTGACCATTTTAGGTCTACCTTTTTTAGGTTTTAACAGAACTAAAAATAAATTCTAGTGAATTATGTATGCAGCAACAGAGCTGCAGTGAGAGAGGAGGCAGTAATTCAGTCAGTCATTTTTGATGGCTATCTTAAACTAAGAGAATGAAGGTCAAAAAAGTTTAAGAATATTAGTAAAACTATTTCTTGCGGAAGGGTGGGATGTGGTGGCTGGTAGCGGCCCGTGTTCTTTGAATGTGGAGTCAGGAGGAGCTCTCCTGCTCCTCCCGGTTCCACATTCAGGTCAGTATATTTTAATATCTCACCATCTTGGTTTCAGCCTGCAGTGGTCTCTTTAAGGACCGTCTGTTAGGCCGCATAAAGACTTGGTGTTCCTGAGTGCGGCTAGCACCGGCTGCCTCAGGGTAGTCCAAGCGTGCGCATCCTGCCCACCACATTGGAGTATGAAGTGAATTATCCTACTCGGCCTCTCCCGAGGCCCCTACCATCATATATGCCACTGTCTAGCCAATTTGCTTCATTTCACATGACATCAATAAGCAGCTGTACTGGACACACCAAAAGGTTTGGGCCCGGGCCTGGGCCCAGACAACATTCTGTCTGTATTGCTGAAGACCTGTGCACCAGAATTAGCCACCCCCTAGCCAAGTTATTCCAATGTAGCTATGACACTGGCATCTACCCAAAATGTGGAAAATTACCCAGGTATGTCCGATCCACAAAAATAGGACAAATCTAACCGGGCCAAATACCCTATCAGCCTCCTCCCAATCATCAATAAAATGATGTAAGGAATCATCAACAGTGCATCAAGCAGCATCTACTCGCCAATAACCTGCTCACCTGTGCTTAGTTTGGGTTCCACCGGAACCATACGCCTCATGACCTCATTATAGCCTCAATCCAGCCATACACCCAAGAGCTAACTGCCAGAGGAAAGGTGAGCGTAAATGCCCTCTACATCAAAGCAGCATTTGATTGAGTATAGCATCAAGAAGCCCTAGCAAAACCAGTCAATGCGGATCAAAGGGAAAATGCTTCAATGGTTGGAGCCATACCTGACACAAAGGAAGATGGTTGTGGTTATCGGAGGGCAGTCATCACAGCCAAAGGACATCACTGCAGGAGTTCCTTAGGGAAGCATCCTCGACCTAACCATTTTCAGTTGCTTCATTAATGATCCATCCTCTGTCATAAGGTTAAGAGTGGTGTTGCTCAACTCCTCTCCTGACCTTCTGATGAGGGAGGATCATTAATGAAGCAGCTCCAGTGTTTAGCTCCATTCACAACTCCTCTGATAATGTAGCAGCTTATGCCAGTAATCAACAGGACCCAGAAAACATCCACACTTAGGTTGACAAATGGCAGGTAACATTCGCACCACATAAGTATCAGGTAATAACTATCTCAAACAAGAGGAAGCCCAGCCACCTCCCCATGAACATAGGAACAGGAGTAGGCCATTTAGCCCCTCGAGCCTGTTCTGCCATTCAATGAGATCATGGTTGACCTGCGACCTAACTCCATATACCTGCCTTTGCCCTATATCCCTTAATACCTTTGGTTAACAAAAATCTGTCAATCTCAGATTTAAAATTAACAATTGTCTAGCATCAGTTGCTGTTTGTGGAAGAGAGTTCCAAACTTTTACCACCTTTTGTGTGTAGAAGTGTTTTCTAATTTCATTCCTGAAAGGTCAGGCTCTAATTTTTAGACTTGTAGAGGCGCCACCATCACTGAGTTCCCCCACCATCAACATCCTAGGAATCACTATTTACCAGAAGCTGAACTGGACCTGCCATATCAACACCCTGCTACAAGAGTAGGTCAGGGCCTGGATACTCTGTGTCTCACCTTCTAACCCCTGAAAGCCTCTCCACCATCTTTAACACTTAAGTCAGGATTGTGATGGAATACTTGCCACTCATTTGGATGGGTGCAGGTGGAACAACACTCGAGAAGCTTGACACCATCCGTGACAGAGCAGTTAACTTAATTGGTGCCCCTGCCACTGGACTCAATAACCATCCTTTCCGCCACCAGTGTAATTGTGGTTCCAGTATGTACGATCTCCAGGATGCACTGCAGCAACTTGCTAAGGTTACCTTGACAGCACCTCCATCGCCTATGACTTCTATTACCAGGAAGAACAAAAGCAGCAATGTTGTGGGAGCGCCATCACCTCTAAGTTCCCCTCCAAGTCGCACACTATCCTGACTTGGACATATATCAATGTTCTTTCATCGTCGCTGAAAGAACAATGTCTTTACAAGCCATTTTATGAAAAGGTTTCTTTCATGACTGAATTATTGTATATCTGCAAAAAATCCCATGTGCACTTTCATATAGTTATAACATTTCTGAATATGATTTTCACTTTACGATACATTTTACTCAATATGCTTCAGCTGCTTTTATATATGCCTACTTCTTGTATTCCGAGGACCAAAATGTTGAAGGGAAGGTGCGTGAAAATGGGGTTATAACTGTGCTATAAGCTATGATCCCAGCAATGTTTATTTCCATGAAAAGGTTGAAAAACATACCGTGTATAGAATTAACAAAAAAGACATATAAATGGACAAGATGGTTTTTATTTTGTTTTTATAAGCAGAACATTTTTAAGTTTAGACTATTGTCTTAGCTAATAATCCTTGCATTTTATTTTTATTCTTGTGGAAAGCAGCAATATAGAAGAGGGCAGAAACATAGATGTGATAGATTCTTATTATCAGCATCATTCTCCTCTGCTGAATATTATCTTCTGACCCTTGTGCATACACCAGCAAGAAAGGAATTGAACTGTTCATGAAAAAAATATATTGTAGAGATAACTAAAACATAGGATTTCCATTTTGTGTGATCTATGTCAAATCCGATTTTATATATTGTTAACTTGTTCTAGTGTGCACAGTCAGTTGGCTAGATTAGGAAGAGAAACAATCAGTGACAGCATGCTGTATTCTATGGGTGCAAGATATTTTTAACAGGATTGGGTGTGAGTCAGAGGTCAGTGGGAAAATTAAGGGATTTGAAACAAGATAGCAGAGTTTCATCTGGCTATGATTACCTGATCTTTTCACATTTTAACCAGGTAGTGTGTTTCTGCAAAATAGAGATTCTACATGAGCTTTGTATTTGATTTTGCATTCACTTGGATAATAAAAACAAGTATTGGTCGTCTTTATACAGATGAGGTGTAATTGGTAACAGCAGAACCATTACCAGCACCTGTTGTCCGAGAAAATGGGAGCGGTGGTTATGATCTGAAGTTGTTGAACTTAACATTGAGGCCGGAAGGTTGTAAAGTGCCTAATCGAAAGGTGAGGTGCTGTTCATCAACCTATTGTAAAGGAATACAGCAACAACTAACATTTGTCTTATACTCCACACAGCAGGAAGATGTCTCGGAGCACTTGACAGTTAGGAGAATAGAAAGCAATAGATGTGAGTAGGATGGGGACGGGGGAAATGGAGAAGACTTGGGTTGGAGACTACGGGTGGTCAAAAGAAAATCTTGAGAAAGTTTTTGAAATTGGGGAGGAAGGAAGCAGGGCAGAAATATCTAGGCAGGGAATTCCAGAAGACAAGAATGTAGTTGCTGAACGAGTAGCCATCAATAATGGAATGGAGTGAGTTGGACAAGGAGAAGTCCCATGTTAGAGGAACAGAGGGTGTGTACAGGAATGGAAGATTTAAAAAGATCACAAAGGTAGGGTAGAACAAGCTATGGAGGGATTTGAAAGCAAGAATGAGCATTTTGAAGTCAGCTGACAGGAAGCCGCTGGAGCTTGGAGTCTATAAGCAGTAATGGGAATGCTGACTTTGTGTGAGTGAAGATGTTGGCTGCAGCATTTTGGCTGAGTTGAAGCTTGTGCAGGGTTGAGGGTGAGAGGCTGTCTAGCATTAGAGAAGTCAAGCCTTGAATTTTGACTAGGGCTTTGGCAAAATATGGGAGTGAAATGAGGCAGAAGTAGGCAAATTTGCGCAAGTGGAAGAAAGCGGTCTCACTCAAAGAATAATACATGAGTGTGACTCCAGAGACCCCAAGTGCAGTGCTGGAGGAGCCTCAGCCTTTGCCCTTGTCCAACAGGTATGAAATTCTTGCTGCCTGTGTGGATGAGGGAAAAGCCTGCAGGATGGATGAGCAAGCTGACTATGGTGCTGGAGGCCATTCAAGTGGGGGGAGTGAAAGGGAATGTAGTTGTGGTAGGGGACAGTATCGTCAGGGGGGATAGATACTGTTCTCTGCAGCTGCAATTGAGAGTTTCGAAGGATGTGTTGCCTGCTCCATGCCAGGGTTGGAGAAGAACTTGGAGTGGGAGGGGGAGGATCCAGTTATCATGGTCCACGTAGGAACCAACATAAAAACATAGAAAATAGGAGCAAGAGTAGGCCATTCGGCCCTTCGAGCCTGCTCCGTCATTCAATATGATCATGGCTGATCCTCTATCTCAATACCATATTCCCACTCTCTCCCCATACCCCTTGACGATGCCTTTTGCGTCTAGAAATCTATCTATCTCCTTCTTAAATATATTCAGTGACTTGGCCTCCACAGCCTTCTGTGGTAGAGAATTCCACAGGTTCACCACCCTCTGAGTGAAGAAATTTCTCCTCATCTCAGTCCTAAATGTCCTACCCCGTATCCTGAGACTGTGACCCCTCGTTCTAGACCCCCCAGCCAAGGGAAACATCCTCCCTGCATCCAGTCTGTCTAAGCCCTGTCAGAATTTTATACATTTCAATGAGATCCCCTCTCATTCTTCTAAACTCTAGTGAATACAGGCCTAGTCGACCCAATCTCTCCTCATACGACAGTCCTGCCATCCCAGGAATCAATCTGGTGAACCTTTGCTGCACTCCCTCTATGGCAAGTATATCCTTTCTTAGGTAAGGAGACCAAAACTGCACACACTACTCCAGGTGTGGTCTCACCGAGGCCCTGTATAACTGTAGTAAGACATCCTTGCTCCTGTACTCAAATCCTCTTGCAATGAAGGCCAACATACCATTTGCCATCTTAACTGCTTGCTGCACCTGCATGTTTGCTTTCAGTGACTGGTGTACAAGGACACTGACGTAATAAAGACTCACTACGCACTTGAACATAAAGCAAGGCTTTAATCAACTTGTAACAAAACATGGAGGTCTAGTTAGCAGTCACTAGCTTCCTGTTTCCAGATTGTCTCTGCCCAAGGTGGGCCCATGCCTGAGTATTTATACTCCCTGGACGGCGCCCCAGCTGGCCGCCCAGTAGTACTTCCTGAGTTGTTACTTGCGATTTATGACATTCTTCCTCCCTAAAAGGTTTGGAAGTCCAGTCTTCCGTTAACGGACTAGGCGGACCAGAAATAGCCGCAGACGTTTAGCTCTCTGCTTGTGACTGGAAGGCACGTCTCCCCGGACCGTGTCCTGGTCCCTGGGTCGCTTGGCCCGTACCGGTAAGTCAGTAGAGTCCGCGTCATCTTGATCATCCTGTGGAGGACTGGGAATATCATGACTCCGGGTGCGGGTCCCCACAGGTGCTGAGCTGGCCTCATCCCGGGTCGTGGCTGGAGATTGTCCGGCGTCCTGGTTTCGGGTGGCCATCCTACGGGGAGCGTCCAGCTCCCTGAGTTGATCCGGTAGCGTTGCCGGCAGATCCCCCGATGTCCCAGGCGGGGCGTCATTTTCATAGGGGTGTGGAGTGTTGATATCATTGTCGGGGGATCCTTCATCATTCGGGCCCGTGTGACCGGTTGGGCAGGGAGCCAGATCTCGGAGCGAGACGGTGGTCTCCCGGCCATCAGGGTACCGTACGTGCGCATACGTGGGGTTTACCTCCGTTAACTCCACCTCGTCAACGAGAGGGTCGTTTTTGGCAGACCGGACGAACGTCCGGAGTAGTACCGGGCCTGGAGCCACCATCCATGACGGTAGAGACGTCCCATGTGTAGAGCGACGCCGGAATTTGAAGAATCGCTCATGAGGCGTGACATTAGTAGATGTGGAGAGAAGAGACCTGATAGAGTGTAACGCGTCGGGGAGCACCGTTTCCCACTGCTGGTCCGGCAGGTTGCGTGACCTTAGTGCCAGACGGACAGCGTTCCAGATGATGGCATTGTATCGTTCAACCTGTCCGTTACCGATTGGGTGATATGGTGTCGTCCTACTTGAGGCGATTCCCCGTTGGGAGAGATAACTTTTAAGTTCACTCGACATAAAGGAGGGACCCCGATCAGTGTGGATAAAATTGGCCGTCCCGCAAAGGGAAAAGACCTGATCGAGGCATTTAATTACCGTAGAGGTAAGCATATTAGGGCAGGGGAAGGCGAAGGGAAAGCGTGAATACTCGTCCACCATCGTAAGTAGGTAGGTGTTCCTTGTCGACGAAGGCAATGGCCCTTTAAAGTCTATGCTGAGCCTCTGCATAGGCTGCATTGCATGTATGAGTAAGCCATCTGATGGGCGAAAGAATTGTGGTTTCAATTCTGCACAAATCCTACAGGAGGAGCATGTTTTCTTTACGTCCTCGGTTGAAAATGGTAGATTTTTGGAGCGCACAAAGTGCAACATGCGGGTCACACCAGGATGGCATAAGTCCATATGCAAATCCGCCAGAGTCGACGTTGACATTGAGGAGCAAAATGCCCGTGTGAAGGTATCTGGGGCCACGTTCTGTTTGCCGGGTCGGTAACAGATAGTATATCCAAAGGCAGCCAGCTCCATCCTCCAGAGTTGAATTTTATTATTTTTGGTTTTCGTGCGCCTCCGGTTATCCAACATGAAGGCCACAGAGTGCTGGTCAGTTATAAGCGTAAAATGACGCCGAGCAAGAAAATGACCCCATTGGCGTACAGCCTCGATGATGGCCGTAGCCTCCTTCTCGACGGGGGGGTAATGGAGCTCGCTACCCTGCAAGGTTCTGGATAGGAATGCCACGGGTTGGCCACCTTGATTCAAGGTAGCGGAGATCGCCACCTCCGATGCATCGCATTCGACCACAAAAGGAAGATTTTCGTCAATGGAGCGAAGCGTGGCTTTCTCCAGCTGTCGTTTGAGGAGGTTGAAGGCAGAAATAGCCGTAGCTTCCAATGGAAAAGACTTTGCATGGAGCAGGGGCTGTATTTTATCGGAGAAGTGTGGTATCCATTTTGCGTAATAAGCAAACATGCCAAGTGCCCGACGAAGAGAGCCGAGGTTCGTCGGGGGAGGGAGCTCCTGAAGTGGACGAAGTCGCTCTGGGTCCGGTTTAATAACACCGTTGCCCACCCAGTAGCCAAGAATGTTCACCGATGGCACCGACTTCACCGATTTGGATTCGTTTAACGTTAAGTGGCAACGGCGGAGTACGTCAAAAAATCTCTGAAGATTGGCGTCATGCTCCTTTTGATCATGGCCGGCAATAGTGATATTGTCTAAATACGGAAAGGTATCCGTCAAGTTCTCTTGCCGGACTAGGCCATCCATGGCCCGTTGGAAGACGGCCACCCCATTGGTGACCCCGAATGGAAGGCGGCGAAACTGGAAAAGCCGACCATTGGCCTCAAAGGCCGTATACTTCTTGTCGGAGTCTTGCAGTGGCACCTGATGGTACGCGCTTTTTAAATCGAAGGTCGAGAATACCTTGTATTTGGCAAGGTTGTTGACCATGTCATCTATGCGTGGCAGCGGGTAGGCATCCAGATCGGTATATAGATTAATAGTCTGCGAATAATCGATACACAGACGTTTTTTATGTTGTTTTAAGGGATTCCTCACGATGACGACCTGAGCCCGCCAGGGAGATGAACATGGCTCGATAATACCATCGACTAAAAGGCGAGAGATTTCCGCCTCAATAAACGCTCGATCATCTTGGCTAAAGTGCCGCGATTTGGTGGCTATGGGTTTACAGCGGGGGGGAAGATTGGCAAACAGGGAGGGTTCACCGAGTAAGGCCGCCGAGAGTGCACAAAACGGCACCTTAGAAATGGTAAGCTCCGGCCTTGACCCTCCAAACTCAAAAGTGATCTTCTTGTGCTGCTTCTGGAAGTCCTGTCCCAGAAGCACATCGCTGCATAAGTTTGCGAGTACTCCGAGCCGGGTGGAGAGATACGTGCGGCCGTTGAGGATGAGGTTGACCAGACAGAAGCCAGAAGAATTGGTGGTCAGAGTCGTCAGAGCCATTGCAATCTCCCTGTCCGAGGGATAAATGTGCAGTTTTAACCTGTTGACAGCCCGCTTACTAATGAAGCTGTCAGAGCTGCAGGAGTCGATTAGCGCGCTTAGAGTGTGCCCATTTACTGAAACCTTCGTGGCTGCATGGGACAAACTTTGGGGAAAAACAGCCGTGATGGGAGGAGGGGCAATTTTCCCTTCGGCAACTGTAGCCTTAACAGTAGTTCTTGGGGGAGGAGCAGCTCCATAGATAGCAGCTGTGAAGCTAACAGGAGCTCCCGACCGGTATACTTTAGAGGAGCGGCCTTTCTTGTTAGCAAAGGCCCGTGACTGGCATACCTTGGAAAAGTGTCCTTTCTTGCTGCAATGATTGCAGGTCACATTACGAGCCGGGCAAAATTTTCTGTGATGGCACGCCCCTCCACAAAAGAAACACTTTCTTCCTGATTGCCAGGATGCTGCTAGGGCGGGGTCGTCATCAGCGAAGGCCTCTAGGGTAGGGTCGTCGTCTGTTAGAGTAGAGTCAACATCAGTGGGGGCATCCGCCCGAGACCTACCGAAAGACTCATTAAAGGAGATAGCCGCCGCCCGTGCACGTGGTGGGAGATAAGTGTCTGCATTTTTCTTGGCCAAGTCCAAGGAACACGCCTGGTCATAAGCAGCCCGTAAATTGAGGGTTTTATTTTCCAGCAGGCGCTGACGTATAAAAGGGGACGCGATTCCATTGATAAAGGAATCGCGGATTAGTTCCTCTTGATACTGTTCAGCTGAAACTGCTTTAAGGTTACAATCCTTGCTGAGCCTGCGAAGTTTCTGGAGAAATTCATCGAGTGATTCCCCAGGCTGCTGCCGAGTTGTGGCCAGTAGGTGTCGAGCAAAGATTTCATTTGGGGACTTGACATATAGCTGCTGTAAGATTTCGATAGCAGTGTCATAGTCTATACAGTCCTCAATATAATCATACACATGAGGAGACACGTAGTTGATAAGCATTCGTAACTTATTAGGGACATCCGCCCCACATTCTTCAAGAAAGTTGCTAAAGGTACGAAACCAATGCTTCCATACCTTTGCTGCCGCAGGTGCATTCGGGTCCAGGTCGAGACGAGCGGGTCTAAGGAGTTTTTCCATGATGGATCAGTTTCTTGCCGAAGTTCCCTTCTGTGGTTCGAGTTGCAGCTGGTTGTTCCGAATCACCCAAAGCGTGGAGACGATACCAAGTTGATTAAATTGACGTAATAAAGACTCACTACGCACTTGAACATAAAGCAAGGCTTTAATCAACTTGTAACAAAACATGGCGGTCTAGTTAGCAGTCACTAGCTTCCTGTTTCCAGATTGTCTCTGCCCAAGGTGGGCCCATGCCTGAGTATTTATACTCCCTGGACGGCGCCCCAGCTGGCCGCCCAGTAGTACTTCCTGAGTTGTTACTTGTGATTTATGACAGACACCCAGGTCCCTTTGCACAGCAACATTTCCCAATAATACTCTGCCTTTCTGTTTTTCCTACCGAAGTGGATAACTTCACATTTATCCACGTTATACTGCATCTGCCATGTATTTGCCCACTCACTCAACTTGTCTAAATCGCCTTGAAGCCGCTTTGCATCCTCCGCATAACTCACAGTCCCACCTAGTTTCGTGTCATCAGCAAACTTGGAAATATTACATTTGGTTCCCTCATCCAAATCATTGATATATACTGTGAACAGCTGGGGCCCAAGCACTGATCCCTACGGTACCCCACTAGTCACCGCCTGCCACCCTGAAAAAGCCCCATTTATTCCTACTCTCTGTTTCCTGTCTGTTAACTAATTTTCAATCCATGCCAGTATATTACCCCCAATCCCATGTGCTTTAATTTTGTGCACTAACCTCTTATGTGGAACTTTATCAAAGGCCTTCTGAAAATCCAAATACACCACATCCACTGGTTCTCCCTTATCTATTCTACCAGTTACATCCTCAAAAAACTCCAGTAGGTTTGTCAAACACAATTTCCCTTTCATAAATCCACGTTGACTTTCTCTAACCCCGTTGATATTTTCTCAGTGTCCTTTTATCACATCCTTTATAACAGACTCTAGCATTTTCCCGACGACTGATGTTAGGCTAACTGGTCTGTAGTTCCCTGTTTTCTCTCTCCCTCCTTTTTTAAATAGTGGGGTTACATTTGCCACCCTCCAATCTGCAGGAACTGTTCCATAATCTATAGAATTTTGGAAGATGGCAACCAATGCATCCATTATTTCCATGGCTACCTCTTTTAGTACTCTGGGATGCAGATTATCAGGCCCTGGGGATTTATCAGCTTTCAGTCCCATTAATTTATCCAACACTTTTTTTACTAATACTAATTTCCTTTAATTCTTCCTTCTCACTAGACCCTTGGGGGTAAAAATTCACTTGGTTGCACCTCCCGTTAGCGCCTTAAGAGGGCGCTAATGGGGCGTTAAGCCGCTAACGCCCGGGCGCAGTGCTGTTTGCGCCGCTCGAGAACTTAACTTGAGATTGTGCGGCGGCGCTAAAACTTACCGCTGCGACCACCTGCGCGCGCAGATTGTGACGTCATTCCATGGTGCAACGCCCTTGGGGCGCCCCGGAGCGGAAATTGAGTGGCGCCCCCTGCCTTACCACCTGGCGCTTCCAACGACCGGAAGACTGGAACGTTATCAATCGGTGTGGGGCTGGGGGGGGCGCTATTTAAAGGGGGCCTCTTCCTGTCTTTTTCTGTGGTCGACATTTATGCACCACTCGTTCTGAGAGAGAGAGAGAGATTCGGAGAGAGAGAGAGAGAGACTTCTACATTGACTCAACGCTTTGTCAGGTAGTTTTGCCTAGTTCATCCTAACTTTGTTGCTACTTTAGTTGCTGTACCTCATTACTTTTCTGGCAAAGAGAATATGGGGGCTGCAATGATTGGGGGCGTCGTCCTGCTCCAGCTGAATCGGAGGATAGTGAGACGCAGACAGAGAGTGGCAATGATGGCCAGACGGAGGAGGGCCATCAGGCGCATGGACAGGAGAGCTTACCCTCCCAGGGTATATCGTGAACAGCTCTCCTACATCCATATGTCCGAGGAGCTGTGTTTGCGAAGGCTGCGATTCAGCAAGGAGGTGGTCACTGAGCTCTGCCACCTGCTGCAGCCAGATCTGCAGCCTCAGCTGAGGTCCAGGACGTCTCTGTCGGTGGCAGTGAAGGTCACAGTGGCTTTGAACTTCTACGCCACTGGCTCATTCCAAGCTGCTGTTGGGGACCTCGCCAATATCTCCCAGTTTGCGGTGCATCGCTGCATCCGGCAGGTCACCAATGCCCTCTTCAGAAGGAGACGAGACTTCATCTCTTTCCCTATGACCCCAGACAAGCAGCGTGACCGTGCTCTGGGCTTTGCGAGGGTAGCGGGCTTCCCCATGGTGCAGGGCGCCATTGACTGCACGCATGTGGCTTTGCGTGCTCCGCGAGAGAATGCAGAGGAATTCAGGAACAGAAAGGGGTTCCATTCCTTGAATGTGCAGTTGGTCTGTGACCACAGACAGGTGATACTCGCTGTCAATGCCCACTATCCGGGCAGCTGCCACGATGCTTTCATCCTGCGTCAGACTACTGTGGCAGAAGTTTTCGAGGCACCGCATCAGCCAGTTGGTTGGCTTCTGGGGGACAAGGGGTACGCATTGAGCACCTGGCTGATGACACCGCTCCGTACGCCAAACACCCCTGCTGAGCTGCGGTACAATGAAAGCCATCAAGCAACCAGGAACATTATTGAGCGCACAATCGGCGTGCTGAAACAACGGTTCCGCTGTCTGGACCATTCCGGAGGAGCCCTGCAGTACTCGCCTGAGCAAGTTTCGAACTTCGTAGTCGTGTGCTGCATGTTGCACAACATGGCAATCGTCAGGACCCAGCCAATGCCACCAGGCCTTGTAGCACCACCAGAGGAAGAGGAGGAAGAGGACGAGGACGATGATCATCAGCAGCACCAAGGCAGGAGGGCGGCCCACAATGGTCAAACTGCAAGGGCCGTCCGTCAACGACTAATAGCAAGCCGCTTCTAGGGCCCCTGCCATTGCTACAAACACTAATCAACCCAGCACGCAACCCCTAAGCCGGCCAAGGCACCAATAATTCCAACCACCAGCCATGTATATTTTGAATACAGAAACTTATTTATTTTACAAACTCTGTGTGTGTCAATTCCTCATGACAAACTCATAGAAATAAACACAAAAAAACAGTCAATAACATAACTGGTTCTCACAACCTGGAGATAATGTCCAAAACACTAAACAAAAGTTGGACCTCGACCTTTAATAAAAAAATGACCAGCATTTTGTCACACCTCCTACTTTTTGCCCTTCGAGGGTGATCTCCTTCCCTTGCGCACTTCCCCCCTTCTAACCCTACTGCTCCTCCGTAATGGGACCTCAGTGGCTGCAGCAAGGCTGGTGGAAGGCTGCTGCTCGTCAGACCCTGACACTGCAGATGCCCCTGAAGGACGGCCTCGACCACTTCTGGGCCTGGAGGGCCCGGCTGCAGACTGCACCAACTCTGCATGGGCGGCAGCAGTCTGTCCTACAGGCGGTGGCAAGTGCAGTGGAGAAGTGACAGTGTTGGCAGCAGGAATGCTGTCATCGTGAGAGAGGACAGCAACTCCCTGCTCGCCCGACACACTGGCACTCCCACGGGGCAGCACTTCAGCATCCGGAGCAATCTGCCGGAGAACAGATTGCTGGCCTGCTGCGGCGCGGTGACAGCCCCGGGGACATGTGCACGAACCATCGAGGTTGGCAGCAGTCAGTGCTCGCGTGGCCTCCATCTGAGTCTGTATGAGAGCAGTCAGAGGTGGGATCACGGCAGCCAGTGACTGAATTGCAGCACTAAGCGTTAGTGTGGCATCCGCCTGTGCTACAGCGAAGTGCTCCACACTCCTTGCCAGTGACTCAATGCATTCGGGCACCCTTCCCACTGCACCCATGAGCTCAGTGTGCATGCCCACCGCCTGGGTGTTCATTTCTGCAATCAGCCGCTCCTCCTCTGCGTCCATTGCAGTAGGAGTGTCTGGCATACTCTCCCTCTGGGGAGAAGGCCCCCGTTCTTCCCTACCCCCCCCCCCATGGCGTTGCTGCAGCCCGCTGGGTCCTGGAGCTTCACCATCATCAGCCCCTTCCCCCCTGCTCCCCTCCGGGGAAGGCGTGTTCCCAGTGTGAGCATGGGCTTCCTCGGGAGAGGGTGGCACTGATGCTCTGGCTTCCTCTTCCTCCTCAGCTGCAGCATCACTCCCAGTGGCAGCTTCAGGGCCCGTCTCCTCAGCTGGTGAATCACCATCTGAAAGCAGGGAGGTACAAGAGTGGCTTTAGCGTGAGGACAGGGTGGCAGTAAGGGAGGAATAAGTGCAGCGATTTAGTAAGTTGGATTGAAAGTGTCAAAGGCTGGTATTGTGAGGGACAAGTGGAAGGACAGAGGACAAAAAGGTGATGACCTTACCATTGCTGTCCACAACGGGGTCGGCGTCTCCAGTGGCGACGGGACCGATCACCCGGCTTGCCACAATCCTGTGGACGCGCTCCTCCAGATCGCTGAGGGGTTGCAGCTGAAGCCGCCCTCCACCCGTCCGTTGCTGCTGTCTCCGATTATGAGCCAGCTTAGCCTGCAAGAAAAAGGACAGCATCTGAGTAAATATACAGCCATGGTCTTGCCTGATGTGCCTCCCATAGGTGAATAGCCCTTACAATATGCAGCCATGGTCTTGCCTGATGTGCCTCCCATAGGTGAATAGCCCTTACAATATACAGCCATGGTCTTGCCTGATGTGCCTCCCATAGGTGAATAGCCCTTACAATATACAGCCATGGTCTTGCCTGATGTGCCTCCCATAGGTGAATAGCCCTTACAATATACAGCCATGGTCTTGCCTGATGTGCCTCCCATAGGTGAATAGCCCTTACAATATACAGCCATGGTCTTGCCTGATGTGCCTCCCATAGGTGAATAGCCCTTACTGTATGCAAAGTGTAGAATGTGTGTGTGTGTTTGATGAAAGGGCCATAGGTGTTGGATGAGTGTTGTGCATTGGGGTTTTAAGACCCTCTGGCCATAGAGTGAGGTTGAGATGGAGGGATGGAGAGGTATTGAGAAAAAGCCACTCACCCTGACGACCCGAGTGAGGTCGTTGAACTTTTTGCGGCATTGAACATGGGTCCTGGGCACCATGCTCCTGGAGGAGACGCTCTGAGCCACCTCCCTCCACACTCTTCTGAACTCGCGTGGCAAAGGCCTCCTGCCACTCTCCGGGAACAGCATGCATCGTCTGCGCTCCACTGCGTCAACCAGAGCATCCAAGGCCCGCTCGGTGAAGCGATGAGCGCGTTCTCTCACCCTCTCCATGCTTGGCAGCAAAATGGATTACAGGTCTCTCCAGGCTGAGATTCAAGGCTGCAATGAGCAGGGTGTGGCTGGGGAGCAAGTGGCCCCCCCCGCTTTAAGAAGTGTCCGGCGCCAGTGTGTCTGTGTTCCCTCGCTAACTGGCAGCAGCTGCGCTGCGCTCGTGCGCTGAGTTAGCGCCTCACTCCTTGGCCTTTGCGCCTTAAGACAGGTGTGCCGCGCCTGCTTTAGCGCTCCACTCACCTCCCGGGGCGGTAAAAGTGAAGTTTCCTGTCAGTGCCGATAATTAGCGCCAGGCGCTAATATTTGCGTCCAGACGATATTTGCGCCCCAAATGGGGCGCGACCTAATTTTTACCCCTTGGTTCCTTAGCATTTCTGGGAAGTTATTTGTGTCCTCGACCGTGAAGACAGCACCAAAGTATTTGTTTAATTGCTCTGCCATTTCCATGTTCCCCATTATAAATTCTCCTGTTTTTGACTGTAAGGGACCTACATTTGTCTTCACTAATCTTTTTCATTTTATATACTTGTAGAAGCTTTTACAGTCCACTTTTATGTTCCTTGCAAGTTCACTCTCATACTCTATTTTTCCCCTCTCAATCAATCTCTGAGTCATTTTTTGCTGAATTCTAAACTGCTCCCAATCCTCAGGCTTGCTGCTTTTTCTGGCAACTTTATATGACCCCTCTTTGGATCTAATACTATCCTTAATTTCTTTTGTTAGCCACGGTTGGGCCGCTTTTCCTTTTGTGTTTTTGCACCAGAAAGGAATGTATAACTGTTGCAATTCATGCATTCGTTCCTTAAATGTTAGCCATTGCCCATCCACCGTCATGCCTTTTAATGAAGCTCCCCAATCTATCATAGCCAACTCCCTCCTCATACCTTCGTAGTTTCCTTTGTTTAGATTTAGGACCTTAGTTTCGGATTGGACTACTTCACTTTCCATCTTAATGAAGAATTCTATCATGTTATGGTCACTCTTCCCTAAAGGACCCCGCACAACAAGATTATTAATTAACCCCTTCTCAATGCACAATACCCAATCTAGGATAGCCTGTTCCTTAGTTGGCTCCTCAACATATTGGTCTAAAAAACCATCTCGTACACACTCCATGAATTCATCCTCCACAGTACAGTATTATTGCTAATTTGGTTTGGCCAGTCTATATGTAGATTAAAGTCACCAAAGATTACTGCAGTACCCTTGTTACATGCATCTCTAGTTTCCTGTTTGATGCCGTCCCCTACATTACCACTGCTGTTTGGAGGCCTATAGACAACTCCCACCAATGTTTTCTGCCCCTTGGTGCTTCTTAGCTCCACCCAGACTGATTCTACATCTTGATTTTCTGAGCCAATATCCTTTCTCACTATTGCTCTGATTTCATCCTTTACTCACCGCGCCACCCCACCTCCTTTTCCTTTTTGCCTGTCCTTCCTAAATATCGACATAGGTAGAACTGGGAATTAAGTTCTGCTGAGGGAGTTTGAGGAGCTAGGATCCAAATTAAAAAGCAGAACCTCAAAGGTAAGAATCTCTGGATTGTTACCTGAGCCACGTGCAAATTGGCATAGGGACAAACAGATTAGAGGTTTAAATGCGTGGCTCAGATTGGTGTGGGAGGAAGGGGTTTCAGTTCATGGGGTACTGGCACCAGTACTGGGGAAAGAGGGAGCTATTCTGTTGGGACGGGCTCCACTTAAACCGGGCTGGGACCAGTGTCCTGGTGAACTGAATAACTAGGGCAGTAGACAGGGCTTTAAACTAATGAAGGGCAGGTGGGAGGATTCATGAAAGAGTAAATTTTAAATCAGCGAGAGAAATGTCAAGGCTCTGGCGCAGAGTAGAGTTTTGGGTAAAAATAAGCAGAGTGGGTCAGGAAGGGACAGAGAGAGTAACAAAGGTAATAAGGCATTAGTGACTAAGGTGACATCAGGGAAAAATAAAAATAAGTCAAAGCTAAAGGCACTATTTCTGAATGCGCGAAGCATTCGCAACAAAATAGATGAATTAATAGCGCAGATAGAAATTAACAGGTTTGATCTCATAGCCATTACGGAGACGTGGTTGCAAAATGGCCAAGGTTGGAAACTAAATATTCCAGGATACTTAACTTTTAGAAGAGATAGGCAAAATGGAAAAGGAGGAGGGGTAGCCCTGATAATAAAGGATGGGATAAAGACAGTAGAGAAAAAGGATCTTCGCTCCGAAAATCAAGGTGAAACTAAGAAACAGCAAGGGGCAGAAAATATTGGTGGGAGTTGTTTATGGGCCCCCAAACAGTAGTTGTAATGTAGGGCAGAGTATAAATCAGGAAATTAGAGGCACATGTAACAAGGGTAATACAAGAATCATGGGACACTTTTATCTACATTTAGACTGGGCAAACCAAATTTGCAGTAACAGTGTGGAGGACGAAGTCATGGAATGTAGGCAAGATAGTTTTCTAGATCAGTATGTTGAGGAACCAACTAGGGAACAAGCTATTTTAGATCTAGTATTGTGCAATGAGAAAGGGTTAATTAATAACCTTGTAGTAAAGGGGCCTTTAGGGAAGAGTGACCGTAATATGATAGAATTTTATATTGAGTTTGAAAGTGATTTAGTTAAATCAAAACTAGGGTCTTAAATCTAAAGAAAGCAAACTACGTAGATATGAGGGGCGAGTTGGCTAAGGTAGATTGGGAAACTACATTAAAAGGTATGGCGGTAGAGAAGCAATGGCTAGCATTTAAAGAATTAATACATAATTTACAACAAATATACATTCCTTTAAGGCACAAAAACCCCACAAGAAAAGTGGTCCAACTGTGGCTAACAAGAGAAGTTACAGATAGTATTAGATCAAAGGAAGAGGCTCATAATGTTGCCAAAAAGAGCAGTAAGCCTGAGGATTGGGAGGATTTTAGAATTCAGCAAAGGAGCACCAAAAAATTGATAAAGAAAGGGAAAATAGAATATGAGAGTAAACTAGCGAGAGACATAAAAACAGACTGTAAAAGCTTCTATAGGTATGTAAAAAGGAAAAGATTAGCAAAAATAAACGGGGGTCCCTTACAGGCTGAGACAGGAGAAATTATAATGTGGAATAAGGAAATGGCAAAGAAATTAAACAAATACTTTGGTCGGGATCTTACCTGAAGAGGCGCATTGGGGCAGGACTGCTGCATTTCAGGTTCTAGTCCCGCCCCCAGCGACGTCCGATGCACAGACGCTATTTTGCGTCAGTTGGCCTTGTTAAGCCCGCCCTGCGGGCTTGCCGGCCAATTAAGAGAAAGCCGGTGTCAGACGAAGTCAGTTGATGACGCGTCATCTGCTGGTTTTCTTAAAGGGGCCACCACCATTTCTTTTTGAGAGATGATTTTTTCAGTGTTTGACAACATTGAGGTGCTGCAAACACTGACAATCACTGTACAAAGGTGAACCTTGCTCCCAGGCTCTCCAGTGACTCTCTCCTTAGGCTAAAACAGATGGCAGCTGCAGGTGAGGTTACAGAAGCGATCTGTCACTGGTGAGAGAGGTTCTCCCAATGAGGTGGGACTACACAAACACTTCAAAGCTTGTCATGTACAGAAAATTCGAAACACATTAAAAATGACTTTCCCAACATTTTCTTATCTCTGCAACTCACCAGTGTCCCATTGGATCCTTCACACTACTTCTGCAGCTGTCATCTATACACAAACATTACAGTAGACCCCCAGCACACCACACTTACCCTGCCGGGGTTTCTCGATGTCGGGAAGCTCGCAGTAGAAGTGTCAAAATTGGAAAAAGCTTCTTAACTGCCTGTTAACTATCTTTTAACAAGCAGTTAAGTGGCTATAATCCTCTTCCCGCCGCTGGGAGTCGGGTCCCTGCGCAAATCGGGGACCCAACTCCCGGGAAGATTGATTGGAGATGGGTTGGAAGCGGGTTCAGGACCGGCTGCCAATCTTTTTTGATTTTGCCAGCTGTCCCGCCTCCAAGCCCGACCCCTGATCCCCCCCAAAGTGTCTGTCTTCACGGAAGAAGATGCAAAAAACTTCCCGGAAATAGTGGAGAACCAAGGGTCTAGCGAGAATGAAGAACTGAAAGAAATTAGTATTAGTAAAAAAAAGTACTGGAGAAATTAATGGGACTGAAAGCCGATAAATCCCCTGGACCTGATGGCCTACATCCTAAGATTTTGAAAGAGGTGGCTATAGAAATAGTGGATGCATTGGTTGTCATTGTCCAAAATTCCATAGATTCTAGAACGGTTCCTGCGGATTGGAAGGTAGCAAATGTAATCCCACTATTTAAGAAAGGAGGGAGAGAGAAAACGGGGAACTACAGACCAGTTAGCCTGACATCAGTAGCAGGGAAAATGCTAGAATCTATTATTAGGGATGGGGGTAACAGAGCACTCAGAAAATAATAATAGGATTAGGCAGAGTCAACACAGATTCATGAAAGGGAAATCGTGTTTGACGAGTTTTTTGAGGTTGTAACTAGCAGAATAGATAAGGGGGAACCAGTGGATGTGGTGTATTTGGATTTTCAGAAGGCATTCGATAAGGTGCCACACAAGAGGTTATTAAACAAAATTAGGGCTCATGGGATTGGGATAATATACTAGCATGGATTGAGGATTGGTTAATGGACAGAAAACAGAGGGTAGGAATAAACGGGTCTTTTTCGGGTTGGCAAGCTGTAACTAATGGGGTACCGCAAGGATCAGTGCTTGGGCCTCAGCTATTCACAATCTACATCAATGATTTGGATGAGGGGACCAAATGTAATATATCGAAGTTTGCTGATGATACAAAGCTGGGTGGGAATGTAAGTTGTGAGGAGGATGCAAGGAGGCTTCAAGGGGATATAAACAAGCTAAGTGAGTGAAGAACATGGCAAATGGAATATAATGTGGAGAAATGTGAAGTTATTCACTTTGATAGGAAAAATAGAAAAGCAGACTATTTTTTAAATGGTGAGAGATTGGGAAATGTTGGTGTTCAGAGGGACCTGGGTGTTCTTGAACACGAATCACTGAAAGTTAACATGTAGGTATAGCAAGCAATTAGGAAAGCAAATGGTATGTTGGCCTTTATTCCAAGAGGATTTGACTAGAAGAGTAAAGACGTCTTACTACAATTATATAGGGCCCTGGTGAGATCACACCTGGAGTATTGTGTACAGCTTTGGTCTCCTTACCTAAGAAATAATATACTTGCCATAGAGGGAGTGCAACGAAGGTTCACCAGACTGGTTCCTGGGATGGGGGGATTGTCCTATGAGGAGAGATTGAGTAGACTAGACCTATATTCTCCAGAGTTTAGAAGAATGAGAGGTAATCTCATTGAAACATACAAAATTCTTAGAGCTTGACAGGGTAGGTGGAGGGAGGATGTTTCCCCTGGCTGGGGAGCCGAGAACTCGGGGTCACAGTCTCAGAATAAAGGGTTGGCCATTTAGGACTGAGACGAGGAGAAATTTCTTCATTCAAAGGGTGGTGAATCTTGGGAATTCTCTACCCCAGAGGGCTGTGGAGGCTCAGTCGTTGAGTATATTCAAGACAGAGATCGATAGATTTTTGAATATTAAGGGAATCAAGGGATATGGGGCTAGTGCAAGTAAGTGGAGTTGAGGTAGAAGATCAGCCATGATCTTATTGAATGGCAGAGCAGTTCACAATTTACATTAATGACCTGGATCAGGGAGTCGGATGCAGCATTTCCAAATTTGCAGACGACACTAAACTAGGAGGGGGGGTGGGCTCAGAGGAGGAGACCAGGAAGCTCCAGAGCGATTTGGACAGACTGGGTGATTGGGCGGATAAATGGCAGATGCACTATAATGTGGACAAGTGCGAAGTTATCCACCTTGGGTGCAGGAACGGGAGGGCAAATTATTATTTAAATGGCAATAAATTGGGAGAGGGGGAAGTACAGAGAGACCTGGGTGTTCTTGTACACCAGTCACTGAAGGCGAGCATGCAGGTGCAACAGGCGGTCAAGAAGGCAAACGGTATGCTGGCCTTCATAGCAAAAGGGTTGGAATACAGGAACAGGGATACCTTGCTGCAGCTGTACAGGGCACTGGTGAGAACACACCTCGAGTACTGTGTACAGTTTTGGTCGCCTCATCTGAGGAAAGATGTTCTTGCCATGGAGGGGGTGCAGCGGCGATTCACCAGGCTGATACCAGGAATGGCGGGATTGACCTATGAGGAGAGACTATGTAGTTTAGGGATGTACACACTGGAGTTTAGAAGATTGAGAGGGGACCTCATAGAAGTGTATAAAATTCTGACAGGTCTAGACGGACTAGATGCAGAAGGAATGTTTCCCTTGGCGGGTGAGAACAGAACTAGAGGACATAATTTAAGGATAAGGGCTAAACCATTTAGGACAGAAATGAGGGGGAATTTCTTCACTCAGAGGGTGGTGAACCTGTGGAACTCATTGCCACAGAGGGCAGTGTACGCCAGCTCATTAAATATATTTAAGAGGGAATTAGATATATTTCTACAGGCAAAAGGGGTTAAGGGTTACGGAGAGAAGGCGGGGACGGGATACTGAATTGGAGGATCAGCCATGATCTCATTAAATGGGCAACACGGTGGCATAGTGGTTAGCACTGGTGCCTCACAGCGCCAGAGACCCGGGTTCGAATCTGACCTCGGGTGACTGTCTGTGTGGAGTTTGCACATTCTCCCCGTGTCTGCGTGGGTTTCCTCCGGGTGCTCCGGTTTCCTCCCACTGTCCAAAAAATGTGCGGGTTAGGTTGATTTGGCTATGATAAATTGACCCTTAGTGTTAGGGGGGGATTAAATATGTGGGGTTATGGGGATAGGATGGGATATGTTAGGGGAATTAAATACGTGGGGTTACGGGGCTCGGGTGGGATATGTGTACTGTGGGGATTAAAGCAGGGACAGGGTACTGGATTTTGAATGATCAGCCATGATCATATTGAATGGTGGTGCAGGCTCGACGGGCCGAATGGCCTACTCCTGCTCCTAGATTCTATGTTTCTATGTAAATGGCGGAGCAGGCTCGAAGGGCCGGATGGCCTACTCCTGCTCCTATCTTCTATGTATCTATGTATCTATGTAGCAGGCTTGAAGGGCCAAATAGAGTCATAACGGCACAGAAGGAGGCCATTCGGCCCATCGAGTCCGTGCTGGCTCTCTGCAGAGCAATCCAGTCAGTCCCATTCCCCCGCTCTATCTCAGTAGCCCTGCAGGTTTATTTCCCTCAAGTGCCTATTCAGTCTCCCCTTGAAAACATTGAGGGCTCAATTTTCACCGGCCCATGGAGGTGGGAATGGAGGCGTGTGGGGTGTGAAAACAGCAGATTCGGGGGTCCCGAACCCATCCCGCCCCCAACCCGCCTCCATGCCAGTTTCCCAGGAGGCGGGTACGCGACCTGTGCTGGGACCCGCCTCTCCGAGGCGGGAAGGGGATTAGTGCCAATAAACTGCCAATAAACAGGTAGTTAACAGGCAGTTTTTTGCCTAATCCCTATTTTTAGCCCTGAAGTGTGGGCTTCCCGACAGGTCCGAACCATGCCGATTTAGCGAGGCGGACCGTCAGTCTGGAGGGCTTGGAGGGGTCGAGATGTCTGGTGTGCAGGTGAGTGATGGGTGCATGAGTGCAGAGGTAAGTGTGTTTGGTGTGTGTAAAGTGTTTTAAGAACTTTTACTTACCTTAACTTTGTCCTGCAGGCTTCCTCCCTTCAGTTCTCGGGAGTCCCTCAGCTCACCGGCACAGAAAGCAGAATGGCCGCGGAGCTGTCAAAAGTTGCAGTCTCTGCTTTCTGTGCTGGATTGATTTCGAACTGAGTCTAAGTACAGGGACTCAAGTTAGAAATCATATTGTCAGTGTTTGACAGCTTCACAGAGCTGTCAAACGCTGAAATTTCATCTGTCGAAAGCTCTTGACAGATGAAATTTCAATGGCTGACATCACCTGTATCCAAGGGACCCTTGATTGGCCTGCTAAGCCCGCTGGGCGGGCTTAACAAGGTCAACCAAGGGAAAATACAGTGGGTTGGCCACAAGTCGATGGAGGCGGGACTACAACCCTAAAAGTGGGAGTCCCGCCTCCATCACGTCCCCATTGACAAAATCGAGCCCTTAGTGTCTCCGCTTCCACCACTTCTGTCGGCAGCGAATTCCAGGTCATCACCACTCGCTACGTAAAAAAGTTTTTCCTCACCTCCCCCCTGTATCTCTTGCCCAAAACCTTAAATCTGTGTCCCCTAGTCCTTGTACCATCAACTAGTGGGAACAGCCTTTCCCCATCTAGTCTATCCAAACCCGTCATAATCTTGTATACCTCTATCAAATCACCCCTCAACCTCCTTTGCTCTAATGAAAACAAATCCAGCTTCTCCAACCTGTCCTTGTAGCTAAGATCCCCCATCCCCGGAACCATTCTGGTAAATCTCCTCTGCACCCTCTCAAGGGCCTTCACACCCTTCCTAAAGTGTGGTGACCAGAACTGGACGCAATACTCCAGTTGTGGCCTAACCAGCGCTTTATAAAGGTTCAGCATAAGTTCTCTACTTTTGTACTCAATACCTCTATTTATGAAACTCAAGATCCCATATGCTTTGCTAACCACTCTCTCAATATGTCCTGCCACCTTCAGGGACCTATGCACATTAACTCCCAGGTCCCTCTGTCCCTGCACACTCTTTAAAACTGTGCCATTAAGTGTACATTGCCTATCCCTGTTCCTTCTGCCAAAATGCATCACCTCACACTTCTCTGTATTAAATTCCATCTGCCACTTGTCTGCCCATTCTGCTAGCCTTTCTATGTCCTGTTGCAGTTGATTGGTATCATCATCACTGTTTACCAGATTCCCAAGTTTGGTGTCATTGGCAAATTTAGAAATTCTACTCTGTATTCCAATATCTTCTAAACTGGAATAGGGCTAACTTCAATGGGATGGGAAAGGATCTAGCCAGGGTAAAATGGAACCAAAGACTGACAGGAAAAACTGTAACGGAACAATGGGTGATCTTTAAGGAGGAGATGTTCCAAGTACAGGCTAGGTACATTCCAACAAGAGGGAGGGGTAAGGGAACCAAAGCAAGGGCTCCTTGGATGACGAGGGAGATTGAGAAGATGATGAGAAAAAAAGAGGGTGTATGATGCATGTCAGGTGAATTTTTCAAGGGAGAACCAGACCAAATACAATAAGTTGAAAGAGGATGTCAAGATGAAAATAAGATTGGCAAAGAGAGAAAATGAGAGTAGAATGGCAGTTAACATAAAAGGGAACCAAAAAATCTTCTACTGGCATGTAAACAGTAAGCGGGTAGTAAGAGGCGGGGTGGGGCATATTAGAGACAAAGAAGGTGATATATGCTTAGAGGCGCAAGGCAAGGCTAGAATACTCAATGAGTACTTTGTATCGGTGTTTACTAAGGAGGTGGATGCTGACAAAATATCGGTAGAAGTGGAAAAGGTAGAAGCAATGGAAGGAGTGAAAATAGACAGGATGCACTAGAAAGGCTGGGTATGCTTAGGCTGGTCAGTTTAACATCAGTGGTAGGTAAAGTTTTAGAAACAATAATCAAGGAAAAAATTAACGGGCACTTGGAGAGGTTTAAGCTCATTAAGGAGAGCCAACACGGATTTGTAAATGGCAGATTGTGTTTGACTAATCTAATTGAATTTTTTGATGAAGTAACAGAGAGGATTGATGAAGGGAATGCAATGGATGTTGTCTACATGGATTTTCGGAAGGCGTTTGACAAAGTATCACATCGAAGGCTGGTTAACAAAATTGAGTCTCATGGAATAGGTGGGTCAGTGGCAGCTTGGATAAGATATTGGCTTAAGGACTGAAAACAGCGAGTTGTGGTAAATGGCTGTTTTTCAGAATGGAAGATGGTAAACAGTGGTGTTCCCCTATCTGATATGGTACTACTTCCGCCTCTAGTGCTACTTTCTTCTCTAGTACTATCCAACACACTCACTCTTTTATGCACCTTATTCCTCTTTTCCACTTCTATATGCTGGTGCCCATCCCCCTGCCAAGCTAGTTTAAACCCTCCCCAACAGCACTAACAAACCTCCCAGCGAGAATATTGGTCCTGGCTCTGTTGAGGCGTAACCCGTCCGGCTTGTACAGGTCCCACCTTCCCCAGAAATGGTCCCAATGCCTCAGGAATCTAAATCCCTCCTTCCTGCACCATCTCTCCAGCCACGCATTCATCTGTTCTATCCTCCTATTTCTGTACTCACCCCCGGTGCTACGTGCTAGTAATCCGGAGATTACTACCTTTGAGGTCCTGCTTTTTAATCTCTCTCCTAGCCCCCTAAACTCTGCCTGCGGGACCTCATCCCTCTTTCTGCCTCTTGTTGGTACCGATATGGACAACGACCTCTGGCTGTTCACCCTCCCCCCTCAGAGTGTCCTGCAGCCGCTCAGTGACATTCTTGACCCTGGCACCAGGGAGGCAACATACTATCCTGGAGTCATGTCTACGGCCGCAGGAACGCCTATCTGCTCCCCTAACTATCGAATATCCTACCACTATTGCTCTTCCACTCTTTTTTTCTTCCCCCCTGTGCAGCTGAGCCACCCATGGACTTGTCTCTGGCTGCACTCCCCAGAGGAACCATCGCCCTCACCAATACTCAGAACAGAATACTGGTTGGAGAGCGCGATACACTGCGGGGACTGCTGCACTACCTGCCTGGTCCTCCTCTTCTGTCTGGCGGTCACCCATTCCCTCTCTGCCTGCATACTCTTAAGCTGCGGGGTGACCACCTCTAGAAACGTGCTATCCACGTAACTCTCAGCCTCGCGGATGCACCGCAGTGACTCCAGCCGCCGCTCAAGCTCCGAAACCCGGAGCTCGAGTTGCTGTAGCTGGCGACACATCCCACACATGTGGTTGTCCAGGATACGCGAAGCACAGGATGTGCACTCCACGGGACTGAGCTGACCTGCCATGCCTCTATTTAATAGACTAAGCACTAACCCAGCCGAAATAAACTTAAAACTTAACAAAAAAAACTACCCAGGTACTCCCCAGCTACTCACCAATCAGCTCTTTCCCTCTATTTAATAGGCTATTAACTAACTTAGCAGAAATAAATTTATAAACGTAAAAAAAAATACACTCACCAGCTAATCACCAATCAGCTCCTTCCCTTGTGCAGACGTCACTTTTTTTACTCTGATATCACTTTTTCAAAAACTGCCTCTGTTGAGTTGCTGCCGCTCCTTTTAACTGCTCCACTTTCGCTGTGCTCCCTCCAGGTCCGCTCCTTCTGGTCTCCTGCTGCTATTTCTCATCTTCTTATGAGACCAGCAATGCAACTCACATCAAAGATAAAACTGACTTAATTTTAAAATTCTCATTCTTGTTTTCAAATCTCTCTGTGGTTTCGTCCATCCCTGTCTCTGTAATTTCCTCCAGCCCTGCAACCTTCCGAGAACTCTGCGCCCCTCCAATTCAAGCCTCTTGTGCATCCCTGATTTTCATCGCTCCACCATTGGCGACTGTGCCTTTGGCTGCCTAGGCCCTCAGCTCTGGAATTCCCTCTCACAACTTCTCTGCCTCTATGCCTCTCTCTCCTGCTTTAAGAAGCTCTTCAAAACCTACCTGTCCTAATATCTCCTTATGTGGTTGTGTCAAACTTTTGTTTAGTAGTACTCCTGTGTTGTGCTTTGCGATGTTTTACTACGTTAAAGGCAATATATAAATGCAAGTTGTTGTTGTTCCACTGCCAGGAAGGTCTGAGTTTCATATTGCAATTTCAAGTTTAAAATGCTCTGATTTCATTGCCCCTTATTACACCTTATAAAGTACACCTTATAAATGAACTCCTAAATATGAGAAATGTTACATTATCTGGTTCATGTCCACAAATCTGAGCCTAGGTCTTACCTTAATTATTCTTCTAGAAGTACATTATTATTATGATAAGTCAGCCAGTGCATTATCTTCTGTCAGCCTATGGAACTCCCTGCCTGCAGTGTTAATCCGCATTCTTACCCACATATAAATAGTTTGTACTTGGTTATTACTGTGCTTTATTCACAATTATTTCATTAAGACTGATTGATTGTAATTCCCACACTAGTTACTTTAGTTTCTATAACATTTATTGTAACTATGCTAAATATTTTGCTGGAAGATTGTGGGGTGCTGTCGTTGACAATATTTATTGTTATCGTGCAAATTTTACATTTTCCTGCTTTGCATGTGATGATTTTTAGTCACATCATTTGATAACTAGAAATTCTGGTGAAAAACTGATCAAATTTGCTCCTCAAACATTTACAATTTTTTTTTAAAGTCTTGTTTCTAATGATGTATAGCAAGTTCATGACAGTATCCTGGAATGTACAGATGCAATGCTTGGAGGTATTGCACATACAAATCAGACCTCATGCAAGATATGCGGTCCTTTGCATGCTTCCATTTTGTATCATTAATTATATCCATTGCCACACAAGGTCAGAGTTTTCCCATTATTACTGTTTCTTAAATGATTCCAGGATTTTTGCCTTCATTACCCTACTTGAAAGTCCATTCCATGTGTTCATTACTTTTTGTGTGAAGTAAGAACTTCCTGCCATTGATTCCTAAGTTTCAATCTGTGCCCCCTTATTCTACTGTCATGATTGAGTTTGAAGCACTGCGTAGAATTACATAGAATTTTACAGCACAGAAACCGGCCACTTGGCCCAACAGATCTGTGCCGGTGTTTATGCTGCACACGAGCCTCCTCCCACTTTACTTCATCTCACCCAATCAAAATATCCTTCTATTCCTTTATTCTTCTATTCCTTTAATCTTCCAGAATTCCCTAGATTCTCGAACGGTCCCCAAGGATTGGAAGGATGCAAACATAACCCCACTATTTAAGAAAGGAGGATGACATCAGTAGTAGGCAAAATGCTAGAATCTATTATTAGGGATGTGGTAACAGGGCACTTAGAAAATCATAATATTTAAGGAGTAAAAATCATCACATACAAAGTAGGAAAATATAAAATTTGCACGATAACAATAAATATTGTCGACGACAACAACCCTCAATCTTCCAGCAAAATATTTAAGGAGGGATATACATGCATTGGAGGCAGTTCAGAGAAGGTTCACTAGGTTGATTCCTGAGTTGAAGGGGTTGTCTTATGAGGAAAGGTTGAGTGGGTTGGGCCTATACTCATTGGAGATTAGAAGAATGAGAGATGATCTTATTGAAACATATAAGATTCTGAGGGGGAATTGACAGGGTAAATGCTGAGAGGATGTTTCCCCTCGTGGGGGAATCTAGAACTAGGGGGCATAGTTTCAGAATAAGGTGTCGCCCATTTAAAACGGAGATGAGGAGGAATTTCCTTTCTGAGGGTCATGAATCTTTGGAATTCCCTACTCCAGAGAGCTGTGGAGGCTGTGTCATTAAATATATTCAAGGCGGAGATAGACAGATTTTTGAAAAACAGGGAAATGAAGGATTATGGGGAGCGGGCAGGAAAGTGGAGTTGAGGCCAAGATCAGATCAGCCATGATCTCATTGAATGGCGGAGCAGGCTCGAGGGGCCAAGTGGCCTACTTCTGCTCCTATTTCATATGTTCATATGTTCATTAGGCAGAGTCAACATGGTTTTATGAAAGTGAAATCGTGTTTGACAAATCTGTTCGTTTTATGAAGATGTAACTAGTAGGATGGATAAGGGGGAACCAGTGGATGTAGTGTATTTGAATTTTCAAAAAGCATTCGATAAGGTGCCACACGAGGTTATTTCACAAAATTAGGACTCATGCTTTTGGGGTTAATATATTAGCATGGATTGAGGATTGGTTAACGGACAGAAAACAGAGAGTAGGAATAAACGGGACTTTTTCAGGTTGGCAGGCTGTAACTAGCGGGGTACCGCAAGGATCAGTGCTTGGGCCTCAGCTATTTACAATCTATATTAATGACTTAGATGAAGGGACTGAGTGTAACGTATCCAAGTTTGCTGATGATACAAAGTTAGGTGGGAAAGTAAGCTGTGAGGAGGATGCAAAGAGGTTGCAGAGAGATATAGACAGGTTGACTGAGTGGGCAAGAACATGGCAAATGGAATACAATGTGGGGAGTGTGAAGTTATCCACTTTGGTAGGAAAAACAAAAAAGCAGAATATTTTTTGAATGGTGAGAGACTGGGAAATGTTTGCACTCAGGGACCTGGATGTCCTTGTACATAAATCACAGAAAGTTAACATGCAAGTACAGCAACAATTAGGAAAGCAAATGGTATGTTAGCTTTTGTTACAAAGGGATTAGAGTATAAGAGTAAAGAAGTCTTTCTACAATTATACAGGGCATTGGTGAGGCCACCTCTGGAGTACTGTGTACAGTTCTGGTCTCCTTACCTAAGGAAAGACATACTTGCCTTGGAGGGAGTGCAGCAAAGGTTCACTAGACTGGTTCCTAGGATGAGGGGATTGCCCTATGAGGAGAGATTGAGTAGACTAGGCCTATATTCCTTAGAGTTTAGAAGAATGAGAGGTGATCTAATTGAAACATATAAAATTCTTAAGGGTCTTGACAGGGTTAATGCTGGGAAAATGTTTCCCCTGGCTGGGGTCGCAGTCACAGATTAAGGGGTAGGCCATTTAGGACTGGGATGAGGAGACATTTCTTCACTCATTGGGTTGTGAATCTTTGCAATTCTCTACATCAGATAGCTGTGGCTGCTCAGTTGTTGAGTATATTCAAGACAGAGGTCGATAAATTTTTGGGAACAAAGGGAATTAAGGGATATGGGGATAGTGGAGTTGAGGTACAAGATCAGCCATGATCTTGTTGAATGACGGAGCAGGCTCGAAGGGCCAAATGGCCTACTCCAGCTCCTATTTCTTGTGTTCTTATGTTCTTATTTAGCTTCCCATTAAATACGTCTATGCTATTCACCTCAACCACTCCATACGGTAGTGAATTCCACATTCTAACCACTCTCTGGGTAAAGAAGTTTCTCCTGAATTTCTTATTGATTTATTACTGACTATCTTATACTTATAGCCCCTAATTTTAGACTCACCCACAAGTGGACATATCTTCTCTGTGTCTACCCTATCGAACCCCTTCATAATTTTAAAGACCTCTATCTTTTTTAGAGAAAAGAGCCCTATCTTCTTCTGTCTTTCCTGATAGTTGTACCCTCTCCGTCCTGGTATCATCTTTGTAAATATTTTTTGCACTTTTTCCAGTGCCTTTGTATCCTTTTTGTAATATGGAGACCAGAACTGTGCACAGTACTCCAAGTGTGGTCTAACCAAGGTTCCATATAAGTTTAACATCTCTGCTTTTGAATTCTATTCCTCTAGAAATTAACCACAGAGCTTTGTTTGCACTTTTCATAGCTTTGTTAACCTGCATTGCTGTTTTAAATGATTTGTGTTTCGGTTCCCTTTGCGTCTCTACCCCATTTAGACTCTTATTTTCCAAAGAGTCGGGGGCCACCTTATTCCTCCTACCAAAATGCACCATCTCACACTTGTCTATATTGAAATTCATTTGCCATTTACACACCCATTCTTCAAGTTTGAAGTTTGTTAATGTCATCTTGTATATTGTTGCAGTAGTAATATTCTGAATATATCGGCCCGTATTTTCCGATCGCAGGAATATCTGGGCCAATATTTATTCTTTGCAATATAATTTCTGAATCCATGTTGTTCGTGTCAGTTAGAAAAAACAGAGGTTCCAACACCGATCACTGTGTTGTAAAATAGTTTACTATTTTGTTTAGGCCTCAATTCAGATATCAAGGATTCTTGCTTGATATCTTCCTGAAAGAAAAAAAGTTCAATAATCTGTATTGCTTACAGATAACATAAACACATCAGCTCCTTCCCTCCCCTTTCCATTTTCTGGAGAGACCATTCCCTTTGCAACACCCTGATTCACTCTTCCATCACCCAACTTCCAACTTCCCTCCCCCAGCACCATTCCATGTAAATGCAGGAGATGCAACGCCTGCCAATTCACCTTTTCTCACACCTTTATCCAATGGCCCAAACACTCCTTCTGTGAGACAGGAATTTACCTGTACTTTCTCTGATCAATTATACTGTGTTTGCTGCTCATGGTACAATCTCTACACCAGCGTTGTCCAATACATTAGCCACTAGTCACGTGGCTAATTGCGTATCTGATTAGTAAATAAAAAATGAATAATAAACACAGTCATTGAGCAAGTTATCATGATACTCAACCTCACGGCATATGTATGTATGCATGCGTAATTTCACTTTTTTTGCATTTTTTGGTAAAATGGTAAAACAAAAAGCAGAGCGTGCAAGTGTTTTTTGATCATTGTGAGTGCATTACTTCCTTGGTTACTGAATGGTGATAGATGTTTAAGTAAATATGCATGTGAAGTTCATACACCTGTATTGTGTGAGTGTAGCTGTAGTTTTCTACTAAAATTACTGCCTATGATTAAAACGGTGTTGCCGTAGTCACACCTGTGGTTAGTCAGCAATTTCTATTGGACAGCATCATTGGGTGACTGTTTTACTGAACACCTCCATTCTCTGCACAAAGGCAGCCCTAAGCTACATGTGGCTTGCCACTTTTAATTCTGCATTCCCACTCTGACCTCTTCTTGGCTTTGTATACTGTTCTAACAAAGCTCAATGCAAGCTTCAGGAACATTGGGGTATATTTTAACTTTCACTGCCAGGTGGAAAACTGGCGGTGGTGGATCAGCCACCCAATTTTCCTTTCCGTTTGTCGCGGATCTTTCACACACTCTTTGTTTCTTTAATGTCTTTTATTTCTTCATATGCTTCTGTCTATTACTTGACTTAGGTGATCTTTCACTTCACTTTATTGATGCTTTCTCTCTTTTTTTTAAATTAAATCTCTATTCCTCCCTTTTTTCTGATTATGTTAATATACCTGTCTGTCTCTTATTTTTTGAGTCCTGAAGAAGAGTACCGCCAATAGGATTTTTAACTGCAGAGCCAAAACAGGAGAATATACGTCAGAGGAGATAATGATCAAATTTTTTTAGTGCTCTTGAGTAATCTGTCTAGTTCTGGTCACCAAGAACAAGAGACATTCAAGCGCTGGAGGCAATGCAGAGATGAAGAGAAGAGCCACAAGGTTGAACCTCAGTGTCTTGTGTTTTGAGGAAGGACAGGAGAAAGTTGGGCTTTTCAGCCTAGAAAGGAAACAACTGAGAACTGATCTTGTAGTGATGCATTTAAGATTATTAAGGGTATAGAAAAAGTGTGGGAGTAGAACAAGAGGACACAGGTTTAAACTAGATAGATATCAGGAAATTCACACACACAGAATGATCAACATGTGGAATAAACTTCCAGATAGAGTCGTGGCGGCAAAACCACTAAAATCATTTAAGAAACAATTGGATAGTGCAATTGGTGGACATTTGGATCTCTCTGGGTGAATGAATCAACAGGGCCGAATGGCCTTCCTCATCTGTAATTATCTTGTGACCTTGTTCTTGTACCTCACTGCCAGTCCTATACAGATTGCTCCTATTGTGTTGTTCGTCACTAATGGCTCCATTCAGCTTGTTTTTGTCTGTGGTTTCTCATTATCAGTTCCACGCTGATTGTTCTCCTCTTGCTACGCATAGTAATGAGAAATCATGCCCATGAGAATAGGGAATGGGAGCAATTGTTCCTTAGAGAAAGTACAGTAGTTGGAAGAGTTAAACCTAAAAATTCACATAAATCACTGAACAAGTGGTGTAGAAGGAAGTGTCATGTATAATAATGCCTTTTAAAATTAAACAGTTTCTAATTTGCATTTTTGAAAAAAAAATTCTACCCATTTGTGTTGCCTTCTCAATTTTATTTTGAAGAATGAATATTGATGAAGGCACCAGGGAACTGGTTGGGAGCTGAACAGTACAAGAAAGCTGAATGAAGACATACACTTGAAATGACATGACCACTGAAGTACCCTAGGTTAGTCCCTGTATTTGTCGAGGTTAATTTAGTTTCTTCTCAATGTTGGGTCAGTAACTTCTTCAGTCCGGTTTCCTCCAATGATATAATTAGTGCTCATTGCTTAAATAATAATACACACAAAATCAATAGAAATAAGCAGAAAAAATAAGCAAAATGAATCCTAATTATTTTTAGCCGTTTGATTTTTAAAGGAGATGCCTGATTGTGAGAATCACCTTGTTTAAAACAAATAATTGAAATGACCTAAACTACATGTATTGAAGGTATAGAGATGCACCAAAGGTTCTGGGAACATTTGAAACTGTGCAGCTGATATCACTCTCTGTCTAGGCAGTGACTGAGATGTTCGGTAGCAGGAAGTGGGCATTAACAGTTAAAATAAAATTACGACCGGCTTCTGATTTTTTTTCTCTTTCAAAGTAATGTGTTCAAGGGCAAACCTCCATTTACAAAAAGTGCTAAAATCTAAATTTAAGCAGCATTTTAAACTTGTTCACAATCTATTCTGAACGTCAGGCCAGACTATGATCACGGCCTGTTCTACAGTACTGTATTTATTTATTAAACATTACATTCATACATATATTTCAGGAAGTCATTATACATATTGATATGTTGTGAGGTCAGTATACAATTTGCACATTTCTTGGGAAGAATAAATTTAAAAAAGATTGCAAATGCTAGAAATCTGAAACAAAACCAAAAAATACTGGAAATAAACAGCAAACCTTTCAACATCTGTAAAAGAAAAAGACAGGTTAATATTTTGATTGTGAAACTTTCATAGGACCAGAAATAGGCTATTCAGCCCCTCGAGCCTGTTCCGCTCACTTTGTCGGAATGCTTTTTGATGAAGGCCAATTTTCTTTCTTTCAGGTGCTGATAGAACCGCTGTGTATTTCCAACATTTAATGTTTTTGTCCAGGGAAGAATATAATGAGTACATTGGTACGTTGATTTTGTTGGCCGGCTACACAAAAGTGTGTGCTTGAGGATTAAAGCAATTTGTTTGATCGAATCTGCTGGGGTAAAGTTGGGCAAGGGTTGTGGCGGGCTTTGTTCTTATACCTGCATTGATCGGTGATCATGCTGAATCATGTCAGTGCCCTGGTTGGTCTTTGGGCAAGGCAGTAATGGTGACGGATGCTCCCCTCCTATGTTCATCCTGTTGAATGGACAGGGAAATCAGGTGGGGTGTATAACCGGCGGCGATCCGTTACCTCCAGTTTTCCACCCAGTGGTGAAAGTTAAAATCTACCTCATTTTCTCTGAAACATTTGCATTTTTGATGCAGTAGATGTAGGGTGTACTATGTGCTCATACTGATTCACATCCAGTGTAATGTTAGTTTATCCCAAGCTTGCAGTTTGCATTTGCCACATTTACAGCTATTTAAATGGAAACTTAAAAACTTTGGATCTGTGCTTCAAAACTTTCTTGTATTTTACATCAGTTCTGTTTTTCTTTTGGTCTCCATTCCATTTTTGATTCTTTCTATTTTTCTTTATTCCTCATTGTTTCATTTTTTTTCTTGATTTGTATGGTGAATTTCTATTAAAAGCAATCTATCTATTTTTACTATTTATACAGCTATGAAATTAAAGGAACACTGTAAAATAACTGACATTTTCATTTTTTTCATTGTAACTAAAAACCTTTTACTCTTGGGCTTCACATTCTAGACCCCTGACTGAGAGAGCAGACAGGTGACATAATTTGCATCTGCCAATGCTGCTTTAGAGCTTTGACTTATTCCTGTTTTTTCCCCACTTTGTAGCAAAGTAACTGGACTTTTCCCCTTTGTCCATTTACTTGCTTCACCCTCCTTCTTAGCAATACTGATCGATATATGTACATGACAATACTGAATATTGAAGTACTTACACTGGGACTCTTGTTTTCAAAATTAAATCCAGTAAGATTTATTTAATTACATTTGATAATATTAGAGGAAATACTAGATTATCGCAACAGCACCAAGACACATTAACATAAAAATAGCACACACAAGTCTTGCAACTATTATGTAACTTGAAAGCATGCATACATTTTGAAAGAGTCAAAGGATATTCACTATCTAAAGGTTTAGTAATATTACACCATTAACCATAAGTTTCTTGTGTCATATTGTTTGTTGAAATGTAATTTTTACAGCTACAGTGGAATATTCTAATAAATTAAATTAGAGCATAATTTTGCTTTTAAGTACAAGAAGTACAATTAACAAAGTAAAATGTTCTTTCTGTATACATGCACAGGTATGTTGTAATTCAAATGAAAGCTTGCATTAAAAACTGCAGCTTTTAGAAATAGTTCTGTTCAGTTTTAAATAGAAATCTTGGAGCTTTATGGAAGCAAATAAATATGCCTAATTTCTATAGTACAAAAAATGATTTTGTTTGACAAAATATTGTTGACAAACCACCTTGCATTTAGAAGAGTTATAAGGTGGAACACTGTAGATGTTTGATTTTATTCATTATTTTAATCACTAGTCTAGTTAAAAAGGAAACAGTAATAAAAATTAATGGGCCAAAACATTTTTCCTAACATTCAGACCCATCTTCTGGAGCCCTGAGGGTTCACCAGGTACCAAAGAATAGAATGAAAGGTTACAGCAGATGCATCTGTTTAATGCTATATAGGAGGCCAACATTTGCTTGCTTCTAGTTGACACAAGGGAGCCTCAGCAATCTGGTTCCATTGTATCTAATCCTGTGAGTATTTATCAGAAGTTGTTAGAAAAATGAAATGTTACTGATAATAAATAATCGACAATTAAGCTGGGTTTAAAATCCTTAACTGCTGGAAGCTTGGCGCTCTCAATTCGTGTACAGTTAATTGATATTTACTATTGTATCTAGAATGTTATAATTCAACATTCTTTTTAAATGCTCGATGAATGATAGCATGAACAACATCCCCATGGAGAGAGTATTTTAATTTACATGGCCTGCATTGCACCGAGTGTTGCACTCTTGGGCCTGCTGGAGATTATTTGTAAGATAAGTATGATGAGCAGGTGAAGGTATTGTTAAACTGGTTCAATAGCAATGAATGTAATTAAAAAGCTAAATCCATTTTGATAGGATTGCAGAATATATCGGTCTAATTGAAATGGTTCAATCTGTGGCTTCTGTGGAGACAAATGAAGAGTACAGGAAAACATTTAGAGAAATATGAAATCAAGCAAAACCCACTGAGTGATATGATTGGATTTAGTTTGCTGTAATTAACTTTTAATGCACAAAATAAACTTTGGAGGAGTAAAGTGGTCCAGATTTGTTGGTGTAATATGCTGGGGAATCACTCTCCTTCATTTTGTTTCTATTTGATTTCAGAACAGTATCTGTCGAGGGTTTTAGATCTAAAAGCACGATCATCAAGAAACTCCTTAGTCATTTTTTAACCAGACACTTGGATGGAATAGAGTTTAATCCAGAAAAACAACAATTTTGCCAGTTAGTATTTTACTTGGATCAGAGTCAGGTTGGGTCACAGCTTCTACGTAGTGGAAACTATACTGTTAAATTATGTGATTGGATCAAAATTATGGTCACTTCATGCAGGTGTTTTGCTGAAAAAATTCCACTCGGATTCAAAATCTAATCTAATATATATGATAACCCTAACACAACAGAATGCTCAGCCAGTTGTGTTTTTTGAGAAATTCTTTAGCTTGGGCTAAGTTTTTTATATACTTCATAAGCCATTGAAAGTACAACAACTTTTGGTTACAAAACGATTCATCTACGTTCCAAATGAAACTATAATGTCATATTATGAGGTCACTTTTGTTACATACTGAGTTATTACTGTTTGTTTTATTCATTACAGTTGACATATTAAGCTCCTGTATTTTGCATAAAGGACACAATATTGCAGCATATTGGCAAGCTGCTTTGCTTTTCACAGCTAATGTTATGTCCTAATATCAACCCCTAGGGATAAACACATGTATAAAGACTGGAAGCAAATGAGGCCCTGCAGCAGGTGGGCTTTTGCAGCCTAATGAATGTGGCAATCTGTTACTATCACTGCAGTGCTTTTTACCAGACAATTAGTCAACTAAGCGTGTAATTATTCCAGGCCAACAAGAAGAGGCTCTTCTCTAATTTCATCTTTTCATTGCTGTTTACTCACCCACACTCCCCTCATTAATGAGAGATTTTCCAGTCCACATTAATTGGTTTCAATAACATTCATTTTAGTTGAAAGGGAATGATTCTGTTAATTGGGAAGTGGAAGCATCTTTTCATTTCAAGTGCGTCCTACTACAGTGCTTTGAATAGACTCAACAGGTCTTAGCTAATGAAATTAAGTTACATAGCAACAGCAAAACTAAATTAAATTTATCTACATTGAAGCATGTAGCAAAGCTCCTGTGCAATTACTACAAAATGTACAAAAAAGTAATATAAATACAATGCATCTGAATAAAGAAGGCATAATTCTTCAGAGCTTCTCAGCAACATAATTAACACTTGGACCTTCTTTCTGGTTAAATGTAATCAATAAGCTTTTAACTGCTAAACAAATTGATCTCACTGTTATTCTCTAGGTTAAATGTTTTTGGATTCTATTAAAATCACTTATGTCAGTGCTCTAATCAAGCTTATTAGTGTTTTCAAGTAGTAGATGACATGTATTAGAACAGGTGCCATTTACTTTTGGGATCTGTGCGCAAGTTTAGCCTGAAAGACTGCAGTTGTGTCTTCCCTCTCAGGTGACTGGCAGCTCACAAGTGAAGTGCATCCCAGTCATATTAATTTGGTTCCTGATGGACATAAATCTGCCGGACAAAACTGACCCTAGAATTTGGAAACACTCGCCACTAATTTGGAGACATTGCTTTGGAAAACAATAAAAAAAAAAGGGTGTGGGAAATAGAACAGTCATGTTGGCAGGAATTGCTGCTAGAGTTGGGCTCCTGGGATTGCAACGTTCAAGTTCAGGTTGAAGTATGTGATTGCCAAATAATTGTTTGGAAACCATGCTTAGTATCCATGCTCCACCTATACTGGAGTGCTTGATACTATCACAGGATGAAAAGTGCATCAGCATTGCCATTTCTCCCGTTGATCATTATTTATATTTACATAGATCTCTCTCTTTTTTTCTCTATATATACATATATGTGTGTAAGACAAAGAAATGGGCACTCTTTTGCTTGTCTTTGCTGTCTTTGTGTTGCTGCTTCTCTCTGTTTCTCCTCTTCTGATTCTCTCTTTCCTCTTAGTAATATGAAAATAATGAACGCTCCCCCACATCATTGGGTTATTTTGCATGCCCTAAATACCCGCTTGCATTCTTCTTCTGAGCCTGGCAATACCTTGCCAATACTGCTTTCTGTTTAAAAACCTGATTGACTCTGTACATCTCTCTATTTTTATCTCCTTATGTTCACAACCTGAAAGGTGGATCTATACCAGACAACCCTGCATGAGACCAGGGACCTCCCAAAAAAATGGATGTGAGGTGTTTATCAATTGTTGAGACAGCCTAATGAATGACTTATTTACAGTCTTTGAGGAAACAACATCAAAACATAGCTCATTGGCATTTTAACCCTTGATGAAACTTTGCAGTTCTGTGACTAAATTTACAGCTGCCCTGCTTGATTTTTCTATCTCCATATGGATTGCTGCAAAGGTTACCAAAAACTGACATCTTTAGTTTCTTTTTCCATCACAAATGATTTACTGCCAGTTTCTTCTGAAGACATTGACTTCTTATTGGGATATGGTTACACAAGCAGTGATCACTTTTCAGTCCCTTGCCTAATTAACCATTTTTGATGCATAAGCTGCAAATGTCGGTAGCTTATTTAGCTTCATTGGGGCATCAAAGCCTGATTTTTGTCTTCACTCCGCATCCATATGCATACACTCCCAGCAGGTGTCACTGGATCGTCAGCACGGATGGGAATCCTAACAGATCTTTCTTTCCCTAACTAAGTGGTATTAAGGCCAGTTACGACACCTCAGCACAGTCCTGCTTGAGATCTTATAATTCAGCAGGCAACAGGGATTGAAATTGGGAATTTCCTGGTTTGTATGGATCAGACTCACTGAATAAAAGCACTGAGTTGTTGGGAAGTTCTTCCTTTCCCAAATTATGAACCTCAGCCAAACTCTTAAAATTGGATAAAAATCTTAATTCTATCACGGTTACATTGTAAAATTTCAACCTAAATATGATAGTAAATATTTATGAAAATTTTAAATGTACAATTTCATCTTAAATTCAGCAGCCAAAAGTAGATGTGTTACATTCTTCATAGTGCCAACTAAGTGTTATGTGAAAGGTACATTGTCTTAAAGCATTATGCTATGATGACATGCAAAATGATATTATGAAACTGTCTTTTTCACTATTTATTGTCTTCCACATTCCAGTTTAAAAAAAAAACAACCATTTTTACCTAGCTACTTTTTAAACTTTATTTTTTAACCAGTACTTTTTCCTTTGTGTTTTGGAGTGTTAGACATAAGTTTTCTTTCTTTCGATCCAGGCATATTTCTTTCAAGTTCCTCTTTGCTCTTACCTTAAAAATACTGGTCTGAAGTCTGGCCACAATCACTTTCAAATTAGTTCACTTTTGAATTTCTCCCCCATTTTGGATTTTGTGTCCACTGGAATCTTGTTTTTGGAAATATGAATCTTGCCGTTCTTAGTCTCAGATCACTAAATTCAATTGTTCATAGTTAATTTTGGGTCGTTTTTCAAGTATTGCAAGCCTCATTTAGTGGGAAAAGGAATGATTGCTGCCATACATCCTATCTGTAACAGAGACAATGATGAGAACACATTCGTCTCCAGATAAAATGGTTGGTGAGTTAGCAGAAAAGGGAGAATGATTATTTCTTCTCGTACGGTAAGTTTGGGTCTCTTGTTAACTAAGGTAGAAGAAAGGAGAATGTACTTCAATGAAATAAACTAGTCACAAAATAAAATTTGAATGGGAAAAAGAAAACTAATATTGCTACTTGCGAATAAACTGGTAGAATCTCCTCTTAGCTATTCCAGTAAAGGGAAGAATGATACTACCACTAGGATGTGAAGCTGGAAAATTAGCATTAATTCTTGATATAGAAGAGTGAAAAAGATAATATTCCCTTCTGCGTATTTTTAGAGTAATATTGCTTATCAAGCTGGAAGAGGGATATCACATTTTTAATTTAACAAATATAACCATGATCAGGCTGGGCTGAAAGGACCAGACAATCTCCCCAGGAATCCCTGATCTGCTATGGGTGCTTAAATTGCACAACTAGTCATCGATGGTTTGAGATTTCAACACCTAAATCAGACAGCGTAATTGATTCCTTCCACTCTTCAGCTGTGCCTCTAATTCTCGACATATTTAAATAATAGTTTCCCTGGTGTTCTTCGGGCCTAATCATTTTATCATCTTCCTTCCCACAACCACAAGGTTTTTAGTGTTTTATCTGTGTTATGTAGAATCTTGACAGCTGGTTTGCAGTTGAGTATGTGCACCTGTGGTTGTCAAGGTTACCCAGTTTCATCCGCCCACAGATTTCTTTGATTTGCATAATTCTATCATATCAGTTTATTGCATTCCAGAATGAAGTTGATAAATGGCACATTCTGAAACTGATATCTTCTCCTAGGATTTTATCAGCCAATATATATTTTTTTTCTTAAATAATGAGTTTCAAAGATCGACCAAACTTTGTAGCAAGAGTAGCAAAGACAAAGAAAAAGGGGGAAAATCCAATACGCACAAACAACTTTTATTAAATAGTCCTGGAGCCACCTTGAGATATATTTGAAGTTGTAGCACCCTTTTCCCTAACAGAAAACGTTTAAGACTCGTGTGTGACGGAGCATAGTCTAAGGATCATCTTTAGACCCATTCTGCCAATGGAAATGTCCATGCTGTGCTTTCATGTATTTAGTTATTTTTCATAATTTGGCTCCTGGACTATAATATGATAGTGACAATGGTACAACCCAAGGAAGACAGCTACAATTCTTGAATATACATTTTATGATCTGCAACTGATTGAAGGTAGGATAAACTGACCCCTTGGTAACACTGCAATAAACATGTCTAGCAAGATTATGTTCTGCATAATAGAAAATATTTTAAGACAATCTCAAATTGAAATTGAGTAGGCCTTGGCAACCTACAGCTTTGACATTAGCCTGCTCATGAATTGAATCCCAGATTGGTCCAGGATGCCCAAGGCTTAACAATGCCAAGGCCCCCAACTTAATTAAAATTTTAGTTAAAACTTGAATTTTTAAATGCTTACAGTTACAAAATATTACAGTGTATTTACAGCACAGAAACTGGCCATTCGGGCCAACAGGTCCATGCCAGTGTTTATGCTTCCCGTGAGCCTCATCCCACCCTTATTCATCTAACCCCATCAAATATTAACTTATTAAATAAGTTAATTCAACTTACTTAGTTAAAGTTTTAGT
Organism: Squalus acanthias; assembly: GCA_030390025.1. Lineage (NCBI taxonomy): Eukaryota > Metazoa > Chordata > Chondrichthyes > Squaliformes > Squalidae > Squalus > Squalus acanthias. The sequence goes on from CM059429.1 coordinate 54,780,836, forward strand.
TACAACTTTTAAACAGTTAAAGTTATTTCAACTTACTTTAAAATTTCAGTTTAGTGTGTAATGGCTACCTTCTGCGTTTGTTGTGAAATGTGATTCTCAGATCTATGCAAGAGCACGTGCTTGGAAGCAGTCAATCAGAAGAGGGTTCTGCGACCATTATGAGCTCCAATTTAGGAGTCATGTGATTTTTACACATCAATTAGATCTCTCAAAAGGGAAAGATAGACAGGGGTGGACACTTTGTGTTATTTATATAGATTTATTCACAAGTATAATCCTCTGCTGGTTGTTGAGACACACATTATGTTGTGTACCACAGAAATCCATTTTTTACTGCAGTGCATTGATGCATTCTGAGTCAAAATTATATAATTGTGTACTGCTAGCACTCTTTAGTTGTATGATTTTTCATAGAATTTTGATTTATCAAATATTTACTGAAGTGGGATTTTCAATATTTACAAGTGAAGAGAAAATAGTTAAGTGAATAAGATTGTAGGGCAACACGGTGGCATAGTGGTTAGCACTGGTGCCTCACAGCGCCAGAGACCCGGGTTCGAATCTGACCTCGGGTGACTGTCTGTGTGGAGTTTGCACATTCTCCCCGTGTCTGCGTGGGTTTCCTCCGGGTGCTCCGGTTTCCTCCCACAGTCCAAAATGTGTGGGTTAGGTTGATTTGGCTATGATAAATTGACCCTTAGTGTTAGGGGGGATTAAATATGTGGGGTTATGGGGATAGGATGGGATATGTTAGGGGGAATTAAATACGTGGGGTTACGGGGGTAGGGTGGGATATGTGTACTGTGGGGATTAAAGCAGGGACAGGGTACTGGATTTGGATGATCAGCCATGATCGTATTGAATGGCGGAGCAGGCTCGACGGGCCGAATGGCCTACTCCTGCTCCTAGATTCTATGTTTCTATGTTTCTATGTATAATCCAAAACCATCTTCCATTCCGACCTATTATAATGATTCTTAATTCCAGATAATTGTATCTAAAAATTCATGTTAAGTGAATTAAAAAAAAATATAATAACATGTCCAAAGCCTAAATGTACACAATGATATTCTATGTAACATGTTATTTGAATTCTCTTTTTTTCAGCAATCAGCTACAAGAGAAGTAGAAACCGTAACCTGGTATAGCATAAGCTGCATGGTAAAGCTCTCTCTTAACATGTCCTCAAGATGTGCTTTAATTCCAGGATTTAGGAGAGCATCTCTTATTCCGTCAATGTGATTTTCTCCATTTCCTATAACAAAGATCCTTAACGTCTTTCTGAGCGAGATTACCAAATTGTACTGAATTGTGAGTAGTTCTGTGTGACAGGCCCACATCCACTGGAAATTAGATTGATACTTTGAAAAATTCATTTCACATACAGCAGAGAGAGGAGGCTTTCAACCATCAATTTGAACTAGATTTTCTAACACACTGAATCACTCAGTCCCAATACTTTATTGTTTGTCAAGATATCATCGCTGCTCCTAATTTACCTTTTTCAATATTTGCTATATCTACCAAGTTTAATTTATAAATTTGTGTTTGTCAAGTCACAGGCTGGCTACTGTACAGCAAGGTTCATAATCTGTGATTGACAATTGTACAACTTTTGCAAGTGTGCTGTCAAAAACTAAAATATTCTGGGAGTGAAACTCAACTTCGGCGGGGTAGCAAAATGGGCAGTAACAGATGGGCTGCCCATTATACATGCTGCCCGATTTTCCTTCTGACTTCAGTGGAAAGGAAAATCGAGTGTATAGCGGACGGCTGGTCTGCGCCTGCCTGTTTTGTGCCTCTGCCGAAGTTGAATTTCACCTCCTCTGTTCTGTATTACAAAATTTGGTGATAAACGACATAGTATAAGATCTAAATAGCAATTATAAATTACAAAAGAGGAACTGAAATTAAACAATGGAATTGTTTGTTAACTAATTAAACAAATTTCTTTCCATCTTCCATTTCTTTATAAATATAGTCTCACACAGTCAGTAATGGATAATTTCAGGTGTTTGTCAAAAAAGATTGTTTGCGACCACAGGCAATACATCATGTAGGCCTCTGCTCGGTTTTGTGGCAGCAGTCATGATTCATTCGTCCTGCGCCAGTCTTCAGCGCCACCTTTATTCCAATCAGGCCATCAAGTCACAGGCTGGCTGCTGGGCAACAAGGACCATCCTCTTCAGACATGGCTCATGACTCCTGTCAGGAACCTGGGCACAGCTGCAGATTTGGTGTACATGAGAGCCATACTGCCACCAGAAACTTAATCGAGCAGACAGTCAGCATGCTCAAACAACGGCTTCCACTGCCTGGACCATTCGGGAGAAGCTTTGCAGTACATTCCTGACTGCGTATTCAGATATGTGGTTGTCTGCTGTATGCTGTATATCTTTGCGATAATGAGGGACCAGCCGTTACTAACATCTGCGCTGCAAGAAGCGGAGGAGGAGGAAGAAGAGAAGCACAAATAGGAAGAACAGAAACAACATAAAACACCAGTGTATCTAGCTGTCAGAACTCTTAGAGAGCAGTTCATCCAAGAGCACTGAACATTAACTGCCCCTCTCATACCCAATGCACTAAACCTTTCACAATCCTCATCACCACCGTCCTTACTACTACCATCCAATTGCTTTCCTTCAGTCAATTCAGATGGCCGTGTTGGGCGACCTTGAACAGCTCTAGGCCATCAGGGCCTGGCTGACAGACTGTAGCATCTCAGTGTGGGCCGGGGCAGTCTGGCCCACCTAGCCGTTTGGCACTAACAAGTGCACTGGCAGAGTGGGCGGCTGAGGAGCACACATGCCATCACCCTGAGAGAGAACAGTAGGTGCCTCAGCTATGGAGCCAAGCCCACTGTCCTGGGACTGTGCCTCAGCACTCCTCCTGCTCTGCGAGAGAACAGAGTACAAGTGTCATGTGACACCCAGAGCCAAGATGTCAGGTGTCTGAGATTCCATGACAGCAGTGTGAGCTGCCGTGGAAGCTGTCAGCAGAGGCTCCATCATCTTGGAGTCACTGCCTTGTTCATGGAGCTGACCACTTGCTCCATGTTGGACAGAATGATCTCCATGCTCTGTGCAAAGCCCTGACACAAATTGGAGCTGCACTCCTCCATACTCTGAGCTATTGCACACAAGCTCACTGGCAGGCTGCCCAGTGCACCAAGCATTTCTTGGTGTGTGCATAATCAGCTTTCTTTGGTAGCCTGGGCCCTTGAAGTCTGTACCTGAGTCCTCTGCAGCGGAACTAGTATGTGATATCGCCCTCGGGAGAGCTGGCACCTGTGGTGTCCTGTCCCACTGCCTTAGCTCCTGGGCACTTGTGGCTGGTGATTCATCACATGAAGACCCTCCTCTAGCCTACTTTCTAAAGTGTGCATGGTGCCAGTCTCTGAGCTGGTGCTTGCTAGGGTCAGATCGAGTGACGCTGCATCTGCAGGAAGGCTGGCCACCTCTTACAGAAGTGGCAAATGAGCATCCACTTTCTCAGAACCTGAAATGAAAGAGAGGGACAGGGGTTGGCTTTTAGTGTGAAGGGAGATCAGAGAGAGGCTGAGTGTGTAGGGTGAGATAGAAGTCAGAAGGGAAAAAGAGGATAAGGTGTGAAGAAACCCTGCACAACGTCTTCTCCAGGGTTGACATTCGCCGCGGCCATGACTCTACCCCTGCCCGTGATGGCCACCATGTCTTCTTCCACAGGGGAGAGAATGTGTAGCCGGGCTCAGACTCCTGTGGTCACGGCCTCCTGCCACAGGTTGCACGCTTCCTTCCCCTGTAAGAAAGAAGGGAGTGCATTAGTGACATCCTTGTGAGGTGTTTAGAGAATGTGCCTATCATGGTGGAATAGCTTGTATGTAGTGTGTGAGGTGTGGGGAAGTTAAGTGATCCCACAACCAACGGATCAGATCAAAGCTCTGCAGTCCTGCCACATCCAGTCGTGAATGGTGGTGGACAATTAAACAACTAACGGGAGGAGGGGGAGGCTTCATGAACATTCCCATCCTCAATGATGGCTGAGCCCAGCATGTGAGTGCAAAAGATAAGGCTGGAGCATTTGCAGCCATCTTCATCCAGAAGTGCCAAGTGGATGATCCATATTGGCCTCCTCCTGAGGTCCCCACCATCACAGAAGCCAGTCTTCAGCCAATTCGATTCACTCCACGTGATATCAAGAAATGGCTGAGCACACGGGATACAGCAAAGGCTATGGGCCCCGACAACATCCCGGCTGTCATCCTGAAGACATCTGCTGCAGAACTAGCCACGCCTCTAGCCAGGCTGTTCCAGTACAGCTGCAACATTGGTATCTACCCAACAAAGTGGAAAACTGCCCAGGTATGTCTTGTCCACAAACAGCAGGACAAATCCAATCCGGCCAATTACCGCCCCATTCGTCTACTCTCAATCAGCAGCTAGGTGATGGAAGGTGTTGTCGACAGTGCTGTCAAGCGACACTTATCAATAACCTGCTCACCGATGCTCAGTTTGGGTTCCGCCAGGACTGCACGGCTCCCCGACCTTATTACAGCCTTGGTCCAAACATGGACAAAAGAGCTGAATTCCGGAGGTGAGATGAGAATGACTGCCCTTGATATCAAGGCAGCATTTAACCGAGTGTGGCATCAAGGAATGCTGGGAAAATTGAAGTCAATGGAAATCAGGGGGAAAACTCTCCACTGGCTGGAGTCATACCTATCACAAGGGAAGATAAAGGGAAAAAAAAGTTAGAGTGGCATTTTTTTCGCACCTTTCACTACCTGATTACGTCCCAAAGCGCTTTGTAGCCAATGAAGTACTTTTTGAAGTGTAGTCACTGTTGTAATGTAGGAAATGGCGGCAACCAATTTGCACACAGCAAGCTCCCACAAACAGCAAAGTGATAATTACCAGATAATTTTTTTTTTAGTGATGTTGATTGAGGGATAAATATTGGCCAGGATACCGAGGACAGCTCCACTGCTCTTCTTCGAATTAGTGCCATAGGACCTTTTACGTCCACCTGAGATAGCAGTCGGGGCCTTGGTTTAACGTCTCATCTGAAAGACAGCACCTCTGACAGCGCAACACTCCCTCAGTGCTGCACTGGAGTGTCAGCCTAGATTTTTCTGCTCAAGTCTCTAGAGTGGGACTTGAATCCACAAACTTCTAGACTCAGAGGCGAGAGTGCTACCAACGAAGCCACGGCTGACACCATGATGGTTGTGATTGTTGGAGACCAATCATCTCAGCCCTAGGACACCACTGCAGGAGTTCTTCAGGGCAGTGTCCTAGGCACAACCATCTTCATCAATGACCTTCCCTCCATCATAAGGTCACAAGTGGGGACGTTCGCTGATGATTGCACAGTGTTCAGTTCCATTTGCAACTTCTCAGATAATGAAGCAGTCCGTGCCCGTATGCAGGAAGACCTGGCCAAGATTCAGGCTTGGGCTGATAAGTGGTAAGTAACATTCGTGCCACACAAGTGCCAGGCAATTACCACCTCCCCTTGACATTCAATGGCATTACCAGTGTTGAATCCCCCACCATCAACATCTTGGGGGTCACCATTGACCAGAAACTTAACTGGACCAACCACATAAATAATGTGGCTACAAGAGTAGGTCAGAAGCTGGGTATTCTGCGGCGAGTGACTCACCTTCTGACTCCTCAAAGCCTTTCCATCATCTACAAGGCACAAGTTAGGAGTGTGCTGGAATACTCTCCACTTGCCTGGATAAGTGCAGCTCCAACAACACTCAAGAAGCTCGACATCATCCAGGACAAAGCAGCCCATTGATTGGCACCCCATTCACCACCTCCACCACCAGCGCACCGTATCTGCAGTGTTTACTACAACAGCAACTTATATTTATATAGTGCCTTTAACATTCCAAGGCGGAGTATTTTCAAAACAAAAAAAATTTGACACTGAGCCACATAAGATGCTGTTAGGGCAGATGACCAAAAGCTTGGTTGAAGAGGTAGGTTTTAAGGAGCATCTTAAAGGCGGAAAGAGAAGTGGAGAGGTGGAGAGATTTAGGGAGGGAATTCCAGAGCTTAGGAGCTAGGCAGCTGAAGGCACGACCGCCAGTGGTGGAGCATTTAAAATCAGGGATGTTCAAAAGGCCAGAATAGGCGGAGCGCAGAGGTCATGGGGGATTATAGGACTGGAGGAGATTACAGAGATAAGGAGGGGTGAGGCCATGGAGGGATTTTAAAATCAAGGCGTGAGAATGAGAATTTTAAAATCAAGGCGTTACTTAACTGGGAGCCAATGTAGGTCAGCAAGCACAGGGGAGATGGGTGAGCGGGACTTGGTGCAAGTTAGCACATGGGCGGCAGAGTTTTGGATGACCTCAAGTTTACGGAGGGTAGAACTAGGGAGGCCGGCCAGGGGTGCATTGGAATATTCAAGTCTAGAGGTGATAAAGGTATGGATGAGGGTTTCAGCAGCAGATAAGTTGAGGCAGGGGCAGAGATGGGCGATACTACGAAGGTGAAAAGTGGCAATCTTGGTGGCAGAACAGATATGAGGTAGGAAGCTCAATTCGTGATCAAATATGACACCAAGGTTGCGAACAGACTTGTTCAGCTGTAGACAGTTGCCAGAGAGAGAGATCGAATCAGTGGAAAGGGAACAGAATTTGTGGCGTGAACCGAAAACAATGGCTTTGGTCTTCCTGATACTTAATTGGAGGAAGTTTCTGCTCACCCAGTGTTGAATGTTGGACAGGCAGTCTGATAGTATAGAGATGGTGGAGGGTCCGAGAGAGGTGGAGGAGAGGTAGAGCTGGGTGTACATGTGAAAACTCATGTTGTGTTGCCGGATGATGTCACCGAGGGGGCAGCATGTAGATGAGAAATAGGAGGGGGCCAAGAATAGATCCTTGGGGTACACCAGAGGTGACAGTGTGGGATCGGGAAGAGAAGCCAATGCAGGTGATTCTATGGTTATGGCTGGAAAAATAGGAATGAAACCAGGTGAGTGCAATCCCATCCAGCTGAACGATGGTGTAGAAGCGTTGGAGCAGAATTTTGCGGTCAACCGTGTCAAAAGTTTCTACAAGATGCACTGCAGCGACTCGCCAAGGCTTCTCCAACAGCACCTCTCAAACCCACGACCTCTGCCACCGAGAAGGACAAGAGCAGGAAGCGCCTGGGAACACCACCACCTCCAAGTTCCCCTCCAAGTCACACATCATCCTGACTTGGAAATATATCGGCCGTTCCTTCATCGTCACTGGGTCAAAATCCCTGAACTCCCTCCCTAACAGCACTGTGGGAGTACCTTCACCGCATGAACTGCAGCGGTTCAAGAAGACGGCTCACCGCCACCTTCTCAAGGGCAATTTGGGTTTGGCAATAAATGCTGACCTTGCCAGCGACGCCCACATCCTGTGAGTGAATATAAAAAAAAGTGAGGGTTGCAATAGTGGTGGGAGTAGGAGGTGCAGAATGTGTGAGCAGAAGGAGGTGCAGTGATTGTAAGAGAGTGAAGGGAAGTTGGGAGGGGAGCATTGTGAGTAGTAAGGCTGCATCTGGTATAATATTGCACGTGAGCTGCCCACCTTGTTCACCTGAGTACCCTGAAAGGTGATAAATACCATATTGTCTGACTTTTACATTCAGGTTAAAACTAATAGATTTATTTCTAAGTAAGATAATACATAGAAGCAGAAAGACACAGCAATCTACTGATGGTACAAAAACAATAACCATAGTCCAAAAGTGGTTAAAATATCCTTTTTAAAACATCCTTACACAGTCGGATGTTCTGCAAGACTTGTGGATGAAGCAGACTTTCATTGGGATAGATTTTGAACTCACTGCCCGGACGTAAAACTGCGGTGGTGGATCCGTCAGCCACTATCGAAACAGCTCGTTTTCATTTCCATCCGAAATGCCTGTTTTATGCTTGATGGTAAGTTGAAAATCTACCCTGTAGACTTCCCAATGCAATACCATGGTGATGTGATTCATAACTTAATTTCAATGAATTCAACTTCACAACTGAACTGAACTTGAGAAGTCTTTATACCAAAAGAAGTTTTTTGTGTTGCAGGTGTTAATGTTATGACATTTAAGGGTGTTATTTTGGCCAAAGGGTGAAAACAGACACTGCATGGGTGCAGTGCTAATAAAACTAGCCTGTTTGAAAGCCTGGAGTAGCACATCATTTTGGTCCTAATTGCTGATTACCATAATTTGAACTTGCCTGGAGGTGCTAAACCAGAAACCTGCAGGTTTAGCACTCAAGCGCTAATTAGACACAATTTTTGTGGAGCAGTACATGTGGGCTCCTCGCACCCACTTCAACTGAAGGCGTGGAGTGTTCTGGCTGGTACACAGCGACACATTGCAGGATAGCTCAGGAACCGAGGGAGAGGGTGCAGCGGTTCTTGGATGCGGCACTAGAGGTCCTGGTGGAGGAGGTGCAGAGGAGGAGGGTTGTTCTGTGCCTGCAGTGGGGAAGGACGTCACCTCACCATCCTCGGCCCCCTGTCCCCCCTCTCCTGCAGCAGCTGGTGCTGCTCTGCCTGGCCTCATGTCCTCCCATTCCTCATCCAGACCAAGGGGACCCCTAGCAAGATGCCCATGACCAAGCACTCCCTTTCTCTTGATGACTTCTATAAAGGTGGAGTAGCACAGCACTTACTCTTTTTAGGTGAAGTCCTCAGAGAATTTCCAGAATAAATGTTGCTCGAGTGTTGAAGTCTTGACAAAGTGTACCAGAACGTCTCCAGATGTGTTTCAGAGGACCTCTTCACAGCTCCAGCAGCAATGAACATGAAATGGTGAGTATCCCTTTAAGTAGCGCTTAAAATCGACATCAACACCATGTTTACTCCCAAACAGCTGGTCACTGTTAGGAGAGGGCGTTAGTTGAAGCACTAGCCACCAAAATGCCTTGCAGTCTCTTTCATGAGCACTAGCAGACATTTTCAGTGGCAATCAGCTGTTTAACGAGTCTCCGGGTGGCTGTTCCTAGCGCTGGTTTCAACTCCTTTACCAAAATGGTGTCTTGCGCTAAATGCGGGTTAAACCGGCTTAGGACCCCATCTTGGCCGCCTCGGAGGCTCTTCAGCGCCTAATGTATTCGGTGAAAATTGCCCCCTAATTATATTCCTCCCAAACATGTCCCTTGATGTCAGCCATTGGAGATAACAAATTATTGTCCCTTGTGGACAGGTTTCTGGCCAAATGGATTACACTAAAACTACTGATAAGGGTGGTGCTGTTGTTGTTTGGCGAACCGACCTCTACCGTGCGGAAGCTGAACGCCAACTCTCTGACACCTCCTCCTACCTCCGCCTGGACCATGACCCCACTAGCAAACATCAGGCCATTGTTTCCAAGACTGTCACTGACCTCATCTCCTCTGGAGATCTTCCCTCCATGGCCGCCAACCTCATAGTCCCCCAACCCCGCACAGCCCGTTGTACCTCCTTCCCAAGATCCACAAACAGGACTGCCCTGGTAGACCCATTGTTTCAGCCTGTTCTTGCCCCACTGAACTTATCTCTTCCTATCTCGACTCTATTTTTCCTCCCCTTGTCCAGTCTCTTCCCACCTACATCCGTGACTCTTCTGACGCCCTCCGACACTTTAACAGTTTCCAGTTTCCTGGCTCCAACCGTCTCCTTTTCACTATGGACGTCCAATCCCTCTACACCTCCATCCCCCACCAGGACGGCCTGAGGGCGCTCCGTTTCTTCCTTGAACAGAGGCCCAACCAGTCCCCATCCACCACCACCCTCCTCCGCCTGGCTGAACTTGTTCTCACATTGAACAACTTCTCCTCTGACTCCAGTCACTTCCTCCAAATTAAAGGTGTTGCTATGGGAACCCGCATGGGCCCTAGCTATGCCTGCCTGTTCATGGGATATGTGGAACATTCTTTGTTCCAGTCCTACTCAGGTCCCCTCCCTCACCTCTTTTTCCGGTACATCGATGACTGTATCGGTGCCGTTTCCTGCTCTCGACCTGAACTAGATAAGTTCATTCACTTTACTTCCAATTTCCACCCTTCCCTCACCTTCACATGGTCCATCTCCGACTCTTCCCTTCCCTTCCCTTCCTTGACTTCTCCATCTCCATTTCTGGCGATCGGCTTTCGACAAACATCCACTACAAGCCCACTGACTCCCACAGCTACCTGGACTACACTTCCTCCCACCCCGCTTCCTGTAAGGACTCTATTCCATTCTCCCAGTTTCTTCGTCTCCGCCGCGTCTGTTCTGACGATGCCACCTTCCATACCAGTGCTTCCGACATGTCTTCCTTTTTCCTCAACCAAGGATTCCCCTCTACCGTAGTTGACATGGCCCTTGACCGTGTCCGTTTCATTTCCCGCACTTCTGCTCTAACCCCTTCCCCTCCCTCCCAGAACCATGATAGGGTTCCCCTTGTCCTCACCTTTCATCCCACCAGCCTCCACATTCAACGGATAATCCTCCGCCATTTCCGCCACCTCCAACGTGATCCCACCACCAAACACATCTTCCCCTCACCTCCCCTTTCAGCATTCCAAAGGGACCGCTCCCTCCGCGACACCCTGGTCCACTCCTCAATCACCCCTAACAGCCCTTCTCCTTCGCCTAGCACCTTCCTGTGCAAGCGCAGGAGATGCAACACCTGCCCTTTTACTTCCTCCCTTCCCACTGTCCAGGGCCCCAAACACCCCTTCCAGGTGAAACAGCGATTTACTTGTACTTCTTGCAATTTAATATACTGTATTCGCTGCTCACAATGCGGTCTCCTCTACATTGGGGAGACCAAACGCAGATTGGGTGACCGCTTTGCGGAACACCTCCGTTCAGTCCGTAAGGGTGACCCTGAGCTTCCGGTCGCCTGTCACTTTAATTCTCCGCTTCACTCCCACTCTGATCTCTCTGTCCTTGGCCTATTACATTGTTCCAATGAAGCTCAACGTAAGCTCGAGGAACAGCACCTCATCTTCCGATTAGGCACTTTACAGCCTTCCGGACTCAACATCGAGTTCAACAATTTCAGACAATAATCCCTGCCCCCATTTTTCATGCTGTATGATTTTGCCATTCCCATTTGCAACATTTTATCTTTCCTGCCTCTTACATAAGCACAGTATGTTCTTTCAATTCCTTCCTCCCCTCCTAACCCCCCCCCCCCGCTGTCTCTGCACCTGCTTAATATCTGTTACATCTTCAGCTTTTTCCAGTTCTGATGAAGGGTCCCAGACCTGAAACGTTAACTCTGTTTCTCTCTCCACGGATGCTGCCTGGCCTGCTGAGTATTTCCAGCATTTTCTGTTGTTATTTCAGATTTCCAGCATCCGTAGTATTTTGCTATTGGACTACAATAAAGCCCTGAAATGCCTGGAGCCCTGTTCCTCTGCCACAAGTGGTTGCCAATTTGGCCTGGCATTGAACCCATCCCAAATAGCAAGGACAGGGTTATTTACATAAAGGAGGCAGGTGACTGTGCAATTTACAGCACTTTCTGGGAGACCACTCTACTATGGGGGCATAGGGGGTGGGGGCCAGGAATATTGAAGTAGAGCCTTGCTATTCTATCAGGAAGGGGTAAGTTGAAACTTATAAAATTCTAACAGGACTAGACAGACTAGATGCAGGAAGGATGTTCCCGATGGTGGGGGAGTCCAGAACCAGGGGTTACAGTCTAAGGATAAGAGGTAAGCCATTTAGGACTGAGATGAGGAGGAATTTCTTCACCCAGAGAGTGGTGAACCTGTGGAATTCTCTACCACAGAAGGCAGTTGAGGCCAATTCATTAAATATATTCAAGAAGGAGTTAGATATATTTCTTAAGGCTAAAGGGATCAAGGGATATGGGGAGAAAGCAGGGACAGGGTACTGAATTTGGATGATCAGCCATGATCTCATTAAATGGCGGAACAGGCTCGAGGGGCCAAATGGCCTACTCCTGCTCCTATCTTCTATGTTTCTATGTCGCAATTTATTTCCTAAAAGACATTGTTTTCACTGTTGCTGCTTTTGGAGAAGTGGCAGCGATGCACCTTTTACTGTTGTCCACTTGACTCACTTAGAGAGCCTTATTAATGTCCATACTAAAAGCATCATTAGGCTCCCACTTACGTACTCCTGTATCATGCAGGCATACTTTCTCCTGGCCACGGAAATGTGAAACTAGCAGGATTTTTGACACTGAATATTATCCAGCAGACCCAACTGTCAATGATGTCATGACTAAAAGGGACAGGTGCAAGAAGTGCTGTCACTCCTGTTGGAATTTCACAGCATAAAAAAGGGTGAAGTGCCAATGGAACCGGATCCTGCGCCAAATTCTGGTACCCCTGCCTCACTTGTATCCTTGTTCTGCCTTTCCAGGCCCAGGAGTTTCAGGGCTATGATTATTAAAGGAGTGAACAATGAAATTTATCACAATCTGACAGACCTCTTTCGGGATTCATTGAAAAGAGAAATGTCCAAGGATTGGAGAAGAGCAAACCTAACATTAAATTCTAAAAAAGGGGCTGAGAGATAACCCTGGAAATTGCAGGCCAGTGAGCATGACATCTGTAGTAGGTAAAACATTAGAAGGTATTTTGAAGGAGGGAACAATGAAGCGCCAAGAGAAATATGAATAACAAAGAAGTCAGCATAGCTTTATGATAGTGGGGTCTTGTCCAATAAATCTGTTGTACTTCTTTGAGGAGAAAGTGAACCTAATGTATAATGGGAGTTCAGTGGTTGTTATTAAATTTTTGCAAAACTTTTCACACGGTTGCCACATGGGAGAATGTCCACAGGTCAGAAAGCATGGAATGGCGTGAAGCTTCAGGAGTGCATCAGAAATTGGTTGAGTTAGAGGAAGCAAAATTGAACATGGAGCCATCTGAGAATAGAGAAAAATGGTCTTGGAAGTGGGGGTAGAAACAGAACTGCCTATGTTTGCTGAAAATTTACAAAATTCTAGGGTGGATGGGGGGTGGGTGCGCGGCGGGGGTTGGTTGCTGCAAATAACAAAGAATATGCAGAGAAAATTGAGGGATTTGGATAGATTGGGCATTGTTGGAGCAGATGTTTAACATGGCCAAATGCAAGGTGATGGAACAGACCAAGTGAATAAACCGTGTGAATATGAGATGAATAACAGACTATAGGGCATAACGCATGAGCAGGATCTAGGGAAACTGGTGGATAACTTGTTGGAGCCATTAGCACAGTGGTAAAGAAAGCATACAAGATTTTGAGGTGTAAGGATAAATTGACACAACTTAAGACACACAGTGCAATAATGAGCTTGTATAATGCACTGATTGGGCCTCACCTGCAGTACTGTGTACAGCCCTTGTCACCATACTACAAATGAGACATCCTGGCTTTGGAGAGTATACAGAGGAGGGCAACTAAAGTAATTACAGAAATTAGGCATCTGCACTATGAGGGGTGCTAAGGAAGGTTGATGTCTTTACACTGGAGAAAAGAAGTCTTGAGGGAGATCTTACTGAGGTTTTCAAGATTCTAAGGGGGATAGATAAACTGAACCGTAATCAATTGTTTGATGTAACCACAAATTTTGTAATCAGTGACATGGACTTGAGCTCAGAATAGGGAAGATGAGCAGAGAGTTTTGATTTAACTATTTCATGCAGAAGTTGGTGAAGTATTAAATAGACTTCTGAGGGCGACCGTGAAGGCAGATACTGTCAGCAGATTCAAGCTGGGTAGTTCTTTGGTGAAGTGATTGAATGGTACAATATATTGGAGTAGGGTATGATATTTTTTAAACTTTGGGAATAGCTCGTAGCTAGTTGGACAGCAATTGTATTTTCTAATTCTGTACATTTCTATGTTCCTACATAGATGTTGTTATGCTAAGTTACATAGACAGTTTTTAATTAACTATTTGAGGATGTCTTTATCTATTCATTGGTGGTTGTTAACAAATGTTAGTTTATTGTTTGATTTTCTGTCATGTGTGGTTGAAGGGAAATTACTGCTTTTAGCTCAAAAATTCAGCATGATCAGGGATGCTTGTACAAAGAATGAAAGTAGTCTGGTGAAAACAGTTCACGATGACTCTTGTCTTGGGGTAAAAATAATTCTATTATATAGGGTAGATATTCTGCGTCCTCACTCATAGCCTGATACTTTTCCGCTGGCAGGGATTTGGAAAATCTACCCTTGTATTTAATAACTAGTTGTATAGCATTTATATAAACAATATTTAAACATACATATCATGTTGGGTTTTTATTCGGGCGGATCTTAGTTTTTAATTTCTAGGTATGACTGATGAGCCACTTCTGTTGCTTCCAATGATTCGCTTGTGTCTATGTTGATCACCTGTATGATTAGATTCAGAGCATTATTGCTGATGGTGACATAAGATCTGTACAGTTTGTAGTTTAAACATCTGTAAACTGTTTAGATTATAATATAATTAAACCCGTTCAGGAATCACGTGATTGCATTTGACCAATTGCATTATCTATGATCAGTATTGCGTTTGGATAATACTTGTAATATAATGGTTTTGTGGTTTTTCTATGAATTAAGAGTGTGCTATCATTACTATATTTAAATTTCTTTGAACACAGCAAGATATTAATTCAAGGTCCTTTTAAAGGGTCTGGTAATTGAGGAATATCATGCAGTATTTGTGTATTTTTAGGCAAGTCAGGAAGAAAGGCTCCTTTTTTAAAACAAAAACAAGTTCTATCAACATAAAACAAAGCATAAATATCAACCAGTGAGAGACCAGGGAAGATATATTAAATGCATGACAGCAATTTTCTCTTAAGATTTTACCTTCCTGCTATCTAACACTAAAACCAAAACTCTGTTGGTTGAAGAATGTATGTTGCAATAAAAAATAGATCAGTATCTATGAAGCCCTTAAGGGAAAACACTGGCAGAACCTTTAAAATGGTATTACTACCTTATTCAGTTCTGTTCTTTTGACAGTGATCTGAGGTCAGGCCACTGTTGATATCTTTGAGCTGTTCAAGTAAGTTAGGCATCCATTGTTGTAAAAATACAGAAAACTTTAACAGTTATGTTGAATGCAGACTGCATACTTAATAGATACTATGCAGAAGAGACTGTGTAGCAAGGCCATTACTATTGTATAACTAAAGCAGTTTGATCTAATGTTGTCATAGTGAAGTTCTAAGAATGTCTTCAACAAAAAGCACTGAATCTAATAAAAACTGCATAAAGAGACGTGCTGTCCCAGTTGTTTATATACCATTGTATGTTTTTGGAAGTCTGAATAAAAGCAAGCAAGTCAGAAAGAAAATGACTAAAAAGATGTCGCTTTCAAATATATTTTAAGACTTCAGTTTGCAGTTTAAAAATGTAGTGGCTTTAGTAACTTGACATTTTTCCTTTTTTGAAATAATTTTCATATCCCAGCTTCATTTAAGCAAGTTCATTACATAGTTTGTTATAAATGAAAAATAGTTTAGCTGAAATGTAATTAGTTATACTTGTGGAAGACAAATCTGTGAAATCTGAAATTAGTTTCAAATCATTGATTAGCATACTCCTGTTTTAAGGAAGATCAAATAAATCAAACCAACCTTTTGGTTTTGTTCTACAACTTGTAAGCTTCCTAAACCCCCTCAATTTTACTACCTGTTTTAAAACTGCATTTTTTTCATTTACTTGTCAGTGCTAAATATAAATTTCTTTCTTTCTTGAAAGATTTTATTTTATTTTATGGTCATAATTTCCCAATTAAAAATAAAATGTAAGTATAATTTCAGGTGGACAGTTGTGCACATAACTGCCATAATAATAATTTCTGCTTATTTGAAATTTACAGTCACATCCTGTAATGTGATGTAATATACTGTTTATTTCTGCAGCATACTCACATTTCTGTTCGATTTTATAATTGAATTCAATGAAAACATTTCATTCAGTGAGTGATTACATTAAGTGCTAAATTAGATTGTGTTTGTTATTATTAATGCCTGTAATAAGAAAAGAGTCAGGTATAGTTGGTAATAATTAATGAGCTAGTTTTGGTGCATTATAACTGCCATGTTGTTAGTCTCTAACACTGAGGAGCTATCAGCATATTTTTCCTTTCATGTGCTGACTGGTTTATTGTAACTGAGAAAAAAAAATACTGAATCGACCATATACTATTGAATTAACATTTTAAGCAAAGGTAGACATTACTGGGCTTCTAGCCTGATAATATTGTTTGGACTGAACATGGCTGTTAAATGCCATTTAATATGCATGTGTTGTATTGAAAATATACTGGTGTGCTATGCATTTCCAGTATTACTGTGATGGTATCGTGACGAGTTTAATAGTTTAAAAAAATATATATATATATACAACTCTAATCAATGTCGGCATTATGTTGCTGACATTGTAATTCAATTTGTTTTCTCCTAGGGGAAACATAGCACCTGAAAAAAGAGGAAAAAATTATAAAGTTGAGCTTTTTTTTAAATGACCAGGCATCCAAAATCTGAATTGCTTAGAATTTGCAATTGACTAATCACACAAGAATTTCAGTATGTTGTGTTCCCAGAGAATGACGAAAGGAACAAGAACTAGCCAGCACCCCCTGTAACACTAATAGTAACTGACAAAAACAATATCACTTCTGCCACACACAAGATCAAGTCTACTCCATTTGCTGCCACCATTGGGACACCCATGTTCCCTGCTGATGCAGTTATGAAATATAAAATGTAATTTGACACTGGTTCTTTTGCTGGTGCTGCTACTCCTGCTTCTGATGTGGAATTTGATATGGTTAAACATTTGGTTTTAGCATGCAGCTATGTTTGCACTGGTCAAACTAGTTCAGTGGAATTCTTTAACTCAGTTTCCTATACATCCTTTAATTACCTGTAATGTTTCTGTTCGGATTATCGGTGCTATTTCAAAGAATTATATCTAGGAATACTACTCATATATCACAGTCAATTTTTTTTTCAAAACTTGCAAGCAATATTTTAAACTGTTTCTGAAATGTTAATGTACTAGAAAATATCATTATTTGGTATCAGCACCTTCGAGTATAGTTATGCTTGGAATTTCCCGATGAAAACCTACCCGTTTTCAGGTGGTTATGAAGCATAAAATGGGGTGATGTGGTTTACCGTCATAATTATACCCCAAAACATGGCCACCAAAACTGTCAACTGACAAGCTGGTCTGTTGCTATTGCTGCCTGCCTGGAATCCACCCTGCCCATTGTAAATGGGGTGGGGGCGGGGCAGGGGAGGAGGGGTGGTGTCGGCGGGTGGGCATAGCTGATATTCCTACACCATCTCCCCAATTTTCACCCCGAACCTGACCTCCCAGAGAACCATCACTATTTGAGTGGTGGTATGAGCAGCACAGTGCTATCCCAGAGGTGGACACTGCATTGAGGAGGCCATTTGGATTTTGTGACTGAAGTTTGCAGGAACATTGCCTTCACAGTGATTTTTTGGTTGGTTCTTGCTTTGAAACTGCTCTCAAGACTTCTCCTGATGGGTTTTGTGCATACTTGAGAAAATACATTTCTGGACTGGGGAAATAGATTTCCCAATTGGAATCCGTTGATTCCTATGCTATGAAGAGGAGGAGGATATGAAAGAGACTAGATTGGGGGCTCTTGGAGTGAGGCATCACAGAAGACATTTGTTTCCAACATGTCAATACTCACTCTACATGGGCCCAACATTTGCAATCGAAGGCTTCCTGTGGGCGGACGCCTCCGACCTGTAAAATATCTACACATTTACCTGGTGGCCCGGGAGGTATGGAGACTTGCAATCCTGGGCCTCTCCGGGTACGCGCGGGCAGAGGCCCGTGTATCCCAGGGGCGCATGAGGTTCGCAAGCGCCCCTGGGGTCACGTGGGCCGGCCCAACCAATAAAAGAAGAGAACCCCCATCCGTACATACGGAACTCCCATAAGTATGAATGGGGATCACTTAAAAAATACACTAACACATGAAATAAATAAAATAAAAAATTGCATATTTAAAATTAATGAAAATGCCATTTAATTAAATATTTTAAACAAAAATTTAACTTTTTGATTTTTTTATATGTTTTAACAGGGCTAAAAATAAACTTACCTTATTGGACAGGGTTTTTAATGTATAAATGAGTGATAAAATTTTATTTTTCTATTTTTTAAAACTCTTATGCTGGTAAAAGCAGGCCTTACGCCGGCTTTTACTAGGCGTAAGAATTTCACAGGCATTCAGCAGGCAGAAGTTGGGCAAATAGCGCAACTCTCCACCCGCAGAGGCCCATCTCCTGGGAATATGGAGGATCTGTCAAGAAGATTCTTGACATCGCAAGTTCCGGGTTTTAGTGCATGCGCTTCGCATGCCTAAACCCGGCACTTGCCCGGCCCTGACGGGTGCGTGCGCATCTCGTATGCACCCGTAGGGGTTGCAAAATACGGCCCATGCTATCTAAACCTAGAAGGTCTTATTTAGATTTTTCTGACCGTCAATGTCTCAGAACACTGCGCTTCCCCCTGGAGGCTATCGGGAAGTTATACCAGCTGCTGGATGAAGACCTGAAGTCCACAACCACCAAGAGAACAATTAAGTCTTTAGCAGTGCAAATGGCAACTGCCTTGAATTGCTTTACCACTGGGTCTTTCCAGGCAACCTCGGATGACCTTTGTCACATTAGTCAGGCAGTAGCAGAACATTTTATTCAGGGGGGGGGCCTTGCACTTCATAAACTTCTCAATAGAATAGGAAAAATAAAGAGATTGAGCAGTCCAGTTCTATAGATAGACACAGGTGAGTGGGACTTGGCGCAGGATAGGATATGGGCACCAGAGTATAGGATGAACTGAAGTTTCTGGAGGGTGGAGGATGGGAGACTAGCCAGGATAGCATTGGAATAGTTGAGTCTGGAGGTGGCAAAAGTATCAATGAGGGTTTTGGCAACAGATGGAGGGGTAGAGACAGGCGATGTTACAGAAGTGGAATTAGGCAGTCTTTGTATTGGACAGGATATGGAAGCTCTGCTTGGGGTCAAATAAGATGCACAGAAGTATTAATCCATTGCATGATTCTGATGCCTCCAGGAACTGACTCCCTTTAAACACCTATCCATCCAGAGTAGTGTACCCTCTCATAGCCGGCAGTGTGCGTTTAGATAATGGTATGTAGTAACAAGGTGGCAAAGCTTCCCTCTGAACTGTGACGGTCTCCCTTCCATCGAGTTAATGACACTCAGAGACTGGTCAACGGGAAAGTCATGACCTTTACAAGAGTTAGAGGCTGTGCATGGGGAATAGTGCTTGCACTTACCTTGGCCAACCTTGGGAAGTCATTAAATCTGTTGCTGCATTGCTTGTCAGTTCTGAGGGTGGTGGGGGTTGCACTGTCTGCCTCAGCAATCTCCCTCCATAATGTTTGCACCACCCTTGTATGTGATTTCCTGTTCTCAGTACCCAATAAACTGTTCCTCTTTGCTCTTATTTCTGCTAGTAACACATCAGTAGATGGATCAGAAAACCTTGGAGCCTACCTGAGAGTGATTCTACCCCACCCCCCCGGATGCAGATTCTTCCTCAATTATTGTTGCTCTTTTCCGCTGCTCCATGCACAGAAGAAAGTGTGGCCCTTTAATAAGATGCAGTGTTTTAAACACTGCAGCAGGACTCTATTCATCCCTCCCAGCGGCAGTGACCAATGGTTTTACCACTGCCATCCTGCACAGCATCAGTAATTAGGCCCTTCTTCGGAAAGTTAACCAGTTTGGTCACTGACTCACACGGGCAGGTGTAAGTCCCACCCTAAAACTAACAGGAAGTGAATCCAGCCCTTATTCTCACAATGTTTTACCTCTGGGGAAGTCACTGCTCTTTACTTCCAGCTTTGCTCAGTGCCCTAATTAATTTGTTTAATATCCATAAGTGGAAAAGTATTAAATTATATGAATTGTTTCTCATGGAAGATCATTCTTACAGTGAAGAATGAACATTTGAAATGATTAAATGTTAACTTGCATAATTCCCTACATCTATGGGGTTCAAATGATGGGTTTACTGGTTTCCTTATCACAATGTCTCAGAAATCACTCAACATTGTATCTCTCATATAATTTTAATGTTTTGTTGAGGGAGTTCTCTGTTAATTGAGGGTATAATTTTGGGACTCCCTAATTTGCTGTAGGACTGTGCATTGTCAGCTGAATAATTCTTAGTACGTTCAGAGACTGCACTCTATACCCAAGCACTCCCTCAACAAGTGTTAGAACATTCTTGTACACCACTATGGTACTGAGAGTCTCTGCACTCACCATGGCCAAACAATGGAAAAAAAATAACAATCTTCGCACTACCGCCAGCCTGGGTAAATAGGAAAAACACATTTTGACCCCACAAATATTGAGACGGAGTCTGTGGGTTGCTTAGCAACACAACACACAGCCAATTACACTGAGGCTGTGTGCTCCCTTTGTTGCTTCAGATTAAGGACACAGGTCTCAGCACTTTGAGCCTGTGTCTTGCACTTACAACTGTCACTCCTAACCAATCAGGAATAACAGTGATTTAGAAATTCCTCGTTGCTTTGTTATTCAAAGTTTATTATGAGCGCTGTTTAGAATTTAGAGGTTTGAGTGTGGCTCATCATTTCAGCAAGCTAGCTCCATAACAGATGTTTGCTGATTCAATTCGAAAGCTTAATAGTGACACAAATGTTGTCTTTTGCAGCTTAATATTAGTAATAAGTACTCTGTTTTATGTATACTTTAAACTAGTAGATATCCAACATTGTTGCTCACAGTGTTTCAGAAGATTCGTTGTTTTACCAGCGTGTTTTTACTATGCAGGGGATAACATCAAGGCTACTTGATTTACAGTGACTGAATAAGTCAAATTCCATTTGTATTAAATGGTATTACAGGATTTTGGGGTTTGAATCCCACAACTCTGTCCTATATACTGTGAAAACTGAAAATGAATGGCCTTGTGTGTGTATATACCTTTACTTATGTGTTTAATTTTCTCCCTTAACATTTTTAAAGCTGAGCATACACAGCATGATGGTACAGGTTGAGCGTCCCGAATCCGGCAACCTCGGGACCGAGGCCGAGCCAGTTTTCGGGTTTTTTCGGACTTCGGAATGTGTTTCTGATGTCCGAAGTCCGGAAACGCCCGAGCCCAGGTTGCGATATTTCCGGACTTCGGACATCAGAAACACGTGCCGAGTCCGGAAATGCCTGGGCCCAGGTTGCGCTATTTCCGGTTTTTGGTAAGCCTCCCTCAGGGTGTCCAGATTCCGGAACATTTTACGGATTCCGGACCCCTGCCACCAATCGTCCCGGAGTCCAGATTCTGGAACATTCTGGAACTCCGGATTTGGGACGCTCAACCTGTATACAAGCTGCATGAATTGAAGATAGATATCTTGGATTCAAATTTACGTGGCCATTCCAGTAACTTCGGTGGGAGTCTGGTAAAATACCTGGAAACTCTACCTCGACCTGGATTGGCTTGGTCCAGGCGTCACATCGGAGTTTCCAATGGCCTTGTTTCAGGACGCAGCCTCTGCTTGCCTCAAACAAAGCCACTGACTTGGATGGGGATTTCCTACGCTGTGAGTTCCAGCTTCCTTGGCTGTAATGGGACACACAAGGCCAGGCCAATGCAGCAAGTCAGGTGAAGCTTGCCTACCAGTCTCCAGAAGGGCACAAGTAGGCCCCACCTGGGGGGGTCAGACCAAGGTTGGGGCCTTCACTCTGGAAGAAACGGTAAGTTTTCTTTCAAAAAAATGTAATTACTGGTCCCCTGGCAAAAAGGGCTAGAAGGGCCACAGACACGCTTTTACTGGATAATAGAAGATGCCAGCGTTTCTAGCAGTATTGGCCTGGAAGGTGCCTGAGATGCGCCCATAGTGGAGCAGGCACCCGCTAGCCACCTACAAGTGAGGTGCCCTCCAAGTGACCCTGTATACTCTGGCAGGGTCAGTGCTGGAGGACACCAGTGGGTGCAATCCCATTGTAACTGCCAACACCATGGTCCGTTTAAATTTGAGGCCTTTGTATTTGTATTTAGGAGGGGGCGAATAGGATTCAACTGCGCTTGGGGGCAGTCTTATGCTTTGGTAGCATTGCGGGAAGGTCATGGGCTTCCAGAACACTTGGGGAAATGGTCCCAGGGCTTCGCAGAACTTGCGTGGTGTCCTGGAATTTTACAGTATTGCAGTGGGTCTGTTGGAATTTTACAGTATTGCAGTGGGTCTGTTGGAATTTTACAGTATTGCAGTGGGTCTGTTGGAATTTTACAGTATTGCAGTGGGTCTGTTGGAATTTTACAGTATTGCAGTGGGTCTGTTGGAATTTTACAGTATTGCAGTGGGTCTGTTGGAATTTTACAGTATTGCAGTGGGTCTGTTGGAATTTGGCAGAATTGTTGGATGGGGGGGGCGGCGGGGGGTACTTTGATCTGGCATCACTGTGGAGGAGGAAACTAGGGTTTAGTGGAACTGTGGAAGGCAGCCCTAAGTGATATCCGTCAGCAGGGAGGGGAGCACCTGGGGATGGCCCTGACAGCACTGGGTGGGAGATCCCATTATCTGGCAGCACTGGTTTGTGACATTTCTTAGGGGCCTCTGTGAATATTGAATTTGCTATTTTGTGATAGGTTCTGGACTTGCATCATTGTGTCTGTCTGTATCTGTATATCATTGTCTCTCTCACACAACTGTAAGAAATGTAAACAGTTTAATTACCATCAACAAAAACAGGTGATAAATGGAGCTTTTGTTTGGGGATAAAAGATTAAATTAAAAATGAGGAAAAACATTCTAAGGGCAAGTTTAACTCTCTACGCCTGGCAGAAACCGAGCTCGATATCAGTGCACATTTCAGGTTTTTTTTCCAATACTATTCACTTTATTCTTCGTTTAAAACATGTTGAAGTTTGTATAAACTATCCTGACATATGTTGGCTTTTTTAGATCCTCAACAAATTTTTCAACAGAAAGCTATAGTGACAAATATGTTCATTATAACTTCATTATGGAGCTATTGAAATAAGTGGAAATGTTTATTTGGTGTTTGACATCTCATTCTGTTGAAGTATATAGTGTGCTGACTTAATAGTGAATTATCATTCTCCTTCCCTCTGATTGTAAAAAATATGCTTTTTTCCTGTTTACCAACATAACAGTCAGTGCACTACAATGGTAATTAATTTTCATGTGAATGTGAATATTAATTTTAGGATTCACTAATATTTGCATTATCAGTGTAGAACAATGTCTTGCAAATAGCCTGTCAGCAATACTTTCTATAAGGAAAACTTTTTATTTCTCGATAATTGCTGTTAATGATCTAATTTCTCCACTAATTTAGCCAACCATTGGCTGACCTGATGACTAATATTTGTTTATCTTTCTTTGCTCTATTCACAAGTAGAAAAACTCAAAATGTATTACTGTATTAGAAGCCAGAGCTTTCCACTTAAACACAGTTTCTTATCACTATTACATTTAATAAACATATAAATCAAATGAAGCTGATTGAGCTAACGAATAATTTTGTCCATACCTTTACAAAAAGTTTTTCTTCTCTTTTCCCAAGGGAACATCAGACGTCTTCCTTCTTCAGCAAGTTTCAAAGATCAGCTGTCCCGTTCCTGTTCTGAACTAGCTGTCCAGTAAGTGTTGTAACTCACCAACTATAACTGCTTTATTGTTTTTAATATAAAATGCTTAAATGCATAGAATGAATATCAAAATATGACAGAATTATAATGGATTAAAACATCAAATTAATTGTAAATAATAATTATTGTTCCCCAAATTAGTGTTATATATTATATCGTAGAAATGCTGAGTGTTGGCAGCATTTCAAACATAATGAATTTGTGGGCATAATGTTATGTGACAGGATGAATTGGAAACTGGTCCTTGGTTTACATTTATGTGAAGGATGAAGAATACGTTAGAAAAAATGGAGAATATATAAAGTATATATAAACAAAGTAAATTTTATGTGAGGATAAAAGTGAATGAACTAAAGACAACACCGTTAAGATGATGAGAAAACAGGAAACACAGCTGCAGCACCCCCAAAAAACGAAGAGCTTTGATAAATAAAATCAACCTGGCCACGAAAAGTAAAAATTATCACTGCCAAAGCAGAAAGCTGTGGCTGGCACCCGCCCAGACAGAAATATCTGGCCAGCCAATCCCCCACAGCTCAGGCAAGTTTAACTCCCAGGCCTCTTTCTAATGAGGTAAAATTCAAACTCAGAAACCCTTAGCCAAGATGTTTGAGAGGACTGTTAAAGTGGGGGATATTGGAGGAGGAATTCATATGAAGCAGTGGGTGATGAGTTGGTAGTGAACCGCTCTTGCTACCAGCTGCTGTTGTTCCACTGGCTTGCCTTCAAGATCCCCTTCGTCTGAAGCTAACAGGTCTTGCTGCTGCTCTGTCTGAAGTGGCAGGCCACATTGTAAGGTGAAATTATGCAAGATACAGCTTGACACCACCATGTACGACACTCTGATGGATCCCCAGAACTGTACAAGCATCTGAAGAGCTTTTTCAGTATGCCAATATCCTGCTGTATGATGGCTCTATGCTGCCATGACCCTGGTTAGATCTTGGTTCAGTGGGTGAATGAGGGTGCCTTAAGGCATCATCCCCAACAGCAGTATGTGCACTGGAATTATTTGCATTTTAATGGAATGAAACCTCTTTCGGTTGAATTATGCTGCCAGCTCTTAGGTGCCTTGATGACTACAGATGTGCAGTCTATTACTGCCTGGGCTTGGGGAAAGCCCATTATGACTGCAATGCCAATAGCCTGCTTATGCTGACTCCTGCTGTCCATTAGGAAGGAGATGAATTATTTCTCTTTCCAGCATGTAACTAGCAAAACTTGCAACATTGGATCAAAATAGACTTGGTACAGAAATCTGAACCGCAGTTATTTTTTTAAAACTCCTTATATGTTTTGATGGGGTTTAAAGGGACAGGCACCCAGTCAAACCTAGACAAAATTACTGGCCCAGAAATTACTGCAAAAATAACGGCGCTCACTGTTATTTATGTGCAAATCAGACAACAACTTCAGGCGAGTGCAGATGCGTAGTTAAATGCGAAAATCCGGAAGTTGTGCAGCTCCTCCGTAAGCTATGCGAAAATGGCATCTCGCTGTCTGGCTCCCCATTCAAATATATTGAATGGCATGAAGTTCCTGTACTGATGTCATAGATATGGACTAAACTGGCCACAGAAAGTTAGGCCTTGTCCATTTCTGTCTAAGTACCATTTTTAATGGCGTGATAAGTCTTAATTACTGCCAAACAACCTCCCTGGCACTGAAAATTAACTTTTACAAGTGTGGAGTCTCATTCCTTCAGATTTTAATTGCTGTTGGAGGTTTAAAATTTTTTAAATATTTTAAAAACTTCTTTCTGTCTCTTTTTTCTCTCTCGTAATCCAACCTTTCTTTCCCTCTCTTTATTTTGTTTTCAGTACCTGATTTGACATTGAATTCACTATTCTAACTTACACTTTCTGGTTCAGACTCTGAGCTGTTCATTAAAATACTTCAATCTGGTTAAGGAGATACACAGTTGCTTTCCCTGTTCACATAGGTCTCAGATGCCCTGTAGAGGGCGCCACGCTGTTTGGATCTCCAACTTACAGCAACTTCCAGTGCAAAAATTCATGGAAATTAAATGGGCAAGTGCAAGTCTAATGAACAGCGGGTGCCATTCGTTCTCCAGCTACAGTAAATTCTGGCCCACTATTATTTTCAATCTATATTGGGCAGTACCTTTACCCACTCGGCCATCTTAGAAGCTTATAAGCACTTTTAAAGCTCAGAATTTGTTCACTGGTAGTGGTTATTAAAATGGTTATGACACAATGTACTTTCTTGTTTTGACAAATTATAATCTGTTTTAATTACATGTTTAGGCCTGAGTCTGAGGCAGTATTGGCAAACTGGGTCACCGAGGTATGCAAGATACAGAAACACAGTGGAGAATCACCGCTGTTCACCGAATGCCTGCTTTCACCCAGAAAGGTAAAGATTACTAGCATGGTATTTAGCACATCAACTTTTATCAGACCAATGTAATAGATGTAATGACATTTTGGAGTTGGGGACCACTATCTGAAGCAATTGGAAGCAGGGATAAAGTCTTTTACACAGGTATGTGCACAAAAAGCTGAGCTCAATGCTTGGAAGAATAATAATTAAATTAGCATCTCAGAATTTAAAAGTGCAGATCAGGGTAGTGGGCTTTTCTTAGTCGTGAAAAGATGGTACCGTTGTTATGTCGAATCTTATTGGGCTGGAATTTGCAGTCGGAGGCGTACCTCCGGAGTACGCCTCCGACCCAATAAAAAAAAATCCGCACCTACCCACTGGCTCCCGGGCTTCGGAGACTTGGGTCCTGGGCCTGTATAAAAGCCCATGGATCCCAGGGATGCAGACGGTTCGGAAGAGTCCCTGGGATCATGTGGGCCAGGTCCTCCTATCCGATAGGAGGATTCCTCATATGCTTATGGGGATTCCATTTATGAGATTTTTGAATATTAAGGGAATCAAGGGATATGGAGATAGTCCAGGAAGGTGGAGATGAGGTAGAAGATCAGCCATGATCTTAATGAATGGCGGAGCAGGCTCGAAGGGCCAAATGGCCGACTCCTGCTCCTATTTCTTATGTTCTTATGAACTGAATCCCCATAAGCATATGAGGAATCCCTAAATAATTAAATAATTTACATAACTGGAATAAAAATAAATGTTCTCATTTTCAAATGTAATTAAAAGTCCCTTTAATGAAGCATTTACAATAAAAATTTAACTTTTTGAAAAATAATTTTAAACATTTTAATCCGGGCCAAAATTTACATAAACGAATTTTAAATGTTTGTGTATGATTTTTTTATTTTTACATTTTTAATTTAACATTTATATTAACCCTTATACTGGTTAAAGCAGGCCCTATGCCTGCTTTTACCAGGTGGTAGGGTTTCGTGGACATTTGCTGGGCAGTAGTTGGGCAAATAGCCCCACTCTGCACCAGCGAAAGTGATTTTTGGGTCAGTGCGGTAAATCTGTCAAGGCAAACCTTGACAGATCGCAGCGCTTGCAGAAACCCGGAACTTGCGGGGCCTTTTACAAGACTTATGACGGCGTACACTGTGCATACGTCGTCATGGGGAATGGAAAACCCAGGCCATTATCTTCCTCTTTAAAATTTTCTGTTGGGTTCTAAATGACCTTACTGTGACAGGACTACTTATAGAAACATTAAATAATTCTCAGAAATAAAATCTGCATTATGGCCTTATTTAAATACATCATGGAGCATATTTTCCAGCCAGGGGAATCGATCTCACCAGTTTGGTACAAGGACAAAGAAATCAAGCGGACAACCCATTTGCTGGATCTCTGCTCAATTCGTGTGGCACGCAACCTTCTGGCTGCTCATTTAAGACTGTATAAAGTACTCTCTCAGAAAATGTACTAGAGCTTGATTTAAATATTAAAATGTACTTTCAAATCTGTAAATAGACCCTGAATGGATGGGATTGGACTGTGCAATATGCTGAGCCATCAGTGAAATGGGAAGCTCTCTGCATGATTTTATTTTTTGGTCAGAAGTGATTGACTTGCATGGAAGCCCATTGCCAATTTTAAGAATTTCCAATTTAAGCTATTGAGAAATCTACATCCACCTGTAGGTTGCTGTGGCAAAGAAGTTATGCTGAACTCAGCTGAAGTATCGTGTCTAATTCTCAGCACCACACTTTAGGAAGGATGTCATGGTCTTGGAGAGTTTGCAGAGGAGATTTACCAGAATGATACCAGTGATGAGGTACCTCAGTTATGTGGAAAGGTTAGAGAAGCTGGTATTGTTCTCCTTAGAGCTGTGAAGGTTATGGGGAGATTTAATAGAGGCGTTGAAATATTGAGGTATTTTGAAATTGTTTCTACTGCCAGGAGGTTCAGTAACCAGAGGACACAGATTTAAGTTATTAAGATCTGGGCCGCTCCCCGAGCAGTACATCTGGGACAGCAACTTCCTATTTTCCATGTTTAACTGCGCATGTGCGGTCGCGGAAGTTGCTGTTCGATTTACATTTTAATAACGGTGAGTGCTGTTAGCTTCACCGTTACTTCTACAGCAAAATCCAGCCCAATAATCCCTTGCTGAAATTTTTGTCCCACTGTAAAGCACTTTGCATTTCTTGACCGTAAATTTCATCTGCCATTTGTCTGCCAATTCACAAATATGTTCAACAGAAAATGCTGGAAACACTCAGCAGGTCAGGCAGCATCGAGGAGAGAGAAACAGTCAACGTTTCAGGTCGAGGACCCTTCATCAGAACTGGAAAAGGTTAGAGAAGAGAGAATTTTAAGCAGGGGCAGGGAGGAGGGGAGGAAAGAACGAAGGGAAGGTCTGTGACAGGCTGGAAGGCAGGAGAGATTGACTGACAAAAGGGATGATGGTGCAAGGCATAAAGAGAGGTAATGGGACAAATTAAGAAACAAAAGATGACTCTAGATGAGGTGTGAATGGCGATGGCAGAATCATTAACAGCTGCCATGTGAGAAGACAAGGGGAAATTTTTTAAAAAAATATAGGGGCCGAGGTTATAGTCTGAAATTGTTGAACTCGATGTGAAGTCCAGAAAGCTGTAAAGTGCCGAATCGAAAGATGAGGTGCTGTTCCTCGAGCTTATGTTGAGCTTCGTTGGAACAGTGTAAGAGGCCGAGGATGGAGAGGTCAGAGTGGGAGTGGAGCGGAGAATTAAAGTTTCAGGCGACCGTAAGATCGGGGTCACGCTTGTGGACTGAACGGAGGTGTTCCGCAAAGCGGTCACCCAATCTGCGTTTGGTCTCCCCAATGTAGAGGAGAACGCATCGTGAGTAGCGAATACAGTACACTAAATTGTAAGAAGTACAAGTAAATTGCTGTTTCACCTGGAAGGAGTGTTTGGGGCCCTGGACAGTGGGAAGGGAGGAGGTAAAAGGGTAGGTGTTGCATCTCCTGCGCTTGCACGGGAAGGTGCCGGGTGAAGGGGAAGGGGTGTTGGGGGTGATAGAGGAGTGGACCAGGGTGTCGCGGAGGGAGCGGTCCCTTCGGAATGCTGAAAGGGGGGGCTGCGGGGGGGAAGATGTGTTTGGTGGTGGGATCACGTTGGAGGTGGCGGAAATGGTGCAGGATGATCCGTTGAATGTGGTGGCTGGTGGGGTGAAAGGTGAGGGGAACCCTTTCGTGGTTCTGGGAGGGAGGGGAAGGGGTGAGAGCAGAAGTGCGGGAAATGGAACGGACACGATCAAGGGCCATGTCAACCACGGTAGAGGGGAATCCTCGGTTGAGTTAAAAGGAAGACATACCAGAAGCACTAGTATGGAAGGTGGCATCGTCAGAGTTGATGCGGCAGAGATGGAGAAACTGGGAGAATGGAATAGAGTCCTTACAGGAAGTGGGGTGGGAGGAAGTGTAGTCCAGGTAGCTGTGGGAGTCAGTGGGCTTATAGTGGATGTTGGCCCAAATATGTTCAAGTCCTCCTGTAACATATCCTGTTCAGCTTTGCAGTCTACCACCTTCATTAGCTTTGTATCGTCCGCAAATTTAGCCACTGCGCTTGAGATCCCTTAGGTTCAGATCATTTATGAAGATGTTAAAAAGAAATCCCAAACAGATCACTGCGGAACCCCACTAGTAATGTTCCCACAGTGTTATCTGTGCTTGAGAGAGCTCTTAAAAGGACAGTTTTTTAATATTTCTTTTATTTTCATTTTTTCAATGTCTTTCGAATTTGTCTTTTTCTATGATATTGTTTTTTTGAACAAGGCTGTTCAATTGCACCCCACTGCTGCATTTCCCAAAGTACAAGGGCCATTGATGGCAGCTATGTGGCCATCCAGGAAACAGGTTCCTGCCCCTCCTTTGGGACCATCACTTGCTCTGCACCACCTATGTGTTGTGATTGATCTGGTATTACCTCCTCAAACGAACTGCTTCCCCAAGAAAGTGTGTAGTTGTGCTGGTATGTGCAAATGTTAATGAGAAGGACACAAAGTACTGTGCTATGCTGTTCTGTTGAAGCCTCCGGCAGTATGAGCAGACGGATCTTTCGGGCCTATAGTGACAGAAAAGGAACAAATGTTAGAATGTTGATTCTAAGACACACCTTTTAAACATAGATTGCATTGCAAGATACTGGGGTAGAAATTCATCTTGGTCGGTAGTGCAAAACGAACAATAGTGAATTGACAGTCCATTTTACATTCCGGTCAATTTTCTTTTCCAAGGACAGTGGGGGTAGAAATATGGCAAAAGTGACCAATTTTGCAGGGATATGCCCTGCCCCCCAAGGATGTCTGAAAAATGTCCGACCCAATAAAACAAGTATTAGGCCATTGCATATGCTAATGAGGCACCTAATGCCTGTTTTAGGACCCCTCGGAAATTTGGCTGCCCTGAGTGAAGTAGGCGCCTGCTCTGCTTAGGTTTTCCAGGCATGATTCTGGCCTAACAAGCAACCAAAGAAGTAAGTTTAATTATTTTTAAATTCCCGTGGAGCCCGGAGGAGCAGGAATGCTCCTCCTGATGCCACAGCACTCCTACTGGCTGCAATCAGCACCCCTGCACCTCCCCGCCTGCCCTCGCTGGCTTCCTTTCCCAGCACTTACCTGATGCCTTTGCCAGCGAGGCAAGCAGCCCAAAATTAGTTTGGCGAGCTGTCAGTGGAAACATGACAGGCAACGGTCGTTCGTCAAACTCATTGGAATGAGGCCCGAGGCCCAATTTGTTGCCAGCCCGATTCTCGGCCCGATAACAGATCCAGATGAATTTCCTCCCCATAGTATTGAGATCTTGTAAGCTGAAGGAGCAGATGCAGTGGCAGACATATGTCCACCCTACAGAAAATCCAATTTGTGAGTTACTGGCATTACATCATGTAGCTAGATTGTGTTAGAGTAATTTGCTCTGTGAAGCCCTTTTTAAGAGGTCAGTGTGCCAAGGATTTCAGTTTTAAGTTGCATCTTAAATGCATCCCCTGTTGGAGTATTGGCATGCATGGCAAACAATGAAAGAGAAGTAAGATTGTCTGAAGACTTAGCATAATTCAACATTAAAAGTGCAGCAGATTGACACAGAACACCTTGTGGCATGCATACTTGGGCCATTCTACCTGGTATATAGTGTAGTTGTATCGTTGTAGCTTTGTTAGGGTATAATCTTCTTCACCAATTCTTGCTCGGTTTTGTGAGAATTGTTTGCAGCATTGATCCTGGCCACTACTTCCTGATGGACATACTGTACTGCTGTCTGTTGGGAGGGGGTGCCTTCTTGCATCCACCTCATGCAGTACCTTCACTTCACCAGCTATTAAACGGGGGGGGTTCGGGTGCTGGGGTTCTCCATTGCTTGTCCACATACTGTGCTTACTGCCCCATTTATTCTCTACCTGCAAGTTTTACGATCCACTTCTCTTGCCCCATAAAGCCTTTGGAAAGGCTGCCAAAAAGAGTTGTTCCCATTTGGCCACAAGTGGCAGCATCTCCTTGGTGAATATTAAATGAAAGCAGACTCCAGAACATAAGACCATAAGAAATAGGAGCAGGAGTCGACCATTTGGCCCCTCGAGCCTGCTCCGCCATTCAATAAGATCATGGCTGATCTGGTATTGGCCTCAACTCCACTTTCCTGCTCGCTCCCCATAACCCTTGACTCCCATATCGTTCAAAAATCTGTCTATCTCCGCCTTGAATATATTCAATGACCCAGCCTCCACAGCTCTCTGGGGTAGAGAATTCCAAAGATTCACGACCCTCTGAGAGAAGAAATTCCTCCTCATCTCCGTTTTAAATGGGCGACTCCTTATTCTGAAACTATGCCCCCTAGTTCTAGATTCCCCCACGAGGGGAAACATCCTCTCTGCATCTACCCTGTCAAGCCCCCCTCAGAATCTTATACGTTTTATTAAGATCACCTCTCATTCTTCCAAACTCCAATGAGTATAGGCCCAACCTGCTCAACCTTTCTTCATAAGACAACCCTTCTATCCCAGGATTCAACCTAGTGAAGCTTCTCTGAACTGCCTCCAATGCATGTATATCCCTCCTTAAATAAGGAAACCAAAACTGTACACAGTACTCCAGGTGTGGTCTCATCAATGCCCTGTACAGTTGTAGCAAGACTTCCCTACTTTTATACTCCATCCCCCTTGCAATAAAGGCTAACATTCCATTTGCCTTCCTAATTACTTGCTGTACCTGCATGCTAACTTTTTGTGTTTCATGTACAAGGACCCCCAGATTCCTCTGTACCACAGCATTTTGTAGTCTCTCTCTATTTAAATAATAATTTGCTTTTTTATTTTTTCTACCAAAGTGGATAACCTCACATTTTCC
The DNA here is from genome assembly GCA_030390025.1 of Squalus acanthias. Lineage (NCBI taxonomy): Eukaryota > Metazoa > Chordata > Chondrichthyes > Squaliformes > Squalidae > Squalus > Squalus acanthias. The sequence continues at coordinate 54,813,189 of CM059429.1, forward strand.
CACATTATACTCCATCTGCCAAATTTTTGCCCACTCACTTAACCTATCTATATTCCTTTGTAGATTCTTTGGGGGAGAAATTCGGTATTGCCCCTTTTGGGGCGCAATTATCGGCTGGGCGCAAAGTTTAGCGCCTGGCGCTAATTATCGCCTCCGACTGCAAACTTGACTTCTATCACCCCTGGAGGTGATTGGAGCACTAAATCAGGTGCTACACACCTCTCTTAAGGCTCTAACGCCGAGGAGCGAGGCACTACCTCAGAGCGCTTGCGAAGCTCATGTGATGTCAGTTAGCAATGGTACACAAACACACTGGCGCTGGCCAGTTCTGAAAGGGAAGGGTCGATCTTACTCTCCATCCACACCGTACTCATTGCAGCCTTGAATCTCGGCCTGGAGAGACCTGTACATCAATTCTGCTGGAAAGAACAATGGAGAGGCCCAGGGAAAGAGCTGAGAGTGCAGCCCCCACAGTCTCTTCTAAATCGATGCAAGAAAGGTCAAATCAAAATGAACCTGCAAAGTGCTGCTCAGTCACCCAAAACTCCTTCACACAGCGTTGAATCTCTCCAGAAGTCTCTCTCTCTCAGAATGCGTGGTGCAAAAATGTTGCCGACAAAAAAAGGCAGGAAGCGGTCGCCTTTAAATAGCGCTACCCCAGTCCTTTCCCGACTGCAAAATGCTGCCCTCTACCTGTCGTTGCTAGTGGTAGGTGGAAAGGCAGGGGGCACCACTCAATATCCGGTCCGGGGCGTTGCACGCTCGACTGACGTCACGATCTGCGGGCGCAGGAGATCGTGGCGGTAGTGTTTAGCGCCGCTGCAAAATGTCTGGTCAATTTCACAAGCGGCACAAACATCGCCGCACCCGGGCGCTAGCTGCTTTGTGCGCCGTTAGCGCCCTCTTAGGGCTCTAACGGGAGGCGCAAAGCAACCGAATTTTTCCCCCTATGTGTCCTCTGCACAACTTGCTTTCCCACCTATCTTTGTATCATCAGCAAATTTGGCTACATTACACTCGGTCCCTTCATCCAAGTCATTAATATAGATTGTAAACAGCTGAGGCCCCAGCACTGATCCCTGTGGCACCCCACTAGTTACCGTTTGTCAACCTAAAAATGACCCATTTATCCCGACTCTCTGATTCCTGTTAGTTAGCCAATCCTCTATCCATGCTAATATATTACCCCCAACCCCATGAGCTCTTATCTTGTGCAGTAACCTTTTATGTGGCACCTTATCGAATGCCTTCTGGAAATCCAAATACACTACATCTACTGGTTCCCCTTTATCCACCCTGCTCGTTACATCCTCAAAGAACTCTAGCAAATTTGTCAAACATGATTTCCCTTTCATAAAACCATGCTGACTCTGCTTAACTGTATTATGATTTTCTAAATGTCCTGCTACTACTTCCTTAATAATGGACTCCAGCATTTTCCCAATGACAGATGTTAGGCTAACTGGTCTATAGTTTCCTGCTTTTTGTCTCCCTCCTTTCTTGAATAGGGGTGTTGTATTTGCGGTTTTCCAATCTGCTGGGACCGCTCCAGAATCCAGGGAATTTTGGTAAATTACAACCAATGCATCCACTATCTCTGCAGCCACTTCTTTTAAGACCCAAGGATGCAGGCCACCAGGTCCAGGGGACTTGTCTACCTTTAATCCCATATGTTTGCCTAGTACTTTTTCTCTAGTGATGGTGCTTGTTTTAAGTTTCCCTCCTCCCGAAAGCCCCTTGATTATCTATTATTACTGGGATTCTTTTTGTGTCTTCTACCATGAAGACCGATATAAAATATTTGTTCAAAGGGGCAACACGGTGGCATAGTGGTTAGCACTGCTGCCTCACAGCGCCAGGGACCTGGGTTCGAATCCGGCCTCGGGTGACTGTCTGTGTGGAGTTTGCACATTCTCCCCGTGTCTGCGTGGGTTTCCTCCGGGTGCTCCGGTTTCCTCCCACAGTCCAAAGATGTGCGGGTTAGGTTGATTTGGCTATGATAAAAATTGACCCTTAGTGTTAGGGGGGATTAAATACACGGGGATAGGGTGGGATATGTGTCGGTGCAGGCTCGATGGGCCGAAATGGCCTCTATCTGCACTGTGGGGATTCTGTTCTGATTCTGTTCTGTTCTCTGCCATTTCCCTGTTTCCCATTATTAATTCCCCAGTCTCATCCTCTGAGGGACCAATATTTACTTTAGTTACTCTCTTCCTTTTTATATACCTGTAGAAGCTCTTCCTGTCTGTTTTCATATTTCTTGCTAGTTTACTCTCATAATCTATCTTCTCTCTCTTTATTATTTTATTAGTCGTCCTTTGCTGGTTTCTAAAAATTTCCCAATCCTCTGGCCTACCACTAATTTTCGCATCATTGTATGCCTTTATTTTCAATTTGATACCATCCTTAACTTCCTTAGTTAGCCACGGAGGGTTCATTCTTCTCTTAGAATCTTTCTTTCTCACTGGAATATATCTTTGCCGAGAGTTATGAAATTTCTCCTTAAATGTCTGCTACTGCTTATCTACCATCTTACCCTTTAATCTATTTTCCCAGTCCATTTTAGCCAACTCTGTCTTCATACCTTTGTAATTGCCTTTATTTAAGTTCAGGACACTAGTTTGAGACCCAAGTTTCTCACCCTCAAACTAAATTTGAAATTCTAACATGCTATGATCACTCTTCCCTAGAGGATCGTTTACTATGAGATCATTAATTAATCCTATCACATTACACATTACCAGATCTAAAATAGCCTGCTCCCTGGTTGCTTCCACAACATATTGTTCTAAGATACCATCCCGAATACACTCTATGATCTCTTCCTCAAGGCAACCTTTGCCAATTTGATTTGTCCAATCCATATGAAGGTTAAAATCACCCATGATTATTGCAGTACCTTTCTTACAAGCCTCCATTATTTCTTGATTTATACTCTGTCCTACAGTGTAGCTACTGTTAGGGGGCCTATAGACTACTCCCGCCAGTGATTTCTTTCCCTTATTATTTCTTATCTCCATTCAAACTGATTCTACATCTTGATCTTCTGAGCCAATATCAATTCTCACTACTGCACTGATCTCATCCTTTATTAACAGAGCTACCCCACCTCCTTTTCTTTTCTGCCTATCCTTCCAAAATGTCAAATACCCCTGAATATTCAGTTCTCAGCCTTGGTCACTTTGGAACCACGTCTCTGTAATGGCTATCAGATCATACCCATTTATTTCTATTTGTGCCATCAACTCGTCTATCTAGAAGACCTGGCTGGTTACAGCTTGTGTCAATGCGAAGATCACAATTTTACCCCTCATATTCCCATACATCTTTGTTTAATGAGAATCTGTGCTGAGCAGTTTTGATGAACCGTAACAAAAGATATTGGCTGAAAATTAAAATGGAAGATTGTTCAAGGTATTGTCATTATCTATAGTGTTGTGGGTTTTTAAAAAAAACTTATTAATAATGTATCAGAGAGATTGATTTACGTATGTATGTATGTAGGTTTTGTATAACTCATTTGGAAAAGAACTAAAAGCAGCCTGTATAAGAATTAAATAGAAAGCACTACGTTTTTCAGTTATAAAATAAGCACTGCCATATGTGGAAGCAAAACAATGGAGCACATTCACTATGCAATACTGTGTATCTTAATTCATGAACAGGAAACCAAAGTAACCGTGAAACCTGGAAAATTCATTTGCCAGTTCAAACATTTACCTATAACTTGAATTCAAAATATTCACACATTCAAGCATTAAATAATCTAATTTTCTTACACCTTAAAATATACTCAGGCCAAATATTTTAGTAAATTATTCCATAATAAGTGGATTTTGTGATGTCTGATAATCCTAAACAATTTATAAGAACCTATGCTACATTTAATAGATAAAATTTTATTAAATATGACATTTTATCGCCATATAAACTTGCATTTTGATATGATCTACATGCTTTCTCATTGGAAAACTGACTTGAATAATGAATTAAAAAAATAATCTGAGAATACCCCGAGATAAGGCTATATCCTTGAGCAGCTACCTGAAAAATACATCCTTCTGCAATTAAAAAAAACTTTTAAGTAGTATGTACTTAAAAACAATACCATAAGGTGGCTTGCATCCTGATCAAGTTCACTAGCTCTGAGGCTAGGTGCTGAAACATGACATCCTTCCCTAGTATGCTGAGGATGATAGGATCCAAACGTAGGCAAAGAGATGCTACCATGAAGTTATGCCATTAAGTACATGTTTACCAGTGATTGAGGCTTTCACCTGAAAAGAGTCTCTGATTTTAACCCATTTATTTTGAACAGGTTAATGTTGCTAATAAAATAGCACTCAAATCAATTTTAGATGAACACGTTAATTGTTCGGAAACTGGGGCCCTATAGCATAATTTCAGGGCCATTGTATTTCAATATCTTGCTTTGGAAGTCTGAAAAAATAAAGTTTGCCCTCTGTTGGAAGGCTATTATCCTTGAGACACAAATTCTAGTCTTTACAAATATATACACAGCTACCTCTTTCAGATGAATGCTTGAGGCTAAAGCTATTGTATGTTTTTATTGCAGGGTGTTCCTTTCAATCTTGATATGCCAATTGTGAATTGCAAATCTAAATACATCTTTAAAGCTCATATAAAAAAACAATTAAGAACATAAGAAATAGGAGCAGGAGTAGGCCATATGGCCCCTCGAGCCTACTCCGCCATTCAATAAGATCATGGCTGAACATCTGCATCAATTCCACTTTCCCGCCCTATCCACATAATTTGAAGATAGAAACACAAAGACCCCAATATTTGCACGGGTGGGGGCAGTGAGGAGTTCCAGACGGCAAACCCGGAAGTACGGGTTTCCTGGATGTCTTTCTGAAATTAACATCAGGATGCCTTTTAAATTTTTTAACCAGATTTCACCAGGCTGCCTGCCTATCGGGTGGGAAAGCCTGCAATACTAGACCGCAGCTGGGGAGCAGAGAGGAGGGAGGGTGAGATCGTGGTCGGGGGCGGGTGAGAGATCGTGGTCGGGGCGGGGGAGAGAATGAGGCCAGCGGGGGAGAGATGGTGGTCGGGAGGGAGAGATGGTGGTCGGGGTGGGAGAGATGGTGGTCGGGGTGGGAGAGATGGTGGTCGGGGGGGTGAGTGATGGTCATGGGGGGAGAGATGGGGGTCGGGGGAGAGAGTTCGTGGTCGGGGGGGTGGGTGGAGATGGTGGTGGGGGCGGGGAGGTGATCGTTTTCCGGGGGGACAGCGGAATCATGGTCGGGGGGAAGAGATGGTGCTCGGTGAGTGGGAAGAGGGGGAGAGGGTGGGGGGTGGGAGATCCTGGTCGCGGGGGAGGGATTGTGGTCAAGTGGGGAAGGATTGTGGTCGGAGTAGAGAGCATGGTCGGGGTGGGGGGGGTCTTGTGGTCAGGGGCGATCTTGAAGTTGCAGGGGAGTCGGAGATCGGAGGAGTAGTCGGAGATCGGAGGTGGGTCGGCCGATCGCTGGGAGGAAAGCATTTAAGCTATTGGGTCTGGAGGAAATAGTTCTGCTCCTCCTGGCCCACAAATGCACTTACCTTATAGATCCGACCCTTCTCGCCTCCTTTTATCTATCGAGTTTCCTGAGGCCCAGGAAACCTAGCCAAAATGGGTAAAAGGTCAAAAGCCTATAAAAAATTATGATACGCACCCTTAAAAGATTTCACTGACTGACCCACCTCCTGAGAGCAGATTGGTCGCCCGCCCACTGACTTGCCTCCGTTAAAACCGAAAGTGGGTGGGTTGGGGTCGGGTTTGAAATTTACAAAATTTTAACTTCTCACCCTCACCCAACCTACCCGTTCTTGGGTGTTAAAATTACTCCCAAAGATTCTAAATCATAGGTTTGCACACAACGTTTCCTCTAAGCTGCGTGGCCGTGCATCTGTCTGCCAGTCCCATTAAAGGGACCAAGTACCCAAATTTATCATTAGGGGGAACATTGTTTGCAAATGTAAATCACATGTTTAATCTATTATTGCTGATCAACAGTGTATTGAAAAATTGGGTAATTGATCATAAATTTTAGGATTCCGCAGCAGTTTTCAAATTGGTTGAGAAATGGTTGAGGAATGCTGCTGCTGTATATTATTTCAGTCTATTTATATATTAATTGGGGATTTAGCAAGTTGCGAGGATGGTACTTATGGCTGTATCACTGCCCACCGACACCACTTGCACCATCGGTAATGAATTAGGAATTTCATCTTATTTATCTCTTTTTTGATCCAGATTTGATGAACTTTAACTCCAAAATGTATCTGTTGTCACTTCATCCCAAGAGATACCTGTTAATGGAACAATAGATACTTAAAGTGGATCAACGTTTTATTTAGTGTATAAGTTCTGTGTTTATGTACATTACATTCCTACATTTGAAGGCTGGCCTTATAAAAGTCAAGTTCTGCCTCTGTTTTATTTTGATTGAATGGGTTTTCTGAAAACGAAGGAAAAATATTGTCATCAAATGAAATATGATCACGCATTTATGATGTCTTCTCAAAGCATTTGTACAATGGCTTGCTCACTTTGATTTTTTGTCTGAAAAAAATCATTAGCTCAAATAATTAACACTCTAGCAAATAATAATTTCTGCATGGGGATTGGGTGGCTTTAGGCATCGATTAGAGACATGTTCGTACCTCAGGATTTATTGAAGAAAGTATAACCCAAAATGACTTTGGTGCAGTCTGGGGGCAAATCCAGTGGGACAAGGCATCACAGCTGTTAGTCTGATGTAATCCATCAGTAGGCGGAGCAATCTGTTCCATCAATTAAAGAACAAGCAATTCAACTGATTTGCTATTGACAGACTAATAGAGATAATGGGCTTTACTGACCAGACTGGGTTCAACATAGGGAAATAGTGACATTAGATAATTTTAAAATAAGGGTTCATTAAAATATCATGATTACTGTCACGAAGAAATGTTAGCATGCAGAAAATGAAGGATAAATGGCACCAATGCATCTAGCAGCAACCACTATCATGGTTCGGCTATTTTATGATTAATCTCACTCCTATATTAGTGTTAGTACTGAATTACACTTATCATAGCATACAAACAAGTGCCAAACCATAATGAGACCTTGGCCGGAATTTTGTTCAGGGAGGCAGGTTGGGGGTGGGGTGGCGGGTTTCCTGCAGGCCCTGCCGATTTTACTGGCAGGGCCTAATTTGAATGTGCGGCCTCGGTTTCCCGCCCGCAGCCAGCCAGCTTGAGACGGGGGGAGGCCTGGGAATGCGATCGGAGGCTTCGTGAGTGGGTCTCCAACTGCGGGGGGTGGGTTTGGCAGGGACCCTGGATCCTGGAGGTAGGTATAAAGCCACTTACCTCCTGGATGCAGCAGTCCCTGCCTCTGTTTAACTGCCGGGTTTCATGAATTGTGTGAAACCTGTCCACAGGCAGTTAAATTCAAAATGGAGGGGAAAATAGAGGCTTCCAGCATCATTACAATATTTAAATTGATGTAACGCCCCCTGGCAGCGGGTTGGTCGCCCACTCCCCGCCCCGCCTCCGGGAAAAACGGAAGTGGGCAGGTTGGAGGCGGGATCAGGTCGGAATTCACATTTTTAACAATTTAACTGCCCCCACGCTCCAAACCCACCCGTTTTTTTATGGGAAAATTCCGGCCCTTGTTTCTGAAGGTGAAATGTGATTCATTTCGGCAATTTTTCCATTGTCTTGCTACTTCATAAAAAAAGGCTCTGTCTTATATAACATCTGAGGTAGGAATCTCACTGATGGTGTAAAAAGGCAAGCTTAGGAATTTTAGGAGTTTCAATAATGTCCATGTGTCTCAAAATTGTAATTAATTTAATGTGTGATGTTCTTCAGAGGATAACTACCTTTTTAATATTTATGTACATGTGCTATGAATTAAAAAAAACGAAATCATGAAGTCTAGCACATTATAACCTTTTACAACTATTTTATTTTGCTTACTACTCAGTCTCATGCAAAATGAATATTCTGTACTTCCCTTGTCTTTTTTTTGGACTCATTTCCCTGTTTTCCTCTCTCTTATTTTTCATTCATTTTCATGATTTGTAATTGCCTTTATCTTTTTAGTTCCTTTTTTCTTTCTGAAGTTTAACTGTCTTGATAGATGCTGGGATCAAGTGTGAGGCAGAAGAAATCTTTCAAAAGAAGGCAAAATTATACTGTTTAATGTAAGGGAAACAAATTAACAATGGGTGGGTCGGATTTATGGGTGGCACATACACATTTAAGCTCTCCCAGAAGGCTACTGTATGAATTTAAAGATCTAGAAGTGCAGTATGTGTGGGAATTGAGATGGTTGTATTCTGGTGGCAGTTCAAATTAGAACACTATTCTGAAGTCATTTCCCTGGGAATATTTTGGCTGAAACCTTCATTTAAAGAGGGGGAAGAACTCCCGCTGAGTGTCAGATTTTGGGTCACAAGTGATGTAATAATGCTAAAAATACTTATCAGTGAACGAGAATGTGCAGCACAAGTTGCCAACTGAAATAATAATTCAGTAATTTTAATTTTCAGTGGCTGAACATTAGTCTTAGCATTGTAAGTAGATTCTACTTCAACAATGAGGAAATTGCTCCTCGTACTAAAGTTGGGGATTTTTTGGCATAGTAGTTAAACCCACAATTGGTATTGGCCTTGCAGAAAGAGTACAAGCAGTATTCAGCATTATCAATTAATGTAAACTGTGCCAGTATGCAGTTAACCAGAATTGTCAAAACCACTCTTTAAAAAGTCTAAATTATGTGTGATCTTTCCTCAGTTATTGTACCAGTTACTTACATACCATTTGTTCACAAATATGTATTAACTGGATTCTTTGTTTATACAGGCAGTTGATATTTAATGCCAATTGCAAACTGTTTCCATATACAAAGCCCCATCTGCCCTCTCAGGTGGACGTAAAAGATCTCATGGCACTATTTCAAAGAACAGCAGGGGAGTTCTCCCTGGTGTTCTGACCAATATTTATCCCTCAACCAACATCACTATAATAGATTATCTCATCATTATAACATTTGCTGTTTGCAGGACCTTGCAGTGCACTAATTGGCTGCTGCGTTTCCTACATTACAACAGTGACTACACTTCAAAAGTCCTCCATTGGCTGCAAAGCACTTTGGGATGCCCTGTAGTCGTAAAAGGCGCTATATAAATGCAAGTTCTTTCTTTTTATAAACTTGCAGTCGCCATGTCATAATCACTCATTCTTCATTATGAACCTCATTAGGTATCAATAACATAGAACACACTGGCTTTAGCAGTCTTTTACTGATAGACTCTCTCAGCCCAAAAAAATGAAATCAAAACTGAATAAAACCAGCTACAAAATAAACTATATTGTAGGAAACAAGAGGAGATACCCTAGAGTAATTTCAAAGCAGTGATCTTATCTTGGGGTCCAGACAATGTTCAGAGCCACTTGAGCTTTGTTCTCATAGTTATGATGTCATTTGAGCCCCCAAGATTACATTTCTGCTTTGTAATCTCTCCCTGGTATCATTGATTTGCTACATAATTTAGATCATGTATTTTCTGTCATGTTGAGTAGGAAATTGACATTGATGCTGTTTGGGGAAAAAAAAGGCTTCAATATTTTTAATGGTAACTGTGAGGTTCATATTTGGTTTACTTAAAAAAAAGACTTCTGTTTGTTTTAATAATGAGAAGCTTTTCATTTATGTATTCCTGTGACAAAATACTGAGATTATCCGTCCGACACTATTTTAACAACAAACCTCCTCAGTGAATCCATCTCTTTTAGTAATGTACATTGTTTGTAAGTAATTTTAAAAATATGAAAATTGTAATTTCGTAAATTCATGTGCACACAGCAATTCCACTTTATTCATAAAACACAATTCCAAGTTTTTTCACACCTTAGTGGATTATCATATCTATTTATTTTTAACAGGAAACCTTTCATCTTTTTCACCTTCTTTGGTCTCAATACACTTTCCTTAGCCTCAGCATGAGTAGATGACCTGTTTTGAGCCCTTTGCCAATGCTGTGCTGACATTGGCATCTGGGAGGTCTATTAAAATGGCCTGAGATGACCCATCCTGTTCTCTGTTCAGTGTCTCTCCACAGTGATGCAACTGAGAACTTGGCACATGGAGCATCACCAGTACGAACATACATTTTACTGCTCTGTCAGTTGTTGGGCTCCATTGTGTTACCCTCTTACTGGATCATTATAAATGTCTACCAATTAATCAATGCATGATAAAATTTCCAGTGCAGTGTTAAATGAATTTTAAGCTCATTCATAATTTATATGTAATTGAGATTTTGTTCACACTTTCCAAAAATGTAAACTGTTCAGCCTTTTGAGTTCTTTGGCATTTTGCAGAATAGGGATCTACTATGCATCACTTTATCTTAATATTAACACAAAATACATTTCACATTTTATGACAAAGGGAGGGTAAAAGGTACAATAAAGTTAGCATTTCTTTCAAAATTGTATTTTATCAGTGACATGAAAGCGTTAACATTGGTATCCATGTTAGTGCAACAAATGGGGAAGGGAGGCAGACATTTATGGAAACTATTTATTTCATATTTTTCAGTCATTTAACTATATTGGTTTAATTTGTAGCATGTAATTGTCTGCTGCTGGTCAAAATTCCCACTCTTCTTTTACAATATTCTCAAATTGTTATGTTTGCAACCCTATAATATGCAATGAGGAATTAATCCTTTTTGTTTGAACATTCCTTCTCTATTTTTCCCATTAGGGGCCCACCACAGCCTTTTGTACCACCTGCTCCTTTAGATGGGAGTGTTAGATTATCTGGGTCAGGACTTCAATACAGCTCTTGCCACTGATTCACCACAATCTGGCAGCAGGTGGTTCACTTTAATGTAGCTTGACATGTCGTACCATTTTTTCCATTTGCCCAGTACTGTGTGGTGCTCCATCTAGGGGCCCAGTCCAGAATCAGTGAAATTCATTCAAGAGTCTGAATGATGGTTCACATTGCAATTTGAACTTGCATCCTCTGAATGGGAATCTAGCACTCTATTGTTAAACATAAAAACATAAGAAATAAGAGCAGGAGTAGGCCATACAGCCCCTCAAGCCTGCTCCGCCATTCAATAAGATCATAGCTGATCTTCTACCTCAACTTCACTTTCCCGCCCTATCCCCGTATCACTTGATTCCCTGAGTGTCCAAAAATCTATCAATCTCCATCTTGAATGTACTCAACGACTGAGCATCCACAGCCCTCTGGGGTAGAGAATTCCAAAGAATTTAAAATCTCTAAAGAAATTTCTCCTCATCTCAGTCCTAAATGGCCGAACCCAAAAGCTGCTGAGTTGTTTGAATATCTACCTAGTTTTAGACTGACCATGTTTGTTTACAATGTTTTGTTTTGGTGGTATGGTAGCATAGTGGTTATGTTACTGGACTAGTAATTCTAGAGGTCTGGACTAATGATCCGGAGACATGAGTTCAAATCCCACCATGGCAGCTGGGGAATTTAAATTCAGTTAATTAATAAATCTGGAATAAAAAGCTAGTATCAGTAATGGTGACCATGAAATTACCGGATTGTCGTAAAAAGCCATCTGGTTCACTAATGTCCTTTTGGGAAGGAAATCTGCCGTCCTTACCTGGTCTGGCCAATATGTGTGACTCCAGACAAACGGCAATGTGGTTGACTCTTAATTGCCCTCTGAAATGGCCTAGCAAGTCACTCAGTTGTCAAGAAGACGGCTCACCACCACCTTCTCAAGGGCAATTATGGACGGGCAATAAATGCTGGCCTTGCTAGCGACGCCCACATCCCATGAACGAATTAAAAAAATATTGCCCTGTTGCAACACTATGCTAAAGTACTGTGACGTAACAAAGCAGTACAGTGCCTTTATTTTAAATTTTTAGTTAAAATGTATTTGGAATATCACACTGATTTACTGAACAATTGCATTTAAATTTATTCTTAAGTTAAATTATATGAATCAGTTGGAATTAAATACCAACAATTGCCCTTAAATTTTAATATAATAGCTATAATAACTAAGATCTTAATGAAAACCCCTGGGATTGGCCTCAACTGTTAATCTTTGGACTGAAGCCAAATGGCAAGTACTTTAAACATCACAGGAAATTAAATGTTAGGATTCCAATTTTGTATAAAGTTTGTAACATAATGAAAATGTCACCCATTTGATATGAACTCAAAATAAATTTCTCTTTCAAGTTTTACAGAAAGCAATAACCATACATGACAGTCATATACTTTTATACATTTTTATCTGCATGTTTTATTACACAAAATTAAACACAGAAGAAAGTTAACAATAAACAACGGGGTCTTAAAAGAGACACCCGTTACAATCCCTCTCTCCCCCCCCCACCTACCATATTTCAGTTTCACTATTTAAGGTTATTCCCTTTTTAAGAGTACTTTTTTAAAAAAAACTTTCATTTTTATTTCTTTATTTAATCTCTCTCTTTTGGTCTTCCCAAGCTTTGCACGAATTCCTCAGTTGAGAGGTTGGGTGAGCCACTGGCTCAATAGTTGAGTGTAGCCCAAGGTTTCATCTTCTCCTCATCCTGCTCTGTGAAGAAGCACATGGCTGATGCTTGGTACCTCTCCTAATGGCATGTCTAAAGCTGGGAATTTATATGGGAAGTTGGATAGAAACCTACAACCTAACATCCCATGGCAAAATGTGTTGGAGCATGCGTGTGGTGTGCATTACCTGTCTTATATTAAAAACAATTAGCTGCTTCTCCATTCACTTTTAAGGAAATTTGTTTTATTAAATGTATGACTAGAAATATAATATTTGCTTAAGTGCAGAGTTCTAAAATCTATATAGACCAACCACATTTAATCAGTAGATTAATAACTCCATTCCCATCTCTTAAGCAGGAATCTCTTAATAATTATGTTTCCTATGGGTCAATGCAACAGCTTTTTATTATCAGCTGTTGAAGTGAAGCCAATAAAAATGTCATATTTAAAAGATGCAGTTATACTGCTACCTTGACATCGATGTGAAGTGATTTTGGTTACACAGGAAGACAAAAGGAGCAGCATAACTCTGGATTAAAGCCCTGATCTGACCCCAGGACACACTTAAACCATGCAATCTGAAATTTATAATCCGCCCCATGCGGATTATAAGTGCAACGCACAACTGGGTTTAACAGGTTTAAAACAGGTGATCTGTTCTCTTGACATCCAAGGAGATCGTTTTGAGATGAACCACAGAGCAGTGTATTGTGTGTGCCAGTGCCTTACTGTGGGCTCCCAGAGCTAGAGGGGAGCCCTGTTGATTACAGGAATGCCTCCTTCGGTTGAGCAGCTATCAGATTTGTTCCACCATCAGTTGTACGAGAACAGTTTGAGAACACTGATCAACTGATCTCCATCTCCTTTATTTGTTGTTCTGCCTGACAGTTTGTATTGCTCAGGAAGCTCTGTGTGCAAGGCTTGGATGATTCGCAGGAATTTTGGGCTTTGCGCTGCTGTGGTTGCTGCCATGTTCTTGGGGAGTTGAGAGTGTTGGCTGGTCACACGGAAATGGTGAGGTCACCCAAGTCCCTGGTGTGGAGTATGAGGAAGTAGTTCATGTGAAAGGGAAGGGATTGTGGCTGAAGGCTCTTGTGCTGGGGCTCTTTGTCTTCTCTGGGGGAAGCTGCTGTTTTTGTTTGGAGCAGCATTTAGTCTACTGTTTTCAATGGATGCTGGAAGGGTTCTTGCTCAGTTAGCAAGGTCACATGTGTGACAGCAGAGGAGCGACTTCAGAAGCTCCATTTCAGAGGGACTTCCTGGCAATGTTGCCAAGATCTTGAGAGTTGAACACATTTCAGAACTCATCTTTTTTGAGACTGTGGTGTTGATGTGCAATGGGCTTACTTCACAGTGACTATAAGCAGCTGTAGCATAAATTCAGAGTCAGAATCTCACTCTGGCAGGAAGCAGAGTGACACTCCCTTCTCCAGAGAGTTTAACTCTTCTCTGCTCTGTAGCCAGATCAGAACCTGACTGGATTTAGACTACAGCAGAGCAAAACCACTTCACTGTGATGCTGTAGTACTAGTATAAATACAGCCAAAGTGTGGGACTTCCATTATGGGTAAGATGGCAATGGGTCAGCTGATGTAGCGTTCACTGATTTTGTTGATTTGTGTAAATGGTGCAGGTTGTGATTACACTGAGGATTTTACGTTCGTCTTATTCCCTTGTACAAGGATGTTTGTGGAGGTTGCAGCGGGGGCCCTTGTGCTGACAGCTGCAGTCCTCATGGTCAGCAGGCCAGGCAGCAAGGAGGGGGGCTTGGGCAGAGAATGGAGGGCAGCGGAGTTTACTGAGGCATGGCTTGGGATTTCTGGAGGGCATTTAATGACTTTCTTGCCACTTTCCTAGGGGCTGTGGTATGGGGACCGTACTTCCATTTTTTAACGGCTTTCTGGCTATCTATGGGGCTAATTTCAGTTCGAAATTGGCGTTGGGGTCATTTCAGGCAGCTACGTGGGTCATGGCATCATCACAAGTAAAGGCATGTATTTAAATGCAGGAAAAACTCCTAACCTGGGGCAAAATGAAGTTGTCTGTCAGTGGTACCAGTAGAAACCTGTGAGTAATTAATAAAAAGAAAAGCCAGGCATGTGGGTTCTTCATTTTCATATTCAGAAATAAACATTAATCTCAAATAATTTAGTTAGTCTTTTCTATTGTCCTAATAAAATTGCATTTTTTATAAGTTCTTTTTGAATATTTATATGCTGTATTTTTCATAAAGACTGTTTTAAAGGATCATAGTTTGACCTCTTTGAATTGAATTGACATTTGACATTGAAGGAAGAGAGTAGCTAAAGTAAACATTGGTCCCTTAGAGGATGAGACTGGGGAATTAATAATGGGGAATGGGGAAATGGCAGAGACTCTGAACAAATATTTTGTATCTGTCTTCACGGTAGAAGACACTAACAACATCCCAATAATGGATAATCAAGGGGCCACAGGGAGGGGGGAGCTAAAGACAATCACTATCACTAAGGAAATAGTACTTGGTAAAATAATGGGACTAAAAGATGACAAGTCCTCTGGATCAGATGGCCTGCATCCCATGGTCTTAAAAGAAGTGGCTGCAGAGATAGTGGATGCATTGGTTGCAATATACCAAAATTCCCTGGACTCTGGAGAGGTCTCAGCGGATTGGAAAACCGCAAATGTTATTTGAGAAAGGAGGGAGACAGAAAGCAGGAAACGATAGACCAGTTAACCTAGCATCTGTCGTTGGGAAAATGCTAGAGTCCTTCATTAAGGAAGCAGTAGCAGGGCATTTGGAAAATCATAATGCAGTCAAGCAGAGTCAGCATGGTTTTATGAAAGGGAAATCATGTTTAACAAATAGTCATAAGGGTAGTCACTTGGGTGAAATTTGATGTTTAATGTAAAAAAGCCATCAGGTGTTAAGTGTAAATAAAAACTCTGATGGCTACAGCTGCAGTTGTGGCGTCTGTCATTTCGCTAATGGGACTTCCACAATGAGGCCTTAGGATAACTTGCAATTGTCAGTATGGTGGTCAGAGTGATAGGAATCCGCAGGTTCCTGGCCATTGTCGATGGTCTGATAAGAATGTGCGAGGCAAAAGTGTTTGATTGTGCAGGCTAAGCAAATCTGGTCAAGTGCGTCCCTTGCATCTCGGGCAGCAATATGGTCGCGCACTGGCGCCTTCTGGCCTGTGCAGTTTCAGGTGGGTGAGGAGCAGCTTGGCGCTCCTGCTGTTGCTGCTGCTGTTGGTGCTGCTGTTGTTCATGGTTCTGCTGCTGCCACGGCTGGTGTTCGTCCTCATCGGATGCCCAGGAGGGAAGGAAATAAATAGCTCCCATGCCTCTGGTATATGCCTCAGTTGAGGAAGCGCTCAATGAGGGTGGCGAGAGGGGTTTCCCAGGAGGTCACACTGGAGATGGGTGTCAGGCTCCAAACTTCCAGAGCTGTGGTTATGCCTTCTAAAAGTTCCCCCAGACATTTGACAACAAAGTTCTGCCACCTGCAAATGATGGCTGATCAAATCTCCTATTTAATGGTTGAGCTGCAGCTGATAGTCAGCAATCCACTGGTGCTGCGGCCAGGTTTCACTGGCGTGTTTCAGATCAGGTGTGCTTCACGTGGGAAAAGGGTTAAACTAGCAAAAAACTATCAAAATGGCATTACAGAGCCAATTTAGGGCTTGTTAAGGGCATTAATGGCCTCTCCCGCCTCTTGGAGGCAGGACGGAGACGGGACCAGCAGACATGATTTCATCAAAATTGCGTGGAGGCGGGATCGGGCCCGCCCGCCAGTTTCTGCAATTTTAACCCCCCACACGCCTCCAATCCCGCCTCAACGGCCCTATGAAAATCCAGCCCAATTAGTCTGAGGCCAAATTCATGCAGGTTTGATTTGTGATGGTTTTAGAAATACATGTGCAAATAAAAAGAGCTGCTGTTTGTTTACTGTTAATCCTTAGCTACTGAAACCAACATAAAGGAAAGTGCAATAAAACAGAAAATGCTGGAAACACTCAGCAGGTCAGGCAGCATCTGTGGAGAGAGAAACATAGGGTTAACGTTTCAGGTCAATGATCTTTTGTCAGACGAAAGGAAAGTGCTCCTCGGTATCTGCACATCTGGATTATTCTAATTCCTCCACCCCATCAGTGGATGATTTAGATGGCCTTGACCCCAGCCCGACTGCAGGGATTAATGTGGTATAATGATTGCTGAGGCTATCATTGCAGCAGGCATCATTAATTATCCTTATTGATTGCAGCTTTCAAAGATAAAGCATACTGCTGACTGGAAAATACCCTCTTTCTGCAAGGTCAAGGCTAAAAAAAATGACATTAAATAACAACATTCAAACAAAGAAATAAAATAACCTTTCACAGAATTGGGTAATTAAGATCCAATTACGGCATTTATCTATGTTTATAAAATGACAGAGTTCTGCTTGTAAAGTCATTTTCCTAAAATTGCTTTGGTACATGATATTTGCATTATAGCAGGTAACTGTAACAGCACATTAAAAGGGGATCAGTTTCCCTGAGTGTCTGCTACTTGCTCCGTAGGCTGACTTACTCACCTACAAAAGTGCAATGGCCTAGTGGGACCTGTCTAAAAATACTAATGATATGATAAATGAAATGGGTAGATGGAGGAAGTAATAATGAGACTCAAATCCGATTATATTTCCTGGGATGATATAATGGAGCTGTAAGGCATCCTGAAGATGTAATGGCTTATATATACACATCCTTGCATTAGTAACAGAATTATGTTGTCTGGTATCATGCTGTAATGACTTGAAGCCTGTTTAAGTTGTAAATTTCTGTGTGGAAATCTCTCTGATCATGATTCTTTTTTAGTTGGCATTGATAAATTAGGGAAACATGACACATGCTATTTTTTTGACTTAGTAGTTTTAAGTATGGTAATATCTCCTGTTACAACATACCAACATAAATAAAAGAGGACTAAGTAATTAGGTCAGTTATCTTGGTTGCTAATAGAAAACTGTTTTATTGACTTGCAAATCTATTTTAATTAGTATTTGACTGAAGAAAGCCAAAGAGAGTGAATAAAAAAGGTTTAAGTATGATGGATCTAAATATTGCTGCAACTTCTGTCTTATTGAACTAACCAGCCTATACTTGTGTCCTGCACAATTAATGTCCCTGCTACACATTTTTTAAAGTTACTTATAAGCTGATTAATATGAAGTAAACCCACAGGTAGGTACATGAACAGTAGCTGGGGAGATTGATCAGATGTGACAACATACAGTGTCCAGTTTCTTACATGCCTCGATTCGTTTTTTCATTGAGATACCACTATTTTGGGGTCAGGAAAGAACAAAACAATTTTATGGTTATAATTTTCTATCAGTGGGAAAAGCAAATGAATAATGTTTCTCATGTTATTAGTTTTCTTCACAATTTAAATTTGTAGGCATGAAGGCAAACAAAAGGCTTTGAAACCTGATACCATGAGTTTCAATGTTTTAAACCCAAGATGTCCCATGGAATGCACATGCCTTTGAAACCTAAACAGCAGCATAGTGAGAGAGAACTGGTGCAGTTTTCATGAATCATATAATTTCTAAAACTTTATGTTGATATTCACAAATAAATACATGCCACATAGATTTGATATATATCATATCACTAGGAACGACCATTTAGAAAAATTCAGCATTGAAGGGTCCAACATTCAAACAACCATGATTATGTGCAAGAAGAAATAGTAATTTTCAACTTTTTAGGGTTCTTTATGATCTAAAGTTGATGAAAAGGACTAACTTCAGTCAGATTTCAAACAATGTAATATACACGAGTTCAGAACAGCTCTCACCCTTTGTTAACTAACTTTATTTGCAATCTCTGAATGAAGCAGATTGTTTCAAACTGGTTGTTACATTCTCCAATGCTGATAATTAAGAAAATGTCTTGAAGGTTGAATCTATACTGCATTCTTTGAGAACTCAAACTGATGTACAGTTTGTATTCTTGAGTTATACCATATGTTTTGTATTGATATGCACCAAACCTACTTTGCATCAGTGAAGAAATCACAGTATAAATGTAAAATAACAACAGAAAACGCTGGAAAAACTCAGCAGGCCAGGCAGCATCCATGGAGAGAGAAACAGAGTTAACGTTTCAGGTCGAAGACCTGCTGACAAGGGTGGTGCTGTTGTTGTTTGGCGAACCGACCTCTACCTAGCGGAAGCTGAACGGCCAACTCTCCGACACCTCCTCCTACCTCCACCTGGACCATGACCCCACTACCGAACATCAAGCCGCTGTTTCCAAGACTGTCACTGACCTCATCTCCTCTGGAGATCTTCCCCCCACGGCCGCCAACCTCATAGTTCCCCAACCCTGCACAGCCCGCTTCTACCTCCTTCCCAAGATCCACAAACAGGACTGCCCTGGTATACCCATCGTTTCAGCCTGTTCTTGCCCAACGGAACTTATCTCTTCCTATCTCGACTATTTTTTCTCCCCTTGTCCAGTCTCTTCCCACCTACATCCGCGACTCTTCCGACACCCTCCGCCACTTTAACAGTTTCCAGTTTCTCGGCCCCAACCGCCTCCTTTTCACTATGGACGTACAATCCCTCTACACCTCCATCCCCCACCAGGATGGCCTGAGGGCGCTCCGCTTCTTCCTTGAACAGAGGCCCAACCAGTCCCCATCCACCACCACCCTCCTCCGCCTGGCTGAACTTGTTCTCACATTGAACAACTTCTCCTTTGACTCCACTCATTTCCTCCAAATCAAAGGTCTTGCTATGGGTACCCGCATGGGTTCTAGCTATGCCTGCCTTTTCGTGGGATATGTGGAACACTCTTTGTTCCAGTCCTACTTGGGTCCCCTCCCTCACCTCTTTTTCCTGGTACATTGATGACTATCGGTGCCGTCTCCTGCTCTCGCCCTGAACTAGAAAATTTCATTCACTATGCTTCCAATTTCCACCCTTCCCTCACCTTCACATGGTCCATCTCCGACTCTTCCCTTCCCTTCCTTGACTTCTCCGTCTCCATCTCTGGGGATAGGTTATTGACAAATATTCACTACAAGCCCACTGACTCCCACAGCTACCTGGACTACACTTCCTCCCACCCCGCCTCCTGTAAGGACTCTATTCCATTCTCCCAGTTTCTCCGTCTCCGCCGCATCTGCTCTGACGATGCCACCTTCCATACCAGTGCTTCCGACATGTCTTCCTTTTTCCTCAACCGAGGATTCCCCTCTACTGTGGTTGACATGGCCCTCGACTGTGTCCGTTCTATCTCCCGCACTTCTGCCCTCACCCCCGCCCCTCCCTCCCGGAACCATGATAGAGTTCCCCTTGTCCTCACCTTTCACCCCACCAGCCTCCACATTCAACAGATCATCCTCCGCCATTTCCGCCACCTTCAGCGTGATCCCACCATCAAACGCATCTTCCCCTCACCTCCCCTTTCAGCATTCCGCAGGGACCGCTCCCTCCGCGACACCCTAGTCCACTCCTCTACCACCCCCAGCACCCCTTCCCCTTCGCTCGGCACCTTCCCGTGCAAGCGCAGGAGATGCAACACATGCCCTTATACCTCCCCCCTTCCCACTGTCCATGGCCCCAAACACCCCTTCCAGGTGAAACAGCGATTTACTTGTACTTCCTGCAATTTAGTATACTGTATTCGCTGCTCACGATGTGGTCTCCTCTACATTGGGGAGACCAAATGCAGATTGGGTGACCGCTTTGCAGAACACCTCCGTTCAGTCCGTAAGGGGGACCCCGAGCTCCCGGTGGCCTGTCACTTTAATTCACCGCTCCATTCCCACTTAGACCTCACCGTCCTTGGCCTCTTGCATTGTTCCAATGAAGCTCAGCGTAAGTTCGAGGAACAGCACCTCATCTTTCGATTAGGCACTCTACAGCCCTCTGGACTCAACATAGAGTTCAACAATTTCAGATCATAACCCCGGCCCCCATCACATACAGTATATATAAATATATTTTTTTTTAGCCACACTTTTGTTTGGCCATTTTTTCTTCCCTCCCAGAAGCTGGCAGCTGTCCTTCATTCTGCCAGCGCAATTCACACTTCATCTAGAGCCATCCTTTGTTCCTTAACCTGTCCCATTTCCACCTCCTCTTGTCTTGAATATCTCTTAATGTCTCTCAATGTCTCTTAATCTCTTCTGCTTTCTATCCTATCACTGACCTTCCCTTTTGTTCTTTCATCCCCTCCCCCTTTTCCTAGCCCTAAACTTGCTTTAAAATCTATTTCATTTCCTGCTTTTTTCTAGTTCTGACGAAAGGTCTTCGACCTGAAACGTTAACTCTGTTTCTCTCTTCACGGATGCTGCCTCGCCTGCTGAGTTTTTCCAGCGTTTTCTGTTGTTATTTCGGATTTCCAGCATCCGCAGTATTTTGCTATCGTACAGTATAAATGCAGCCTGAGTTACGTTCTCAAACTAATATAAAGCATCTACACTTACATTAGTAAAGGAGCTCTATACATGCTCATACTGTATAATTACAGTGATAACCATTAAGCTACCAGGGATCTCACACACTGGCCAGCAGGGAATCATATATATTCTGCTTGATCTCAAGGGAATTGGACAAATACCCATCACTGACTGGCAAGGGAAAGGGAATGTGTAAAGTGATGGAAAATATTCTATTTAGACATTAGGTGGAGTATAAAACAATGTGTCACCAGATCCAACTGTAATTAGGACAAAGTGTCATGGTTCCTGGGAACAGAGAAATTGTATCTGTTCATAAAATGGATAAGGTACAGATTATCCACAGCTATTGCATGCACTAACAATCCTGGTTCTGTAAGTGAGTTCAATCTGTATTAGAATTTCTGTGTATGGGGGACACTGGGGTTAAATTGGCTAACCCCCAAAAACTGCGTGGGGATCGTGGTACGCAATTAACCCACGCCTGTTCATTGCATTGCAGACAGCATGTTAAATTTCTGCTGCCTGCTGTTTTAAATGATTTCTGTATGCAGCCAGCGCTACCTGCACTGTTCATTAGCTGCATGCATCAGCAGGGGGTGTAAGGTTTCCAAAATTTGCAGATCCCCAAAACCTAAGGAAAAAGGACGTTGGAACTACCTCAGAGTGATGAAAATGCATTTGGGCCTAACATAAGGAATTTAAGACCAAAAACCAAGTTTTGGCATTTTAAAAACATGTCTGGGCCTGTAAAGGGAGAAAAGGCTGTGAAGGAAGTTGGGATCTACCTCTGTAAAAGTAGTTTGGGTATTGCAGTTAATTGCAATGTCTGGGGAACCGGGATGATCTCACTCAAAGCCTCAGCATGCATTAACATTTCGACAATAGACCCTAGGAGGAGACAGTCCCACCCAAAACAACAGGTCCCATCAAACCGTTTACAGAACCCATTAAAGACATGCATAAAGCAAATATTCTATAGAAGTCCTAGGCCCAGTCAAGAAACCCAAAACATGAGGACAATTCAAACTCCGATTAAACAACAGATCGACAGGATGGAGCTATCCTGAAACCACTTCACACATTTACAAAACCAGTTAACACGCTAGTAAAGTCGTTACTGTTAACGGAGCCTTACAATGACCGGGATTTGATTTGGTTTTGATAAGGCCACTTCAATTTAGTATAATTGAAGGCCCATCAAGCATTTCAACAGAAAGCAGTAACAACAGTTCAAGTTCGAGTTCTCCAGCAAGGAGTTCAACAAGCAGGCAGAAGGCAGTTTCCACAGTTCTGCAAGAAGGCAGTTCCACAGCTTGGAAGAAGACAGTTTAAACAGAGGCAGAGTTCAACAGAAAGAAGTTCAACAAAGAAGGCCAACAGCTCCAGAAGTAGGCTGACACGCAAGAAGAGACCAGAGCGACTGCCTCAGTGACCATCGGACACCTCGCGGCAACAAGGGCCTTACGAAACTTTTTTCTCAAAAGACTCTAAACTCTAACTCTCAACTGTCAAGGGTTCGTTTGGTGAGCATTATCCCTGGTTCTCCAGAGTCCAACCTAGCTAGTGAAGTGGGATTGGGAGGGGTGAAGTATTCTTCTAATGTTATTTCCCTCGCTTGTACCGAAGTGTTCCCCACCTTTAGAGTGATAAGAGAGTTTGTGTTGTGTTTTACTTTCTTGAATAAAGATCGAAGTTCTTTCATCAAACTCAGTTGTCTGCTGCACCTTTTGTATCACAACCCCCAAATAAGTCCAAGGTCTAGAACCAAGGGAGTGGAAGCGATTCGAACCGCTCAGAAGTCAGAGGCAAAGCTGACACAAAAACACCACCCCCTACAGGGGCCTGATACTGTGAGTGGCTAGCGCTACTTATAGGCAGCCTGGACATGTTAAAGGAGCTGCAAGAAGTGGTGTGAGTTTTTTGAAAAGTGAATCTGGGCTCTGATACTTTGAGGAATGGCTGAACATGTGAGAAAGTGAGCGCCAAGGTTTTCTGACAATGCACTGGAGGTCTTGGTGCAAGACATGGAAAGAAGGAGAGACATCCTGTACCCGCAGGGGGGCAGGAGGCCCTCCAGACATATGCTCAGGAAGCAGTGGGAAGAAGTAGCACTCAATGCCAGGAGTGTTGCTCCAAGAACATGGATGCAGATGCATGGAGTACAAACTTGCTGTCCTCTCTCAGGATGACAGCATTCATGTTCCCACCCCTGCCACTCAGCCAGTGCCCTTGCTGTTGCCTGTCAGCCAGCCAGCCCAGACTGCTGCAGCCCAGGTTGAGATGGTGCAGTCTGAAGCTGGGCCTTCAGGTCCCAGAACTGCTCGAGGTCGTCCTATAAGGCCATCTGCAGTCTGCTGAATTGAAGGTCAGCAGCCTTCCACCAGTCATGCTGCAGCCACTGGGGAAGCACCTCATAGGAGCACTGGGATAGGCAAAGGCACACGGAAGACAGGCACCAAGGGAATGCACAAAGGTGATTAGTTTATTTTTGTATGCATTATGTAATGATTGAATTTATAAAATTGGATTAGAATGTGCATTTTCTGGTGGTTTTTATTTTTGTGTTGTCAGTGAGAGGATGATGTGATGATCAGCGATAGAGGAAAGGTAAGGAATATGGGACTGTTGGTAAATTGGTAGGCGTGGTTGAGGTTACTCGTGTCACTCATGATTTGATCATGTAGAGCCTGGACTGAAAAGGGCTGTTTACGTTGTAGCCTCCCTTCCTCTTGGTCTTCCTCCACTTCCTGTTTCACTTCCTTCTGCACCACTTCCTCCTCCTCCTCTTCCTCGTGCTCCTGCTCCTCAGCTTCTCGCCTGATAGATGGTGACGTCTCATCCATTGATCCTTGCTGAAGTTGAGGTAAGAGACTTGCTCCCTAAAGCCCCATGGCGGATATGGCCTCCTACTGAGAGCCCCTCTCCCCCTCCCTTTCCTAGAAGTGTGTCTTGCTCTGCGTGGCCTCTCTTTATTCTCCCAGTCATGCTCAATTCCCAGAGGAAGGCCTACCAGGCCACTCATGTCTAGAAGCAACTTGTTTCAGCACAAGCTTTCAACTGAACAGAAAAGTATTTCAGCACCAGCCAGACCACTCCCTGTAGTGTATTCAAACTCTAGGCAAGTATAGGAAGCTCCAAAGACGTACAATTGCACCAGCAGTCAGGAGAAATAATCCAGCACCTAACCTGTAAGTAGTTCATGATGCTTTTAAATAGCACTGGTGGGGGTCCTTCATTCCGTTTAACATCGTGTTCAGCTGTGCGAGATTAAGGCAGGGCGTTGGCTGGAGTGTAGAGTTCAAAAAATACCAGCGCTGGCATCAAATCAGCATTGCACACTGATAGACGTCATAATCTGCCTGCTCTTAATGCTGCTGGCGGTCGTTGGATGCACTTGCGCACACCCCTTTACAAAGATGGCGCCCTGCGCACTTCGTGTTGGAAGTGTGCGCGCGCATCTTGGACACCATTTTCGAGCATTAGGTTGCCCCATAGTGCCTAAAAGAATGGGCACTGCAGAGCCCAGTTTAGCCCCCACAGAACTTTGCATGATAATACTGTAAAACCACTTGCTGATGGGGGTCCTACAGTTAACGTCAGCTGAGCAGCTGCGTCGTATTTCAAGATTCCTGAGAAAACTGCTGAGCCAGGATGGAATTTCTGCAGGAGGCTGCGAGAAAAATGATTTCTACTGCATTATTAGAAATGTTAAATGAGTCAAATGTACTTATTACTTTAATTTTTAATCTTGTTCAGTGGAAAATTCACACAAGATTCACAGGTTGCAATCATAAAATTTTTGTCCTATTGTTATATTTTTTAAAGTTACTCACATGTTTCTTTGAATATATTTTGGAACTCTAGTCTTTTCGGCCCCGAGCAAATATCAGGACCATTGAGTCCATGTTTTTTGATAGATGTACTAAATGAGGTGATCGACATGAGAGCTGTTTGTGAGGGTGAGCTTGGAGCAAAAGGCAAAAAAAATGGTGTAGGAAATATATACATGCACAATTCCTCCAAAGTGACTCAAACACACCATCAGTGGTTGATTACTAGGAAAAAGACTTGCTCATTGTATCACATCAAGAATTAATGTCTATCTACAGAACAACCATGGTCCTTCCAAAAGTAAAATATAAATGTCGAATGCAATTTACCTTCACAGGAATTGTTGATACCAGCCCTATAATGAATTTTAGTGCAATAAAATATCATTGTGCAGCCTATTTTAAAATTTGATACAGGTACATACAAATTCAAATAGAACCAAATGTAATTTTCCAACTCAGTCAGAATCAGTTCAGTTCAAACCAGCCTGGATTTCTTTGTCAAAAATGACACTCATTCCCATTTATGAGTGAGTCTCCTGAAGAACCAACCTAACCCCAACTCGCAAGACTAATGAATGAAATTTTGAGAGTTTTGATAATCAATCCCACACTTAGTCAATGAGTTGATAACTGCACTTTTCTTCATTGGAATTCATATTGTTAGGATTATTATTTTAACTGTGAACAAAAGCTCCAGTCATGAGAAGAGATTCTGGTGACAATCCCCACTGGTCTCAATCATACCGGGTGTTAAAATCTCCCGGGCCTTGCGCTCTGGGGAGCAAAGAGGCTTCAAGGCGATTTAGACAAGTTAAGTGAGTGGGCAAATACATGGCAGATGCAGTATAACGTGGATAAATGTGAAGTTATCCACTTCGGTAGGAAAAACAGAAAGGCAGAATATTATTGAAATGGTGATAGATTGGGAAATGCTGATGTACAAAGGGACCTGGGTGTCCTTGCACACCAGTCACTGAAAGCAAACGTGCAGGTGCAGCAGGCATTTAGGAAGGCCAATGGTATGTTGGCCTTCATTGCAAGAGGATTTGAGTACAGGAGCAAGGATGTCTTACTACAGTTGTACAGGGCCTTGGTGAGACCACACCTGGAGTACTGTGTGCAGTTTTGGTCTCCTTACCTAAGAAAGGATATACTTGCCATAGAGGGAGTGCCGCGAAGGTTCACCAGACTGATTCCTGGAAGGGCAGGACTGTCGTATGAGGAGAGATTGAGTCGACTAGGCCTGTATTCACTAGAGTTTAGAAGAATCAGAGGGGATCTCATTGAAACGTATAAAATTCTGACAGAGCTAGACAGACTGGATGCAGGGAGGATGTTTCCCCTGGCTGGGGAGTCTAGAACAAGGAGTCACAGTCTCAGGATACAGGGTAGGACATTTAGGACTGAGATGAGGAGAAATTTCTTCACTCAGAGGGTGGTGAACCTGTGGAATTCTCTACCACAGAAGGCTGTGGAGGCCAAGTCACTGAATATATTTAAGAAGGAGATAGTTGATTTCTAGGCGCACATGGCATCAAGGGGTATGGGGAGAGAGCGGGAATATGGTATTGAGATAGAGGATCAGCCATGATCATATTGAATGGCGGAGCAGGCTCGAAGGACCGAATGGCCTACTCCTGTTCCTATTTTTCTATGTTTCTATGAACGGTTCACACCCGATTCGGTCCCTGCACCCAATGATTCTCGCCCTGTGTTAAAATCGGAGTTTGTGTGTAACCTATAAACTTTGTCTTTTATGAACTTGCAGAGAATGTAAAATTTGATTTAAAAACCTATGGAAAAACATACCGTCAAGATGGCCACTGCTGCAACTAAAAAGTAGGAGAAATGAAACTAAATTGGCACCACCAACTCCACAGTATAATAAAATCAGTCTATAATTGGGAGTGATTTCAAGGCATTAAGCTCATTTGAGGATTGAGATGACAGTTATAAACCACTTGAACTTGATCTTGGTTCATAAACTCATCTGAACTCGCTTATGAGATTGAACTAAATAGCGGTTTTGTATGATAATTTTCACAGCAATCTGATCTGATCAAAGTTGTTCTGGTTCAGTAAAGGTAATGCTGTTTAACAGCTCAATAAATATTTTAAATTCAAAATGTCAAATATTGAACATATAATACACCCTCCACAAATTCACAGACAAGACTATACTGATAGTATTTACGAGCTTTAGTCTTCAGTTTAATGACCCTGTCTGTTGGAGCCAATCCACTAAAACACCTCTTCATATTTATACTATATGAGTAGTTACATTTGTGTAAGAATGGGTTATTTCAGTTTGATTTGTGAATACTCAAATAGTACCCAATTCAGATCAGGATTTGTATTGGCATGTCCCTTTAAAGTCTATACATATGCCCAGAATTTGCTGACAAAATAACGGTGAGTTTAATGGCACTCGCCATTATTAATGTGTAAGTTGTCCAGCAACTTGTGGCGAGGAAGAGATACGCCATGAATTGCGATTTGCCACAACTTGCTGGATGGTATGCACCGCTCCACTGTTAGCTTGCCCTCAACATCCCCGTTATTTTTAAGAACTTGCTGGATTTGCACATTAAACTCACTGCAGAAAGTTAGGACCCTTAATTAACGGCATAAATACCCTTTTAACTACATGATAATTGTTAATGCAATGTCAATCAGTCCCTCCGGCCCAGAAAGGGAACAATTTAAACTGTTGAGTCTCTTTCCAGCATGTAGTAAATTCTTCTTACAGATTTTTAAAATTAAATTTTTTTTATTTCTACCTGTTTTTTTTTAAATTTTCCTTGCTGTCTCTTTTTTTCTTTCTTTCTTAATCCAATCTTTCTTTCCTTCTCTTTATTTTGCTTTCTGTACCTGATTTGAGTCTAATTCACCCTCCTTTTCCGTCGTTCCTGTTTCTTTCTCAATCCTTAAATTTAATTGGGGTTAAGGAGATAGACTGCTGGTCCCATCGTTCACTAAGGTCGCAGATGCCCTGTTGCCCTCGTCGCACCATTATCAGTTCATACTTCCAGCAACTTACAGGGAAAATATTTTTTCGAGCTGAAGAGGGAAAATATCTAACTAACATGGCATAACGAGATGCATAACAGCAAAATCTGGGCCACAATGTTTCTCTGTGGAGGTATGTGCCACTATTTCCTCTGCCCCACAATAAGTTTCTTCATCATTGTGATTAGTGACATTCTAATGTATGTTGTCTGTGGTTGGATTATAATAAAGGGAGTCGCTGTATTTAAAAAAAATGTCTGCCAGCTGACAGTTAAGTCATCTGATTAACAGTTTTTTTGTTCATTTATCTTCCTAGTAGGTCTGAGACAATGTTTGAAACCAATCTACGGTAGTGGAGAGGTTAGTAAGTATGTAATCCGAGCAGTTAGTGGGAGGATGTTACCTGGCAGAACTTGGACACTTGGTTGACAGGATTCTGCTCTTAGCTTTGTGGAAATTCTGATTTTGATTTTCGACCACACCTACCACAGATATTTTTGGTGCCTCTGGGGTCAGACAATTACTCAGCGATGGGATCCCCTGCTTCCCCCTTGCACACATCCATCACATTTTCCATCCATGGGCCTGATGGCAAAGTGTAAGGGCATAAGGGCAGGCTTATTACAATTCAATAAAAATCAAGAAGATACGCACTTCCTGTGATTTGCATCCTTTGAACACTGGATGCAAGGGTTGCCAGTGAAGCTAATGCTAACAGAATGTGGCCTTGCATAGGCTGCGGAGAAGGCAGCAGGGAGGCTCCAGTATTTAACTGATGCTGAGGCATAACGATCGACTGAAGTAAGGGTCGCATGTCTTTGGTGGGCGGCAATCCTATTCGCACCCCTCCCCCTAGAGATGTGTCTCATTTATCGAAGTATGGAAAATTCGGGTCTCAATGTTTAGGACTGTTACACTTTAATCATCATTTAAAAAAAATCTGAGTTCTCATTAGCTTGCTTTTATATAGTAACTGTTCTGTTTTTGATTAATTTATTTATTGCATAATGTTTACTTGCAGTTTGCACAAAGTTTGGACTATATTTATATTACATTTCCATTAAATTATATTTTTGCTATTTAGCATTGAAAAGCAATTCAGCTTCATTAGATGGGAATTCCTGAAAGATTTTTTTCAGCTTTGAAAATAATTGCTTTCTTGCTAAATTGTTAATGTTTATACTTAGCATTGGAGGATAGTATATTTTTGGAGGACAAAAATACAAATTTGTATTGAAAACATGTATTTGGATATATATTTTATTGTGTTCCATAAATGTAATGTTGCTTGATAAATCTAGTCTAGCAGTTTTATTTCAAAACCACTTGAATGTGAATTTCCTGAGGGAATTCAAATTTCAGATAACATGAAGTAATTGTTTCCTGGTTCATGGAAAACCGAATGAAATTTGCTAATGTCCATTTGAGCTTATACAAATAGATGCAGAAAGGTCATGGAAAAAGGTGAAATATTTTCCAGTAATCATGAGAAAAAATGCCGTTTTTTCCCCTATGAACTGTTATTTCTGAGTCTAAAATGAGAAAAAGAATATGACTCCTTTGATCTATAAATTATTCCTTTTTTAAATAGATTAAAGCAATTTTTTTAAAAGCACAAAAAACTTTTGCAGATACTGAAACTTCAACTGAAATTGGTTCCAATTCAAATCAGTTGTTACAGCACAGCTCTTGGCTGACTGAAACACTGTGTGATAGCGTGGTAGGATATTGTTGAGTGGTAGGATATGGTTCTGCACCAGAGATTTATCAGAAAATGAGTTTGTGATTTTACTCGAGCTTTCTTGAAGCGATTAGATGAGCAGAGGTGATGCACTTCCTCAGAAGGAAGAAGGAAGTCTGCTTAAGCCTTTTTCGTGTACCTTTCAACACAACAGGCCTAAAAGCATGCCTTTACAGAGTGGAGATTTGTATGGATCAAAGAAGCTGAAAGTGTGGGTGTATGCGATTGTGATGGAGAAATAACTTGCACAGACATAAACACTATTCACCAACCTAGAGAACAAGCAAATGATCTGCTTCAAAGCTGCTTCTTGTGATACTCTTACGTCAGCTGTTAGGAGAAGGTGCAGAGTGACTTCCCTGGCAGTTTTCCTCTCTCCTTCCTTGATGAAAGGCTCATCTTCCCAAATTGGATCTGACTGAGAGCAAGCACAATTTTTGTGTTGGACATTGGAGTTTGACAAATCAAAATATATCAACCATGCAAGTGACATATGGTACACACAGTGAAGCACACATTTAGGTATAAAGCAATAGGGTGAATAGGAGGAATGGATTCAAGGAGCTATTCATTCTACTTAAAAACTTCTACTGTGAAATTATTTCTGTTCTGACAGGGAATGCTTCTGCTAGATTTTTCATATTTGAAAGTGAGTGTAAACCTTCTAATGTGGGGAGGTAAAAACTCGATGAACCTCAGTTTATTAGAGTATAGAGTTTTACCAGACTTGAGATAGAAATTGACTGTGGGCAAAGAAATGCTACTTCGCACAATCTCCTTTGCATAAAGTTAAATGCTTTGTGCATATCTAAATTGCGCATAAGTATTCAGGGAACAACCGGGCAGTGTGCAAATATGAGAATTCAGAATGTAAAAATGCACATGTGTTAGAAATGGTACTAAGCATGTGCACACCATAAGTGCCTACATTTACACTGATGATAAATTTTACCAAGAAGCTTTTATTTCAAAAGAAGGGGTACAATTTCCGCTCAGTAATTCGCCCAAAATTGGCCAAACCAGCGCAAAAGATTGTGGAATTTCAAGCGCAAGTTATATTCAGCGCAAATCGAGTTTCCACGATCTTTAACACTGGTTTAAAAAAACAATGCGCTGGAAGCTGACTCCGCCCACAAAATTGGCTACGCCCCCGATCTAATTAATCACCACGACGAGTTTCCTCTAATTGCGCCCGTTTGCAATTAAGAGCTTCGCGATGCTCTTAAAAGTAAGCTTTATTTTTAGGTGCAAGGGCACTAATAGGCACCTTTTTAAAAGCTTTTAAATATTAAAAAATATTTAATTGACTGAGAAACTGACTACAGTACACCAATGAAATTAGTAAATGGTTCTGCATAGTTTTTTTAAAGTCATTTTATTTAAAATTGTGTTAACAGGTGGTGGACTAGACACTCTTATTAAAAATGCTTATTTTTTGTGATAAACCCATTTTCAGCTGTATTAATAAAGCTGTACCAGCTTACCACTGCTAGATATATCAAGGAATATTTTTTCATGCAAATAAAAAATTACGTTCTAAAATGCCGCCCAATTGCGCTGTTTCATGAACAATTTTACGTTTGTGATTATACAGATGAGGTTGAGCAGCAACTTGAACCATAAAATCAATTCGGAAAACTAGCGCAATTTTGAGCACAATTTGTGCCCAGATTGCTGATTGCGCCCAAAGCGGAAACTCTACCCCGAAGAATTTAACTTCTGCACAATGTAATGTTTTACTCCATTTGTCTTTAATTTTCTTATTTATCCACTATTCGCACTGAATTACCATTTTGTTTTGGACTCGTAATGACTTTATAAGAATAATGAGTTGAAGAAACATGGCAGGATTTTATCTTGGTTATTAGATGTTTTCTGCTTATTTTAATCAATTTCTTACGACTTCTATCAGCTCTATCACTCAGTTTCCATTGCCTGCTACATTTACATTATCTCCTGCCTGACAGCTGCCTATTAACAGTATGGTCGCTGGGAAATCTGGGTACTTTGCAGTGATGACATTGCCTGACATTTTCAGGATGCTACAGTTTGGCAGATAGTTACAGTGTAGAGCTGATAGCTCTATCTAGCTATTGGTGTGGCTAGATATTTTCCTTACTATGAACCTCTTGGGGAAGCAGCGAAACTATTATAATGGATTTAACCCTATAACTGCTGTATTTAAGATTTTATTTTCTGTTTTAGATTATAGGTATAAATATTATTATCCCCAAATTTGAAATATAAAAATCTCATTATCAAAGTTCACTTGCTGAGCAAATCATTTTGGATGATTGTGAGATACAGCAGAAAAATACTTGCTGAAGCTGACTCTCATTCTATGAAAACCATTCCCAAGGATCTTGGGTTTTAATAGAGATATAGATAACAACTATGAAACCTGCGCCTGTCAAATGCCAATAGGAGCCAAGCAGGAGTTTAAACAACAGTACATAGGGTACATGTACAGCAATACTAAACAGTTGCAGATTGTTGAACATAAGATTATCTCAATATTGTTTTAGCCCTTGCATTGGAAGTGATGATTGTGACAATTGAGGGCCAGAAGGACATGTGATTCTATAATTATTCTGGCTACATTGCTTTGCTGAAGTAATTCATTATGAGCATGTCCTTATCTTGTCATAGCTCTGTGTCATTAGCAATGTTTCGGTGCATTAGTGACCAGCCTCAGGTTGCATGAGCAGTGATTAGAGCTGTGGCAGTGGCGGCAGAGTGAGTGATGTTTGAAATATCAAAATTGTTGTGCTAATTTCTCATAGTATATGTGTCTAAGATGTCAAGAGAAGGAACTATTTTTATTTCAAAGGATTCCATCTTTGAACAATTTATCTTCGTGTTACTACAAATAACCTTCACTATAGACATTGTGGCCAATTTCAAATGCCATGGAATAATTTTATAGTGAATTTATGGTAATGTATAACAAATGTAGTTGAGTGCTTATTTCATTACTGTTGTATTGATTTTTTTTGGTTGTTTGATAATAAACCTACAATTAATATTTTTCACATACAGATTCACATCATAACATTTGTCGTGATCTAATAAATGTGGGTTAAAGAAGTTCTGGGACTTAATATTACATTTCTGCCAGCAGTGAAAGATCAATATTAATTTAATATCAGACCACAAAAAAGTCAAGCTTTCCACTATTACAGATTACATGTTCTACGGAGCATATGTCCATTTTTATGCTGCAACATCACCACTGTCATTCTTATTGTGAAAACACACATTGTGATCATTTTGCATGTGAATATTAATCAGGTATCCGTGAATAATTAAAGAGGCCGCCGTCAAAACGCTAAGTTTACTTTTTTTTTCTTACTTATCTTTACGTGGAGCCAGGAGGAACAGGGGTTCTCCAACCTACAGCGAGCTTTGGGCCGATGTCTTCGAGCGCACATTCTAGGTGTGCTGTCCACCTCATACCGGTGTCCTGCGCTACACCAATCGCTTCCCCTTGGTTTCCAATGAATGCAGTGTTGTGGGCAACTTTAAATAGCTGACCACAATATGCCTAAGATACTACTATCTGCTGTAGATTCCAGGTTCTATGCCAATGTTTCATTTCAAACTTTATCATTGATCCAACTGACCTTCACAGTTGGCTCACTCTTAGACCATGGTCTAAAATTCGATGGCACTGCATCCATTTTTCAGGCGCTAAACAGCCGCCCAAGACTTCAGTAAATTAAAAACAGAAAATGCTGGAAAATAATCAGCAGGTCGGGCAGCATCTGTGGAGAGAGAATTTCTAGGCCAGCTTTCCTGAAGTCATGCCTTTTACATCTGCAGAGTTGTGCAATTCCCAGTTCTGGGTCTTGCAGCCAATCACTTGTTTTAGTGAATCACCCTTGCTTAGGTAGTTGCTGCAAGACAGTCATGCCACCTGCTTGTAATTTCCTTTGTACTCAGGAAGCTACATAATGCTTGGCTCTCTCGACCACCTGAGGTAGGGTTATGTTTT
This sequence comes from Squalus acanthias, assembly GCA_030390025.1. NCBI lineage: Eukaryota > Metazoa > Chordata > Chondrichthyes > Squaliformes > Squalidae > Squalus > Squalus acanthias. Next base: position 54,846,776 of record CM059429.1, read on the forward strand.
CTTGATCCACCAATCACACCCACAAGTCTTCTAAAAAGTAATCTATTAACGTCAGTTTATTCAGTTGATCAAAAGTTATTACTTTTCCTCTTTGTGACTGCAGTTTCCACTTGTCTTGCATTCTATATCTAGTTTTTCATAATTTTGATTCAAGGCTTTACATAATGTTTTAAATTTATGCTGATATGCTTGAATGAGATTAAAATGACTCAATTACTTATTTCATTGCTTCATAATTTACAATTGATGTAGGATCAACACAAAAAAAATCCAGTAATTACTTCACTGCTGAGTGATCGTACCAGCTTCTCTGCTCGTAGCTTTTTGGCTCATTTGTGTTAGAGAGCTAAAAGTTCAAACACCCTTGAGAAACTATCTGTGTCATTCTCATCCTCATAATTGAACAAGGCTGGCTTTGATCAATTTACTATATATCAGATTCTTAACTGGATCCACTGGACTTCTATTCCCTGATCTGTAGTCATTTTGGTGCATTCTGCCATTCTATATTCATTCTCTTTTTTTTATCAGCCTCCTGCTGGTATAATGCCAATTCATGCTTGTGCCACCTCTTTTCCACCTCCAGCCCCAGTCTGTATTTCAAATTCATGCTGGCACCGACTCATCCATCTCCTTAATAGAACAAGTTCACATTGAACAAATTTTCCTTTAATTCCACTCATTTCCTCCAAATGAAAGGTGTCGCTATGGAAACCCACATGGATCCTAGCTATGCCTGACTTTTTGTTGGATATGTTGAGCATTATTTGTTCCAGTCCGACTCAGACCCCCTGCCTGATCACTTCTTCCGGTACATAGGTGACTGTGTCGATGCTGTTTCCTGTTCTTGCCAAGCTGGAGAACTTCATTAATTTTGCTTCTAACTTCCACCCCTCCCTTACCATCACGTGGTCTATCTCTGACTTTTCCCTTTCATTCACCCATCCTCTGGGTCTTGCATACATCTTTTATTTCTCTAATTTCTCTCATTGTCTCCTTTTGTCTTAGACCATTATCACAGGAACAGGAGGAGGCCATTTAGCCCCTCGAGCCTGTTCCACCATTCAATGAGATCATGGCTGATCTGCGATCTAACTCTATATACCCGCCTTTGCCCCAGATCCCTTAATACCTTTGGTACCTTCAGTTCTGTTATTTAATTACCTCCTCTCTTCCACCTAATCACAGACCATTCTATTATTTTCACCACGTCTTTCCCCTGGCTCTGTTACTTTTTATAAGCTGTTCATCTGTAACAATTTTCAGTTCTGATGAAAGGTCATTGACCTGAAGTGTTAACCCTACCTTCCTCTCTCTACAGATGCTGCCTGACCTGCTAAGTGTTTCCAAGATTTCTGTTTTTATTCCTGTTTTTAATACTTTGGTGTCAAAATTAATACTTTTAACTTTTTGATACAGGTTCCAGACAAACTAACAATTCACAATTATTAGTTTGTGAACTGTTAGTTCATGTTACAAATACAATGGTGAATGTCCAGCAGGAAGAAAGGAAAGAAAGAACTTGTATTTATATAGGAAAAACAGAAAATGCTGCCTTTTGCATCCTCAGGATGGCCCTAAGTGCTTCACAGCCAATTAAATAGCTTTGAAGTGTAGTCTCTGTTGTAATGTCGGCAAACACAGCAGCCAATTTGCATTGACTTATTTCATTCTGGGAAATTAAGTGGGGGCGCATACTGAGGAGGGATTTAGAGAACAATTGGGAAATAGTGATCACAACATTAGGATCAATGCAATAACAATAGGGAATAATGAAGAAAGAAAGAGCTTACACTTGTGTAGCATCACTCATTACTTCAGTCTGTCTCAAACCATCTAACAGCCAATTAAGCACTTTTGAAGTACAATCATGGTTGTAATATAGCGAAACGTGGCAGCCAGTTTGCACACAGAAAGGTCCCATGAACAATAATGAGATGAATATCTAGATAATCTGTTTTTCGTGATGTTGGTTGAGGGATAAAGGACACCAGGACCTGCTCTTCTTCAAATCGTGCCATGGGATCTTTTATGTCCACCTGAGAAGGCGTCTTATCCAAAAGACCTCTGATAGTATAGCACCCCTGACGACTGCACTGAAGTGTTAGTCTACATCAGGCATGTCAAACATATGGCCCGTGGTGTGCTGTGCTGTATATTTGCAACTTGTGGGAATCCTCTGAAAGCTTCCCTGGTGCATGACTCGTGTGCACGTGACGGTCCTGACATCGCAGTTCCGCTCTGGAACATGGCAGATCAGCAGAGACACACCGACTGCAGAGCTGAGCATCTCTCTCTACCTTTCCACCTCTCCTTTAACATGCTCCTTAAAACTTAACTCTTTGACCAACCTTTTGGTCACCTGTGGTAATGTCTCCCTCTTTGGCTTGGTGTCAAATTTTGCCTGATTACAGTCCTGTGAAGCGTCTTGGGATGTTTTATTATTTTAAAGGCATCATATTAATGCAAGTTGTTATTCACACTACGGGTAAGTAAGGGCTGGGGGTGGGACCAGGGTTAGCCAGGCGATGGGTGGGTGCTGTGGTGTTGGGTCCTTTCTGTCACGGCAGCCATTTGCCGCTGGGTCATTAGTGACTGCGCGCGGGGAGCCACATGCCCTGGTTTTACGTCACAAGCTCCAACCGCCGCCACTCAGGCCGGGCTGGGAGAGGAGGGGAGCAGCGAGGTCCGCAGCTGCAGTTCAGCTTGCCTTTCAGGGCCACAAACCCCACAAACAGACCTAGGCCTGGCACCCTTGACTCAAATGTTGGCTCCTTGCTTGGGATCTTGCAGAATTTGCAGCCGGAGCCAGAGGTTGAGCTTCAGTCAGCAGCAAGGGGAACAGTTGAAAGATGAGGTTTGAGGGGGAGACCTGCTGTCCTGGTGGCGGGGATAATTTTTCTAAATTACTTTTGAGTAACATAGTTTTTTGAAGAGCATCTCACTCCTCCATGTATTCTTTTGTTTTTAAATGTTTGGAGCGATAGCGAGATGGATCTTTTTCAAAAATGTAAGGTGATGAATGGATTTGGTTTTTTCGCTTGTGTTCCTCAGTCCTGCATAGGCTACTTAGAAAGTCAATTTAGCCTTGGTTCTGAATTGTTGTCTTGTTAGGTCCCAGCGAGAATTGTTTTGGAATAGGTGTTAAAATTTGGATCCCACAGTACAGTTAAGTGGCAAGGTATTATACATTGGGCCAGAAATTCGTCTCCCTGGCTTCCCGCGGGTGCAAGGATCGCGCGCGCACCTACCTGCCGCGCCTGCCGTTGACCCCTGGGCCCACGGGGACTTCGGCTCCTGGGCCTCCCCTAACTGCCGGCGAGCAGTGCTTGCGTATCCCAGGGGCGTAGTTAGTGCGATGCGTCCCCTGGGATCACATGGGCCATGGAGAGCCAATGGCAGCAGACCATCTTTCATTTCAAATCTATGAATACAGATCGGCCCCAAAACATCCCTAAAACTACAAATAAATTAAAAAAAAATCAAATTTTTTAAATAACTATAAATTACATTAATTAACTATTTTAAACAAAAATTTAAATTTTTGAAAAAATTCATTACATTTTTTAACGGGGCTAAAACTAAACTTACCTTTCTTTAAAGTAATTAAAAAAGATAAATCTGTGAAAAAAATGTTTAAATTTTAATAAAATCAACACTTACCTTGTTAAAAGAAGGCCTTGCGCATCCTTTTTAAAAGTGTATCTTCTCCGTGCTTACCTTCACGGAGGAACCTGTAAAAAAATCCAAAGTGCGAGGCGAACGCGCTGGCCCTCCGGCGTGCGCGTTCGACCTCTGAACCCCTTTCCTCAGGGGAACGGAAGTGCCGGTTTCCCGCGCATGCGCAGTGCATGCAAGAAACCGGCACTTTTGTTCCGTCCACGGGTGAGTACACAGTGCGTACTCACCCGACAACAGCCGAATTTCTGCCCCATTATGTCGAAGTAATGGCACAGTGCACTCCCAGGCACTTCCATTTTTGTTTGATTTGGAGGAGTTGGAAAAGATGAGTTTGTAAAGGAAGACCATCCAGAACAGGCCAAATAAGCCCACATTTTGAAACAGAATCCAGAGAGAGAGAGATGGAAGCAGAAACCTCAGCAAATAATTAATGTGCAGTCTGCTGGAGTTGCACTCTAATTTGAAAGACAAATGCTGATTTATCTGTGATTTTGTTACAACTGCACAGTTATTATGACTTCATGCCTGTGGTGTAGGGTCTGACAAAGGGGAACAGCTGAAAGATGGGATTGGAGGGGGGGCGACTGTCCTGGTGGCTAGGATTTTAATGATACAAATCCATAAATCTTGAAATGCAGATGTTTGCATGCCTAAATCCATTCATATGCTTGCATTTCTACCATTTAATTTACTGATGGGGATGATAACTCGAAGAATCCAATGATTTAATTTATTTTGCTTTAGCCGAACATAAGAAATAGGAGCAGGGGTAGGCCATTCGGCCCCTCGAGCCTGCTCCGCCATTCAGTAAGATCATAGCTGATCTCCGACCTCAACTCCACTTTCCAACACTATCCCCATATCCCTTGATTCCCTTAATATCCCATGCTACCGGCTCACTTGAGAAAAACAATTACTACCAGCTTCAATGCCTTTGTTGTAAAAGAAAATCTAGCATTTGTCAAAAGCAAAAATTAAATTTTTTAAGCTGTGTCAGTAGTCCTCACTGTCACTTTTGTACATTCCCTCTTAAGCTATACAGTTTTTAACCCAGAACACATGGGATACCAATTTGCTAAATTACCAGAACATTCTCATGAATTATGAAATTAATTTTGCTTTTCTTCGTGAACGTGAATGGAAAACCCACATGCTTGATTTGTAAGCTGCAGGTAGCTGTGGTGAAAGAATACAACACTTGAAGACATTGTGAAGCAAACCATGGTGAGAAATATGATAAGTACAACAATAAAAATGTGCATTTATATAGTGCCTTTAATGTCGTAAAATGTCACAGGAGTGATTATCAAACATTTCTTTACACTGAGCCACATGAGATATTAGGACAGGTGATCAAAGGCTTGATCAAAGAGAGAGGTTTTAAGGAGAGTCTTAAAGGAGGAGAGAGAGGTTTCAGGAGGGTATTCCAGAGCTTAGGGCGTAGACACCTGAATGCACAGCCGCCAATGAAGGGTAGAAGGAAATTGGTTGATGCACAAGAGACCAGAATTGGAAAAACGTAGAGTTCTCAGCTAGTTATAGAAGTTACTGAGATAGGGAGGGGCGAGGCAATGGCGGGATTTGAACACGAGGATGAGAATTTTAAATTCAAGGCGTTGCTGGATTAGGAACCAGTGTAGCTCAGTGAGCACAGGTGTGATGGGTGAACGGGACTTGTTGCGAGTTAGGATACAGGCAGCGGAGTTTTGGAGGAGCTCAAGTCTACGGAGGGCGGAGGATGGGAGGCTGGCCAGAAGAGCATTGGAATAGTTGAGTCTGGAGGTAAAAAAAAAGCATGGATGAGGGTATCCGCAACAAATGGGTTGAGGCAAGGGTGGAGTCGGGCAATATTACGGCAGGGGAAAAAGGTAGCATGTAGAAAAGTTATGTAAAGGTGAATCTTTTGAATTAGCACCATCGTTTAAAAAGCAGCAATCATTGTTTGCTAATGCTGCATGTTAAAACCTGCAGAAATAATGGGATGGAAATTCAAGTGTGGGCTAGAAGCCGAGGCGAAATTGGGCCTCAGGCCTCATTTTAAAAATAAAGGCGACTTATGTTGTGCCTCCAGAAGCAGTTCGGCCAATATCGGGGATCAAATTTGGGCCCACTGCGCCGCCGCTACGTTCTGAGAAGTGAGGCGGAGGAAAATGCAGGAGGGCTGAGCGCGAGCTGGTAGCACTCCTGCTCCTCGCAGCTCCATGCAAAGGGAAGTAAAAATCTTTCCCTAGCACATCTTCAGCAGCCTCCAGTGGTCCCACCGATGCAGATCAGGCGCAGGACCTCGTGCCCAGAAATTGCTATACATTGCGCCCGTTTTACCCCCAAAAAACGATTGAAACGCACACCAATTTCGACTGCAGTATGTCTAAGTAACTTTCGCTGAATGTGGCCCATACCAGGTGCCTGATGTCTGATCAGGCCCACCATATAAAATGAGTTTAACACCCCTGTCCTACATTATGCGCTTAAGTGTCTGGAGTGGGGCTTGAACCTGCAATCTTCTGATTCAAAGGCAAGTGCACTACCACCGAACCAAGTCTGACACTTTAAATATCTTTTTACTAAAGAACAATGCTACTAATTAACTCAAGGGAACAAACCATTTTGAACCTTTGATCAAAAACACAATGGGGCAGATTTTCAAGTTCCGTTGAAGTCAATGGAAATGAAAACTGGTGGTTTCTATAATGGGCAGCTGATCGAGAACACCTTTTTACACCTCGGCAGCAAAATGAAAATATATCAAATTATGGTCTTTTAAGTAAATGAGAGCAGTACTTCAGACTTGGCTGTAATATAATTGGTTTGCGTTTGGGTGATTGTCTGTCTTAGTGAAATATTTACAGCTCTTAAATTACATTTAGTATGGGAATGAGGAGAGTAGATCAGGTGGGAGCATGCAGTGATTGCACTTCGCTTATAAGTCAGCATATCTTACTGATACATGAAGTGACAGAGTGATTTTAATTATATGCACTTATTAGTCATAGTCATCGAGTCATACGGCACAGAAGGAGGCCATTCGGCCCATCGAGTCCGTGCCGGCTCTCTGTAGAGCAATCCAGTCAGTCCCATTTCCCCGCTCTATCCCCGTAGCCCTACAAGTTTATTTCCCTCAAGTGCCTATCCAGTCTCCCCTTGAAAACATTGAGTTTCTCCGCTTCCACCACTTCCGTCGGCAGCGAGTTCCAGGTCCTCACCACTCGCTGCGTAAAAAAGTTTTTCCTCACATCCCCCCTGTACCTCTTGCCCAAAACCTTAAATCTGTGTCCCCTAGTCCTTGTACCATCAACTAGTGGGAACAGCCTTTCCCAGTCTAGCCTATCCAAACCCGTCATAATCTTGTACACCTCTATCAAATCACCCCTCAACCTCCTTTGCTCTAATGAAAACAAATCCAGCTTCTCCAATCTGTCCTTGTAGCTAAGATCCCCCATCCCGGAACCATTCTGGTAAATCTCCTCTGCACCCTCTCAAGTGCCTTCACATCCTTCCTGAAGAGTGGTGACCAGAACTGGACGCAATACTCCAGTTGTGGCCTAACCAGCGCTTTATAAAGGTTCAGCATAACTTCTCAACTTTTGTACTCAATACCCCTATTTATGAAGCCCAATATCCCATATGCTTTGCTAACCACTCTCTCAATATGTCCTGCCACCTTCAGGGACCTATGCACATTAACTCCCAGGTCCCTCTGTCCCTGCACACTCTTTAAAACTGTACCATTACGTGTATATTGCCTCTCCCTGTTCCTTCTGCCAAAATGCATCAGTATAACTTGATTCATTGTTAAAATGTGAATTTGTTTAAATTTTAAAATGTGAATTAGTTTAAATGTGAAGAATTTTGAAACATATTTTATAACTTTTCTTTGGCAAGATATAGATTTGTTTATCTTTAACTAAGATTCTGTTGCTAATTGGGAAGAACAATGAATGGTGGAGCATCCCCAGAACTCCTTATCTGCTTGAACCATACCCCAGAACATGATCATTTTAAAATTAATTTTCCCACACACTTTCTGATTCTAGACAATAGGCTCACTTCCAGGTTCTCATCGGAATGTGAATATTCATCAACTTTTTCCACATTTTATGTTGGCTACACTTTGCCAAGAACAGATTTTCCACTTGGGAAATAATAATTAATTTAGAATAATACAGTGACATTGTAAAAGAAGTACTGTGACGTTTTGAATGGTCTATCATTATTTATGTAAAGATATAGATAGATAATTTTAAAATTTAAATTTAATATTTAACGTGACATATTATATAGAACTCTTCGAACAAATTTTTGAAATGGCAAAACGATTTATCACCTTTTCAGCATAAAATATTTAAACACTATGGCCTGGAAATTTGGTGTCGTAGTGTCGGCCATTAAGGCCAGTTTTGTTGAAAAAATGCCGGCCGCCTCACTTCCAGCGCGGAACACAGCGGCCGCCATTTGGGAGAGGTCATCAGTACTGCCATTGCCTGCGCTCGCCTCTCCCATGTAAATGTGCAGATCGTGAAGTCAATCAGCAACGCCTGAATTGACGCACAACTGCGATTTTGGACGTTGTCGCATTACATACCGTCCTCTCCTAACCACGCACGGAAGAACGTGCTTGCAGCAGTTGTACAGAGACACTGTCAGCGCTTCTTAAAGGAACACACACATCTTTTGGGTAAGTTTCGATTTCAGCTTTTGGAGAGTTTTTTTTACATTTTATTGGAGTAGTGGCTTGGTGTAATACATTTAAAAAGTTGTTAAAGCATGCAGGGAGTGCTGCTGGATGCTTGCAAGGCTTTGGATGTTAAAGGAAGGTCTCCGAGAAGACCATTTGCTCCCAGTCCTGGGGGCTGTAGTTGCAGTTCCCTTGGGCTGCAACATCACATGGAGATGAAGCATAGAAACATAGAAAATAGATGCAGGAGCAGACCATTCGGTCCTTCGAGCCTGCACCGCCATTCAATGCGTTCATGGCTGAACATGCTACCTCAGTACCCCATTCCTGCTTTCTCGCCATACCCCTTGATCCCCCTAGTTGTGAGTGTTATATCTAACTCCCTTTTGAATATATTTAGCGAACTGGCCTCAACAACCTTCTGTGGAAGAGAATTCCATAGATTCACCACTCGCTGGGTGAAGAAGTTCCTCCTCATCTCAGTCTTAAATGGCTTCCCCTTTATTCTTAGACTGTGACCCCTGGTTTTAGTTTTCCCTAACATTGGAAACATTCTGCCCGCATCTAATTTGTCTACACCAGTCAGGATTTTAAACGTCTCTATAAGATCCCCCCTCATTCTTCTGAACTCCAGAGGATACAAGTTCAGTTGATCCAGTCTTTCTTGATATGTCAGTCTGGCCATCCCAGGAATCAATCTAGTGAACCTTCGTTGCACTCCCTCAATAGCAAGAATGTCCTTCCTCAAGTTAGGAGACCAGAACTGCACACAATACTCCAGGTGTGGCCTCACCAAGGCCCTGTACAACTGTAGCATCACCTCCCTACTCCTGTACTCAAATCCCCTTGCTATGAAGGCCATCATGCCATTTGCTTTCTTGACTGCCTGCTGCACTTGCCTTCCCACCTTCAGTGACTGATGTACCATGACGCCCAGGTCTCGTTGCACCTCCCCTTTCCCTAATCTGCCACCATTCAGGTAATAGTCTGCCTCCCTATTTTTACCACCAAAGTGGATAACCTCACATTTATCCACATTGTACTTCATCTGCCATACATTTGCCCATTCACCTAACCTGTCCAAGTCACTCTGTAGCCTCCTAGCATCCTCCTCATTGTTCACACTGCCTCCCAATTTAGTGTCATCCGCAAATTTGGAGATATTACAATTAATCCCTTCGTCCAAATCATTAATATATAATGTAAACAGCTGGGGCCCCAGCACCGAACCCTGCGGTACCCCGCTGGTCACTGCCTGCCATTCTGAAAAGTACCCATTTACTCCTACTCTTTGTTTCCTGTGTGCCAACCAGTTCCCAATCCACGTCAACACATTACCCCCAATCCCATGTGCTTTAACTTTGCACACCAATCTCTTGTGTGGGACCTTGTCGAAGGCCTTCTGAAAGTCCAAATACACCACATCTACTGGTTCCCCCCCGTCCACCCTATTGGAAACATCCTCAAAAAATTCCAGAAGATTTGTCAAGCATGATTTCCCTATCACAAATCCATGCTGACTTGGACCTATCATGTCGCCACTTTCCAAATGGTCTGTTATGACATCTTTAATAATTGATTCCATCATTTTACCCACCACCGATGTCAGGCTGACCGGTCTATAATTCCCTGCTTTCTCCCTCCCTCCTTTTTTAAAAAGAGGGGTTACATTAGCCACCCTCCACTCCTTTGGAACTGATCCAGAGTCTAAGGAATGTTGGAAAATGATCGTCAATGCATCCACTATTTCCAAGGCCACCTCCTTAAGTACTCTGGGATGCAGACCATCAGGCCCTGGGGATTCATCAGCCTTCAGTCCCATCAATTTCTCCAACACCTTTTCCCGACTGATAAGGATTTCCCTCAGCTCCTCCCTCTTACCAGATCCTTTGATCTCTTTTATTTCCGGAAGGTTGTTTGTGTCCTCCACAGTAAACACCGAACCAAAGTACTTGTTCAATTGATCTGCCATTTCTTTGTTCCCCATTATGACTTCCCCTGTTTCTGACTGCAGGGGACCTACGTTTGTTTTTACTAACCTCTTTTTACATATTTATAGAAGCTTTTGCAGTCCGTTTTAATGTTCTCCGCAAGCTTCCTTTCATATTTTATTTTCCCTGCCCTAATCAAACCCTTTGTCCTCCTCTGCTGAGTTTTAAAGTTCTCCCAGTCCCCGGGTTTGCTGCTACTTCTGGCCAATTTGTATGCCACTTCCTTGCTTTTAATACTATCCCTGATTTCCCTTGTTAGCCATGGTTGAGCCACCTTCCCTTTTTTATTTTTACGCCAGACAGGGATGTACAATTGCTGTAGTTCATCCATGCGATCTCTAAATGTCTGCCATTGCCCTTCCACTGATAACCCCTTAAATATCGCTTGCCAATCTAACCTCGCCAATTCATGCCTCATACCCTCAAAGTTGCCCTTATTTAAGTTCTGGACCATGGTCTCTGAATTAACTGTTTCCTTCTCCATCCTAATGTAGAACTCCACCATACTATGGTCACTCTTCCCCAAGGGGCCTCGCACCACAAGATTGCTGATTAGTCCTTCCTCATTACACAACACCCAGTCCAGGATGGCCTCCCCTCTTGTTGGTTCCTCAACATATTGGTTTAGGAAACCATCCCTTAAACACTCCAGGAAATCCTCCTCCACCGTATTGCTTCCAGTTTGAGTAGCCCAATCTATATGCATATTAAAGTCACCCATGATAACTGCTGCGCCTTTTTTGCATGCACCTCTGATTTCCTGTTTCATACCCTCCCCCACCTCACTACTACTGTTTGGAGGTCTGTACACAACCCCCACTAATGTTTTCTGCCCTTTGGTGTTCTGCAGCTCAACCCATATTGATTCCACATCCTCCAAGCTAATGTCCTTCCTAGCTATTGCATTAATCTCCTTTTTAATCAGCAATGCTACCCCACCCCCTTTTCCTTTTATTCTATCCTTCCTGAATGTTGAATACCCCTGGATATTCAGTTCCCAGCCTTGATTGTTCTGGAGCCACGTCTCTGTAATCCCAATCACATCATATCCGTTAACATCAATTTGCACAGTCAATTCATCCACCTTATTACGGATACTCCTTGCATTAAGACACAGAGCCTTTAGGCTTGTTTTATGAACACCCTTTGTCCTTTTAGACTTATGATTTAGTATGGCCCTTTGTGTTTCTTGCCTTCGTTTACTCGGATTTCCCTTATTGTTTCTCACCCTTCTAACATTTGTTTCTGACTGCATATTACTTCCCCCTGTTTCGCTACATAGGTTCCCATTCCCCTGCCATATTAGTTTAAATCCTCCCGAACTGCCTTAGCAAATATTACCCTGAGGACATCGGTTCCAGTCCTGCCCAAGTGCAGACCGTCCCTTTTGTACAGGTCCCATTTCCCCCAGAACTGGTTCCAATGCCTCAGATATTTGAATCCCTCCCTCCTGCACCACTGCTCAAGCCACGTATTTAATCTCGCTATCCTGTTCATGCTACTCTGATTAGCACGTGGCACTGGTAGCAACCCAGAGATTACTACCTTTGAGGTCCTACTTTTCAATTTAGCTCCTAGCTCCCTAAATTCTGCTTGTAGGACCTCTTCCCGCTTTTTACCTATATCGTTGGTACCTACATGCACCACAACAGCTGGCTCTTCACCCTCCCTTTCCAGAATGTTCTGCAGCCGCTCCGAGACATCCTTGACCCTTGCACCAGGGAGGCAACATACCATCCTGGAATCTCGGTTGCGGCCACAGAAACTCCTGTCTATTCCCCTTACAATTGAGTCCCCTATCACTATAGCTCTACCACTCTTTTTCCCGCCCTGCTGTGCAGCAGAGCCAGCCATGGTGCCATGAACCTGGCTGCTGGTGCCTTCCCCTGGTAGGTTATTTCCCCCAACAGTATCCAAAACGGTATATCTGTTTTGGAGGGAGACGACCGCAGGGGACTCCTGCACTACCTTCCTGATATTGCCCTGCCTCTTGGTCACCCATTTACTGTCTGACCTAGCCTTTACCCGCGGTGTGTTCAACTCACTAAATGAGTAATCCACAAAGTTCTCGGCATCGTGGATGCTCCAGAGTGAGTCCATCCGCAGCTCCAGTGCCGCCATGTGGTCCGTCAGGAGCTGCAGCTGGACGCACTTCCTGCACACATAGTTGTCAGGGACCTGATTTCCCACATAGCACAGGAGGAGCACGACACGGTTCTGAGATTTCCTGCCATGACTTAACCCTTATATTACTTTATTAAGTTAAGTCCCTGAAAACAAAATATAAATCGAACCTACCTTTTAAATTCCCTTTTAAAAGCAGAGGCAGCAAAGGGGACAAGCTACTCGCAGAGGGAGGAGGTAGAAGCTGAAGAGGAGGAACCAGAAGATGAGGAAGCGGAAGGAAGGATGAAACCCAGACAGCCCCTTTCTGGCTGGGATATCCGGGATGGAATCATCTGTCTGCAGTACCCGTGACCACAACCCTAGTTTCCCTTTCAACATTTGTCCCACACTTTACCTTCCCTCTGATACTGACCATCACAGTGTCCTCTTGGCCACAATGCTGAAATAAAAGCCACCACAAAGCAAACTTTCCAATCCAACTTTATCCATATATGCATACAATATTACATCAAAAAATCAACTGATCTTGACCACTCATCTGAGATCATGAAACTTTGGACACTGGAGCCAGGTCCTGGAGGCAACACTGCTCGCAGTGACGGCCTTGGCAATCTGGTCCCACATCCTTCTTTTTGGCAGGCCTCTTGGCCCCCTGTGGGTAGAGGACCTCTTCCAGTGTTGACTCCCTGCACAAAGCTGGAGTGCTGCATCTAAGACCCTGGGTGCCCTTTCCCTGGCCTGTTGAGCCGTTTGTGTTAGTGCTGAAGCACTTTTACCATTTTTTACGTGCAGGAGGTAGTTCAGCTTTAAGAGCTGAAGATGGCCTAGTTCTAATCATTTTTAATTTTTTTTCTCATAAGGCAGTTCACCTTTAAGGGCTCATGACTGCTGTCATAAATCGCAAGTAACAACTCAGGAAGTACTGCTGGGCGGCCAGCTGGGGCGCCGTCCAGGGAGTATAAATACTCAGGCATGGGCCCACCTTGGGCAGAGACAATCTGGAAACAGGAAGCTAGTGACTGCTAACTAGACCTCCATGTTTTGTTACAGGTTGATTAAAGCCTTGCTTTATGTTCAAGTGCGTAGTGAGTCTTTATTACGTCAACTGCTTTCAAAAATGACAGCCTTGCTTTAAGAGAATGCAGTGTCACTGCAGCGACGTGACATTGGTCCTCCTGCTGAGCGCACAGCCTGACACAGCACTTTCTGACGAAAGGTCATCTCACTTCACAGATGCTGCCTGACCTGCCGAGTATCTCCAGCATTTTCTGTTTTTATATTAGCACTTTCATCGCTGGGCTGTGCGCTAAAATCGTTCAAATTAGCAGGCAGCACCAAATTAATGTGCTGCCTGCGCTTTTTAAATGGGTGCGAGCAAATCTCGCCCCGCAGTGCCCTGGCCCGTTTTCAGACTTAGTGAATTTCACCCCCTGTAGAATTTACCAATTTAAATTTGCATTCAGGTAAGTATCTTTTATGTCTTCAACTTATTTAGACAGAACTGAGTTACCGTGCAACTGATTATTGAGAATAATTTAATTTAGAAATACTTTGAACTAGATTTAAATGTAGGTAATGTTTCGAGGTTGGCTACTTCTATTTCAAATCACAACCAGTGCCACTCTTACTTATGAACCTATATTGTGCTCTTGTTGCCTCCAGTTAGTTCCTGTCAATGCAATATTGTCTGTATACTACACTTTTGTCTTGCCAAGATTACCAGCATGCTAGTGCCACGAGGACAGTGTGGGTTATTATCAGAGGAAAGACTGTCGACAGCCTTTTGGTCCCCTCAGACCCAGCTCTTGGCATGCTGTGTCAGCTAACTGAGGAACAAAAGTCTCTTGTGGCACGCAGATAAGCAACGGAAAGATATATCCCTCCACTATTATACAATGTAACCCTCCACACAATAAACAAGTGAGTAAAACACTTATGGGATACATAATATCTGTATGGGTGATGGATGGCCTTTGCCTCCAACTGGAGTAATACTGGGCAATCTGTGGACCCTTCCTGGAGACTGAAATCAGAAGACCCCACCTCCTATATCGGGCAATAGAGAGTAACATTCCACCCCAAATCCTGCAATGGATGGAGACTCAACCAAATACACCTCGCTACATGCTGGTTATAGTTTGTACTCCTGCTACTCCCCCCCGACTACTCTCCAAAGCCACCTAATCATGGAAACCTTGTCATACTCCACATACCAACTTATAATAGAAATTTCCAATTGCTATGAGAACAACCTGATGAGTTTTTTGTTCCATTCTGCTCTTAGAACTAATGAAAATATTGGCAGAAAATAATAATAATAGCACACCTAAATAAATGCAACTGCAAATTGGGAAAAGGGTTAAAACATTGGGAGTGGAGAATTGGTCAATTTACTGCTGTGTCTCATGAATATTTTCCTATGGACTAAAAATGCAGCTTTCGTAGTATGTTTATTTAAACGTGGAAAATTCACTTAATTTATTCATTTGACTTAGTACTGGGCCATAGAAATGAAGGAGTTTCCAGATCTGTGATCTAGGATGAGTTTGGTCTCAGCTGGGGTCACGGTGAGGCACTACCATTGAGTTTTGTGTCCCAAGACCAAAGCTCCGATTTTAACGGGGTGCATTTGTACTGGTTAGGGTTCAAGGCAGGATGGAAACCCCCACAGACTCCTCATGGTGAGGCCCTCAGGCCATTTTAACTTCCTTATTTAAATCGTTCAGCTCTGTTACCAGCCTGTGGTCGGCGGGTGGGAGTGGGAATTGAGGCGGGAGCTGGACAATGCTTGGGAAAGGAAACAGCCCAGCAAGGTTAGTCAAGCAGCTTGATTGCAGCCGGAGGAAGTTGGGGGGGAAAACCCAGGGCACAAGAGGCCCCAGGTTTCCTTATTGGGCCTGTTGCTCCTTCTGGGTCACAAGGAACCTTTCCAAAATGTAAAAAATGAATACATACCTGGGCCTCCTCTGGTCCAATGCTGGTTTCGCTTGCGGCTTCAAGACTCTGCATGATTTGCGCCTTTCAACTTTAAAATGACATCAGGGTCCAAATTATGTCATTGGACCCTGACATTTCAGTATTTGTGAGGCCCAGCCTGCCTGTGGTGGACAGTCTTCATGCTCCTCAAAACCTGGGAGTTAAAATCGCTCAGGCGGGAACACTTCAGGAAGGTGTGGGGGGGGGGGGGGGGGGAATTTGCCAGGGTGCCTTACCTGGCTGCTATTCAGTGACTCCTGCTGGAAAGTGTGCATGTGGGATGTTGGCTGTGGACAGGAATAGCTCAGCTGTAATATTGGTCCCTTCTATCAAGTAGCTTTACCCACGAAGAATGGCAGTTGGTGCGGTACCTGAGGCTTGCTGTTGCTCGTGCAACCATAACTTAGCAAGAGGTACTACCCTCAAGAGGGGATGGGATCAGAAATATAATAGCCTGAGCAACTTTGATTTTGGGTGGAAATATGCATATTCATGTAGATGCATATCAGTGTGTTGCTGTAAGTGAACTGACTTCAAAGCTTATCTATGCAAATATAAATTCATCGGAATAAAATAAAAATGACCATACATTAAGTTTTCTTTTCAATGAAAGTATCTGGGAGATCCATTGAATGAATTCCAAGAAGAACATCGGATGTTATGACAGACAAATTCTCCAACTGCATACCAGACCTCCATGAACATTTATGACGTAAAATTAACAATTTAATTTTTCCATATGTTTTAATGTTGGATTGGGATATGATTTTTGAAAGGTTATATTGTACTTGGCTTGAAACTAGCTGTACATCTCTTGCCAAATGGCTGTTTCCTGTTCCATGAAAGTGTGCTGTGTACACATAATTGCAGAATTGCTCTTAGCCAAAATCATATGTTGCGTAAATCAAAACTGCTTAAAAATGCTTACATTTCTTTTCAGTTTTTTAGCATAGTTAATACATTTTGAATCATTATCGCTGGTTATATTATTTCTAGCCCTACCCCCAAAAAGTCTCATGTTTGAGCCAAATCAGTGAAAGCAATAAACGGATTGTTGTGTTAGTGACACTGCCCATGCCAAACTAAGATTATGGAACGCATTGGCAAAGTGATGCATTTTGCGTGAGGGCTAATATTGAACTTTAATGAAGTATCCATTTTAATATAGTATATTGAAATGGAAATGTTGTTATTCCAGTACACATTTTGATAGTTTGTCTTATTTATTGCAATTTTCCTATATTTTATTTCTGCAAGAACACTTGACCTCTGTGTACCTTTTGGGAGGCAGTTGAATGGGCAACAGAATATAGTGCTCCTCTGTAGCACAGAAGACTTGTTGTTTTATGGTGTGAAATGAATGAAGCTTCATTCTTCCATTTGGTGCAGTTTTACCAGAGCTCCACTGTCCCAGTCTAGCTCCGAAGTGATCACATTGATCATTTTGACATTATAATATTTTAATATCAGTCACCACTAAATCATAAACCCACAATCATACAAGCGTGAAAAAACATCTTATTAACTGGGGTGCTGGGTTATTTCCACTATTGTTTTTGGATTTCAAATAGATATTAGTGCATATTGTTTAAAATTTGTTTTTCAATTAAAGCTTTAACTGTTCAAATATTTGGATGAATTATATCAACACAAAAATTATCAAGATTCTGTGAACTGAGTGTCTTGCATACTTGTTGATATTAAGGTGAAAGGAATGGATCTCTAATCATTTAGATTTAAGTTTTCTGATAGTGTACTCATCTAAAAAATATAAAGTTATAATTGTTTCAACAGTCATTTTGTTAAGGATATTCTGTACTTTTGTGTAAAATAGGATCTGAACGATCAAATCAGAAGTGTTTACACTAATGCACCATGGCCTAGCAATTCGACATCGCTAAAAGCCTGCCAGTGCCACCGCAGGCTGGAGTTAACAGCCGCAGAAATTAATGGTGCTGGCAGGACCGGTAAATTGGCGCTGGTGATGAATTAACATTAGCCCAGCGCTAAACTTACCGTGCAAGGCCATTTTGGTAGCGTTAGTCCCAGCAGGAGGCCCTAATGTAGTGTGGCCATAGCGTCATTGCAGCAAGAACAGCCTACTCTTAAACCAAGGCTGTCATTTCGGAAAGCAGTGCAGTCCCTTAAAGGGGAACTGCCTCCTGAAATGAAAAAAACAAAAATCATGTAAAAATAGGCTGTTTTTCTCCCTTATAGCTCAACTGCCTTCTGGAAAAAAATGAACATTAAAAAGAATTCCCAAATGGGAATCTTCAGCTCTTAAAGCTGAATTGCCCCCCTGCACCTAAAAAAAAAGGGAAAAGTGCTTCAGCACTAACACAAATGGCTCAGCAAGCCAGGGAAGGGGCACCCAGGGTATCTCATGCAGCACTCCACTCTTCTACCTACAGGAGCCAGGAGGCCCTCTCGAAAGAACGATGTGGGACCAGATCACCGAGGCCGTCGCTGCCAGCAGTGCCGCCCCCATGACCTGGCTCCAGTGCCCAAAGAAGCTTCATGACCTCAGACCAGTGGTCAAGGTCAGGCATCTTCAAAAGCCGTCTCCTACTAACTGCACCACTAGCCTCGCACACTTCTCAATGCATGACTCCTCACTTACCAACAATCTGTACCAAACACGAGACACACCTCCCTTTCCTAGCTTTGCCTCACCCCCTTGGAGGAGACGGTGCTGGCCATTCTTGGCAGGGACATGGCTGAGCCCTTGGCCAGCAGCTGGGCTGAAAGGATACAAGATGCTGGTATCCTCATATATTACCCTCCTTCTTGCATGCACCTCTTGCTTTCCCGCCCTCCCCTCACCACAACTCCACCCTTGTGCTTTCCTCATTTTACACACCCAAGAATTGCAGCCAGTAGTTGACCAAGAAGAGGGAGAGGAGAGTGAAGAAGTAGAAACACCATCACTCGATTTCACATTCCCAGCCACCAGCTCCTCAAGGTCGACCACCAAAGCCATTTGCAGTGTTCCCCACTCAAAGTCAGCAGCCTTACCCCAGCCATGCTGCTGCCACTGGGGTAGCACTGCGTGACATCAGTAGGATAGGCAAAGGTACACACAATAGAATCACTAAGGTAATGCATAAGGGCGATTAGTTGATTTCTTGATGTCATATTGGATGGATAGATGTATAAAGTTGGATTGGAAAGTTTGCTTTTTGGTGGCTTTTATTTCAGCATTGTGGCCAAGAGGACGCTGTGATGGTCAGTAACAGAGGGAAGCTAAGGTGTGGGACAAATGTTGAAAGGGGAATTAGGGTTGTGGTCACTGGTACCGCAGGCGGATGATTCCATCCCAGATATCCCGGCCAGAAAGGGGCTGTCTGGGTTGCATCCTTCCTTCTGCTTCCTCCTCTTCTGCGTCTTCTTCTTCCCTCTGCGAGCAGATGCTGAAAGTCTGAAAAAGAAGAATAAAATGCTGGAAATACACCGCAGCTCAGGCAGCATCTTGACCTGAGACGTGAACTCTGTTTCTCTCTCCACTCATGTTGCCTGACCTGCTGAGTATTTCCAGCATTTTCTGTCTTCTCAGAGGCCTTCCTTGAGCATCTGAGGCCTTTTTAGTGTCCAGCAGCACTCGCTGCACACTTAAAAAACTTTTAACTTGTATTGCACCAACCCACAACACCAATAAAATAATAAAAATCCAGTCCAAAAGCTTAAATGCAAATTTACCTGACAGATGTGTGTGTCCCTTTAAGAAGTGCTGACAGCGTCTGTCAGTCAGCCGCACGCCCGCTTTTCAGAGCGAACTTAGGACTCCGCGCTGAGGTCCAAGTTCGCAGTCGTGTGCCGACTGACTTCACGCTCTCCATATTTGCATCTCAAGGACCAGTGCTGCTATCGGCAGCGCTAAGGCCCTCACCAAAATGGCGGCTGCTGAGTCCCGTGCCAGAGAAGGGCTTTAGAGTGGCGCCTGCCATTTTATGCCAGGATTGTGGTGCTAACTTGTGTCGGTAAGATAGGGAATTTCTGGGCCCATGTCTCTACTCATTGGCTCAATTGCTGAAATCAATGGAAATTCAAAGCGTGCGGTTTCGATAACGAGCAGATGATCCGCAGCGCCAGTTTTATGCCGAGGCAGCAAGTTGAAAATCTACCCCCCCTCTCTCTGCCAACCATTGACTCCAGGGCTGTTGCTGTAATGTCCAATTGCTACTGTCCAAATACATTGAGCCCTGAATGACACTAACTTTCTACAGCTCAATGTCAGCAAAGCAGAAGCCATTCTATTTGGCTCTCACCAGCACTGAAATACATCTGGTGCTGATTTCATTAACTTCTCTGGCTGCTTGTTTGGGCTGGATCTGGTGGTGCATAATCTTGGAAGTCTCCTCTAGTCATATTTCCCAACCTCGACCTTCTTTTACTAGTATGCTACCGGCAACGCTGGTAATGTTACTGGGCTAGGAATCCAGAGGCCTGGACCAATAATCCAGGGTGTGAGTTCAAATCCTACCATGGTAGCTGGCGAATTTAAATATATATGTGACTCCAGACCCACAGCAATGTGGTTGACTCTTAACTACCCTCTGAAATGGCCTAGCAAGCCACTCAGTTGTAACAAACTGCTACGAAACACAATATTGGCCCAGAAATTCCGTTCGCAGGCCTCGCGGGCGATGGGCTGCGATCTGGAAAAATCTGCACCTAGACCAGAGGGCTCCCGGGAGGCACAGAGTTCCGTTGCTGGGCCTCTCCAAACTGCCGGTGCGCAGGGCCCACGTATCCCAGAGGCGCAGGCAGTTCGCAGCGTCCCTGGGATCACGTGGGCCATGGGGAGCCAATCAGAGAAGGGAATCTCCCTTCATACATTTGACAGGAAGAGCTGTCCAATATATGAATAGAGATCACCCCAAAACATAGTAAAACTTTAAATACATTTTTTAAAAAAAAAAAATCACATTTTTAAAATGACTTTAAATTACAATAAATTAAGTATTTTAAACAAAAATGTTATTTTTTGAAAAAAATAATTAAAGTTTTTAACGGGGCTAAAAATAAACTTACCTTTCTTTAAATGATAAATCAGTGGAAAAAAAAATTTTAAACTTTTTTTCAACTCTTATCCTCGTAAAAGCAGGCGCAAGAATTGTAAGTGTTTTCTGCGGGCGGAGGGTCTCCAAAAAAAGGAACTCTCCACCCGCAGAGGCCCTTCTCCCGGGCAGCCGGAGGATCTGTCAAGAGCTTTCTTGACAGATCGGAAATGCCGGTTTCCAGCGCATGCGCAGCGCATGCCTAAAACTGGTATTTCCGTTGGCCCTACGGGTGAGTACACAGCACGTACACACCCATAGGGATCGGAATTTCTGCCTCAATAAAAATAAAACCGGATGGACCACCCGGCATCGACCTCGGTACCGGCTACGGACACGACAACGGCACAGCCAGCCCAGTCGACCCTGCAAAGTCCTCCTCACCAACATCTGGGGACTTGTGCCAAAATTGGGAGAGCTGTCCCACAGACTAGTCAAGCAACAGCCTGACATAGTCATACTCACAGAATCATACCAATGTCTCAAACTCCTCCATCCCATGGGCAGGACAGACCCACCAGGGGTGGCGGCACAGTGGTATACAGTCAGGAAGGAGTGGCTCAGGGAATCCTCAACATTGACTCTGGACCTCATGAACTCTCATAGTTTCAGGCCAAGCATGGGCAAGGAAACCTCCTGCTGATTACCACCTACCGCCCTCCCTCAGCTGATGAATCAGTACTCCTCCATGTTGAACACCACTTGGAAGATGCACTGAGAGTAGCAAGGGCACAGAATGTACTCTGGGTGGGGGACTTCAATGTCCATCACTGAGTGACTCGGTAGCACCACTACTGACCGAGCTGGCCGAGTCCTAAAGGACATAGCTGCCAGTCTGGGCCTGCAACAGGTGGTGAGAGAACCAACATGAGGGAAAAACCTACTTGACCTCGTCCTCACCAAGCTACCTGATGCATCTGTCCATGACAGTATTGGTAGCAGTGACCACCGCACAGTCATTATGGAGACGAAGTCCTGTCTTCACACTGAGGACACCCTCCATTGTAGAATCATAGAAAGTTACAGCACAGAAGGAGGCCATTTCGGCCCATCATGTCCGCGCCGGCCAACAAAGAGCTATCCAGCCTAATCCCACTTCCCAGCTCTTGGTCCGTAGCCCTGCAGGTTAGAGCATCCCAAGTGCACATCCAAGTACTTTTTAAATGTGGTTAGGGAATCCCCTCTAAACCTTCCACCAATTATGTAAAATCTGTGCTCCCCTGGTTTTTGACCCCTCTGCTAAGGGAAATAGGTCCTTTCTATCCACTTTATCTGTGCCCCTCATAATTTTATACACGTCAGTAAGGTCTCCCCTCAGCCTCCTCTGTTCCAAGGAAAACAGACCCAGCCTATCCAGTCTTTCCTCATAGCTAAGATTCTCTACTCCCGGCAACATCCTTGTAAATCTCCTCTGTACCCTCTCGAGTGCAATCACATCTTTCCTGTAATGTGGTGACCAGAACTGCACGCAGTACTCTAGTTGAGGCCTAACTAGTGTTTTATACAGTTGAAGCATAACCCCCCTGCTCTTGTATTCCATGCCACGGCTAATAAAGGCAAGCATTCCGTATGCCTTCTTAACCACCTTATCTACCTGGCCTGCTACCTTCAGGGATCTGTGGACATGCACTCCAAGGTCCCTTTGTTCCTCTACACTACTCGGTGTCCTACCATTTAATATGTATTCCCTTTCCTTGTTAGCCCTCCCCAAATGCATTACCTCACACTTCTCCGGATTGAATTCCATTTGCCACTGTTCTGCCCACCTGACCAATTTATTGATATCTTCCTGCAGTCTACAGCTTCTTTCTTCAGTATCAACTACACAGCCGATTTTAGTATCATCTGCAAACTTCTTAATCATACCCCCTATATTCAAGTCTAGATCATTGATACATACCACAAAAAGCAAGGGACCTAGTACTGAGCCCTGCGGAACCCCACTGGAAATGGCCTTCCAGTCACAAAAACACCCATCAACCATTACCCTCTGCTTCCTGTCTCCGAGCTAGTTTTGAATCCAACTTGACACTTTGCCCTGGATCCCATGGGCTTTTAACTTCGTGACCAGTCTGCCTTGTGGAACCTTATCAAAAGCCTTGCTGAAGTCCATATACACTACATCAATCGCACTACCCTCATCTATCCCCCTTGTTACCTCCTCAAAAAATTCAATCAAGTTTGTCAGACACGACCTTCCCTTAACAAATCCGTGCTGACTATCCTTGATTAATCCGTGTCTTTCTAAATGAAGATTTATCCTGTCCTTCAGAATTCTTTCCAATAATTTTCCCACCACCGAGGTTAGGCTGACTGGCCTTTAATTACTCAGTCTATCCTTTTCTCCCTTTTTAAACAAGGGTACCACATTAGCAGTTCTCCGGCACCACACCTGAAGCTAGAGAGGATTGAAAAATGATGGTCAGGGCCTCGGCTATTTCCTTTTTTGCTTCGCTTAACAGCCTGGGATACATTTCATCCGGGCCTGGGGATTTATCCACTTTTAAAGCTGCTAAACCCCTTAATACTTCCTCTCTCACTATGTTTTTTTATCTAATATTTCACACTCCTCTCCCCTGATAGCAATATCTGCTTCGTCTCTCTCCTTTGTGAAAACAGACGCAAAGTATTCTTTAAGAACCCTACTGACATCTCCCGCCTTCACACACAGATTACCTTCATGATCTCTAATAGGTCCTACCCTTTCTTTAGATATTCTCTTACTCTTAATATATTTATAAAACATCTTTGGGTTTTCCTTGATTTTACTTGCCAAGAATTTTTCATGCTCTCTCTTTGCTTTCCTAATATCATTTTTAATTGCACCCCTGCACTTTCTGTACTCCTCAAGATTCTGGAGTATTTAGCCTTCAGTATCTGTCATACGCCTCCCTTTTTTTCTTTATCCAACCCTGTATATCCCTAGACATCCAGGGGGCTCTAGATTTGTTAGTCCCACCTTTTTTTATAAAGATATAAAGAGCACGGCAGAGTGAGGCCCGAGAGCGGAGGCAGCGGACCTGAGAGGCAGTGAGAGCGGAGCCTGAGTATATAAAGAGCGCGGCAGAGTGAGGCCCGAGAGCGGAGGCAGCGGACCTGAGAGGCAGCGAGAGCGGAGCCTGAGGATATAAAGAGCGCGGCAGAGTGAGGCCCGAGAGCGGAGGCAGCGGACCTGAGAGGCAGCGAGAGCGGAGCCTGAGGATATAAAGAGCGCGGCAGAGCGAGGCCCGAGAGCGGAGGCAGCGGACCCGACAACAAAAACAAGGAGTGACGTCACAGGAAAGCAGGGAAGTGATTGTTTGGTCAGTATTTCTCTCTTTATCTTGGGCATTGGTTTAAATTGAGAGCTGGGATTAAAAACTAAACGTTCAAAAAGAGGGAGCTGATTGGTGAGTATCTGGTAAGTGTTTTTACTTGGCTTTCTTAAAGTTTTTAAGTTTATTGCAGCTAGGTTAGTAAATAGTCTGTTAATTAGAGGTATGGCAGGGCAGCTCACACCCGTCTGTGGCACTAACACCGTGCTAAATGGGATAGATTCAGAACAGATCTAGCAGCTCAAAACTGGGCATCCATGAGGTGCTGTGGGCCATCAGCAGCAGCAGCAGAACTGTATTCCAGCACAATCTGTAACCTCATGGCCCAGCGTATCCCTCACTCTACCATTACCATCAAGCCAGGGGACCAACCCTGGTTCAATAAGGAGTGTAGAAGAGCATGCCAGGAGCAGCACCAGGCATAACCTAAAAATGAGGTGCCAACCTGGGGAAGCTGCAACACAGGCCTACATGCATGCTAAAAAGTGGAAGCAGCATGCTATAGACAAGGCTAAGCGATCCCACAATCAATAGATCAGATCAAAGCTCTGCAGTCCTGCCACATTCAGTCGTGAATGGAGGTGGACCATTAAACAACTAACCGGAGGAGGAGGCTCCATGAATATCCCATCCTCAATGATGGTGGAGCCCAGCATGTGAGTGCAAAAGACAAGGCTGATCTTCAGCCAGAAGTACCGAGTGGATGATCCATATTGGTCTCCTCCTGAGGTCCCCACCATCACAGAAGCCAGTCTTAAACCAATTCAATTCACTCCACATGATATCAAGAAACGGCCGAGCGCACTGGATACAGCAAAGGCTATGGGCCCTGACAACATCCCGGCTGTCGTGCTGAAGACTTGTGCTCCAGAACTAGCTATACCTCTAGCCAAGCTGTTCCAGTACAGCTATAACACTGGCATCTATCCGACAATGTGGAAAATTGCCCAGGTATGTCCTGTCCACAAAAAGCAGGACAAATCCAACCCGGCCAATTACCGCCCCATCAGTCTACTCTCAACCATCAGCAAAGTGATGGAAGGTGTCATCGACAGTGCTATCAAGCGGCACTTACTCACCAATAACCTGCTCACTGATGCCCAGTTTGGGTTCTGCCAAAACCACTCGGCTCCCGACCTCATTACAGCCTTGGTCAAAACATGGACAAAGGAGCTGAATTCTAGATGTAAGGTGAGAGTGACTGCCCTTGACATCAAGGCAGCATTTGACCGAGTGTGGCATCAAGGAGCCCTAGTAAAACTGAAGTCAATGGGAATCGGGGGAAAAACTCTCCACTGGCTGGAGTCATACCTTGCACATAAAATGGTTGTGGTGGTTGGAGGTCAATCATCACAGCCCCAGGACATCGCTGCAGGAGTTCCTCAGGTACTTCATCAATGACCTTCCCTCCAACATAAGGTCAGAAATGGGGATGTTTGCTGATGACTGCATAGTGTTCAGTGCCATTCACAACTCCTCAGATAATGAAGCAGTCCATGCCCGCATGCAACAAGACCTGGACGATGTTCAGGCTTGGGCTGATAAGTGGCAGGTAACATTCGCGCCACACAAGTGCCAGGCAATGACTATCTCTGACAAGCGAGAGTCTAACCACCGCCCCTTGACATTCAATGGCATTACCATTGCCGAATCCCCCACCATCAACATCCTGGGGGTTCACCATTGACCAGAAACTTAACTGGACCAGCCACATAAATACTGTGGCAACAAGAGCAGGTTAGAGGCTAGGTATTCTGCGGTGAGTGTCTCACCTCCTGACTCCCCAAAGCCTTTCCACCATCCACAAGGCACAAGTAAGTAGTGTGATGGAATACTCTCCACTTGCCTGTATGAGGGCAGCTCCAGCAACACTCAAGAAGCTCGACACCATCCAAGGGAGGGTTTAAACTAAAGTGGCAGGGGGTTGGGAACCTGAGCAGGGAGACAGAGGAAAGGGAAACAAGGATAAAAGCTAAAGACAGGAAGGAGAAAAACAAAAGTAGAAGGCAAAGAACTCATGGGGGTTGGAAAATCCAGCCTATTATTTGTCTAGTATTCGATCGCTAACTCTGTTGAAATTGTTGGCTCCTTGAAACAACAATAGCTTACATTTTTATAGTTATTCCATAGAGACAAATGTTTTACTAATTTCCTTTGCGATTCACTCAGGATGAACAGCTATCGGGTCTGCCTTCGTCTCTGATGTCAAGGTCAGTAAGAACGTGGACAATTTCCCCTTATATTGGACAGCTATTCTGCAGACCAGAAAGAACACACAAATATCTGCACGCTAGTGTCTATGGGTCATGTGTGTATGACCTCACAGAAAATGCTGGACTATACAATCAAGCCACAGAAACTCAACTGGGTAGACCAACCAGGTCCAGGTACTGCTGAGATTAATGTATTATTTTGATTATTTTTAAATGCTTAGAAGTTGTGTTGATAGTTATATATAAGTTTTTTTGTAATTAAACCAAAAGCCACGGGAATGATTTGCGCCTCCCTAACCTCCACTCCCCTCCCCCTTTTTCTGGAAGGAACAGGGATGTAGCGGAACAAAAATTGCAAAAAAGAAAATTGCCGACTTACCACTGGAGGCCTGTCCATTGTGATTTTCAGGCAGGCCTGGATTTCTGCCCAAAACCGTCAGGAACTGAATTAATATACTAAAATATGGGTCCTAACATGTTGTTAGGACCCAAATGCCATTTTCATGTCAATCAGCGTTGCCACCTTTGACTCTTCAACCCATCCACAAACTATGAGAAGTATAGGTGGGGAGGATTACTTAAAGGATTACATAGGATATACGGCACAGAAACAGGACATTCGGCCCATCCAGTCCATGCCGGTGTTTATACTCCACTCGAGCCTCCTCCGGTCTTTCCTCATCTAAATCTATCAGCATAACCCTCTATTCTCTTCTACCTCATATGCTTGTCTAGCCTCCCCTTAAATGTATCTATAATGCAGGTGGCCATTTAAGGCACTACCTAAAGGGATGATAAACTGCATTAAATAAACCTGGAAGCATGTCTAGCAACGACATTTTTGTTCATTAATTTCTGGACTTTAAAGTTTTAGAGGCTTCCATAATTTCAACTCCTTGCTGCTTGGTGTGTTTGTTACATTTACCTGCTACTTCAATCTACAACTCCGTTGTTCCCCCAATCACGAAAGTCAATGGGGCCTCCTGCTGATGTCACTGGGCAGATGGATGCCCTGGTCATCTCCCAGCCAATGTACACCAGCAATGAAAATTGACTCCCATATGTCTTTCTTTTTAACTCCATTTATTTTAAGCCCCATAGCGGGATACAATTCAATTTAGCCACTATGCACTACTTTTTATACCATGATT
The DNA here is from genome assembly GCA_030390025.1 of Squalus acanthias. Classification (NCBI taxonomy): domain Eukaryota; kingdom Metazoa; phylum Chordata; class Chondrichthyes; order Squaliformes; family Squalidae; genus Squalus; species Squalus acanthias. The sequence goes on from CM059429.1 coordinate 54,873,961, forward strand.
CCGATCTCTTGATTCACGGTAGAAGACACAGAAAACATTCCGGAAATAGTGGGGAACCAAGGGTCTAGTGAGAATGAGGAACTTAAAGAAATTAGTATTAGTAAAGAAATAGTACTGAAGAAATGAATGGGACTAAAAGTCGACAAATGCCCTGGACCGGATGGCCTACATCCTAGGGTTTTCAAAGAGGTGGCTACAGAGATAGTGGATACATTGGTTTTGATCTTCCAGAATTACCTAGATTCTAGAACGATCCCCGTGGATTGGAAGGTAGCAAATGTAACCCCTGCTATTCAAGAAAGGAGGGAGAGAGTAAACAGGGAACGAAAGACCAGTTAGCTTGACATCAGTAGCAGGGAAAATGTTAGAATCTATTATTAGGGACATGGTAACAGGGCACTTAGAAAATCGTAATATGATTGGGCAGAGTCAACATGGATTTATGAAAGGGAAATCGTGTTTGACAAATCTGTTCGAGTTTTTTGAGATTCTAACTAGCAGGGTAGATAAGGGGAACCAGTGGATGTAGTATTTGGATTTTCAAAAGCATTCGATAAGGTGCCACACAAGAGGTTATTACACAAAATTAGGACTCATGGGATTTGGGGTAATATATTAGCATGGATTGAGGATTGGTTAACGGACAGAAAACAGAGAGTAGGAATAAACGGGTCATTTTCGGGTTGGCAGGCAGTAACTAGTGGGGTACCGCAAGGATCATTGCTTGGGCCTCAGCTATTTCCAATCTATATTAATGACTTAGGTGAAGGGACCGAGTGTCATGTATCCAAGTTTACTGATGATACAAAGTTAGGTGGGAAAGTAAGCTGTGAGGAGAACGCAAAGAGGCTGCAAAGGGATATAGACAGGTTAAGTAAGTGGGCAAGAACATGGCAGATGGAATATAATTTGGAGAAGTGTGAAGTTATCCACTTTGGTAGGAAAAATAGAAAAGCAGAATATTTTTAAATGGTGAGAGACTGGGAAATGTTGGTATTCAGAGGGTCCTGGGTGTCTTTGTACATGAATCACAGAAAGTTAACATGCAGGTACAGCAAGCAATTAGGAAAGCAAATGTATGTTAGCCTTTATTACAAAGGGATTGGAGTGTAAGAGTAAAGAAGTCTTAGTACAGTTGTATAGGGCCTTGGTGACACCACACCTGGAGTACTGTGTACAGTTTTGGTCTCCTTACCTGAGGAGTCCCTTGCCTTCGAGGGAGTGCAATAAAGACTCACTAGAGTGATTCCTGGGTTGAGGGGATTGTCCTATGAGTAGACTAGGCCTATATTCCCTAGAGTTTAGAAGAATGAGAGGCGATCTCATTAAAACATAAAATTCTTAAGGGACTTGATAGGGTAGATGCTGGGAGGATGTTTCTCCTGGCTGGGGAATCTAGAACTAGGGATCATAGGGGAAAAATTCAGTATCGCCCCGTTTGAGGCGCAATTATCGGCCGGGCGCAAAGATTAGCGCCTGGCGCTAATTATCGCCTCCGACTGCAAACTTGACTTTTATCGCCCCTGGAGCGGATTGGAGCGCTAAATCAGGCGCTACATATCTGTCTTAAGGCGCAAAGGCCGAGGAGCGAGGCGCTAACTCAGAGCGCTGGCGAAGCTCATGTGATGTCAGTCAGCAATGGAACACAGACACAATGGCCCCGGCCAGTTCTTAAAGGGGAGGGTTGATCTTGCTTTCCATCCACATCCTGCTCATTGCAGCCTTGAATCTCGGCCTGGATAGACCTGTACATCAAATCTGCTGGAAAGAACAATGGAGAGGCCCAGGGAAAGAGCGCAGAGTGCAGCCCTCACAGTCTCTTCTAAATCGATACAAGGAAGGGCAAATCAAAATGAACCTGCAAAGTGCTGCTCAGTACCCAAAACTCCTTCACACAGCGTTGAATCTCTCCAGAAGTCTCTCTCTCTCTCTCTCTCAGAATGCGTGGTTCAAAAATGTCACCAACAAAAAAAGGCAGGAAGCGGTCGCCTTTAAATAGCGCTCCTCCAGTCCCTTCCTGACTGCAAAACGCTCCCCTCAACCTGTCATTGCTAGCGGCAGGCAGTAAGGCAGGGGGCGCCACTCAATATCCGCTCCGGGGCGTTACCGGGGCGTTGCGCACTCGACTGACGTCACGATCTGCCGGCGCAGGAGGTCGTGGCGGTACTGTTTAACGCCGCCACAAAATGTCTCGTTAATTTCGCAAGTGGCGCAAACATCGCTGCGCCCGGGCGCTAGTTGCTTTGCGCCCCATTAGCGCCCTCTTAAGGCGCTAACGGGAGGCGCAACCAACTGAATTTTCCCCCCATAGTCTCTGAATAAGGGGTTAGCCATTTAGTACTGAGATGAGGAGAAATTTCTTCACTCAAGGGGTTGTCTTTGGAATTCTCAACCCCAGAGGGCTGTGGCTGCTCAGTTGTTGAGTATATTCAAGACAGAGATCGATAGATTTTTGGATATTAAGGGAATCCAGGGATATGGGGATCAGGCGGGAAGGTGGTGTTGAGGTAGAAGATTAGCCATGATCTTATTGAATGGCGGAGCAGGCTCGAGGGGCCGAATGGCCTACTGCTGCTCCTATTTCTTATGTTCTTACGTTCTTAATAGGTAATGCCCCCCGATGTGTATTTTATTGGCAGCCTAATAATGGCATTCCAATGTGTATGTGGCTAGTTGAGTGTTGGCAGGCTCTGCCTGCCTGACCTTGGCACCACTTGGCATGCACATACAAACATTTTCCAGCAGGAGGCACTGGATAGTAATCAGCAGCAGGATTCCGTGCTTATTTCTCTTGTTCCAGCCGAGGGTGCTGACATCAATTGTAGTGTCCTATCACCGCCCTGGGAGAGACCACGAATCAAATCTGGGACCTTGGTCAGCATGGCACAGGTTGGAGGGATAAATTCAGGGTGTGTGAAAGTACTGAGTTGGTTGCCCCAGTGTTGGGCCCTCTACTGTTTCATGTTCATATGCAATTCCTTTGTTTTCTATTTTAATGGCAATCGAAAAGGAATTGCATACAGATTTGCTAAGTATTTGAACGCTAATATTCACACAGTGCAATTTCAAAGCCTTTGCCTATAAAATGACTTCTGTTTCACAGCACAACCTTAAGGTGCGAAACACCTTAATCAGATTCATGGGATGTTGTACCAGAGAAAAATGTTATTACATTTTTTCAATCAGTTACAGCACTCGATTCCAGTAATGTAAAAATCTGCACATTATCCTTACACACTGCCTTTCTCAAGCAACACTGCTTTTAACCAAGCAACGAGGTCAAAATAATTGCTAACATTCTTAAACAACCAAAAACGTTTTTCTGGCCTTTGTCTTTATTATTAATAGACTGTTGGTAAATATTGTGATAGCTCAGTTTCTCTTCTTTTTGCCTAGTCTCCTGAGAGCCAGATATTGTTCTCTATCAACATTCAGTGACCAACATGGCAGAGAGAACAAACAGCGTAAGTTGTGAAATACATTGGATCACTATGTTACATTCTGGCATGAAACTCATTTGATAAACAGGAAAATTCTACATGACAAGATCTTTGACTATATGTTGTGGCTTACAAATGGGGGTGAAGGCATATTTGAACACTTAATTTACCTTTCTGTTCATTTTCTGTTGAGAATCAAAATACTGCGAATATTCTGGAATGTAGAATGCTTGGTATCCGTCAGTGTAACCTTTATTTTAATTTTATTTATTGCTTTAACAGATCAGTATTTTCACTTTTGATAAAAACAGAAAGTACTCGTGTGGAATATAAACACCAGCACAGACTAGTTGGGCCGAATGGCCTGTTTCTGTGCTGTGTATTCTATGTAATTCTATGAAAGTATATTTTATTACTGATACAGGTCTAGATTTTCATAATCGCATTAGTGTTGGAGTGGATATGAGGTTAGTGGTAACTCATTTTTTCTGGAGGCAGTAAAATTGCATCTGGTATAATTTCTGGCAGTTTGAAGTTTTTAGTTGGGACTAATGACGGGTGATAACGACGGCAGGCAAAATGATTAAATGCCACTTAACCTTGTAATTAAGGGGTGTAATAGCAAGAAGAACAATGATAAATTCCAGGGTTAAAGACTGGCAAGTTGAAGTTGGACTTCATACCAGCAGAACACTTTAAACATGCTCTTATAGAAACATAATGCATTTATATTACTCAAATGACAGGAGCTGGACACCAGCAATAACGTGCTGATGAACTCAGAGGAAGAAGGAATATCAATTTACAAAGCCTCCGTGCCATTGCCACTCTTACTGAAAGTCAATGTGCTGTAGATTCAGTCACCAATGCTTGATACCTGTTACTGTGACTGTTCAATAAGTTTTTTTTGCTAGAAATAGCTTCTTCGGGACACTGTTGACTGATTTAAGCAACAGTCAGTTAGGTTACAGTCCCTAAATAAACAGTGATTAAACCTTTTGAAGGCAGCTAAATAAAAAAGTTTGGCACACTTCCGAATTGAAAATTGAAAATTTATTACTGTACCAGCAACTACATTCTAAGTTACTGTTACTACTTGCAAAAGAACCTTTAACACTTACCGTGAAGAAAATCCAATCCAAGGTCCATTATGAAGTAGTGTACTTATAAATGTTAAGCTCTGCTGCTGTATAAACAAAACACATTTCTGAGAGATTGTCATTTTCCATAAATCATTTAGTCAGCATGCCTTAGCTTGATATCAAGAAATCGGAGCTTTGGCTGTTTGATTATTCCAAAATCTCATTTTTTGAGCAAGAAACAACTAAAATGTTCCTTGCGTTCTCAAATTGAGTGTTTCTGACATGCAAAGGGATTTGCACCAATATTAGGCTAACGGTGTTTGAATAACACACTTAGATTAGACACTTGATAGTTGTTCTTTGCAGCACTCATAGTGACTAATACGTTAGCTGGAATAATACTTAAATTAACTGAGTTAGTTCTATATATTTCACAGCAGACATTTAGGAAGTTAGTATTGGGATCTACAGTCCCAAATGGCAATTTAAGCAAGGTACATTTGGTATGGCATCTTGCTTAAATTTCCATTTTCTATTTTCTCTGGACAGAAAATGTTGACAGTGTATTCAGCCACTTAGGGCATTACTGAGACTGATCCTACTCTTTCCAACCTTCACACACATGTGTGTTCCAGTAAGCATTAGTTCACAGCAATTACAAGTAGGAATGTTGGCTAATTTTTTACCTCCTTAGCTTGGGGACACTAAGGTCATTCTAATGGTCCTACTACTATCACAGAATAGCTGATTCAACACAGACCAAGGATAAACCTGCATTCGACATGGCGCATTTCCCCATAGATCCATCAGGGGTTTCTGAGGTTTATGTGACATGTTCCTGATACACTTAGTTTAACTTGCCCTTTCTTTTTATTACAAACAATGTTTAATGCTTCATATTCCATGTTTATTACCGAAAAGTGTGACCTCATACGCTGCACTTGAGTGCTAAATGGATAGCAATTAAAAAAAAAAGCCATTCATTCTAAATTATGTAAGTTCTAACCTTCATAAAAGCCAAGTATGTTTTAAAATGCAGTGCAGAGAAGGTATCTCGCCAGTAATGGAGAGTTATGACAATTCTTTCCCCTTTATAAAGGACCTGTAATTCATCAGTGGAATTCAAAGGTCTTTTAGACAGTGAAGGAATGGTTAGAAATTGTCAGTGGCCAATGAGTCTTTCTATTCTATGGATACCTGCCTCTTGGTGAAACCTTAGGTAGGAACCACAGGCTTAAATCTAATTGATGTAGTTCATTTAACTCATCCAATATCTGTTACCCAGCAAAGATTCATTTTTATTATTTAATTGACAGTGAAACAAGCTTCATAGTCATATTTTCTCTTACTTACAGCATCTGTTGATTGCTCTGCCGAAATTGTCAGCAGCCAGATCATGATGTCACACTGCTCACTGAAATTACATGGTAATCTCAGTGTTCTGCGTGTTTGAAGTCCACTTATTTTAAATCAGAATACAGCATAGGCATCAAAGGGGACACTTACTAAATAGATATTTTTTCAATGCAATCTACTTTACCTGTGAAGTTTTTTGACCTTGCTTTCAACCATTGCCATCCAACCTCCATCCCCACCACACAGGAGCCTTCAGTGTTTCTGGTTCGAAATTAATTCATCTGATTTCTGCTGTGTGCTCAGTCAGAACAAGTACAACATCTGTTTTTATGCCCACACGAAATATCTACTCATACCATAAGCTTTCCTTTATAGTTCTCCCATGTATTTCATCTAGTACTGGCAAACTGTGATAACATGTGGTCATGTAATGTTACCAACTTCTAATTTTTCAAAATGTTATAAAGTCAATTGTGAGAAATATGCATTACTACAGATTATTTCTTCAGTTATAGTACTTTTAATTAATCTTGACATGATTTTAATTTTTGGTGAATAAATGTTATGGCAATACTCAAAAGGATTAATTTACATGTTACTGCCTAATGATTTTAAAATTTGAATTACTGCAAGCATTAGTTAATACAATATTTCACTGTTAGTTTCTGAAATATTTAAAGTGAACATTGCATTGTGATGAAAATGGTTTTGGTAGGTGATTTCTGTAGATTTGAAGTATTGATCCCTAGATTAACGGATTATTGAACCTCAGTCTTGAGTTAACTGTGCAAACATGCTTCCATCACAAGCAGTCTTGACATCCCCAAAATATAAAAAGTCAGTTAATTAAAATGTTTAAGGAGCTAGAAAGGTTATAGAAATCCATACAATCAATATATTGCTCATTTTATTCAAAATGGAAAATTATACAAAGATCTCATTAATAATGTTACATTTGGGAGCCTTACAAAAGCAGGTTGAGAGTGCTTTAGTACCACTGTTCCGATACACATCACACTTATCGTGAAGTTAGCTGTAGTATTTCTAATGAAAAATGGCATAGTCTTGATTAACTTATTGTGTAGCTGAGTGATATTTCATCCTTTCATTTTTAAAGAAAATTTGAGTGTTCTCTGCTGTTCCGATCACAAGGAGCAGCTCAGCTTGTCTCACAGTCAAATGGAAAATTGTGCTCTGACTGTGTATGAACATGCTAACTTAGTTATGTCTTTTCATTAATAGTCTCAAGATCACAATCCTTTTTGTTGATAATGGAAGTAGCTTTGGTCATCGCTTACACTTGGAGAAGCAGGACTGTATCGTGAGAGTCTTGAATCACTTTTTCAATTAAGGTTGAAAATGCAGCAAATTCAAATTGAACTGTTTACCATAACAACATGAACTTTCTCAGTTTCATCTAACTGTCAGTCAGTAGTGAATCCACTGATACAGGGAAATATCCTAAGCAAGATTTTACTGTCTACGAATATATAATTCTTGGTGTCATGGTGGTGCACTGTGTAATAAGTTGCAGATTCACATTTGTGATTATGCACACAGTGAGCTTCTTAGTTATGCTATCAAGATAACAAAGCAAATGGAGACTAGACACGTCTCTAGTGAGAGGGAAAAGCAATTGGCATCATCACAAAAATTACAGCAGTAATACTTTTCTTTAATAAAACTTACTTTATACCATGTGCTGTGGCCTGGAGGCAGTGGCAATATTAAAAAAGTATTGCTGCTGCAATTTTTGTGATAATACCAGTTTTGGGACACTTCACTCTATATATTCATATTGAGGGTGGAGGGGACACTGTACTACTGTACTATTTCCTGGCTCCAGGCAGGCCTTGGCCTTCCTGCTCACTCCCTTTCCTCCTGCTTTTTTGTATCCCCAGGTAGGCCCTGGCATCCTCGCTCACCACCCTGACCTCTGACCTCTTTATTTATTATCTCCCAGCCCCAGGCATGTCCCTTGCTTGCTCCCTCCTGGCCCAGGCCTCCCTGTTTCCTCCAGCCTAGCCACAGGCAGGGCCCTCACTCCCTGCAAGCTTGTTCTTATTCCTGGCCGTCTTGCTCCCTCTTCACTCTGTTTTCCTGCTCAATCTGTGCCAAGCCTGATCTCCTTGTTTGTGCACCCTTGCCCTGAAAGGGAGTGGGTACTAGGCCTTGTGCTGAGATGTAGTAGGTGTTGGGGTTTCAGAGCCTGGAGCTGGCACATATACACAAAATAAACAAAGTGCCCACAACAGGCATGATGGGCTGAATGGCCTCCTTCTGTGCTGTAAGATTCTATGATTCTAAGTAACACACACTGGCTTCTGCTTCTCAGGGGAAACAAGGTGTTTATTGAATGATGGAGTAGGCTCGAGGGGCCGTATGGCCTACTCCTGCTTGTATTTCTTATGTTCTTGTGTTGAGTTCTAATTCTCTGTGGGAGTTGAGAGAAAATTGAGATTAAGAGAGCCATACAGAAAGACAGAGGAAGGTCAGTCTCTTTTTTTATCTTTTCAGACTGTACTTTGGTCGCACCTTCTATATCAACTGCAAACCTGTCTTACCTTTATACCTGAGCTCTAGTTTTCTATGTTTACCATCTGTCACATGTTCTACCATTTTCCTCAGGCTTCTCACTTCCTTTGCTATTCACACGTCCATTGTTTCTTTAATGTCTTTTTATTTCTTTAATGCTTCTTTTACTTGACTGAGATAATCTACGAGATCATTTCACTGATACTTCCTCTCTTTTGTTTGTCTTTTTTTTTACACAACTATTCTCCCTTCTTATGATCATATTAACATGCCTGTCTGTCTCTGATTTTTCAGTTCTGACAAAGGGTTGCACCCAAAATGTCAACTATCTGTTTTCTCCACAGATACTAATTGATTGGATGTGTGTTTTCAGGGTTTTCTGTTTTTGTTTGAGTTTTCCAGTGTCTACTTTGTAGTTTGATTTTCACTTTTACCTTTCACCCCGGCAAACAATATAATCTACAAAATTTTCACCTAGCCCAGCAGCCTGAGTGCTTGCATGGAAATTATTTCCTGCTCATGCAAGCTCCTCTGTGATAGGATCTTACTGCATACACAAAACTAATAGTGAACATCTTAGTGCTGCTTTGCATATGGATGCAAATTAAAAGAGAAATAAGAGTCTTTAAGGTCTCCACTTCTTCCATCTCTCTGGTTATTTTCATGCTATGCTTTCGCCTCATGAGCTGCATTTAAGTTAAGGGATTTGTTCAAACCACCTGATCTCTCCTCTCCTCTCCAGTCTTTGCTTGTACTATTCACTTCTGTCACTGCCATGTTGGTACTCAAAATCTCCCCATTCATTCAGCTGACGAATGCAAGTCTGACTTGGAGTAAAATCCTTATAGTTCTATTGTGTGCGCACTTGAGGAATACTGCAGAAGTTACACATTAATGACCGTAACGGGTATACGTAATTTTTTTTCAAAACTTCTTACTAATATTCATTTATCCATTTTTGGAGGGGCAGGACTGCTCAAAGCAGTTCTAAACAAAAGATGAAAAATTCAATGGCACTTTCGATCAATATAGCACCACTCTTTACACATGTCTACTTTTTTTTTGCTAAAATTAGTAAACAGAGCAAATATATGGCCCAGAAAGTAGTGTGTAATCCATACACAATAACATGGCACTACAGCCCCACCAGCTGGTGAGTGCTAAGATCAGAGGTCTTGTAGCCTGTTTTGTTCTTGTTTGAGGTTTACATTTCTATTTTGCAGCTATAGGTAAATTTAATATGGAATTTATTTTACAGCCTAAACAGGCATGTCCTGTTATACTCATGGTCTGGCCTATTATGCTTTGATATGGTTACATTTATGACTTGACATTTACCCATTATAATGGCTTAATTAGCATTTTACGCCTAATGATTGAATCGTTCCACAATAGCAACACTCTTGATTGTCAATAATTCCATACAAGCCAACCTGGATACTACATGGACTGTGTGAGGCTTGACTATTCCGAACAAACACTACAGATTTGTTTAGCTATAACATTTAAATGAAAGAATCGTGAGTCTGAGACTCACTCAATTTACATTTGGTACCTATGCGTTTTCAGCCAGAAGCAGGATTGCACAGGGATTCTGTGCTAATTACATTAGAAAGAATCTTCACTCGTCTTAAACCAGTTGTTTTGTGCCGTTCGTGAAAGCACTTACAACACTTCTATACAAAGAGCTTGTGTTTCTGATAAGGGCTGTTTGTTAAAGATTCTAATAGGTGGGGAAACAGTGAATTTCTACCCTTGGGAACTTGTGTCCTTATGAAATACAATTGCTATGAGACTTTTCTGGTTATTTCATTGGCTTTAGCTTACTATTCTGTTGCCATGGTTGCAAATACACTAAGGAGTCTGAAACTAAGATCATTGCTAACAAAGAATGTATCCTTATACAATGACATCAGATCATGTCAGACAGCATAGCCATAATTAAAAGCACCCTGATGTGGCCAAAAACATGGGATAAAGTATGCAGGTAATGTTTTGACAGGGAGCTGACATAACGAGGCTGGTATTATCATCAGGCACAATGTAAGTAAACACATCACAACATCTAGCAAACTGAAATTAATCAGGATGCTCAAGGGTGTTTTACAGTGCTATGCATCTCTCACATTTCTTTAGGAGAACCTCTGTAACCTTCATTGTTTGTTTTTCTGAGGCATATGATTTGAATTTCCATAAATCACTTATTGGTCCTGGAGGATATCAGGTGCCATAATGTGACAATAATGATGTCCCAGGAGGTGTTAATTGATTTTACACTATTAGTGGGGTAATTTGGCGTCCAAAGAAGCTTTTAGTTTATGGACTACTGATTTTCTGCCGAGGTAGTATTACTGCTAATGAACAGAAAACAAAGTGACCCAACTAAAAGAATAGGGGTGATTACCACATAAAGATTTCACAGAATTGGTGACTACTTATTTTGAAAAGCACAATGGTTTTTCAGTATAAAACACACACCTGTTTCAAAATGAATTCTTTATTCTGAATTGTAAACCCATTCAAACTGCTGAGTGTTAAAATCTTTATACTAAAAGGATCACAAAAAAGGATCACCTTTATTTTACAAGTTTTTTTTCGCTGTGTCTTTGGCAGGACCATCTCTTCCAGTAAGCAATATTGTGAACCAAGTACAGGTATATGATTTCATAGTTAAAAAAATATAAACCTGCCCCTGAAGGATATCGAGGTCCAAAACATGAATCATTTTTAGGTTTGAAAATGAAAGATTAGAAAGTGGAGCTGTGTTGTAAAGAAGACATAACATTTTACACAATATAGTCTGAACTCTATTACAGTGCCTTGCTTGAAATTCATTTTTTAAAGGCACAAACTCAACATCACCCTTTCATATTCAGGCACTGAATCATGTATGCAAAAATATGGCATGAAATGCTAGATCATTGGAAGATAAAAAGCTTTCTGGAAAGGATTTTGTGATATTTTCTTCATAATATTTTCAGTATCCAATGAAAAAAACATTTTGAAATTAATTCATAACAATAGTTATTTTCTCACCAATACTGTTTCCTAATGCCTACCATTAACCAGTTGAGAAGATGGGCAAGCAACCTATCTCCAGGCCTCTGCTGCTCTGTCAAAATGGAAATGTAAAACTTCAACCTTGCTAGAAAACGAATAAAACCAGTTCTAGGAAGTGCACAAAGGAGGCCTAGTGAGTCGCTCCCTCACTTACACTGCTTCCAGTGTCACAGCAGCTTGAGGGGTTGTCCGTGATCACAACCTTGCTGTACATGAAAACGGAATTGCAGGAAGAAAGTTTTTAATAGAAGTAAAGGGTAGAATTACTCTGGCGACTATGTCTAGCAAGATTGTAAATGCACTCTTTTTGAATGTATTTATCGCTACACAACGCGACCAGAGCACTTCTTCCCTCAAAATGTTAAATAACAATTTTTAGAATAAATTCACAGTAGAAAAATTATCGTTGTTTCAAAAATGGCATGAATAATTAAAATTTAAAAAATTCTCTGTATCTCAGAATATAGTCTAAAAGTATACGTTACACTCTTTATATTGATGTATTATTTTACAGCGTAATTTTATTATGTAAATATGACTTGACAATTTTTCTGTGTTTAAACCCATAATTTGCCCTGCCATTACTTTATATGCACATTTTGATCCTTGCTATACAAGATGTCACTCTGGATGTGTCCATTAAGTCAGTGGAAGAAGGTCATTAATAATATCTTCATGTAATTCCTATTAAAGTTATATACACACTGTTAGATCTCCAAAGTAAACCATATTAATGATTTGTTTTACTTGGAATTTAAATAGTATATGGACTTATAATGACCTTTTCATTTTAAAATGATTGCTTCCAAAGGCAAACTTCAAACACTTCAGTACAAAGTACAAAAACTCCACTATAAGGTAATTACACTGTACATTTTGTGTCATTATGAAGTGGTTTTAGTGCCTCATCAGTGCAAAATGAGTAATGTAACTATGTCTGAGCCAGTATTATATCATGTTTTGGCATCCAGAATGAGGCCACTTGGACAAGATAGTCTCACAGCTTCATCTCCTCACCTGTCATAGTGTGCCCATGACCACTGCAAAGCCAAGTTATTAAATCGAACCCAGGTCAGCGGACCCCCTCAGGCTTTTATTGTTAGACGAGAGGCAACAGCAGGTTATCTTTTTCCTGACATTAAAACTTTAATTGAGCAGAAGCATGCCATTTAAGTAGAAATGCTTAGAACTTTGCTTTCTCTGACTATAGAGTGGAACAAGAGAATTAGTACAACTCAGCGTAAAAACCTCCAGTCTGTCAATGGAATAGTTCAAAAAGATTACAAAAATTTTGACTAACTGCCACGATGTTGGATACACAAAGTTTGTTTTATGAGGGTTTTTTTTTAAACAAGAACATGGAGTTCTTAAAATAAACATTGAATTAAATTGAACTCGAGGATCCAGTGTAGATTTCACCATTGTTAAAAATAACATTTCTGGGTGGTTTGCAACATTAGATTTTGGAATGAGTGCAAGATCATTCCTTGCTTTGCTGGGTTCCTAGTTAAAGCCCTCCCAAATTAGGTCCCCAATGAAGGCTGTGGCATCTCCCTGCATCGGGAGGGAAATCGGAGAGAAGAGTCAGGCCAGCTACAGGAGTGCTGGCAGTTGGGAAGCACCATCTCTTTTGATGTACATGTGGCTGGACCAGGAAGACCATGATGAAGAACTAATTACAAATGAAAGAAAACTACAAAGATATGGAAACAAAGATATCCTGATTTCTAATAAAGTATCTGACATTGTCTATACTAATTGAATATCCTGCCGAAGTATAAACTTGTTGCTTGAAGGGCTGGGCTTCAGACAATAGTTGCAGTGTTAAGGAGTGACAAATAGGACTGTTGACAGCAAAGCCATTTTCATCCCTTGTGTGGACAAAACTCATTAACATTGTAGGACATTTTCTCTTTCTACATCAATGATTTCCTGTCTGTTGAATGGTTCTCAGGGTAGGCTGGGCTTGTTACAGAGATTTTATTGTATGATTGATGTTTGTGTAATGATATCTAATGAATTCTGAGAATATAGCACTCACGAGGAGTTTTAAATAGTATGTATTAAACAAATATAAGTCATCCTAGCATCAATACAACTAAATGAAAAGATTACAGCATTTTAAAACATTATAATAGAATTCTTGATTGATCCTGTTGTCCACATACAGTGTTGATGTACCATAGGTACTAGTTTAAGACCAACTGCTAAAAGTGAAGTGGAGCCAGAGATATACTCTGTGTTCTGCAGTGATTCTGGTGTTTGAAAATGGAGTTCTCCACCTCCAGTTAAATTTTAATGTTAACAAATAGCTGACATGACAGTCAGCTCCCTACTAACATTAAAGAGATTAAAGATAAAGGCCCCAAAACTCCTGCGTTGACATTTAGGGCAGGACCAATTTCGGCTGGTTTTCTGACCCTTTTTATTGTTAAATTTTGACAGGAGGGGCTGAACAATTCCTATGCCCACCTCCTTCTATCCTGATGTCATTCAATGAGATGGAACTGGCAATAGAACTAACCTGCCAGAAATCCCACCAGTTCCACCTTTCCTGAGGCCAGGGCGATCGATTGCCATTAGAAAAATGGCAACCAAGAAATTGCAGCAAATTTTTTAAATCCACACTTTGAACGGCTACCTCCCTCCCACCACCCCCCCCCCTCCCCCCCCCCACCCCCACCCCGGAGGGAGCAGCAAGGTGCCAATCCAATTTCCTGGTCCACTCACTGTGGGCGGGACGCCCATAGAGCACCATAAATGACACGGGTGCCTGCGCCTGTTATGTTTTCCGGATTTGGGATGGGGCCAACGCCAGAGCAGAATGGTTGCTGGAATTCCTGTCCAGTGGCACTTTCAGCAGCAGACCAGGACTTGAGGAATTTCAGCACCAGACTGACTGGGATCTTTTAAATTTTGCTTTGCACCAGTTGCAGTTAAAACGTAACTGGTGCAAAGCCAAGGCGGTTTCAGACTACTTTCTGGAGGTGATCCCACACCACTTAGCAAAATTCAATTAGGGACCTTCACAGTTACACTATCCAGTTTGTGTCAATGTGAAGCAGTTTTGGCCTATTACTTAAAAAAAAAAATTAATTTGGTGTAGCAACAAAATATAATGTGAAACAATATTGTGAAGTCAGAATTTTAAAGTGATTTGTTAACAGAAACCGTAATAATTAATTGAGAGATATGCCTACAGAATAAGCATTTAAAATCATATGTATAATTTAAATCATCATTGAAATGTATGTGCAGATGAATGGATAACAAGCGGTATATTAAAAGTATCTATGATTCGGGATAAAAATGATGGTTATTCATGCAAGAGGAATTTTCAAACCAAGAAATGGTCGCATCCAGCTGCATAATCTGTGTATAGTAATTTTCATTTAAAAAAATGCAAACTGCATTTCTATTTAGGAAATCTGATTACTTAACTGAGATACAGGCCCGAATTCTCCTCCCATTGGCGCATTTGCATTGTGGTGGTTCTAACACCCATTAATGTGAAACCGCTGCCTGCTGCATTTTCTTCCCAGAACCCTCATTGGGCTTGCAGGGTGGTTTGGAGGCCATAATTCTGCCATTTGTTGGCTGCCCATGGCTGGGAGGGAGGAAAATACAGTTCCAATTCAGCATTTTAAAGGTAGCAGCCAGTTAAAGGGCAACATCACTTCTCAGCAATATGGCAGAAGGAGCAGTAGATTCAGTGGTCTGAGTAGCTGGAAGGGCCCCCAGATTTTTTGATAAGTCACGAGCAGAAGTGAGGGCCAGGAGGGACTCTCTGATGGACACTTCAAGGCAGGAGGCCCCATAGAAGAGTAGTGCAAGCTGCCTGAAGGAAGGTGGCGATGCTGTCAGCGCAACTTCCCAAGAACCATTACACATGCAGAAAGAGGTTCAATTAACTTACAAGAATGTCTAAGGTAAGTAAAGGTTTTGGTGACAATATATATCCTCAATCACTCACAGCTTCATTCACCTCTTTACCCATGGGCTCACTCTCTCTCAGCACCTGGATATCACAGAAGCTAATTTATAATAAGGGCAACTTCTCCAAATATTAATCACCTGCTTTACTCAAAACGACTTTCTCTACTCACTGTGCCTGCCACAAAAGCTACTGCTAGTCCTCAAGGACACTTCTTTTAAAGGTACAAGGGACCTTCACCTCTCATCATCATGGCATATAAGACCTCATATCGGGAAAGTCTCCATAACACTCACTGGCATGTAACAGTGGCTCGAAATTCCCTGGAAACTTGTGCCGGTAGTAATGGTGCATCAAAAGCTGTAGAAGTTCCACAAAATATTTACACTGCACCATAATTTCCTGGGACCTTTGCCCGGTTCCACCGATATCCTCGCCAAAATCAAGAAAAGTTCATTATCATAGCTCTGCCCACTATGGCAATCCACAGCAGTCGCAAATCTACTGAATTTACGCCCATTTTCTCGCCACAGCCTCTTAAACTGACTAATAATGGCATAGGTGACCTGGTGTTGACGTGATTTATGGCCCTCACATGACTCTCAGCCTGGGAGGACAACAAAGATACCATTAAAGCTGTGGATACTCAGCTGTGAAGTCTCATCCCTGCAAGGCTTGCAATGTCTTATCCACTCGGCATTCCCCTGTTCTTGATTATTATGGATGACCTGGAGGAGGAGCAGAGGGAGCAGATGCCTCTCATGAGGCACCATGGCCGGAGACTGCACCAGTTACTATCCCCCTCAGACTGTACAGGGAGCGAATGCCATCTGAGGTCCTGTTGGAGGAGCTGTGTGTGCACAGACTGCTTCACCAAGGAAGCAACTGGCTATCTCTGCAAAATGCTGCAGGAAGACCTGATGCCATGGACTATCTCCCACAGGGCCTTGTCAGTCGGAATGAAAGTGCCAGTGGCCTTCAATTTCTGTGGTTCTGGTTATTCAGTCAGGCACTGGAGACCTCTGTAACATCAGCCAAGGAGCTGTGAGGGCCTGCATTCAACAGGTGAGAGATGCCCATTGGGCTTGTATTGGACTCATTGAGGAGGGCTCACAGGGCCTTATCCCCAACGTTTGCGGCCCTTCACCTCTTCCTAACTGCAACATATCTGAAAAAAGATGTGTAGACACTGTAAATGACTTTTTACAGTGTTTTGAAACAATTTTTAACTAAAATTAACTTGTTAAAATTGATTGAAGGTGATTTTAGAACAGATAGCTCACTTACCTCCCAATGCCAAGCCTCACTTTAAGTTATCGCATTTTTTTCTCATCTTTTAATAGTGCCATGTGGTTGGTCTGCAGGGTAAGCCATTGGCTGCACTACAAATGAGGTCCCTGATCTGTCATTGAGCTCGTTGCGCCGTAATTAAATCTATTTTCCAGGAAATTTTAGTATAAGTATAGTGCGAGTAGATCGACGAGCGCAACTGCCTGATTTACGGCATACAGTGTATATTGCGACGTTCCAGGAAATTCCCCCTGAAGGGAAAAAAAGGCATAAAGCCATAGAAGGGCACCGGGAAGGAGCACTATCACAGAAAACCCTGGGCCTGCAGGAAAAGGAGGTGTTAGATACTGTAGGCAACTATCTATACTTGGCCCCTCCTCTTCCTCATCTATATGCTGCCCCTTTATATGAAGGAATGGGGTCCAGTTCCACATGTATGCTGGTGACACCCAGCTCCACCTCTCTCGACCTCACCATTGCCTCTGTTATCATACTGCTTGTCTGAAATCCAATCCTGGAAGAGCTACAATTTCCTCCAGTTTCTGATGACATCCCCTTTCCCGGCTACTGTCTCAGGTTGAGCTAGACTGTTCACAACCGTGGTGTCCTATTTGACTCTGAGCTGAGTTTCCAACCCCATATCCTCTCCATCATCGTAACATCGCCCGTTTCCACCCCTGCCTGGGCCCATATGTTGCTGAAACCCTCATCCATGCCTTTGTTACTTCCAAAGTCGACTATTCCAATGCTCCCTTATTCCACTCTCCATAAACTTCAGCTCATCCAAAACTCTGTTGGATGTTGCCAGTATCTTGTACCACACCAGATCCCACTCACCCATCACCCCTGAGCTTACTGACTACATTGGCTCCCGGTCCCCCAATGCCTCAAATTAAAAATTCTCATCCTCGTGTTCAAATCGCTTCTTGGCCTCGTCCCTCCCTATCTCTGTAACTTTCTCCAGTCCTACAACCCTCTGAGAACTCTGCGTTCCTCTAACTCTGGCCTCTTGTTCATCCCGTAACCTCTTTGTCCCACCATTGGTGGTTGTGCCTTCAGCTGTCTAGGCTTAAGCTCTGGAATTCTATCCTTACACCGCTCCACCTTCCTCTCCTCCTTAAAATCCACGTCTTTGACCAAGCCTTTCACCACCCTTCCTGACATTTCCTTATGTGGCTTGCTGTTGATTTTTGTCTGATTACGCTTCTGTGAAGTGCCTTGGGACCTTTTTCTACATTAAAGGTGCTATGTAAACATAAGTTGTTGTTGCATATTGCCTGGCTAGATAGGTCTAAGATTAAGATCTGATGGTCTGGAGAATCCATTTCATAACAACAGATCATTTACTTGAAACAGAAATTTTCTTGTTGGAGGAATGCTGAAGAACAAGATGACAACTTTAATTCAGTCTATAAGACAACCATTTCTGTTTAAAGTGGATATTATAGTGTTAGTTGAATACATTCCTCAAATTTTCAGTAATGTATTTTCAACTTGAAAAATATGTGATTCTCTTCTAGCACTTTACATTAATGATGGAAAAGGATTTTAAAAAACAAACGTCACTTCACATGACTGCTGAATTCCCGTATGAAGAGATTTCAGCGATCCTGCTTCGTTTTAAGTTTGAAACACACCTCTAACCCAGTGACAGTCCTTTGAATAGCAAAAGCTCATATTAAATCAGGTTTTCTGTTCCTCGTAACCATTTCCTATCATTGTATTAAGTTTCACTTTGAGTGCATGCATTTCCTGGGCAGTTCACTTTTGTGTCTGTTTCTTATTTGTTTTACACCCTATATTAATTAATGTTTCTTTTTGCTTTCTGCTAAGCTATTCCTTAAGTTACAACACTTAATCTAACAGCTTTTCTGGGATGAAGGTCAAGAATTTTTCCCTTAATTGAAGAAAAATAAACCAGCATTTTCCTTTCATAAACACTGTTATTAGTGTGCAAGTTAAAACTTCATGATTCATTTAGAAGAGGAAATTCAATAAAGTGAGACAGATGGGGGAAAGGTATAAACAAAGAAAAGGCATGTGCTGGAAAACACTCCTTTTTGACCACATTTTGGAATGTGTGCGCAATAATTTCAAATGGAAATTTTCACCAGCTGAAGTTTACACGTTTTACATTCCTATTTAAGTTTCCTGTCTTAGAGTTTGGTTGATTACAGTTTCTTCTGTGTAAGGCATGATTTACAACATGTCTCTCTTTCTTTTTTAAAAATGCAATACTTTTAAAAAGCTGAACCAGTTTCAACAATTTAATTAGGAAATATGTAAATATGAAATAGTTAAAATAAATATTTTACTTTGATTTAAAAACAAACTTGACAAGAAGTACAATTGATATGAAACAAAATCATTTCAAACCCGAAGTTGAAGCAATTATCTTCTTTTTACAGGACCATGTGATTTCTCTGCAATCAGATGTCACCAGCGTATGAAAGCGTATGTTTTTTTTTATGCCATGGAGAATTTTCTGTTTGTATGTTTTTATTTCTGATGAACTCACTCTGTGTGATATTTGTCTCTGTCCTAATGACCACTAAGTGCCCAATACTTTCCTATGCAGGAAGCTTATGTCAAACTAATTAACTTTTAATGAGAGGAAATCAACTGATTAGAATGTTTTTCTTGGCACTCTTGCCAATTAATTTTGTACACAGTCTCAAATGACTGTGGTTGGTCCTACATACTTACAGTGGTTTAGCCGTACAGCATGCAGTGGGTTGTGCGTGTCTAGGAATGTTTACTTGAGCCAATGCCTTTGCAGACCTATTGTGGTGAGTTTGCTAACACGATTGTAATGGCTAATTTGAGGAAGTTTGACAGAAAACTGCTGACATAAGTATTTCATTGTAATTTTGAGGTTTATTTTTCAGTTGTAATAGTAAATGAAAGAGATTGCTGTAGCCTAATTAAGAATTAACGATTTGCAAAACACATTGTGCATAAATCTGACTTCTGTGTGGTTGGATTTGTGCAGAGGGAAGGTATTCATTTATATTTTGGTTTCAGAAAAATATTGAATGCAGACACTTAATGTTTATTTTGATGTTTTACAGTTAGTCATACTTGAATAACTTATTTCTAAAACAAACAAAACTAAAGGATCTGTATTTCTTATTTTGGCATTGTTGCTGATAGAATTATTTATATTAGGTATTCTGCTATCCAGGATTTGCAAAGTAAAAATATGCATTTTGATCATCCTGCAAACCCATCACAGATGTCTTTTTAAATGTGGGTACGCTGAGAAGGCAGCAGGTGTTCATTCCCTGCAACCAGCCTTAGTTTCCCAGTCATTATGTGGTACTGAATGGATATAATAAGATCACCCACTTTGTCTTCAACCTTTCTTGATTCATGGATGAAAAAGAGGAAGGTGGGACAAACTGTTAGAGCGCATCAATCTCCTGATTCTTCAAGTTCTAGAATAAAAATAACCCGCAGCAGAAATAAAGACACGTGAAAATTCCATTTAAGACAAATAATTCAGTAAGGTGTACAGCTCCATTAAAATATTCCTGTGGAAGATTAACAAGGAAATAACAACTGATCCTAATTGTACCAGATCAATATTTTCCTCCACATCTCTTAATTTACCCATTGACTATTAGCTTATGTCCATTATGTGCTCTGAGCTGTGGACAGCTTAACTGTTGATTGGTTTTAGCTTCAGGTTTTGTAAACATATCAGCACATGAATATTAATAAGGAAAATGTGTGAGATTTTCCAAAATGTTCTTTATTTTATCTTGGTGAATAGTGATTGGGTTTTGTAACACTAATAGGTACTGGTCTCAGATGGGTACCTGATAGAATGGCACAGCAGACCCAAGTTACACTACAGGCTCTTGCATTGATCTCTGTCCAGGGATAGTGGAGCTCTGTATATCCACATTTGCACATATGCGCAAAGCTCTGCTCACCACCTGATTACTAGTAAAATTTCCAGTAGAAAGCTGACAGTTCTGTCAGCCCTTTCTTAACATTGAAAGGACTTGAAAATGAAGTTTAACAAATTCCAAGGCAGTCCATTGAACCATTCCAGTGTCTGCAAAATTGAACCTGTGCGAGACTACTTTCTGGAGGGGGTCTCTGTAACCTCCTCCAGCCCTACAATCCTCCGAGTTATCTGCGCTCCTCCAATTCTGGTCTCTTGAGCATCCCCAATTTTAATCGCTCTGCCATTAGTAGCCATGCCTTCAGCTGCCAAGGCCATAAGCTCTGGAATTCCCTCCCTAAACCTCTCCGCCTCCGCCTCTCTATCTCTCTTTCCTCCTTTAAGACGCTCCTTAAAACCTATCTCTTTGACCAAGCATTTTTTTGTCCTCTGCCCTAATATTCTCTTTGTGGCTCGGTGTCAAATTTTGTTTGATAACGCTCCTGTGAAGCGCCTTGGAACGTCTTACTACATTAAAGGCGCTATATAAACACAAGTTGTTGTTGTTGTTTCACCACTCTTGCCGAAATGTGCTTTAAATGACTTTGTACCTGAAAACACTACACAGTTTGTTTGATGCAGGGCCATAACCACTTCAGATCAGTGCAGGCTGTGTATTATAATTGGCTTATTCGGGTCTGCGTGCAAATTATTCTGGTATTCTTTTTAAAAATTCACCTTCAAGTAGTAGCATATAAAAGTTTCATAATAAATTAGTAATTCATTACATGCCTTTGCTGACTAATTTGTATTTCCATACTATCACAATGGTATACTTACATGTGGAATATGTGCATAAAATATAAAACAATGCCAAACACGATCAAATGCCCATATAAAGTAACTAATGGGTTTTTCTTGCATTTTAATTTTTTCTTGCTTTTCGGGTCTTTCTGTCCATCTTCATTTCCTGGCCAGAAGAACAGACAAATATTCTGAACTCGGGTGTCTGCCCCTTTGAGTCAGCCATGAGAAGGTGCATATGCATAACTGGTCAGAAATTGGGATTACTTCTACCCTTCCTCCTCCATGCTGTTCTTATAGGGTGAATCCTTTTTGGCTCCTCCTGTGAACAATATAGCTATCATCAGCAATTTGATGTGCGGGGAAATCCAAAAGTGGGGACCAGTGTCGCACGACTCTATGTCACAGCTTGTTTGTATATACGCCTGTTCTGCCACTGCGATATACCAAGCTGATTTTAAAAATAGATACACATGAAATACCAAAGCCAACAGGACATTTATAAATATCATACATCAAAAAAGTTGTGCTGAATATTTGGCCATTTCAGTTAGCCTTCCTGTGAACTCCAACCTTTCTTGCCTACACATCTGCTGTGCACTTGTATAAGCTTCAGAAGAAAACACAAAAATGCCCATACAGGCTGAACTTTTTCAGCAAAATAATTGAGCTCCACCAAGGGATGCTGTCTAAACATCCGGGGGTAGACATTCCTGGGGAGGCCTTTTGGCAATGGGTCTGAGACAGGTATTTGAGCTCACTTCATGGATGCGCACGCAACCCTGATGCTGTCCTAAATCTCAGTACTTCAGCAGAGTTTGAGCACGGACCTGCATCTTCTTTGGTGCTACTGGGATGCCCAGCTTAGCAGTGGGGAAGAATATGGCTGAGGTGTCTTGTTGCAGTGTAAGTGGGGCTGCTGTGCTGACCAAAGAGAGTAAAAATGCTTTTTAAAAAAAGCCTCAGATTATAAATTTGCCTCCTTCCTACAGGGAAACCAGCCGTCAGAAAATTTACTGCTTCCACTTCCACCAGGATCGTGTGTACATTGCAGTGGAGTCAAATGAGGCAGCAACAACAGGAATTCTGACAGAACTGGCAGGAATTCTGACAGAACTGGCAGGAATTCTGACAGAACTGGCAGGAATTCTGACAGAACTGGCAGGAATTCTGACAGAACTGGCAGGAATTCTGCCAGTCACGTTTCTTTTAGTAATGTCTGCAAAGAAGAGTGTGGATTCAAGAAGTGACTGGCTCTACTTCTGGCAGAATTTTAAAACCCTTTAAAGAAGGACCAGAGACCCAGTGTAGCCAGGACTCGTTCTCACTTCCTCCCCTGCCCACCCAGATTGCGTGATTTATTTGCCCACAGGACAGAAGGATTTCAAGGCTTTGTTTTGTGGATTCAATGTGGATTGAATTTTGTGGATGCAGCTATATGTGGATGTCACCTATACACATTGTTTATTATGGTAACTAGCAGATCTCCCATGGTATTGCCATGGTAAGTCAGAGGATTGTTAAAGGCGGGGAGGATGCAATATCTTCCATGCACCTTTCCCCCTTCCCTTCTGTTTCTTTGTCAGTGGCAGGGAAGTTATCCCTGGTGTCCTGGCCAATATTTATCCCTCAATCCACATAACAAAAACAGACTATCTGGTTATTATCACATTGCTGTTTGTGGGAGCTTGCTGTGCGCAAATTGGCTGCCGCGTTTCCCACATTACAACAGTGACTACACTTCAAAAGTACTTCATTGGCTGTAAAGTGCTTTGAGACGTCCGGTGGTCATGAAAGACGCTATATAAATGCAAGTCTTTCTTTCTTTCTCACTCCTATTGTCTACATTACCCATTCCCGTTGCCAGCACGTGATCTCCTTTGCAGTACGGCTTACCTTAGAAGAAGGAGCAGGAAAAGGTGTTGAGAGGCAAAAGCTTGGCAGTGAAGACCAAAGGCCTAGGAGTAAAACAGGCAGCAAAAGTTAGCTCAGTAGAAGGAAACATGAATCAAAACAAACACATTAAATTAAAAATAAACCTTAGCTGCATATTAAGGAAAACTGGGTCAAAGAAAGAAAATGGCCAGTGGACCTGGGTGACTCAAGGCACAACAAAATCTAATGTTGGGAGGACTGAAAGATAAGTTTAATGCTAAGTATGAATTAAAAGTAATATAAGCAGGCATTGCAGTGTTACCCATTAAAGTAATAAAAGAATGTGATGGCCCGGATTTTGAGGTGGTTAATGACAGTGAACTGTCAGCGTTCACCATCATTACTCCTCTGAAACTGACGGCAACTTCAGGAATCACCGCACGCGCATCTAAATGCTGAAATCCTGAAGTTGTGGTCAGTCATTCACTGCTCCGACGCAGGCTGCGCTGTGCACACCCGCTTCCCCCACCCCCACCCCCATAGCTGGCAATCAGTGTAATCAGTGAAATCAGTGAAACTGACAACTTGAGCTTTTCCATGCTAATATCGCTATTAAATACCCCATTAAATGTTAAGCCTTGTTGGAATAGGTGTAACTGGGGTTTTAACAGCATATTGATTGCTAAACAATAGTTCTGGCCCTGAAAAACTACTTTTTATATTTGTGGATTGTCAAATTTCTCTATGATAAAAATTACAATTTAAATTTTTTTTTGAAATTTGTCCATGATATTTCAGCTTCTACCTTAACCCCAGTGAATGTCCCAATCTTTATTTCGCTCTTTGTAATATTTTTTAAAAGTGCAGATAATTCAGTGCTTTTCACTTCCTGATTTGCTGTCTTTGAGAATTCTTCAGTGTGATTGGTTGCTTAGACAGCTTGTTGATGTCACTGAAGCTCTTTGCTGGGGATTCCCATTACACAGTGGTACAATCAATTGCACGTCGAGAAAGATAAACTTCTCCCTACAGAGAACACGAGATCTCTGTGCGCAGCTTTCTTCGAGGTCAGCGGCGAGCGCCTTAGCTTCGCCGTTGACCGCAAGTTACGGGCCATTACTTCAGGCTTTACTAAGGGGGTGAATTTCCTCAGGGGTTCTTCTCTTCTGCCATAACTTCAGTGGAAGAACGATGAAAATCCTGGAAAAAACATTTTTCCAGGGTTTGGGTTTCTGTAACTCTTCATTTAAACATTTCCATTAAAATATTTAGTTAGGTTTTTTCAGTCCAGAACAGGTCAGCACCCCTCTTATTCCCAGAGTAATTTTGGGCCTACAAAGGAGTGAGACCCTGGCTGCATGATCTTGTTATTTTATTCTTAGCATCGGCAGCAGTCACAATGCAAGTTATTGGCATGGATGGCAGCATTCTGGGCTGGCTGGCTGGCTGACGGGTAATGGCAAGTGAACTGGTGGAGGGGCAGTGGTGGGAGGACGAATGCTGTCATCCTGAGAGAGGACAGCAGGTTTGTGCTCCATGGAGCTACTGCCACTCCCCCAGGGCGGCGCCTCAGCAATCCTAGTAATCTGTTAGAGGACAGATCGGTGGACTGCTGTGACACCCTGCAAACCCCTTTGAATGCTGTAATCCACAGCCATGATTGCAGCAGTCTGAGCTTGCTTGGCAGCAAGTTGCCCTTGTATGACAGCAGTATGTGCTTCCACTGCAGCACTCAGACATTGGGTGGCTGCTGCTTGCGCTGCAATGGAAGCTGAGACATCGGCCATCAGACGCTGCACCATGCTTGGGTCTACAAGTGTGCTTATGGAGTTGGCCACCACTTCCTTGCTGGAAAGGATGGGCTCCAAGCTCTGCGCAAAGCCCTGTGTCAAGTTGGTGCCAGACTCCTCCAAGACTCCTTGACGTTACACATAGGCTTTCTGGCAGGCTTCCCAATGCATCAAGCATTTCATTGTGCATACCCACCAGCGCTCTTCTATAGCCTGCCCCATCGAATTGCTCATATGAATCCTCTGCAGCAGAACTCATGTGTGACCTCGCCCTGCGGCGAGCCGGTACCTCCTTGCCCCCTGCCCTGGCTTCAGGCCACTCGTGCACGGTGTCTCACTACATGCAGATCCTGCCTCTATGATAGCCTCTAAATTACGCACACTGTTAGTATCTGAGCTGGTGGCTGCAAGTGTGAAATCGAGTGACGGTGTGTCTTCATCACTGTTGTCATCTTGTTCTTCCACCAGTGCCTGGGCAGGTTGTAGTTCTTGGGTATCTGAAAGGAGAAAGGCGCAGGTGTATGGTTGTGGTGAAGGGAGAGGGTGGGGAAAGTATGAGGTGCATGCTTACACCATCTGCAGCTTGTAAATCAGAAGAGATTGTGGGATGAGAGAGAAGTGGAATGTAAGAAGGAGGATTAGGTACGAGGATACTGTCATCGTCGATGGTTTTAACCCCACTGCTGGCCACAGGCCTCAGCAAAGGCCGTTCCAATAATGGCCAGCACCGTCTTCTCCATGGGGGTTAGGACATGCAGGCCTGCCTGTCTCCCACCAGTTAGCTCCTGCTGCTTCTAGTTGTGCGTCAACTTGTGCTGCAAGAGAGAGGGAAGTGCGTCAACTTGTGCTGCAAGAGAGAGGGAAGTGTATCAGTGGGTGTCGTACAATTTGCTTGGGTGATGTGACTGTCATGGTTGAATAGCTGGCAGTGTGTGCAAGCTGTGAGATGTGGGTGTGAGGCTTACAGCAGTGCTAAGTGGGTGAGGATGAGGTGAAGCTATGAATGTTCAGTATTAGTCCTGATTGATAGAGATTGTTGATAGGTGAGTGATGAATTGAGCAGTGGCTGAGGCCAGTGGTGCAGTTGGTAGGATATGGCATTTGAAGGTACATTAACTGACCTTGACCACTCGTGTGAGGCATTGAACTTCTTGCAGCACTACATCCAGGTCCTAGGGGCTTGGATCCTGGCATTGACCTCCATGGCTACCTGCTCCTACTGCCTTTGAACGTGTGTCTGGAGGACCTCCTGGCCCTATGTGGATACAAGACATCTCTCCTCCTTTCCACCTCCTCTACCAAGGCCTCCAGTGCAGCGTCCGAAAACCTTGAAGCCCACTCTCTCCCATGTTGTGGCATTCTTCAATGTTCTCAGGTCAGATTCACTTCCTGCATGACTCCTGACATCTGCTCCAGCGACACTGCACCTCCCCTTTAAGAGGTGCAGGCTAGCTTTAAGCAATGCAGGATAGCCTTAACTGGTGCTCGCAAGTTACAATATTGACCCCTGCTGATGCATCCAGCCAATGAACAGCGCGTTTAGCACTGGCTGGACACTGAAATCATGTTAATGAGCAGGCAGCATGAAGTTGGCGTGCTGCCTGCATTTCAATCAATGGGCGGGGGTTACTTTAGACCCCATTCTGTCACTTGCACTGCAAATGGAAAATGCTGTAAAAATGGCGGTGTAATTGCACTCGTCAACCTGGAGAAGTGTAGCTTATCTGCTTCATTACTCTTCTACCCCAATCCCCATGTCTGTTAATAAAAATGCTGAATTTACATGCATTTTTGTAAATCTAATTTGGTTAAGAAGTGCACACGTAGCAAATATTTGGGGCTGAATTCAACTGAACATTTGTTGACTATTTTAGTTTTTAAAAGGCTTCGAGTCCTCAGTGCTGAACAGTATTACAAATTATTCAATAAATATTGAATAGCAATCCTGTTGCAAGACTTGACAGGATAAATGGCTCCATACACAAGCTTGTTTCTCACCTAATGGTTCACTTACTGTTTTCCAATTGCGAATAACTTCTATTTTGCCAAAATGTATCGTGTGCTGATGAAATGTCTAGGACTGCAGGCAGTGGACTGCTGTATTTGATCAAAGGGTAAGACTCACTGAAGACCAAAGGCATTCTTAACAAACTGAGATTACTCCTGCTATGCTTTAAAAATTTAACTGTAGAATATTTGAAGACTGAGCAAGTCCAGTGGGATCTCTTGGTTAGAACTATAGTCTTTCACCTGGGATTGAATCTAACCTGGATTAATAGCTCAAAGGATTTCGCTATCTGATTACTATAGAGTATTAAGTGAATCGTCCACAGTACAAAACTACCGATAGTTTGGCAATAATGCCTGTTAAACTGGCAATATCACTGAGAAAAGCCATAAGGATGTGTGGTATAGACAACAAAAATGCCACACGACATTGTAAGCTGTTTTGAGGTTGCGTTTAAGGCACATTGTTGAGCACTAATAAGGGAGTTTTGCTTTGCATTGGACCTATGTTGTACCTGGCGTAACAGTGCTTTACAGAAACACAGGGCATCAATTGAACTTGATGAGCCCAAAATCCCTTCCATCCATCCCCTCCAAAAGAGGAACATGCTTAAATTGAAGTCTATTTATATTAATTGTCATAATGCAATAAGGTAATTGGACACAATTCATGCTTTGTATTTCGGTAATTCAACAAAAGTGATTGATGGTCACATGATCCTGTTCCTATGTTGCAATAGGCTTCTGATTACATCACATAGTATAATGGCTATTGGTAGGTACATTAATTGAATCAAACAATTCAAGTTGACCCGAAAGTTGACTAGAAAAAACAATTTTCTAGAATGAGAGAAGTGAATCATGAGCATTTTTAGCAGCTAATTTAAGAACAAATTTCAGAATGATTTTTTCTAGTGAAGGGTCTTTTTGTTAATTGAAGTACTTCTGTTTTAATCTGCTCTCTTTCCTCTATTCTAATCTAAAACATGTATAACATTGATCAGTACCACACTGCACCGTGAGTGATTGGCTTTTGTCAATTGACGGTAATACATGTATATATTATTAAAGTCATCTTTTCATTTAAAACTCCTTCAACAGTTCACATAGAGTTTTCAATGTTAATTGTGTCCACACCTATGCTGTATCTTGTGATTCCTGCCCTGTCATGTTTTTAATAGGATTTTCCCATTAATATGACACCAGAAAACTAAGAACTGTTTTAGGTCTTAATGTATTTGCAGATTCTGACCATGGAAAGAAAGACTTGCATTTATGTAGCACCTTTTCTGACCTCAGGACATCCCAAAGTGCTTTACAGCCAATGAAGTACTTTTGAAGTGCAGTCACTGTTGTAATTTAAGAAATGTGGCAGCCAATTTGCGCAGAGAAAGCTGCCAAAAACAGCAATGAAATAAATGGCCTGATAGTTTGTTTTAGGTGTTGGATGAGGGATAAATGTTGGCCAGGACACCAGGATAACTCTTCTGCTCTTCTTCAAATAGTGCCATGGGATTTTTTACGTCCACCTGAGAAGGTAGATGGGGCCTCGGTTTAATATCTCATCTGAAAGATGGCACCTCCATCAGTGCAACACTCCATCAGTACTGCAGCGAAGTGCCTGCCTATATCGGGTGACACTGCAGCAAGTTTCTGTTCTGTCTCTCCCATCTCCCACGCCATCTTGTTTTTTATTCAAGCTGCGTTTTGTTCTGTGATAAGATCATTTTAAACTTAATGTTGCACCTTTAAATGTTAATTTTTTTCTTTTAATCTTAATTCTTAAAATATTTTTTCTTCCCTCCAGTTTGTGCCCTCCCCCCACCATCTGTTTTATTGGAGTAGCAGGGCTCCTGCTCAGTGCTGCTCTGCCTCTGCCCTGTGCTATTTAAGCTACCTAAACAGGTCTCCCATTCAAGGTGTGGATCATCAGTCCCCTCAGCAGCTTCCTTTTCAAAGGCCAAAACACAGTGGTTTAGCTATGGGTCCGACCCAACTGCCTCTTTGTCCACAGGAAAATTCATTCCATACATCAACTGCCCTCTTTTTCCATGATGCCCTCAGGGAAATCTGAGCTGTGTGGCACTTACTGTTTTCAGTGAACTCTCGTATTGACAAAAGCAAAAGAATAACTGTAGCGAAGGCTCCTCCTGCACAGAACATATTGAGGTAGTTTCCCCCTGCATCATCCCTGTCCCCATTCTCTCTGTCCCTCCCTCTCCCCTCTTTCCCTCCTTTCCCCTCTTCTTCCTTTTTTGTTCCTCCTGCCTTCTTCCTCCTTTCCCTGTTTTTTTAGGAAAAGAGGCCCGATAAGGTAGGTGATAAAATTGTGGGACCAGGAGCAGCAGGAGTGCACCTCCAGGCTTCACAGGAATAATGTGGGTCGCTGCCGCCCCGGGCTCCCCACCTCTGCGTTTGCAACATTCGTTCCCGGAGCTACTCTGTAACTTGGCCTCTGGGCTGCCCAATATTGCGCTGGCCCGGAGCCAGCAGTTGCATCAGGACGTCCATTCAGGGCATGCAGCTCACTTCATGTAAGTTAGTGAGGCTCGGCCCTAGAAATGGACTGGGCCCCCCTCTGGGCGACCTGTGCTCGTCGGCAGCACCATGGAAGAGTGACTAGTTGTAGAACACATGAGTAAAAATGAAAATATGATATAATTCCAATAATTTTCTCCAATTTTCCTTAAATACGCACTACAATTAATTTTATTACTAGGTGATTTCTGGTAACATTACCGTTGGGAAGTCTGAGGATACAATGATTCCGTTATTTATGTACTCTATTTTGAGAGGCGGTGGGTGGGTGGGGGAGGGTTAACAGCAAGTGAATGAGGTCCTTGTGTTTAGGAGCATTTGAGAGAGTTATCCTGAGGTTTGCAATACTAGGTTGGGAGACTTGTGATTTTGTAGAAGTGGTGAAGGAGTCTTGGGGTCTAGAAGAACTAGGAGTGGGGTGTGAGAGAGCTTGAGGAGGGGAAGAAGAATAATGGAGTTGTTTTATGTATGAAAGTATGTGGGGAAGTGTCACGGGGTCTGGAGGAGACTTTTTATATTTTTGGATTTTTATTCTAGATAATTATCTTGGATTTGGCAGCTCAGGTCACTCCTATAGGCCAGCCTTTCCTCCTTAAGGCCTGGAGTAGGTAGTTACTTGCCCAATATTGAAATAATTTGCAGTGAGCTCAGGGATCAAACATAAAACCCTCATTATTGTATTTAGGCTACTGTTTATTTCACACATCCTCATGTGATCTTCGACTTCGGAAGATGGCACAATAAACATTTCACTAGATCGTGGCTAGAATAATAAACTGTCAAACAGAGTTATTAAACAATAAATCAATAAGTGAATAGATGTCATAAAACACTGTTGATTTACAGTAGTTACGGGCCTAACTATCTCCTCTCAGAATATGGATAATAACAGCAGCCGTGTCTGCTACACTAAACTTAAATATGAACTGGACCTGGCTCAAGATCATTGAATATTAACCTTTGCATGGTGCTTTGTTATTGACCATCCACAGAGTCTATGTGGCCTATCTATCTCTTTGTCACAGCTTCACAGAGAATTAGAACAAGACAAGATAGAGAAATATTTACAAAAATTGATTGTAATGAAGAAAATTTAAATATGTACCTCTTAAACTCAAAAAGAGCTGTCAATAAAACATAAGAACAAACAAAACCAACACGATACTTACATTTGAATTGAATGTCTTGGCCCCACAGACACAAGAGGGTGGATTTCCCTCTTTGTTACATTTGGGAAACTCCCATTTCCCAGTCTCGGTGATGAGGAAAAAGGGTGGAGACCTGACATTTCCTGGGGCTTCTCAAAATGATATAACTGGGCGCAACCTTGCAATGCTAATGAGATCGGAGAGGGTGTTCCCAGCCTCCCACCTCACTTTATCATTGGACAACCATTGAAGAAACATGGCACTAGGGCTTGTGCCATAAGCCAAAAATCAGAAGGTCTGGGGGTCCTGCGGCTGCTCAAAGATTAAGCGGGCAAGTGCCATCTGTTTACATTAAACACTCTAGGAAAACCTTTGGGCTTTGAGGCTTTCTGACTACTGCTCCCCAACAGCAGCCAGGAGTCCCCAGGGCCAGCTGCCTGCAGCTGCCTTTCTGATCCCTGATCTGCTTTTTGACACTAGGCCCAGCCAGGGGTGGGTCTGTGCTGGGTGTGTTGTCAGAACATGCAAATAGCTCCGTATAAGGAATTTAAGGCCACCTATGCTCCAACAAGCACAATGTACTTGAAGTATGCTGCCCTGGATGATCTTTGCAGGGCTATACCCAGTGCAACAGATGAGCATTTTAGTCACAGGCAAATGACCCAAGGATTGTGGTCAGAATACACTGTAAATCCAGTCCTGTATAAGTATGAATTTGGTTCTGAAAAAATTAGCAGAACTCAAGGTGGATAAGTCTGCGGGCCCTGATGGCACGCACCTGATGCTGTTGAAAGTAGTCAGTGAGGAACTAGCAAAGGCTCTGGCTACAATTTTCTAATCCTTCTTAAATATGCAAATTGTGCTTTGCGACTGGAGAATGGCCAATGTAAGACCTTTATTCCAGCAAGGAGAAATAGATAAACCGGGTAACTATAGTCCAATTGGTCACATGTCAATTATGGGAAAAATTTTAGAATCCATAATTCACTGTTATCACTAGCGGGGCATAGGTTTTTGGTCAAACAAAAACTCTTCTGGGAACCCAACTCAAGTGAACTTTTCTTATAATGTCTGGCCACAACGTTGGTGTCCATTGGCGTCACAGTTACTGTGTTCAGATACCTGGACCATAACCTACTATGGTTAATATGTACTGTTTGTCCGACTGGTGTGAGGCCAATGATATCTATGTCCACTCTCTTTAAGGGTTCATTAATCATGAGTAGGGGGTTGGAATGGCACTTTTTTGTAATTCCCTGGTTTGCTGGCATTGTCCACACAATTCGTAATGATATCACCTGACTGGTTTAGGTTACAAGGCCTTGATTCACTGAGTGACCTGAGCTTGCATTGCATCTAAAGAAGGGCCACTCTTCTGAGTCTCTGCCAGCTCACCACGGTCCAGACTACAAAATTCAGCTATATCCACAGAGATACTGCACCAATGAAAGTGCTACAACAAACTGTTCTTTGCACATTTTATATCCGATGTTTTTCCAAAGGGATGTCATGGCTACCTTTAGTAAATCTTTCCCTATGCCCGCGCTGCAACTATCTGTTGTAAATCTTCTGGTTCCTATCCCTTGACTGCTTTTGATTTGTGGATCTGAACCCAGGGAATTACAAAAAAGTGCTATTCCAGCCCCTGCTCATTATTAATGAACCCTTGAAGAGAATGGACATAGATAGCATTGGCCCCACAACTGTCTCCCTTTTTATTTCCCTTGGTCCTTTTTCGGCCCTTCTCTCCTGTCTCCTTCCCTTCCTGTCGCCCAGTCATGCCTTTAAATTCTTCTATTTTTGGTGCTTTACTACCGCCCCCCCCCCTCCCCCCCCCCCCCCCCCACCCCCAATTCTTACCCCAACCCATGACTACTCCTCTACCTTCATACTCTCCTTGCATCGTTCCAGGGTTG
The DNA here is from genome assembly GCA_030390025.1 of Squalus acanthias. Classification (NCBI taxonomy): domain Eukaryota; kingdom Metazoa; phylum Chordata; class Chondrichthyes; order Squaliformes; family Squalidae; genus Squalus; species Squalus acanthias. The sequence continues at coordinate 54,906,628 of CM059429.1, forward strand.
AGTCGCCCTTGAATAAGCCCACAGCTACCCTTTCTGGACATTCTCCAAAAAGCCTAACGAGGCACTCGTCGCTTCCTCCTTAGAAGCAACAACCTCAATTGTCCATTCTCCCCTCTCACCAACTTTCCCACCAGCATGCCCACCGGGGGCTAATCTTGTCAATCTCCTTCTCATTCTGCTCACCTCACCCAACACTCAGCCCTTGGACTCTGGCAGTTGCTGTACTTTCTGTATTTGCCTCCAGAATGCCCATTCACTCATAGATGAGGCCGTTGCCATCCACAACCTTATTGTGGATGATTACTTTCACTGAAATTTGCCTCACAGGTGATGACACCTTACCCCTTAGTGAAGCCTCCCTGCCTGGCTGTACTTTACACTATCTGCCCTGCCCAAACTGCCTCAGTGATGGTATGGCCCTTATCACCAAGTCAAACCTTGGTTTCACCCCCTACTCCTCTGGCACCTTCTCCTCCTTTGAGCACCTCATCTTATTCCACCACTCTCAACTCTCCTATAAAATCTGTGTTGTCCACTGCCACCCCTCCCCCATCCCCTTGCTGAATTTCTCACCGCGATATCCTCCTATCTTCCCTCAACCTCTGCATGGCGTGACTCCTCATCCTCAGTAATCTGTGCCTTTGCCTAACTGTCTCAGGCTCTTATTCTCCTGATCATCTGGAACAGTTTCCAGAAATCAATCCCTTTATGTAAATTAATACAAATCCATATAAACTGTTACATTCTCTACAGCTAGCCACAATTCCAAATATCCTTTAGCTCTGTGTTTAACTCTAGGGAAGTGCTGTGGGTTCTGTGAGAGCTGTTAAACCAGAGAATTCCCCTCCTTTGGTCTGATCTACCGACCTGCCCCCCCCCGCCCCGCCACCAGCCACCTCATCCACCCTGACCTCCGAGGTCTCCCTCTGACCTCTGCCATTATCCCAACGTATTGCTTCCCTGATGCCGACTGCCCAACAACTGGGTGGGTAGCTCATAGCGGGGTGCAGGATGTAAGGATAAGGAGAATGGCATGAGAAGGAGCTCAGATAGGGGGTGGAAGCAGGTGGGGAAATAACATGGTGGGGTGGTGGGCAGTGTCCCCTTTAATTTTGCTTGGCCCTGCGCGGCCCCTTTAAGGAGCTGCACGGACCATTCAAAATATTTGTATTGAAAAGCCGGCTGCGCAGGTTACAGGGAACATTGGTGGTGGGGGGAATGGGGAATGTTTATACAGCCAGTTTCCAATATAAATGTGGACAAAGGAATTTACAATGGAAGTATAAAAATAAGCACAAATTATGTGACTTTAAAATGGGAACTGAATTACGCCTGGTCCCATTATCCCCTGCACTCTAACCTATTTCACCAGAAGAAACACCATTTGCAACAACATCAGAGATCGACTAGTGCATATATAGTAAAGAAATCTTGAACCGTTAAAATAAATATAAAGGGCCTGAAATTCCAGTTCAGGCAAATGTGAATCTCTGGATCAGAGACCAGAAAACGGATCAGAGCCTGTTCCTGACAGGATTCTGCTGTGTTTATTCTGTCCTGCCATTTTCCACTTACCCCCCACCGCCTACATCAAAGTGTCATTTCTGAAGGAGTTCTTGGACTACCTCAGAATTCCACCAATACACCGTTACAAGGCCTCAGTGAAACTCTAGCTAGCTGAGAGTTGGCATGAGTCATGTTGAAGCCTTTTGAAAGTTCACGGCCTAGAAATTGGAACCATTAGCGCTGGCTGTTTAGGCCGGTTTTGAAGAAAAAAATGGCGACCACCTGGCTTCCGCCCACTTCCGGCACGGAACGCGGTGGCCACCATATTTGGCAGGTCGGCAGCGCTGCTGTTGCCTGTGCTCGCCTCAAATATTTTAATGATCAAGAGCGTGATGTCAATCGGTGTGCAACGCCGAATTGACGCAAGCTGAGCGATTTTGGACGCACTGCTCCTTTTACCGCCCTCTCCAAAACACGCCCGTGCGTGCAGCCGTTGCCAGCACATAGACCCAGGAGAAAGCGGCGAAGATCTGTAGTCTTCAATAACTATGCAGAGTATGTCCAGTCCAGTGAGATGCCTCATGGTTATTGCTGCAGAAACACATCAGCTGATTGAACGCCTGTTCTATACACGTTACATGTCAGCACTCAACCGGAGCAGGTCAGTGAGTGCTGGCACGTAATGTGTACAGAACAGCATATGGTTACAAATAGTCTGGGGCACTTGTACTGCATCTAAAGGCCGGATCCGTTATTGTTGGTCAGTTGTGTAACGCAAGACGTACACTTGTACACTAGCTTTTCAAATCTTACTAATAAGCACTTGCAGTTGTGTCAGTAAACTGGAAATGAAATGATATTTCGGCTTTGTAAATGTTTACTGTTATTGTTCCAAACGCCCGTATTGAATATGTATCCTGTTCCTCTGAAGTAACAGGTGCGTGCTTATTACATTTTCAATTAAAGGAGACCGAACAACTTTTTCCTGTTTCTGAAGGAATTTGTACATCTGCATTTACTCGCATTAATATTCAGGTGTTCAGAGTATCCTGTAAACTTTTCATATCTCTTGGTGTATTCAGGGAGGAATCATGGGTCACCTATGATGGCTCTGACATCCAGTATTGCAAACAAATCTCCCAATTCCAGTACACCATTGCCCTTTCAAAATGCTTATCTGGGTACTTTCTAGAGAGATATACTCTTAAAAATACTTGCAGTGAAAAACCTCTGTAATAACAAAGCTTATTCACTATGTGTATTAAAAGAATAGGTTGCTTTTATTTGTATTCTAGGGAGTAGATTCGGAAATATTGGTTACATTCTTTAAAATCTGACAGATTAGTGCATTTTTAGGCTTTGATTTATCTTGCATACTCTCTCTGACAACTTACAAAACACGAGAAACATAACCGGAAACATTGCACTTTACTTTAATAAATCGCGATTTCCTGATAACGCCATACAGATAGATTAGACCCGACCTTCGGCTTCCTGCTGATCTCACCATCTGAAAGAGCACGTTGCACGGGAGGTTCTGCGCTGTGCTCATTTAAATCAGTAGGCAGCACCAAAATAACGTTGCTGCCTGTGCTCTTTTTACGGGCGGGAATTAACCTTGGCCCGTGGTGGCGCTACCCATTTTCGGGCTTTATCGAATTTCTAGGCCCACAAACCTTACCTGGAAAGGATTGATTACCTTTCTGAAGAGGCAGAATGGCTCATACCAGGGATGAAGAGTTCTACAGCCATTTTAACATTGGCCTGGAAGAGCCTTGGAACATCCCAGCTGGAGTGGCTATGGGCCACTCTGCCTTACAAGCGTGGATTGGTGTGGGCACCTCTGAAATTGCCTTCAGGCGCTGGTGGCCTTCCTGACCATGCAAATGACCCCGTCACCATGATTGGGGACAGATAGATGTTCCAATTTGCCCCTGCAGAATTTCTGAGCCAAATTGTGTATAGCGCAAATAGCCTTTAAACAATAACTGATTTGCTGTTGATAACATATGGGTCCACTAGGTTTTACTAAGTTAAATCACCAATAGAAATGTATTGGGATTGAGTTAACATTTAATAGAAAAGTTTAGCAATATTACAACCGCTCCTTTTATTGTTGAGACCTCAACTCCTTACATCTATAAAAGTTAAGCAATTTGCAGCAAGAAGTTAGCTGCAGTTTATTATGGTTGCTCATGGATACAATGCAGTTTTCATTTCCAAACTTTAATATTCCATGCTTCAGTAATGTAGTTTAACGTAAAACATGTCTTTATTGCAATGTACAATTCTATTTCAGTTGGAAGCTAACATTGGTTTCATTAGGTACACGTTATACTCGTTCACGATGGTTGATCCCAGAATTCGCTTAATTTATTTTTGATTGATCATCACATTTTCATAATGAGATTGTAGTTGTCATGAAAGTTTGTTTTATTTTCACAATATGGAACAATTTCTGTAGCAGTATTTAAAAACCAAAAAGCATCTGCAGTTGCCAGTGTTTCAAAGAATTCATTCTTTAAAGATGAAATCAATCCAGTTTCAAGTTTATTCCCCTGCTATATGATTAAGGCTCCAGGGGTGTATTTTGCGCAAAAAAAGTCTTTTTGATTTGTCAGAAATTCTTTCGATTAATATGCAGCTGTCATTGCACAAGCAAATCCAGATCTCAACTTCTCCTTTTATCTTTCTCTTTTACCCCAGGCTCCAGCGAGTACCTAAATCTGCTGGAGAGAATGTCCACTCCTTTTTGATCGGTGCTCGATACAACAGGTCAGTGAAGACAGTTTGAAACTTCAAATTCATTTTTTAAACTGTCCAAATGATGATAAGTATTTTCTACCTGTCGTATTGTTCATGCCAGTGGATCTACACTGGCACTGCTCCTAGTAGGTTGGAGGATTTGGCCAGAATATTGCTGTGCGAATAACAATGAGGCTGTCAGCACTCGCCGTATTACAGGGTAAAACTGACAGCAAATTCTGCCATCCGCACGTGCGCAGTTAAACGCGGAAATCCAGAAGTTGCTGTCAGTGATACCCTGCTCCTCCACAGGCATTGCTGTTGCAATCTTCACCGATGGAATCTGCACAGAGATCACGGTAATGGTGTGAACTTAGGCTAATTATCCACTATTCTCGCTCTAAAGACAAATGAAAAATTTAGGCCTTATATAATCAGGAGTATCTGAGTTTTTAACGGCATAGTAAGTGATAGTTACTGCTGAACAACCTCTCTGGTGCTGAAAAATTAATTTTACAAGTATGGAGTCTCATTCCCTCAGTAGAAAATTATTGTTGCAGGTTTAATAGTTTTTTGTTTTTTCTCTTCTATGACTTTCCCTTAATCCCATGTGTATGCCCCAATCTTTATTTTGCTTCCTGTAAAAAATTTTAAATGTAATTTATATTTCCTGTTTTTTACTTCCTGCTTTGCAGTCTGTGTGTCTCAGTAAAGATTCTTCAATCTGGTTGAAGAGCCTCACTGCTGCTTTGCCTTCTCACAGACGCCACAGATCCCCTGTAGCTGGCGCCGAATTCAAACAGACGCCTGATGACTTGGAAGTCTCCGCTGACAAGCCCGCTAAAAATCTGTGGAAACTGAGCATGAGGTGAACGGTGAAAGCCATTCCTTCTCCACTCACAGCAAAATCCGGGCCAATGGCAGAACCATTGTACCTTTTCACATACAGTGTATTGTTCTGCTGCTACAATGCAGCCGTATATAACTTGGTGTATCCCTTTAAGACCACAATGTATAATTACTGCATCTTCCTCAGGTCAGTTAGAGGTTGATTTCACTTAGCAGATCCTCAGATCAATTAGCAGTCAGACTATTTTGCTTTCTTTTACCTATATTTTTGTCAAAGGTGACTCTTGAAGCCAATAAGATTGTATTTTTATGTTTTCCTGAGGTAAGTTAGAGGCTGACTGCACTTAACAGATTATGAGGTCTTCCGTAATCAGACTTTTTTTTAAAAGTGTGATTCCTGAAATAAATTAGAAGCCATTTTCTCATGGTGGAGAAGTTTCTCTGTACATTGCAATTGATTTGCTTTCTTTCTTTTTTTTTACTTTTTTAAGTGTGATGCAGCAACTGCATATATAACAGCTAAAATGTGCCAAAATGTGTCTCCAAACTGTTATATATACTCATAGACCTCTCTTGGTGTTGCTCACAATAAGTTGGGTAATATGGATGGAATACACAATGCATTCTCTTAATTTGGATCTGTATCCTTTCAAGGCCACAAAATTTAGTCATTGTTCCAGTAACACAGATTTTATCAGAGTTTAATTGTTGTTTGGTCAGGGTACTTCGCAGATTGTAACATGGTTGTCAGTTTCAGGCTGCAACTTCGAAGAAACCAGCATTTTAAGAATGATTTGCTTCAATAACAAAATGTGGGTGTGATTTCTGGTGTGTAAAATCTGCATGCCATTTCAATATATTATAGCAGATCTGTGCCATTGCTCATGACAAGTTGGGTGATATGCTGTTTTATAACACGGACACATAATGTATTATTCTTCCGTTAAGATGGCCTGATGTGTCATTTAAAGCCATTGAGGTAGAGTTTCCACTTTGGCCATAATTGGGAAATTGCGCCCAAAATGGGCTTTAAATTGCACTTTAGGGTTAGGTTAGGATTCAAGTTTTCTCTAAAATTAATTTGCATAACCATAAACATAAAATCTTCCATGAACCAGCGCAATCGGGCAGTGTAATAGAATGTAATTGTTTCTTTTTTTTCCATTAAAAAGTATTGCTTGATGTATTTAAGAGTGGTAACCTGGAACAGTTTTATTAACACAGCTGAAAATGGGTTTATCATCAAAAATAAACATTTTTAATAAGGGTGTCCAGCCCTCCGCCTGTGAGTAACCTGATTTAAAATCACTGAAAATTACTTTAAAAAAAGTATACTGAATCATTTAATAGATTCATTGGTGTACACCAGTCAGTTGCTCAGTAAATTAAATATTTTTTGATATGATACTGTTAAGGCTGCCGCGAAACACGAATGGAGGCTGAATCCATGTGTGGAAAACAAGAAAACTTTAATTCACTGCATGGCACACAAAATGGCTGAGAGAGCTCCTCCCAGAATTCTCTGAAAAAACCCCCAGAATTCTCTGGGTAAAACCTGAGGCCCCGCCCCCTTCTGCCTTAAAGGTAAGGTGCCTTAAAGGGGAAGGTGCTGGAAATTTGTCCACAGACGGAAGAGTGGATTATGCCCGTTTTAGGTGGCGATCCGCCACACAGCTCACCCCAGAATCCGCTTAGGAGGTGTGGACGAGACGGTGCGGCAGTCTGATGGGCCGGCCGGAGCGGCTCTTGTAGGATGCCGGTGGACGTGGAACGGCCGGGCGTGGAGCAGCCGGCTGAACCGGCTTGAGGGCAGGTCGGCCGCGTGGAGGTGGACGAGCTACAGGGACCTGCTCCCCGGGCTCCGAGTGTGCTGGCTTGAGTCGGTCCACCGACACTTTTTCTGTCCTGTCGCCCACTTGCAGGGTGAAAAATTTGTCCCCAGCCTGTAGCACCTTGTAGGGCCCGTCGTACGGGGGTTGAAGGGGTCCGCGGTGGGCGTCGTGCCGGTCGAAAACAAACCGTGCCTGGTGCAGGCTTAGTGGGACGTGTGAGGTGGATTCGCCGTGTCGGGCAATGGGCACCAGGGCGAACTGCAGCGCCGGTGAGCGAAGTCGTGGCGTTGCTGGTCGGCTGACCAGGGTGTCGTGGCGGTGGGCAGGAACTCGCCGGGTACGCGCAGCGGCTGACCGTACACGAGCTCTGCTGCCGATGCGTGGAGGTCTTCTTTAACCGCGGTGCGCAGGCCGAGGAGGACCCATGGAAGTCGGTCGGTCCAGGCGCCGTCTTGGAGGCTGGCTCGAAGAGATGCCTTCAAGGATCTGTGGATCCGCTCACACAGTCCATTGGCTTGGAGGTGGTACGCTGTGGTGCGGTGAATGGTCACCCCGAGATTGCGTGCGACGGCGGTCCAGAGTTCAGAGGTAAATTGCGGACCGCTGTCCGACGTCATGTCGGAGGGGACGCCGAACCGTGCGACCCAGGTGCTGACGAAGGCTCTGGCGATGTCGGCGGTGGTGGTAGAGGTCAGTGGAATTGCCTCAGGCCAGCGTGTGGTGCGGTCAACGATGGTCAGCAAGTGCGTGTGGCCTTGCTACGGCGGCAGGGGCCCGACGATGTCCACGTGGATGTGGTCGAATCTCCGCGAGGGGACGGTAAACTCCTCGAGGGGTGCTTTCGTGTGTTGCTGTACCTTGGCCCATTGGCAGGCTAGGCAGGAGTTGGCCCAAGTAGGCACATCCTTGCGAAGGCCGCGCCAGACAAAGCGGTTGGCTACCAATTTGATGGATGCGCGGGTGCCGGGGTGGGAGAGGTTGTGGAGAATGTCGAATACCCGGCGGCGCCAGGACGCTGGGACGACGGGCCGAGGTTGACATAGGGATATGTCGCACTTGACCGTGACTGCGGTCGGGCCACAGGCGACGTCGGCCAGGCGTAGCCCTGGTAGGTTGGTGGGTGCGGAGAGCAGATCAGGGTCGGTGATCTGGTCTGCTGCGAGTTGAGCGTAGTCGACTGCTAGATGTGCGGCGTGGATGGCGGGGCGGGAGAGGCAGTCGGCTACCACATTGTCTCGGCCGGAGACGTGTTGGATGTCCGTGGTGAACTCGGACACTGCCGCGAGCTGGCGCTGCTGCCTGGCGGACCAGGGGTCGGTTGTCTTTGCCATTGCGAATGTCAGGGGCTTGTGGTCGACAAACGCAGTGAAGGGGTGGCCCTCAAGCAAAAACCGGAAATGGCGGACCGCCAGGAACAGCGCGAGGAGTTCGCGGTCGAAGGTGCTGTACTTGACCTCCGGGGGGCGTAGTTGGCGGCTGAAGAAGGCAAGTGGTTGCCAGGCGCCGTCGACCCACTGCTCATACACGGCGCCGACCGCGTGGTCGGAGGCGTCCGTGGTGAGCGCTACCCTGGCATTGGGCTGTGGGTGCGCGAGCAGGGTGGCGTTGGCGAGCGCGGTCTTGGTGGAATCGAAGGCGGCGGACGCGTCTGCCGTCCATTCGACCGCCATCTTGCCGCTCCTGCCCCGGAGGGCTTCATACAGGGGCCTCATGAGGGACGCCGCTTTGGGGATGAAGCGGTTATAGAAATTCACCCTCCCGAGGAACTCCTGGAGGCCTTTGATGGTGGTGGGGCGGGGAAATTGTTGGACGGCCTGCACCTTGGTGGGCAGGGGATTGGCCCCAGCATGGGTGATGTGGTGGCCGAGGAAGTCGATCTTGTCCAGGCCGAACTGGCATTTGGCTGGGCTGAGGATGAGCCCGTGGTCGCTGAGGCGCCCGAACAGGAAGCGAAGGTGTTCGAGGTGTTCCTGCTTGGAGGAACTGGCGACCAGGATGTCGTCCAGGTAGACGAACAGAAACTTCAGGTCCCGAAGGACCGAGTCCATGAGCCGTTGGAATGCCTGGGCCGCATTTTTGAGGCCGAAGGGCATCCGCAGGAACTCGAACAGGCCGCAGGGGGTGATTACGGCCGTCTTGGAGACGTCCGCGGGGTGGACGGGGACTTGGTGGTAGCCGCGCACCAGGTCGACCTTGGAAAAGACTGAACGGCCGGCCAGTCTAGCCGAGAAGTCCTGAATGTGCGGCACGGGGTACCGATCAGGGGTGGTGGCGTCATTGAGGCGGCGGTAATCCCCGCAGCGGCGCCAACCTCCGCCTGGTTTGGGGGCGATGTGGAGTGGGGAGGCCCAGGGACTGTTGGAGCGGCAGATGATGCCGAGCTGTTCCATGGTGGCAAACTCGGTCTGCGCGATCTCCAGTTTGGCCGGGTCCAGCCTGCGGGCGTGGGCGTACACTGGGGGGCCTGTGGTGGGGATGAAGTGTTCCACCCCGTGTTTGGCGGCCTCCGCGGAGAAGGTCGGATTGGTAAGGGCCGGGAATTCGGCCAGGAGTGCCGAGTAGTCATCCGTGGCCCGGGCGTGGCACTGTGACGCCATGTCGGCGGGTTGACGGGGGGCCATGGCGCCCAGGATGGGGGACATGGTGTTCATGTCCACGAGGCGGTGACGAGGGATGTCTACCAGTAAGCCGTGGGCACACAGGAAATCTGCGCCGATGAGGGGGGAGAGCACCTTGGCAGTGATGAACTCCCATCGGTAGCGGTGACCAGCGAGGTCGAGGGTGACTGTCCGGGTGCCATACGTCTGGATTTCCGAGCCGTTAGCAGCAGCCAGCGCCGGTCCTCGTTCGCCCTTTTGGATGTCGAGGGAGGAGGCCGGGATGATGCTGTGCTGAGCCCCAGTGTTGCACAGGAACCGGCTGCCGGTTTTGTCATCCGTGACGAACAGCAGGGAGCCCGCGTGGCCCATGGCCATCGCGGGGGCTGGAACGAGGGCGGACTTGAAAGAGCAGGGAGGTGTGCACCATTGTGCCCTGGCGCCGAACCGTGCGTGGTAGTAACAGTGGCCCGGGTTAGAGGGGCGTGAAGGCCCCGTGGGCCTGGTGACAGGCCCTTGTGGCCGTGTGCTGGATGGTGAGGGGCGCGCCCAGGCATTGGCTGCCAGGTCCGGAGTGACGTCGCAGCTGGAGTGAGCGGACAGCAGCTTGTCGGCCTCATCAGCCAGGGCTTCCAGGTTCGTGAGGCCGGACGCCACGACTGCTGGGCGGATGCTGAGAGGGAGCTGGCGGATGAACAGCGTGCGGAAGAGGGATCCGGGTGGGCTCTCGTCGGTGAGGGAGAGCATGTGGGAGAGGAGGTCTGACGGTGAGGCATCACTGAGGCCTGGAAGGTCGAGGAGGTGGCAGTTTCGCTGATATGCCAAGGCCGTAAATTTTTTAAGGAGCGCTGTTCTGAGATGTGCGTACTTGCCTTCCTCTGGTGGGTTCTGCAGCGTTGTCCAAACCTTGGAAACTGCGGCGCTACTGAGTGATGTGACGAGATAGTCGTACTTCGTCCCATCTGTGGTGATATTCGCAGCCGGAAGCGAGATTCAGCTTGGAGAAACCAGGCTTTGGGCTGGTTTTCCCAAAACTCCGGCAGTTTCACGGAAACTGCGTTCGTGTCCGCCATTGCAGTGCTCGGAATACGTTCTGAGCATCGGGGTCACCAATGTTGAGGCTGCCGCGAAACACGAATGGAAGCTGAATCCATGTGTGGAAAACAAGAAAACTTTAATTCACTGCATGGCACACAAAATGGTTGAGAGAGCTCCTCCCAGAATTCTCTGGAAAAACCCCCAGAATTCTCTGGGTAAAACCTGAGGCCCCGCCCCCTTCTGCCTTAAAGGTAAGGTGCCTTAAAGGGGAAGGTGCTGGAAATTTGTCCACAGACGGAAGAGTGGATTATGCCCGTTTTAGGTGGCGATCCGCCACAATACAATGTTTAAAATGTGCCTACTAGTGCCTGTGCGGCTAAGAAAATGAGCGCAATTTGAAGAACCTTCCCGAACCAGCGCAATCAGTGGAATCTCAGAATGTTGACTTGGGGGCGTGGCCAGTTTTGTGGACGGGGCCTGATTCGGGCGAATTGAATCTTGAACCAGCGTAAAATATCGTGGAAAACACGAGCGTAAGTGGTTTTGGGCATAATTCACTTACGTTTTAAATTCCCTGGTTCCGCACAGTTTATACTGAAATCTGGGCGCAAAACTGTGGAAGCAAACGAAAACTTCCCCACATCAAGTTTAATTTCTGTGAATAAATACATACTGGGGTCAGTCTGAGTTTAATTGCTTTTTGTGAAGGATGCTTGCTGATTGGAATGTGCTTGTTAATTTCTGGCTTCAGGTCAGAAGGAACACAATAAACTAACAGCCTTTCTTTCTCTTTTGTTTATACTGTTGACACTTTAAAGCATGATTTCTGAAGTGTGACATCTGCACATACTGATGTATCATTATTAATATTTTAGTAGTTGATCTCCTGTGTGTTGCTTACAGTGAGTTGGAGGATAATTTTATCCCATGTAATGTACAAAACACTATTATAGCCACTGATTTGCATTGGTTTTATTACACAGTATTATTGTAGTTTCAGCTTGCTGAAATCCATGAAGAATGGAAGCTATGTGCAGGGATGTATGTCATGAGGAGATCACGTAAAGTGGGGCAAGGCCATGGAAGGATTTGAACATGAAGTTAAGGATTGTGTAATCAAATGGATTTCAGTAGGCCAGTGAAGCTTGGCTAGAGTGGGGCTGATGGAAATGCATGAAAGCATGTGAACCATAGTAATCTGAACAAGTTGTAGTTTATAAAAGAAGAAAGGTCAACAAGGAGAGCTTTCAAGAGTGAAACCTTGAGATGCTGAAAACATATACCAGAGTCTAGGTGGGATTGGGGAAAAGGTTGGAGTGGAGGTGGGCAGTATTTTGGAGGTGGAACAAGGAGGTGTTGTTCACTGATTGGATGTGGGGAAGAAAGCTTAACTTGGGGTTAAGCAAAATATTGTGCTTTTGTATCTCTGGGGAAAGGTTGAGGTGAAAGCCACCACAGTGATTCAGAAATGCTGCTAGGAATTAATGCTGGTTTTACCCACATTAAGCTGGAAGAAGTTAGAACACATCAGAGTGTAATGTTGGACTGGCAATTGAAGAGGGTGGCAACAGCAGTTGAAACTTAAGTGGATGAAGAAAGGTAAAGCTGAGGGGCATTGGGTACATGTCGAAGCTGACTATGCTTATAGATGATTTTGCTGAGGGACAGCATGTAAATGATGGACGAGGGGACCAAGGATTGCGCTCTGAAGTACACGGGGGTGGTGGGGGTGGGGAAGGGTGGTGGAGGGAGTGACTGTAAGGGTACAGGAGATGGGAGGAGAAAAGACTGGAGGTGATATAGTGTGACAGGCAGGACTGAAACCTTGAGAGAGCAATGCCATGGAGGTGGACTATGAAAGAGAGGAGTCACACTGTGGGCCCTTGGAGAGAGATTACAAATTAGTAATGAATTTGGGGTAGTTTTATGCTGTAGTTTATGTCCACTAGGAACTTGATTGAGAAGGCCCAAACTAATTTCACGTAGGATCCTTATAGTCTGTAACCAGCGAAGGCTTTCATCACATCAGTCTGAGCTGAATTTGTACTAAAGTACCAGAGTTGAATTCGAATGCACTGCAGCTCAGAGTGGTATTTATTATGTTTTGCTAAATGTGTATATATAACACATATAAATCTCCGAACATATAACATTGTGATAAAATGAAAATAATTTATTCAAAAGCATCAAATTACCTTTGCTCATTTAAAAAGTGGTTGTTATTTCACTTCTGGGTGAAAACACATTAAATGTCCTCTATTATATTTATTCAGTGGTGCAAACTGGCACTTTCCATTTATAAATAGGTATATTAGTGTTTCAGTGCCAACCTGCTCAATGTCTTGTATATTATGAAGATGTGGGGGCAGAATTTGCGGTCAGTAATGACGGTGTACTCTCAAAGTACGCCGTCATACCGCTTTTGAAATTGACCGCAAATTTGGGGTTGCATGCGCTAAATCCCGAACTTGCGATCTGTCAAGTTCCAACTAGACAGATCATTCGCTGCGATTGTCAAATCCTCATTGCTGGCGCAGAGTTGAGCTAATTGCCCACCAACTGCGCATCAATTGTGTAGGAAAATTTTACGGCTGGTGCAAATAGGTGCAGGAGCCTGTTTGCACAGCGTAAGGGGAGGGGGTTATGCAATATTAGGTGAAGCTTCAATACAGCAGCTTGAAATATGGTTTTCAGTGTGCAATAAATGGCTTTAAAACTTATCAAACTTAAAAGCAGTTAAGCTAAAGTAGGATTAAATATAAATAACCATGCTTCCGGAAACAGCAAGTGCTAATTGCACTGTTTCAAAAGACAGGTTCTCATAAATCTTCAGGTTAATGAACTTGGGATATTTGGAATGTTTTAGCGATTTAGGGCACTTTCATTTTTTGTGCATTAAAAATCATGTCTGCAATAAGTTCACGGCTAAATGCAACACTGCTTAAACGGAATGACGGGTTCCAAAGCTCTAAGTGCATGTCGCCATCTAGAGATTAATTTTTTTCTTGCATGGCCTAAATATTGGAAGTCGACCCACACGTCCACATGAAATTCTGCATCGACTGCCTAACATGCCAGGGTGCACCAGAAACAGGAGGACGGTAGAAAAGTCTTCTCAAATCCATGCCCCACAAATGAATGGGCATCGGACATTTCTGTTTTCTGATTGGCGCACCGTCCCACGTAATCCTAGGTACGCTTATGCACACGGTGCGCCTCAGGATCCGTGGGCCACTACGCTTCGCACAACTCCGCAGCGAAACAATGCAAGTTTTCGAAGGGGGCCTCGCACCAGGTAAGTGCGGATTTCTTTCGGAGGTCGGCAGCGTACTCCTTAGCTATGCCTCCAACCGCAATTTTAGGGCCAACAGCTATCAGGCAGTGACTTTAAGGCACTAACTCAATATGGGGATTCTGCTTGTAGATTAAAATGTTATCAGAATCACTCAATTGAATTATTACCTGGTAAGTCACTACCAGACATCTATTATCTTATCTCTAACATGAAGTTGTTGTTATCTCATCATAAGTATCCCTCTGATACCATGGAGTGCTATTCTATTGTCATGGAAGTGTAATAGATGCATAAATTTATAGCAATATCTTTCTGAGCACTGACTGGAATCTACCAAGAGTGCCACCTTTGAATGTTGCCACCTGTTGAAACAGCAGAATTGTGGAATGGTGGTGAAATTTGAAGGGAACCATAAGACCCAGGAAAATCTGTAATGGGTAGTAGATATTGAGATAGAAATTGCTGTCATCAATATTATCAGGCAAACTCCTTATGTGCTTGTAACAAGTTCCTTCTATAAGGTATTTTAATGGAAGCATTAACTTGTTGATATATTACCATTAAAATGACAGAGAGAGGAATCTGTTACCAATGGCCTGGCCAATCTGAAGTATTGGCTCCTATTAAAGTCAAGAGAGCTGCTCTGGGACACATATGGGACTTCTCCCTGTAACCTGCATTGACATAGTAGTTGAGAAGGGAAGTGTAGATGTGTCACGTCCATGAGGCTCAAAATGATATCTGCTCATGGGTACTGTCCATCTTTATATCTAAATTGTATTAGAGACAGAGATTGAGGGAAGTACTTTGAACAACACATGCTCCCCAGAATTTCCTTCTCCTTTTAATAAAAGCCATCCTTACTGAGCTCATCCAGTGCCAAGCTATTATAACAATTGTAGTATTCACAGAATGTCATCAAATGAACCATTGATTTGGTAGATAAATATGGGTATTGACCTATCCTCGGAGCACACAGTGCCTATTAAAGGCATATACTGAGGATTGATGAGAGCAATCTTTTAAAGTGAACAATTACTTAAGCTCAAACTCTCCGTTCTCACACATCTCATAGTATTCAACTAATAAGAGCAATAGAAAAAAAACAATTTTGTGTTCTTATTTCAAGGCATCTTCTGTAGCACCACATCTCTGGTATGAGCATAAGTTGTTGCACCGGTGGTGGTGTATTTTAATTATCAAAGAGAAAGATGAAAATATGGAAACCGTTGGGAGCTGCTGTCACTAGGTTTTTTTTTTAAAGTGCTCAAAAATCTGGCATGATTCTGTTCTGGGTTATTTTCAAATAGAAAATACAGGTCCCTGATGGAAGTCCAACACTTCAGCATTGTAAGTAATGGGGTGTATGTTTATTCAGCAAAGTAAGAGTTAATATGGGCATTTAAAAATCCTTTTACTAAATAATCTTTTAGATTAGTAGCTTTTTGGTGATGGTTCATATTTTTCAACGCTATCTTATACAATGTATGTTTGTCCAATCCTTCTTATAGTGAAAGTGATATTTCACATTGATTTACAGTCGTGAAGTGTTTTACTGACCTTTGCTAATTTAGTAGTCTAGATACTCTGTCATTCAATACGCATTATCTGTTTACATCTGCAGTCTGCGAGATCTATACTGTGGTGAGTCTGTGTATCTGTAATACTCAGAGCTGTTGCAGGATGAAGATTTTAAAACTGGTTTATCGCTACTGGGCAGTGCAGCTGAGGATATTTATAGCCTAAAAACATTCCAACATTTGGAAAAAGAATGTCAATTTTATCATATGCATATATTTTACAGACAGATTGTGGTTCCAAAAACTGAAAATGATGCCTCTTTTTTTTAAATGAGAGATGAACCTAAGGGGAATATATGCCTGAGTTCAAGTTAAAAATAGGTACTGAAAAAGACAGCTAATACGCATGGAACTATTTAACAAATGATTCAAGATTTTTAAAGATTTTTTTCTATTTAGCAATGTTAATATTTTAAATATCAAAAGGCAGTAGCCTGCAGTAAAAGTACTGCAATTTAGTACTTTTGTCTCTGTAGATTTTTTCTGTGATGTAGAAATTTTTGCAGACCTTAGATCATGGATATTGAACAAAGTTCACCCTTGTATTTCTTTACAACAACCAATAGGAAAATACAGCTTTTAACACACGAAAGGAAAGGATGAGCAATTGATTCAGTTTAAAATAATCTTCTTAACGGCTTAATGATGAACATTGTTTTTTAAAGAATCATTTGCTTGATAAATACCACAAATTCAGACTTCAGGATGTTTTCTTACCTAGAATTTTACAGGAAATGTTAACTCCATCTCCACTGTTGACTCATTTCTGAGCACTGTCCTCAATAATATCATTTACTGATATTTTACTGTGTAAAAAAAAAAATTAGGTCATGTAACTAAATATTTCTGTTCTGTTTTCGTGAGGCATAAAGGGATTGACAACAAAGCTTTTTTCATCCAGTGTTCTATCACTGCCATAGTAATCGAAAGCAGCCAAATTACTGCGCAGAATTAAATTAAAACCTACTGTGGGGTAGAGTTTCCACTTTGGGTGCAATCGACGATCCGGGCGCAAATTGCGCAAATCTTGAGAAGTCTTTCTTTCCTCGAGTTTCCGCTCAAACTCATTTGCATATTGTCGAATGTAAAATCCGCCAGGAAACAGCGCAATCAGGCAGCGTTTTAAAAGATAATATGATTTTTTTTTAATTTGCTTTAAAAATATTCTTTGATATGTTTAAGAGTGGTAACTTGTTGCAGTTTGATTAATACAGCTGAAAATGGGTTTTTCACAAAAAATAAGCATTTTAATCAGTGTCTAGTCCACCATCTGTGAGTAACCAAATTTTAAATAATTGAAAACGAATTAAAAAATTAGACAGAACCATTTGCTGTTTATATTGGTCTATAAAGTTCCTTCGTAAATTAAAAGAAGTTACATTCAAAAGCTTTTAAAATGTGCCTATTAGTGTCTTTGCACCTAAAAAAAAAAGCTTTAATTTTAAGAGCTTCCTCGAAGGTATGCAAATGAGCGCAATTCGCGGAAACTTGTAATGGCGATTAATTCGACCTGAGGGTGTGGCCAGTTTTGTGGGCAGGGCCAGCTTCTAACACAATTGTTTTTAAACTAGTGGAAAGGATCGCAGAAACTGGAATTGTACTGAACGTAATTTGCGCTTAACATTCCTCGATCTTTTGCGTGGTTTCAACGATTTCAGGCGAATTGTGCCAAAAAAAACTAACACAATCAAGCAGAAACTCCAGGTTATGTGTTAGTTATGTCTCGTATTGATAAGGTGATACTGCTGACAGTAAAGTTGTGAAAGTTTGAGTATGTCAGTGAATGGAAGGGATGAATGCAAGTAGTTGTGTGAGAGAAAAAATAGGAGAAAATATGAGGTGGAGGGGAGAAACTGTGTGAATAGATGTGCAGGGGAGAGAGCGAGGACAGGCAGAAAATGTATGTTGCAAGGGAGTGGGAGAATGTGAGCTCCTGAATTGCTCAGGAGAGCCGTTGAAACCTATGGAAGTGAATACTGCATGAAGTGATGCTAAGAACATAAGAAATAGGAGCAGGAGTAGGCCATTTGGCCCTTTGTGCCTGCTCCGCCATTCAATAAGACCATGGCTGATCTTCTACCTCATCTCCACTTTCCTGCACTATCCCCATATCCCTTGATTCCCTTAATATTCAAAAATCTATCGATCTCTGTCTTGAATATACTCAATGACTGAGCTTCCACAGCCCTCTGGGATAGAGAATTCTCCTCATCTCAGTCCTAAATGGCCGACACTTTATTCTGAGATTGTGACTCCTGGTTCTAGACTCCCTAGCCAGGGGAAACATCCTCCCTCCATCTACCCTGTCAAGCCCTGTAAGAATTTTGTATGTTTCAATGAAATCACCTCTCATTGTTCTAAACTCCAGAGAATATAGGCCTAGTCTACTCAGTCTCTCCTCATAGGACAATTCCCCCATCCCAGGAATCAGGCTGGTGAACCTTCGTTGCACTCCCTCTATGGCAAGTATATCCTTCCTTTGGTAAGGAGACCAAAACTGTACACAATACTCCAGGTGTGGTCTCACCAGGGCTCTATATAATTGCCGTAAGATGACTTTACTCTTGTACTCAAATCCTCTTGTAATAAAGGCCAACATACCATTTGCTTTCCTAATTGCTTGCTGTAACTGCATGTTAACTTTCAGTGATTTGTGTACAAGGACACCCAGGTTCCTCTGAACACCAACATTTCCCAATCTCTCACCATTTAAAAAATACTCTGCTTTTCTATTTTTCCTACCGAAGTGGATAACTTCACATTTCTCCACATTATATTCCATTTGCCCACTCACTTAGCCTATCTATATCCCCTTGAAGCCTCCTTGCATCCTCCTCACAACTTACATTCCCACCCAGCTTTGTATCATCAGCAAACTTAGATATATTGGCCCAGAAATTCCGATCGCAGGCCTCCCACGGGCGGAGGGCTGCGATCTGGAAAAATCTGCGCCTAGACCGGAGGGCTCCCGGGAGGCACAGAGTTCCTTTGCTGGGCCTCTCCAAACTGCCGGTGCGCAGGGCCCACGTATCCCAGAGGCGCAGGCGGTTCGCAGCGTCCCTGGGATCACGTGGGCCATGGGGAGCCAATCAGAGAAGGGAATCTCCCTTCATACATTTGACAGGAAGACCTGTCAAATATATGAATAGAGATCAATGACAAAACATAGTAAAACTTTAAATAAATTTTTTTTTTAAATCACATTTTTAAAATGACTTTAAATTACAATAAATTTTATTTTTTGAAAAAAATAATTAAAGTTTTTAACGGGGCTAAAAATAAACTTACCTTTCTTTAAAGTATTTTCACATGATAAATCAGTGGAAATTTTTAAAAAACATTTTTCAACTCTTATTCTGGTAAAAACAGGCCTTACGCTGGGTCTCCAAAAAACGGAACTCTCCACCCGCAGAGGCCCTTCTCCCGGGCAGGCGGAGGATCTGTCAAGAGCTTTCTTGACAGATTGGAAATGCAGGTTTCCAGCGCATGCGCAGTGCATGCCTGAAACCGGCATTTCCGATGTCCCTACGGGTGAGTACACAGCGCATACGCACCCGTAGGGATCGGAATTTCTGCACCAATATTACATTTGGTCCCCTCATCCAAATCATTGATGTAGATTGTGAACAGCTGGGGCCCAAGCACTGATCCTTGTGGTACCCCACTAGTTACAGCCTGCCAACCCGAAAATGACTGTTTATTCCGACTCTCTGTTTTCTGTCCGTTAACCAATCCTCAATCCATGCTAGTATATTACCCCCCAATCCCATGAGCCCTAATTTTGTTTAATAACCTCTTGTGTGGTACCTTATCGAATGCCTTCTGAAAATCCAAATACACCACATCCACTGGTTCCCCCTTATCTATTCTGCTAGTTACAACCTCAAAAAACTCCAACAGATTCGTCAAACAGAATTTCCCTTTCATAAATCCGTGTTGACTCTGCCCAATCCTATTATTTTCTAAGTGCCCTGTTACCTCGTTCTTAATAATTGATTCCAGCATTTTCCTGACTACTGATGTCAGACTAACTTGTCTGTAGTTCCCCGTTTTCTCTCTCCCTCCTTTCTTAAATAGTGGGATTACATTTGCTACCTGCCAATCCACGGGACCCATTCCAGAATCTAAGGAATTTTGGAAAATGACAACCAATGCATCCACTATCTCTATAGCCATCTCTTTCAAAACTCTAGGATGTAGGCCATCAAGTCCAGGGATTTATCAGCTTTCAGTTCCATTAATTTCCCCAGTACTATTTTTTTACTAATATTAATTTTTTTCAGTTCCTCATTCTCAATAGAGCCTTGGTTTTCCACTATTTCCGGAAAGTTTTTTGTGTCTTCTTCCGTGAAGACAGACACAATGGCTGCGATTTTATCGATCGATGCGTCTTGGGAGCGGGTCAGCTGGTTTCTGGGTTCCTGCGGGCTTGTTGGCCAATTAAGAAGAAGCCGGTCAGATGACGTCATTTGATGATGCGTCATCTGCCGGTTTTCTTAAAGGGACCATGCACAATTTTTCTTTGACAGCTCATTTCTCAGTGTTTGACAGCATTGAGGTGCTGCAAACACTGACAATGACTGTTCACGGGTGAGTTCTTTCACCCAGGCCCTCCAGTGCCTCCCTCCTTAGGCTAGAACAGATGGCAGCTGCAGGTGAGATTACAGAAGCGATCTCTCACTGGTTAGAAAGGTTCTCCCAATGAGGTAGGAATAGACAGCCAATTCAAAACCTGTTACCTACAGAAAAGTCTAAATGCATTAAAAATGAATTTCCCAACATTTTCTTACCTCTGAAACTCACCAGTGCACCATTGGATCCTTCACACCACTTCTGCAGCTGTCATCAATGCAGAAACATTACAGCAGACTCACAACACGCCACACTTACCTGGCGTGGTGTCCGGACGTCGGGGAACCCAAAGTAGAAGTGTCAAAATTGCAAAAGAGCCTGTTAACTGCCTATTAACAACCTTTAACAGGCAGTTAAGTGGCTATAATCCTCTTCCCACCACTAGGTATCGGGTCCATGCGCAAATCGGGGACCCAACACTTGGGAAGATTGCCCGCTGTCAATCTTTGTGATTTTGCCAGATGTCCTGCCTCCAAACCCACCCCCTGAGCGCTGGCAAAATTCCGGCCAATGTATTTGTTTAATTTCACCGCCATTTCCTTATTCCCCATTCTAATTTCTCCTGTCTCAGCCTGTAAGGGACCCATGTTTACTTTCACTAATCTTTTCCTTTTGGCATACCTATAGAAGCTTTTACAGTCTGTTTTATGTCTCTCGCTAGTTTACTCTCATATTCTATTTTCCCTTTCTTTATCAATGTCTTGGTCCTCCTTTGCTGAATTTGAAAATCCTCCCAATCCTCAGGCTTACTACTCTTTTTGGCAACATTATGAGCCTCTTCCTTTGATCTAATACTATCTTTAACTTCTCTTGTTAGCCACAGTTGGACCACTTTTCCTGTGGGGTTTTTGTGCCTTAAAGGGGTGTATATTTGTTGTAAATTATGTATTCATTCTTTAAATGCTAGCCATTACTTGTCTACCATCATACCTTTTAATGTAGTTTCCCAATCTACCGTAGCCAACTCACCCCTCATATCTACGTAGTTTGCTTTATTTAGATTTAAGACCCTAGTTTCGGATTTAACTAAATCACTTTCAAACTCAATATAAAATTCTATCATATTATAGTCACTCTTCCCTAAAGGCCCCTTTACTACAAGGTTATTAATTAACCCTTTCTCATTGCACAATACTAGATCTAAAATAGCCTGTTCCCTAGTTGGTTCCTCAACATACTGATCTCGAAAGCTATCTTGCATACATTCCATGAATTCGTCCTCCACACTATTACTGCAAATTTGGTTTGCCCAGTCTATATGTAGATTAAAGTCCTCATGATTACCATATTACCCTTGTTGCATGCACCTCTAATTTCCTGATTTATACTATGCCCTACATTACAACTACTATTTGGGGGCCTATAAACAACTCCCACCAATATTTTCTGCCCCTTGCTGTTTCTTAGCTCCACCCAAACTGATTCTACTTCTTGATTTTCGGAGCTAAGATCCTTTCTCTCTGCTATCTTAATCCCAGCCTTTATTATCAGGGCTACCCCTCCTCCTTTTCCATTTTGCCTATATCTTCTAAAAGTTAAGTATCCTAGAATATTTAGTTCCCAACCTTGGCCACTTTGCAACCATGTCTCCGTTATGGCTATTAGATCAAACCTGTCTGCGCTATTAATTCATCAATTTTGTTGTGAATGTTTCGTGCATTCAGGTATCGTGCCTTTAGCTTTGACTTATTTCTCTTTTTCCCTGATGTCACCTTAGTCACTGATGCACTATTACCTTTGTTACTCTCTCTGTCCCTTCCTGACCCACTCTGCTTATTTTTACCGAAAACTCTACTCTGCTCGAGAGCCTTGAAATTTCTCTCGCTGCCTTTAAATTTACTCTTTCTTGAATCCTCCCACCCCCCACCCCCCCCCTTTCATTAGTTTAAAGCCCTGTCTACTGCTGTAGTTATTCAGTTCGCCAAGACACTGGTCCCAGCCCAGTTTAAGTGGAGCCCGTCCCAACGGAACAGCTCCCTCTTTCCCCAGTACTGGTGCCAGTGCCCCATGAACTGAAACCCCTTACTCCCACAGCACTCTTTGAGCCACGCATTTAAACCTCTAATCTGTTTGTCCCTACGTCAGTTTGCACGTGGCTCAGGTAACAATCCAGAAATTTTTACCTCATTCCTAGTTCTACCTATGTTGTTGGTTCCTACGTGGACCACGACAACTGGATCCTCTCCCTCCCACTCCAAGTTCTTCTCCAGCCGCGAGGAGATGTCTTTAACTCTGGCACTGGGCAGGCAACACCACCTTCGGAACCCTCGATTGCGGCTGCAGAGAACAGTATCTATCCCCCTGACTATACTGTCCTCTATCACAACTGCATTCCCTTTCACTCCCCCACTTGAATGGTCTCCTGCACCATGATGCCATGGTCAGGCTGCTCATCCATCCTGCAGGCTTTTCCCTCATCCATACAGGCAGCAAGAACCTCATACTTGTTGGACAAGGGCAAAGGCCGAGGCTCCTCCAGCACTGCACCTGGGGTCCCCTTACCTGCCTGAGTTGCAGTCACACCCTTCTGTCACTGACCACTAACCAGACCTGTACCACTACCTAACGTAAGGTGTGTGACTGCCTCTTGGATCAAAGTGTCCAGGTAACTCTCCCCATCCCTGATGCTCCGCAATGTCTGCATCTCAGACTCCAGCTCAAAAACTCTGAGCTGAAGTTCCTCAAGATGCAGGCAGTTACTGCTAATGTGGTTGTTTGGGATCACAATGCTCTCCACAAACTCCCACATGCTGCAGTTGCGGCACACCAACTGCACTGTTGCTGCCATTGGGGGAAAAAAGGGGGAGAGAGGGAGAGAGTTCTACCCTCCAGCTTCATTGTACAGCCCAGTGTGATTAATATATTTCCATTCAGTCATTTACCTTCCTCACGTGGGTTCCAATCACCGTCTTGGCCTGGATTTTTTTTTCCACAGGCTAGTTTTTAACTATTTGCAGGCTTTGGGTCAGAAATGTACTTTTGTTTGTCTCTTGCCAAGGATGTCGATCGTACAAGTGCAGAAAATATTTATGACTCTACAACTGTATTCTTGCAACATTTTTCTCACAGTAGCTTGTTGTTATTGTATTAACTGTTAAGGGATTTTTCTCCATAAATTAAAATAAATGGTCTCCCAGTTCCCCAGTATTCTGTGTTATATAAATTTTAAATTATTTCATGCTAAGCTTCTCCAATTTTCTGGCTAGCCATTTCACCTTCTCTTGACAGTATTGAACAATACTAGTATACTATTACCAGTGTGGCATTTATAGCATGAGGTTTGAGAATAAATAAAAGTTTGAAATCAGCATGAAAACATTGCAAATACCCACTAAAATATGCAGCACAAAAATTTGAGTTGATTTTGTGCTATAACTTTTTTTTTTAAATCATTATTTGTGCCACACTGACCAGCTCTGCATACAGAATTGACCAGAAAAAGTGCTTATGTTCTGTGCATTTTACATCGTCAGTCCACTGTTAATAAAAACTCTTTAAAGCATATTTAGGGTCCAATTTCATCTTCCCCATGAAATGTTGCTAATCTGGGCATGGAGCTGTGCACATTCTGCACATGTGAAGAGGCCTTGGGGTGTTAGACTCAGCACTTAAATGTTAAGACACTATGGATCAACAATCAACAAAGCTAATAGAATGCGGAACTATTTTATTAAATCACTGGATTTTAAGTGCGAGGATATCATACTGAAAATGTACAATGCTCTGATCAGACTGATCTTGAGTACTGTGTCCAGTATTGATCACTGTTGTGGGATTTCTCTCTGCCCCAAAGCAGACGGAGATGAGCGTGTACTGGTTCCAAACAATCTTTATTCAAGCACGTGCAGGGAGAGGTCTTCTCAGTCTGAGCTGAGACGGGAGTCTAATTTTTACATTCGAGCAGTTGGCTTATATACAATCTTACATCTTGGCCCAGAAATTTGACTCGGAGGCTTGCCGCGGGGGTAAGGATCGCGCGCGATATCACCTACCGCGTCTGCCGTCCTTGTTTGCCCCCGCAGGAACTTCGGGTCCTGGGCCTCTCCCTAGTGCCGGCGCGCAGTGTGTGCGTGTTCCAGGGCGCAGTTAGTGCGATGCGACCTCTGGGATCACGTGGGCCATGGAGAGCCAATGGCAGCAGACCATCTTTCATTCATAGATTTGACAGGAGACCTCAAATAAAAATTTTTTAAAAACCATCACATTAATAAAATAACTATAGTTAAATAAATTAACCACTTTAAACAAAAATTTAAATTTTTGAAAAAATTAAAAAAATGTTTAAAAGTTATAAAAATAAACTTACCTTTCTTTAAAGTCTCTAAAAAAGATAAACCTGTTGAAAAAAATTTAAAATTATACTTAATTAACTACTTACCTTGTTCAAAAGGGGTCTTACGCCTCCTTTTTACTTGTGTAGAATCTTCCATACTTACCCTCGCGTTGAAACCTGAAAAAAAACCTAAGTGTGCTGCATGCGCGCAGCCTCTAGTGCGCACGCGGTTCACCTAGGAACCGCCCCCTTCGCCATACCGGAAGTGCCGGTTTCCCACGCATGCGCAGTGCATGCAGGAAACCGGCACTTCGGGAACGAATACGGGTGAGTACGCACTGAGTACTCACCCGAGAACGGCCGAATTTTTGGGCCCTTGTTTCCTTCACATCTTTGGAACTTAGCCAATTAATTGTCCAAGTCACGTACACTTACTCACATCTCCACAAAACACATCTTGTTTATCTCATTTGCCCTGTTTCCACATCTGCCATTGTTCTATCCAATTTACGTACGCTTAACCACATCTTCGCAAATCACATCTTGGCGGCCTATTGTTCAATGTATGGCCTACTTGCCTTCTTTTACTCCCCCAATCATCGTGTAATATGCTTTTTCCAACTGTCTTTGTTCTGCCAGACTTCTCCTTTATTACATCAGCCAGCTAGTTAGTAAAGCCGCTAATCTAACTTTTAACCTCTTCAATCACCAAAGTATAAAGGAAACAGTGAAGCCTTGGAAGATGGTGGAGGGGTACAGTAGTGTAGTGGTTATGTTACTAGACTACTAATCCAGAGGCCTGTAATAATAATCTAGAGAATGCGAGTTAAAATCCCAACATGGCAGTTTGAGAATTTGAATTTTGTTTAAACAAATCTGGGAAATTAAAAAACGGGCATCTGTAAAAGTAACCATGAAGCTTTCGGATTATCATAAAAATAAATCAGGTTCACTAATGTCCTTTGGGAAAGGAAACCTGCCCTCCTTACACCGCCTGGACAATGCATGACTCCAGTCCCACACTAATGTGGTTGACTCAACTGCTCTCTCAGGTGGCCTAGCAAGCCACTCAGTTCAGTACAACTGGGGATGGGGAATAAATGTAGGCCTAGCCAGTGATGCCCACATCCCAATAATGAATTTTAAAAAACCTGGTTGAGAGAAAAACCACAAGGCTGATCCCCAGCAATAGATGATTGAGCTAAGAGGGAAGACCGGAGAAACTATTGCTGTTTAGCGTTCAAAAAAGTTCACTGAGCAGGGGACCGTAAGATATTAAATGGTATAAAAAAATTAAATTCAAAGCACTGTTTTAAGGTAAACCATGATGATAGGAAAAGGGACACAGGTTCAAACTGATGAAAGGTGAATTTAGAACTGATGTCAGAAAGAATTTCTTTCTTTCTTTCTTTTGATGATGAGTCTACTCTACATTCATCAATTCTCTTTAGATTGTTTGCCCCTCAGTACACATAACCTTCGGTCCTCTCACAGTGTAAAGGCTGAATCATTAGATCTTGTCCTTTGGGGGTAATAAAAGAAAATTTTCTTTTGAAAAGAAGAAAAAAAGAACTTGCATTTATATAGCGCCTTTCATGACCTTTACAGCCAATGAAGTACTTTTAAAGTGTAATGTAGAAAATGTGGCAGCCAATTTATACACAAGGTCCCACAGACAGCAATGAGATAATGATTAGATAATCTGTTTTTTAGTGGTGTTGATTAATATTGACCAGGACACTGGTGAGAACACTCCTGCTCTTCTTTGAAATGGTGTCATGGGATCTTTTACGTGCACCTGAGAAGGCAGATGGGGCATCGGTATAATGTCTCATTTAAAAAACAGCAATTCCGACAGTCCTACACTCCCTCAGTACTCAAGAGTCAGCGTTTGTTATATGCTCAAATCTCTAGAGTGGGATTTGAACCCACAACTTTCTGACTCCGAGGCAAGAGTTCTACCAACTGAGCCATGCCTGACACCTTCTGTTCTTCCAAGCCAACTTCTGTTGTAAATCTAAGCAACAGTTACAACCTCATAAGTTTCATGGCTTTCATAGCCTTTCTTAATCAATCAACAGTCATGGCCTCACTATTCCTCTGACCTCAAATTGAACTCTCTCATCTCCATGGCTGAAGCTACCTCCAAGAAGTTTGTTTCCTCATTCATGCCAAATTGTTTTTGCTCAACAACTCCTGGAACTACTTATAAACCCCAAGTCTGTACAAGATTAGAATATTGCTCCAATATCTGGGAGGCTCTTTTAACAGCTTGCGCACAGTCCTGGGCTAGAAAAAAATTGGCATCTGATAGGCGAAGGCTCTTTCATCTCTTGTCCTCAACCTTTGTCATAGGGCTAGAAAAAAATTGGCATCTGATAGGTGAAGGCTCTTTCACCTCTTGCCCTCAACCTTTGTCATAATCTTTCTTCTCTCTTTTTTATGTAATTACTATTAGGGTCAGTTCCCCTCTGATATTTACTCTTGTTCCTTCTAAGTTCCAAATATATATCCTGTACGCTGTTCCTTCTAACATCGCCACTGTGTCGAAATGAAGATTCACTTTTGTTTAGTACTCTAACTCATTCCTTTTCAGAACCTCACAACTGTGAAACCCGTTAGCTCGCTCACTCTCTCCTTTCAACTACAAGTTTCAGGATTTCAAAACCAAAGCTTGGCATCAACAAATTACTACTTCTTGATTAAACTATTTTTTTCAGCCTTGATAGTGTCCCTTCACCTTAGCTTTTCAATGAAATTGATGAGGTTGCGACAATGTAGAAAGGTAAGCGGTTTGACTACACTCAGACAGATAAAATGAAACAAAGCTATATATCAACTAGCCAGTGCTCCAAGCTGTTGTTTATCATGAATTCCCTGAAGATGGATAATTAGCCAGAATAAAAGCATCCTGGTAGGCTCCTGGGAAGTGATATTGGCATCACAGACTTATCTGCATGTTCACAAAATAATAGTTTTTCAATTACAGAATTGGATTTCAGCAGTGCTTGTAGTTTGACATATATGCAATCATTAGTTCCCAGAGCCATGAGAATGCTAAATACTCATTGGCAATTTCTTTGAGTGAGAGATGAGGCCCTTTCTTGGTAGGATGGAGGGTGGGTTAGTCATTCAGACCCACTTTTCCATGCCCCTGAGAGTTGTTACAGAGCAACATTAGCAGTGGACTGGAAACTTACTCATCCTCTCAGTCACAGATGTATTTGATTTTGAACAGAGGAAAATCCAAAAAAAAGGGAGGAAAGTACTTTGAAAAAATTGTAATTTTAACTGTGATAATAGGAAAAAAACGCTCTAAGTTCTTGTTGCTCACAGTTACATATAAAACAGCTTTTACAATCTGCCATCAAGGGCAACACAAGTATAACCTATTTATACTGTCTGTCAAAATGAACTCAATAATCCATGGATTTGAAAAGTATTAATAAGCATAGTAGGTATTGGTAACTTAAATGTTATTGGCAAGACTGTTCTCACTGAAGAATCCGGTCTAAATTATCGCCTAACTGTTGGCAGAGATTGCTTAATATACTAGTATCTCTATTGATATTGACTATTTATTGGACCTAGAAAATGGAATCAGGCCTGATAAATTCACACAGTAGCTCATTTTGCTTGCCTTCTTTTGCTTGTCTTCTTTTGCCTTTTCCCAAATCTTTTGCCTTTTCCCAAATCTTTTAAGGTAAGTAACCTTCAACCATTTTGCTGCATTTTGGCTCTTTAAATAACACGTAAAACCTGCATATTATAATTGGCATAAGTCAGGAGTGTGATGGAATGCTCTCCACTTGCCTGGATGCGTGCTATGACACTCAAGAAGCTCGACACCATCCAGGACAAAACAGTCTATTTGATCGGCATCCTATCCACCACCTTAAACATCCACTCTCTTCACCATTGATATACCGTGGCTGCACTGTGCAACATCTACACGATGCACTGCAGCAAGTGGCCAAGGCTTCTTTGGCAGCACCTCCCAAACCCGTGACCTCCACCACCTAGAAGGGCAGCAATTGCAAGGGAACACCATCATCTCCAAGTTCCCCTCCAAGTCACACATCATCCTGACTTGGAAATAAATTGCCTTTCCTTCATCGTCACTGGGTCAAAATTCTGGAACTCCCTACCTAACATTGTTGTGGGAGTATCTTCACTACATGGACTGAAGTGGTTCAAGAAGGCGGCCCACCACCACCTTCTCGAGACTACGGATGGGCAATATATACTTCTTTGCCAGTGATGCCCATATTCTGAGAATGAATTTAAAAAAACATGCACAACTGGCTTGGGACATTCTTTATACTCGGCAAATTGCCTGGCTATGCTCCTTAATTAATTGTATGAGGGAAAATTATCTGGGTAGAAATACTTTGCATCAGGATATATAGCGATCACAATTGGGTACAGTATAAGTGCAAACAGAAACTCTACATGCAGAAACAGTACTTGCTCACAAAAAATAGATGGTGGTGTGGGTGTTGAAATTATTGATTTGGCAGTATATCACAAGAATTTTAAACTACAATAAAAAAAAATTAAAAATAACACAGCACTAATTTTAACAATCTTTAAAGCAAATGTTTATCTCACAGATTTAAAAAATATACGCAATAATATGTTGGAATTAACTGCTGTGAATCAACAAAGGTTTGGTTGAGCTAACGAGTTCTTTGTTCAGTTTCAAGCCTTTATCTGTGTACTAATGGTTGTGCTATTGTTACTATCTATACCAAAAATCTATAATGAAATGATATATTTTATGTAAGGTTCCTGAATGACCATCTTTTATTGAAATTCCTTGTTTTTGGCCTGCATTCAGAACAAATTACCTTGATTCTAAAGCTGTGGAAAGACATGGTCTATTCATCTGTCGTAACAAACCACACATTCACTTTATGGCTGATCACGGAAGAGAACTAAGTAAAAGGATCCATACAGAAGAAGGTAATAGAGATATGTCGTGCCTGCTTTGCAGGTGGTTGATTTATGAATAGTTTTTATGAGTAGGAAAAGCTCATTAGTCCCAAACAAGCCTGTCTGCTTTTCAAAGAACCACATCAACCTGTCTTCTCATTACATCCCTCATTCTCTCCAGAAATTCATCCAATTGTTACTTGAACCCATACTGTCTGCTTCAATTGCTTACCATAGTATCTTACTACACAACTCTATTGTGCTTGGGTGAAAAAGTTCCACCTGACTTCCATTCTCAATCCTAATTTCTAACTTCTGCCCTTGATATTTGAATTGTTCGCCAGTGTTAAAAATGTGGCTGAACTAGTTTTGATAATCAGATTTTTAATCTTTAAAACTTTGATTAGATGACATTAAACATTTTAAAAGAAAACTTCCTTCATAATTTAAATTCCTGGGGGAAAAAATTCAGTTGGTTGCGCCTCCTGTTAGTGCCTTAAGAGGGCGCTAATGGGGCGCAAAGCAACTAGCGCCCGGGCGCGGTGATGTTTGTGCCGCTCATGAAATTAACTAGACATTTTGCGGTGGTGCTAAACACTACCGCCACGATCTCCTGCGCCCGAAGATCGTGACGTCAGTCGAGCATGCAACACCCCGGTAGCGCCCCTGACCGGATATTGAGTGGCGCCCCGTGTCTTACCGCCTGCCGCTAGCAATGACAGGTTGAGGGGAGCGTTTTGCAGTCGGGAAGGGACTGGGGAAGCGCTATTTAAAGGCGACCGCTTCCTGCCTTTTTTTGTCGGCGAAATTTTTGCACCACACATTCTGAGTGAGAGAGAGAGACTGCAGGAGATATTCAAAGCTTTGTTGAGGAGTTTTGTGTACTGAGCAGCACTTTGCAGGTTCTTTTTGATTTGATCTACCTTGCATCGATTTAGAAGAGACTTTGGGGACTGCACTCTGAGCTTTTTCCCTGGGCCTCCATTGTTCTTTCCAACAGATTTGATGTATAGGTCTCTCCAGGCCAAGATTCAAGGCTGCAATGAGCAGGGTGTGGATGGAGAACAAGATCGACCCTCCCCTTTAAGAATTGGCCGGCGCCAGTGTGTCTGTGTTCCATTGCTGACTGACATCACATGAGCTTCGCCAGCGCTCTGAGGTAGCGCCTCGCTCCTCGGCATTAGCGCCTTACATAAGAACATAAGAACATAAGAAATAGGAGCAGGAGTAGACCAATCGGCCCCTCGAGCCTGCTCCGCCATTCAATGAGATCATGGCTGATCTGATCCAACCTCAACTCTAAAGAACACAAGTAGGAGCAGGACCAGGCCACTCGGCCCCTGGGCCCGCTCCGCCACCCACAGGGCCTTGACCGATCCGAACTCAAACTCATGTCCAATTTCCAGCCCGCTCCCCGTAACCCCTGATTCCCTTAAGAGAGGTGTGTAGCGCCTGATTTAGCGCTCCAATCACCTCCAGGGGCGATAGAAGCCAAGTTTGCAGTTGGAGGCGATAATTAGCGCCAGGCGCTATACTTTGCGCCCGGCCGATAATTGCGCCCCAAACGGGGTGATACCGAATTTCTCCCCCGTAGTTTCTTCAGTAGCATGAACATAACCTTGACAGCTAACACTCTGCTTTTAAATAGAGTTTTCAAGGCAAACTATTCTTCGTGGTTTTGGGGATGTAAGTTGCATGACAACTTAAATATGGTAACAACACTGCATCATCATTCATCATACTCTAGGTTGGAAAAAGAAGACAATTAATGATATCACATTCTGAATCAGATCACAGATTTCTTCTGAGCTGAAACACTAGGAATTGCCTAAATGTTTATTATGTGATTGAATCAGTCCAAGTAACACTTGGTTAAATTAAATAAATTGCACTTTGAATTTCTGTATTGTAGTGTTTCACCTTGATGTTTTTGTTTATCTATCAAATTGTTAACAGTCGCATTTTAATATTTGTAAGATGCGTAGATAATTTCATGTTGTTTACAGTGTGATAATTCCCACAGTGTCTACATTGTTGGAAGAACCTATTGTGTGTTTTAATCAAACCACTTCAACAAACTATGTAAGCGAAAGCGACATCCCTCCTGCTCCTGAGACTGACCGATTAAATAACAAAGTCGTGGTACCTTGGGGAATTTCAACCAAAAAAGGAAATGATGAAATCCATATGTCAAATGAGGTACTGATGTTAAAATTAGAATGTTAGGTCACGGTTTTGAATTATCTGCTATTCTTTAAATATTCGATCCAGATATCTGCTTTTAAATTAGTGTACTGAGTCGGCCAAATGGCATGCTTGTGCTCTTTACTTTCTTATATTTTTCTCTTTTAAACCTAAAGATGTTTTAGCAAAGTTAATTATTACTTTTTACAGTATTGAATTTCAGATCATGCCTTAAATTTTGTTTGTTACTAAAATATTAACATCTTGAAGAAACTTTTTAATAACGTCACAATATTATAATTTATTGTGCCCTTAAACTGAAACACAACAGGATTTTTTTGTTGTTTTCTACTTTATCTTTTGCACAAATTACATTTCTGTCATGGCTTAGCTTATGTCAAATTTCCCACCTTTGCTCTGTGGTTGGACAGATCCAACATTGCTAAAGCTGAACAGCTCATTAATCGGGAGATGTGTTGTTAATAGCACTGCACAGGTATTTTCTCCCTCAATTTCTCAATGCGAATCTCCACGACATATGAACCTAAATTTCACCGAGTCTTATTACTGCTAAGTTGCCTGAAAGCAGGTAACTAACTCAACATTCATTACTGAGAATGGTTGCATCATTCTCAACTAAAGATGGAAAACATGCCTTCATATGCTGATACCATTTTCAATGAATAATCTCAAATTGGATTTTTAAAAATGATTCCTATGCTGATTTCCTTGTTGGTTTATTTACAAATTAGATTAGCATTTGTATTTGCTGTTCTGATTAGTGAACATTTGTGTGTTTTCCCTCCGATAATAAATGTGCATTTCAAAACGTACTCACTCACACAGGACACAGATATGCAAGCAGAACAATGGACTTTTTTGCCCACAGTAATAGAAGCATCACATATTTGTAAGACTGCTTGCTTTGTTGTTTTTGTGGCTGGCTGTCATTTCTGTAGCTGGAACACCGCAGCTAGCTATATCCGGTCACAGAGTTCAGCATTGATCCTATGGATTGATTTGCAGACTGTTATCTGACAGTAGTCTGACAACTTGACATGGCAAGTAACTGTGGCAAGCTGGGACAGGGGGTTGGAGGGTGGAATAATGTCAGTATTCTGTCATGAAAAAAAATTCCACCAATGCCACAAAGCTGGGGCCAACAATTCGACCAGCACCAGGAAATGGCAACATTAAGCCCACAGTGGAACACCTCAGATATCTGATAGACTTCAAGATGTACATAATGAATTTCATGTCGGTTATTATGCAATGTGAGATTCTCATATCACTTGTTCACATCACAAAGTACTGCCAAAGGCTGCTACTAGTGGTTGCCCAGGGTTGTCATATTCCAATATAAAAACTGGCATCAAACACATGAATCCTGTGGGAAATTTTTGTGGAGTTTCATATTGGAATAGTTGTCTTACTGTTGGTTTTCATGACCTAAAAATTAATGGATAATCTCTATTATGAATGACTGCAAGATAATCAAAGCAAATTTTAATAGATTTTTGTTCGGCAAGAGTATTAAGGGTTATGGAACCAAGGCAGATAGACGGAGTTAAGGTACAGATCAGCCATGATCTAATTGAATGGCAAAAGAGGCTCGAGGGGCTGAATGAACTACTCCTGTTCTTATGTTCCGAAATCAAGGGGTTCAGATGATGCCATAACCTACCAGGGTGAAGTTGGACTGGTTTAGCCTTGTCAGCCTTGGCTCAGTGGTAGCACTCTCACCTCTAGTCAGAAGGTTGTGGGTTCAATTCCCACTCCAAAGACTTGAGCACATAGTCTACCCAGACACTGCAGTGTAGTATCGAGGGAGTGCTGCACTGTTGAGGTGCCGTTGTCGGATGAGACGTTAAATCGAGGCCTGTCTGCCCTCTCAGGTGGAGGTAAAAGATCCCATGGCACTATTAGAAGAAGAGCAGTGGAGTTCTCCCCTGTGTCCTGAGCAATATTTATCCCTCAAGCAACATCACTAAACAGATGATCTAATCATTATCTCATTGCTGTTTGTGTGATTTTGCTGTGTGCAAATTGGTTGCCACATTTCCTACATTATAACGGTGAATTAGCTTCAAAAGAAATTAATTGGTTGTAAAGCACTTTGGAACCTCCTGAGAATGTAAAAGGCGCTATATAAATGCCAGTTCTTTCTTTTTCACCATCGTCTGAGCCTATAGGGCATATTAATTGTGAAAGTTGACATAGGTACACTGGGGTGATTTTGTTCCCCTCCTGATCTGTTGTGCACATTATTGTGTGAGGGTCTTTAATGTTATGTGAATGGCTTTGTGACATCCCTTTTATTTGCTAACGGACAATATTTTGTCTTTTGATAGTGGACAAACTCTGGTTGAAAATTTTTGCCCAGAAATGTATATAAATCTGTCTACCGACTATGGTCTAAGGCTTTATTTTACAAAACGTGAGGCTTCTGTGCACGTCTTCCTCCCGTTTACAATACTGACCCTGGAATCTGTGCACACTCCAATGGGCATGCGTTTTACTTTTACAGCCATTTATTATGTATTTGATGGTCCCCAGAGATTGACATGAAAATACATATTCTGTGCAGTTATTATTTTGTCTGATTGTGTACCTAAACAGAGAATAAAATTCAGACCATGTCTTTTGTGCAATCAGTGCTAGTGATAAAAGCTTGGGTGAAGGAAATGCAGTTAGTATTTATTGTTGCGTTAATATCATAAAAAGGAAAAATACTTTGCACAAAAGTGTAATCTTTGATGTTTCCAACATGGTTTACGCTAGTTTTCCCTACATATTTTTATCACTTGATTTTGTAAATTATTTTTCTGCCTGTTCTTTTTTTGTTTCACTCCTACTGTTGTCCAACCAAGAGGAGAGGAAATGATCTGCTCCCATGGCAGGCTGACTTACACTTTGATTTTCCCCTCATTGCTTGTTTCCTTAACTGAGATCAAAAACTCGACATATGGGAATTGTGAGGGTGAACCCTTGTGTATGACACCGCACCTGGTACTCCAATGCACCACATCACCAGACTGTCCATGAGTTTGATTGCATAATTCCATTCAGTTTATTTTTTTAAATTCGTTCCTGGGATGTGGGCGTCACTGGCAAGGCCGGCATTTATTGCCCATCCCTAAATGTCCTTGAGAAGGTGGTGGTGAGCTGCCTTCTTGAACCACGGCAGTCCTTGTGGTGAAGGTACTCCCACAGTGCTGTCAGGGAGGGAGTTCCAGGATTTTGACCCAGCGACGATGAAGGAACGACAATATATTTCCAAGTCAGGCTGGTGTGTGACTTGAAGGGGAACTTGCAGGTGATGGTGTTCCCAGGCGCCAATGCCCTTGTCCCTCTAGGTGGTAGAGGTCACGGGATTGGGAGTTGCTGTCGAAGAAGCCTTGGCGAGTTATGATTTTTCATGGTATATCAGAAATATGATTTCAATTTTAATGTCACTCAGAATTTTTCTTGTTCCTTTCTGTTTTTATACAGACAATTAAAAGAAATAAACAACGGATAGCAGGACATGACAAGAACCCTGCAGAGATGCTTGTCACAAAACTTTGCATAAGCTCCCAAACATCAGCTGCATGCTCTAGCCAGGCATATAGAAAGATTTCAGTCATGCACATGCTTCCAAAAAAAATACAGCAGAGAAGAACTGTCTGTGCTGCCACAGTAACATCTGCAATGCAAGATCCGAATAGCACTCCCAGCTTGTTGGTAAACGCTATGAACCCTTTAGTCACCTGCCTAGTACCTGCTGCATCTCCTCCTTCAAGAGGAAGTCCACAACGCTGTTCAATTACTAATGGAATATGTAAAGAAGTTAGAACGGGTGGCCTGTTGTGTGCTGAGAAAAATCCTATTAATCTATCAGCGAATGATGATGGCAGTACAGAAGAAAAGGATACTGTTGCTGATAGCCAATCAAAAGAGTCTTTGGAAAGGTTTTAAATTAAGTTAAGATGTATGTATTAGAAAGCAATCATCTTCATTTTCCACAAGAATATTTTGTGTTATTAACCCAGAGATTATATAAACATTTGTCCTTTTGAACAAGTAGATCCAGGACGTGGTTAGCTCAATGAATGCTATTAATGGTGATTCCAGGGATAATTAAATAGTAGCATTTGAAAATTTGCTTAAATCTTTTATTGCGCAGTGATCACATAATAACTCTCGCATATTTTGTTTAACATGAAGGAATCCAAACTCAAGTTTTTGTTTGTTTGATTTTGGGGTGGTTTGATGTTAATTAACCCATCATATTATCCACTTTTATAAAGATATAAATGACTGTTATTGTAAATGAAGTGCTTTCACTTACCCATATAAATCAAAACACTGTATAAAAACCTTGCACAATTCAGGAAAAAAAATGAATTGTGTTAAGTGACTTGAATGTATTTTACAGAACTTTGGAGTGATTTTAACTAATTTCTCTTATTATGAACTCAGGTTTAAGTTATTTAAAAAATATTATGAACTCTGTTTATTACCGTTTAACAGCATTTTTGTTTTGCTCTGTTGTGCTAAAATATTTCACTTTGTAATCTTTCAAATGACTTGGGGTAGATTTTAACTTTTGGCCGGCTGACCAGGGAGCCTCATTTGAATCCGACCGGTGAGCTGCGGGTGAAAAATGGGCATTCCCAGGCACCTTGCTGGCTTTGGCCCACAGGAATGACGGCCAGCAGCAGCTGCAGGTAGGTACTGGGAGAGGGGGGCAAAGGCGTGGCCAAGGAAGGATGGCAGCAGCCTGCAGTATTTATGGGGGTTCCAGAAGAGCTCTCCTGTTCCTTCTGGCTCCATAAAAATAATTGAAAACTTATTTTTCCGCGGCCTCTTCAGTTCTATTGCCAGTGAAACTAGCCGGAGCGTTTACAGCTCGGGCTTTGACCAGTTCTACCCTACAATGGCAATCAGAGGGCCCTATGTACGTCATAGGGCCCCAATTTTGGATATTAAACGGGGCCTGAAATAGGCCAACCAGCGGTAGGCCCCTGTGAGATGTTCAGCTGGCTTGTCGTCAGGATTAACAGGGCATTAAGGCTACTGGCCCCATTTTGAGGCTTTTACCGTCCCATTAATGACGAAATCAACCCTCTTATATGCAAAACTGATAATGATGAATTGTTGTACTTTGCTGTGTATAAATTTAACTTTCTTAAAACATACATCTATTATGGTCTTTAAAAACATATTTAATTGATATTTATTTGTCACTGTTTCTGGTGTCGATTGTTTTTTTTCCCATTCTGCTGAAACACAGTTAAAATGAAGTAGTGCTGCAAGCCATTACTTTTAAAATCACACAAACTAAACCATCACTTATTTTTACAACCTACTGGGGCAAAAGCCAGTTTGTGATTCATGCTTTTGTAAGCTGCATTTAGAATACATTTCAAAAATAAGATTTGAACTACAGATCCTTAGTGCAGTGCTGTGTCTCCACCTGCTGGGACCAAGGGGTAAGAATTCTGTCACTAAAAATGTCAGGAAGGCAGATTGCATCTGGTGATTGATATTTACAGTGCCATTTATAGCAGAAGCACATTATCTGAAATATCAAACTCCTCAAAATGATATTTTCTTATTGTAATTGTAATTGTGTGTATGTTTGGATATTGGTCTTGACTATTATTTTCTGAAGTTGTCATCTTCCACGATGGTATCAACTTCATGAGAAAAGCATGAAATGCACCAAAGCCTGAAAAGCCATTGTGGTGCCATTATTTGCAGATATTGCACAGGATATATACTGAGATATATGTAAGCTATTTTGTGATGCACAATATTTTTTTCAGAAAATTGTATATTCAATACACCTGAAGTACAATTTAAGGAAGGTTAACAATTTTGAGTATGGTATTTATATTGACTGAATACTTGTGGTAAACAGCATCGAAGAACTGAGTTATGTGGAAGACTGGACAAACTTGGGCTCTTCAGCCATTAAAGGATGAAATTAAAAAGACTTCATCGAGGTATGTAAAATAATAAATAGTATAGAAAGGATAAATCTTCAGCACTTCTTCAAGTTCAATAGGATATGGAGAACTGGTGAAAGATAAATTTCAAACTTCTTGTAAGGAAATTCTTCATCACATAAAGAGTGATAAATACATGCAGTGGACTACCAGACCGGATAGTGGAGTTAAAACATTGCAACTGTTGGATGCTGTGATGGTGGACTACAGGGGCTAGAAATTTGGTGCCATAGTGCCTCCCGTTAGCTCCTCCGGGGGGGCGATAATAGGGTGCTAATGACTTACCGCTCATTTCCGCTCCCTGCAGCATCGCCGGGTGATGACACCGACAGCTGCACGAGGTGTTGATCGGGAGGCTGGGCGCTTCGGGGACGATACTTAATGGCGAGGTGGCTGAGGTAGGTAAAAAAAAAATCTGAAATGCTCTTTGCATTTTTTGTTGTTTCGTCGCCAGCCATCGATCAGCCCGGCACTCTGCTGCAGTGCATCGGGCTGATCGGGCCGCATTGCGGCTGCCTTCGGGGACCAGGTAAGTTTTTTCGTTGCAGAGCCTGCAGCGATGGCCCTTCCCTTTAAGGGAGGGAAGGAGCCTTCCAACACGGCAGCGCTGCACGGTCCAACCGACCGCCCCGCCTGCTGCCTGTTACGCTCCAGGAAGGAAGTGGTGTGCTTGATTTAGTGCTCCACCTTCTTCCTGGAGCACAAAACTGAATTACTTTTAAGTTGAGAAACAGTAGCGCCTGGCGCTAATTTTCTCAACTTTTAAAAGTTAGCGCCCCAAACGGAGCTATAATGAATTTCTCCCCCCCAAGTTTTTTAATGGTTGGATGAATTATGATGGGAGAAAGTGCAAAAAAGAGTTACAAGGATGATACCAGAACTGAGAGGGTCACGACAATCAGCAAAGACTGAACAGATTGGGGCTCATTTCTCTAGAAGAAAGACTTGAGAGGTAACCTGATGGAAATCTTTAAAGTTATGAAGGGGTTTGATAGGATAAACATAGAGAAGATGTTTCCACTTGTGGGGGAGTCCAAAACTAGGGGCCATAGATGTAAGATATTCATTAATAAATCCAATAAGTAATTCTTTACTCAGAGTGGTGAAAATGTGGAACTCACTACCACGTGGAGTGGGTGAGGCGAATAGCATAGATGCATTTAAGGGGAAAATGAAGTTGATGGGGTGAGATGAAGTAAGGTGGGAGGAGGCTCGTGTGGAGCATAAACACTGGCATAGACCTGTTGGGCCGAATGGCCTGTTTCTGTGCTGTAAAAGTTTATGGGCGAAGAATTCGGCTTCGTAGCGCCTGATTTTTCGGTGCTACGGGTGCCGTTTTGTGACAAAAATGGCATCTGTGCTGCGCGTGTGCATACTTCTAGTGCATTCTGCGTCGGACGCCGTCTTGGTGAGGGCGTTGGCATCGGCACAGGGAGCTTGCACCACAAGCATGTAGAGTAGGCAGTTCGTGACATCAATCAGCGTGATTTGACGATAGCATTGCCATTTTTTTTTATTCGTTTATGGGATGTGGGCGTTGCTGGCAAGGCCAGCATTTATTGCCCATCCCTAATTTCCCTTGAAGGTGGTGGTGAGCCGCTTTCTTGAACCGCTGCAGTCCGTGTGGTGAAGGTACTCCCACAGTGCTGTTAGGTAGGGATTTCCAGGATTTTGACCCAGCGATGATGAAGGATCAGTGATATACTTCTAAGTCAGGATGGTGTGTGACTTGGAGGGGAACTTGGAGGTGGTGGTCTTCCCATGCACCAGCTGTCCTTGTCCTTCTAGGTGGAAGAGGTCGCAGGTTTGGGAGGTGCTGCCGAAGAAGCCTTGGTGAGTTGCTGCAGTGCATCTTGTTGATGGTACACACTGCAGCCACGTTACGCCGGTGGTGGAGGGAGTGAATGTTTAAGGTGGTGGATGGGGTGCCAATCAAGCGGGCTGCTTTGTCCTGGATGGTGTCGAGCTTCTTGAGTGTTGTTGGAGCTGCACTCATCCAGGCAAGTGGAGAGTATTCCATCACACTCCTGACTTGTGGCTTGTAGATGGTGGAAAGGTTTTGAGGAGTCAGGAGGTGAGACACTCACCATAGAATACCTAGCCTCTGACCTGCTCTTGTTGCCACAGTATTTATGTGGCTGGTCCAGTTAAGTTTCTGGTCAATGGTGACCACCAGGATGTTGATGGTGGGGGATTCGGCGATGGTAATGCCGTTGAATGTCAAGGGGCAGTGGTTAGATGCTCTCTTGTTGGAGATAGTAATTGCCTGGCACTTGTGTGGCGTGAATGTTACCTGCCACATATCAGCCCAAACCTGAACGTCGTCCAGGTCTTGTTGCATGCGAGCATGGACTGTTTCATTATCTGAGGAGTTGTGAATGGCGCTGAACACTGTGCAGTCATCAGCGAACATCCCCATTTCTGACCTTATGTTGGAGGGAAGGTCATTGATGAAGCAGCTGAAGATGGTCATCCTCACTGCTGAAAATAACGCCCTGTGTTAACCTCACACAGCTGAACATGTGTTCAGCAGCTGCGAGGAACCCCTACCAGCGATATTTAAAGGGATCATCACCTACTTACAGGTGAGTTGCTGATTAATTTCTACTGGCTCTGTGTAAGTTTGTGGAAGTGTGTGGGGCTTTCTAGAGTTGTTTAAAGTTGGTGAGGTGACAGGGAGCGGTGCTGCAAGTGGAAGAGGGCCTTGGTTCTGACTTCAAGGTTTCTGGTCAGACCTCTTGCTCCCAGTCATGGGTGCTCTAGTTGTCTCCCCCTTGGCACCATGACAGGGAGATGGAGCAGAGGCAGCAAAGAAGAGGACAAGCTGCTCGCAGAGGGAGGAGGAGGAGGGGGAAAAGTGCTCTCAGGAGGAGGCCTCACCCACCTCGGGTCTTCCGAGAGCAATTCTCTTACCTCAGCCTGAGCC
Organism: Squalus acanthias; assembly: GCA_030390025.1. Taxonomy (NCBI): domain Eukaryota; kingdom Metazoa; phylum Chordata; class Chondrichthyes; order Squaliformes; family Squalidae; genus Squalus; species Squalus acanthias. Next base: position 54,947,013 of record CM059429.1, read on the forward strand.
TGGAGCAGTGTGTTAGGCACCTGCGCTTTACGAAGGAGGTGCTTACAGAACTCTGCCACCTCTTGCAACCAGACCTGCAGCCACACACCAGGGCAGGGACAGCGCTGCTAGTGGCTGTGAAGGTGACTGTGGCCTTGAATTTCTTTGCGTCGGGATCCTTCCAGGCTAGACCAGGCTGCATTAGTAACATCTCCCAGTTCGCCAACCAATGCTGCTTAAGAGAGGTGACAGATGCTCTTTATGCCAGGAGAGGGGACTTCATTGTCCTCTAGAGAGAAGCAGGCAGAACATGCACGTGGCTTTGACAGGATAGTGGGCTTCCCCGTGGTGCTGGACGCCATCAACTGCACGCATGTGGCTTTGCGGGCGCCGCATCTAAATGCTGAGATGTACCGCAACCGCAAAGGTTTCCTCTCGCTGAATATGCAGTTGGTGTGCGACTACGTTCAGCATATCATGATGGTGAATGCCCGGTATTCTGGCAGCAGTCATGATGCTTTCATTCTATGCCAGTCCACTGTTCCCTCAGACTTTGAGCCACCAAGACAAACCAGACGGTGGCTGCTGGCTGACGAGGGCTATCCGCTGACAACCTGGCTCCTGATTCCGCTCTGCAACCAAACCATACGTGGGCAACATGCGTACAAGGAGAGCCATGCAGCCACACAGAATCTGATAGAGCAGACTATTGGCGTCTTTAAACAAAGATCTGCTGCCTGGACTGCTCTGGAGGATCCCTGCATTACTCACCAGAGCGAGTCCCAAGATTTGTCGTGGTCTGCTGCATACTCCACAACCTCGCCATCATGAGGGCACAGCCCTTGCCACCAGGCATACGGCAACCAGTGGAGGAGGAGGGAGAGGAGGAGGAGCAGGAGGAAGTGGAAGGGAGGAGGCAAACCAGACAGCCCCTTTCTGCCCAGGCTGTCTGTGATGGACTCATCCAACTGCAGTACTACTGAGCGCAACCCCAACTCCCAACAATAGTTCCACACCTTACCTTCCCACTGTTATTGATCATCACAGCAACCTCTTGGCCACAATGGTGAAATAAAAGCCACCACAAAAGAAACATTCCAATCCAACTTTTATACATCAATCTATCCAATAGAACATAACAAAGTCAACTAATAATCCTTTGTGCCTTCCCTTAGTGCCTGTCTTGCAAATGCCTTTGTCTGTCCTGGTGCTCCTACACAGTGCTACCCTGTGGCAGAAGCATGGTTGGTGAAAGGCTGCTGACTTTCAGTGGAGGAGACTGCAGATGGCTTTGCAGGACAACCTCGCGCACCTCTGGGCCTAGAAGGCCAGGCTGCGGACTGCACCACTTCGGCACGGGTGTCAGCAGTCTGGGCTGGCTGGCTGACAGACAACAGCAAGGGCACTGGCAGAGTGACAGTGGTGGGAGGACGAATGCTGTCATCCTGAGAGAGGACAGCAAGTTCTTGCTCCACGGAGCTACTGCCACTCTCCCGGGACCGTGCCTCAGCATTCCTAGCCATCTATTGGAGGACAGATTGCTGGACTGTTGTAACACCTTGCAAGTCCCTTTCCACACTGATAAACGCAGCCACGATGGCAGCAGTCTGAGCTTGCGTGGCAGCAAGCTGTGCCTGCATGGGAGCAGTCTGAGCTTGCATGACAGAAGTCTGAGCTTCCACTGCAGCACCCAGACATTGGGTGGCTTCTGCTTGTGCTGCAATGAAAGCTGAGACATCGGCCATCAGACGCTGCACCATGGTTGGGCCCACAAGTGCACTAATGGATCTGCCCACCCCTGCCATGCCGGAAATCATGGGCTCCAAGCTCTTCACAAAGCCCTGTGCAAGGTTGGTGCCGGACCCCTCCATGCTCCTTGACATTGCACTCAGGCTTTCTGGCAGGCCTGCGAATGCACCAAGCATTTTGTTGTGCATACCCATCAGTGTTCTTCTGTAGGCCACCCCATCGAAGTCCTCATCTAAGTTCTCTGCAGCAGAACTCATGTGTGACCTTGCCCTCTGGGGAGCTGGCACCTGTGCTACCCTTTCCCCTGCCTTGGTTGCAGCCCACTCGTGCCCGGTGACTCCCAACATGCAGATCCTGCCTCTAAGCTGCCCTCTAAACTACGAGCAGTGCCAATACCTGAGCTGGTGGCTGCGAGTGTCAGATCGCGGGACGGTGTTGCTTCTTCTTCATCACTCTCCACTCCCTCTTGTTTTTGCACCACTGGCTGGGCAGGCTGGATTTCTTGGGTCTCTGAAATGAGAAAGGTACAAGGTAGGGTTGTGGTGAGGGGATGGGGAAGCAAGAGGTGCATGCTTACACTATGGGCAGCTTGTAAATCAGAAGAGATTGTGGGATAATGGGGAAGTGGGATGTGAGAAGGAGGATTACGTACGAAGATGCCAGCATCTTGTACTGTTTCAGTTCCGCCACTGGCCACAGGCTCAGCGATGCCCCTCCCTAGATTGGCCAGCACCGTCTCCTCCATGGGGATAAGGTCATGCAGGCGAGCCTGTCCCCCGCTAGTTAGGTGCTGCTGACGCCGGTTATGCACCACCTTTTCCTGCAAGAGAAAGGGAAATGTGTCAGTGGGTGTGGTGCAATGTGTTTGGGTAATGTGCCTGTCATGGTTGAATAGCTGGAAGTGTGTACAAGCTGTGAGATGTGGGTGTGAGGCTTGCAGCAGTGCTAAGTGTGTGAGGGTGAGGTGATACTATGAATGTGAGGTATGAGTCGTGTTTGGCAGAGATTGTTGGTAGGTGGGTGTGGTGCACTGAGCAGTGTGTGAGGCTAGTGGTGCAGATGGTGGGATATGGCATTTCAAGATGAATTCACTGACCTTGACCACTCGTGTGAGGTCATTAAACTTCTTCCTGCACTGCGTCCACATCCTCGGGGCTACACTACTGGCATTCACCACAGTTTTTGGGGGGAAACCAATTTCTAGGCCTATATAATTTTATGTATTTAAAAATTGCCTTCCTCATACATATTAATCTTGTGATGTTTAACAAAACATTCCACTGCTGGTAAATTTTACTGAAAGATTTCTCTCAATAAAAGCAATTTATTTTTTGACAAATGGTACTTAGATAAATCTTTCATGCTGTTAGATATGAAGGAAGCTATGCATTTCCGGGTGATAATTTAAAATGCAATACGTTGTAGGTTTGGTGTTGCAAACTAACAATTTTTGGAGGGAGAGACGGAAAGAAAGAGGAAATCTCTCACTCGTGGCAATATGTTCCAACAGTTTCTTTCTGTATGTAAATGAGCCACAGAACTAAGAGGGGAATGAGTTACTTCACAAGTGAAAGAATGCCTTAAACACTATTGCTGGTGAGGTGTTCTGTTTACTTTGAGTTTAAGACTCCCAGTAGAACATTAAGTGCATTATTATTATGTGTTACTGGTGGCCAGTAAAATTAAATTCCTCAACCTGTCACTTTTTCAGCTTTCACCTGTATGAAATGTCAATTCTGTAAGCCTGGATATGCAATAATCAAATCTGGATAAGTGTACATCTATTAAACCATCAAACTGGAATTGATGTGACATGTCCTCCTGTGAAAGAATAGGAGGACGCTTCTTCCTTTCCACACCTTGCAGTCCTCAGCATGAACCTCGAATAGCCACCAGTATCCCAGTTGGTTTCACGCAGTGGAGTGAAAGTAATTCCATTGACATGGAAAGTTTCCTGAAACAGTGGGCCTGATTTTGCGGTGGTACGCCGTCATACCGCCTTTGAAATCCACTGCAAATTCAGGATTTCCGCTTGTGCGTGCGTTAAATCCCGAACCTGCGGTCTGAGGCCATCCGCTCCACCATCGAAAACCTAATTGCTGGTGCAGAGTTGAGCTATTTGACCATCAACTGTCCAGCAATTACGTACGGACATTTTACGGCTGGTGGAAAGAGGCGCAGGGCCAGTTTCCACAGCATAAGGGGATACCCGAAATGAAAAAATGCTTTAAAAAAACAAAAATGACATCCAGGAACATTAAAAGCTTTAATGGGAAGCAATCCTAGTGTATGTTAAAGCTGCGTTTTTTTTTAAAAATAACGTTTAAATTTCATAACTTTCTTCACAGTGCACAGTCTTTGTTTTAGATGTGGGAATTATGAGTAATGAATTGGATTCCCACGATAAACCTAAATCTGTATGTATTTTAAAGGCTTTAGTAATGAAGTAATGTTGTAATTTAAATGAATGAAAGACACTGGGCCAGAAATTCGGGTCGGAGGCTTCCCGCGGGTGCAAGCCCCCGACCTTCACTTACCTAGCGCGCCTGCTGTTGTGCTGTGGGCCCGCGTGCGATTCCGGTCCTGGGCCTCCTCCAGCTGCTGGTGCACAGTGCTTGCGTATCCCAGGGGTGCAGTTAGTTCAAAGCGTCCCCTGGGATCACGTGGGCCACGGAGAGCCAATCGGAGCAGGGAATCTCCATTCATAGATTTGACAGGAAGACCTGTCAAATCTATGAATAGAGATCACCCCCCAAAACCTAAATAAAACTTCAAATATTTTTTTTTTTAAATATCACATTTTTAAAATAACTATAAATTACATTAACTATTTTAAACAAAAATTTTAATTTTTTAAATAATTAATTACAGTTTTTAACGGGGCTAAAAATAAACTTACCTTTCTTTAAAGTATTTAAAAAAGATAAACCTGTGAAAAAAATGTTTAAATTTCACTTAATTCACCACTTACCTTGTTAAAAGCAGGCCTTGCGCCTGCTTTTTCCCCGCGCAGCTGCCAGGGACTTACCCTCACTTCAAAACCTGTAAAAAAAAACGGAAGTTCACTGCGTGCGCGCTGCCTCTCCGGCGCACGCGTTTGACCTCCGAACCCCTTCCTTCAAGGGAACAGAAGTTCCGGTTTCCAGCGCATGCGCGAAACCGGCACTTTCGTTGGGTCTATGGGTGAGTACACAGCGCGTACTCACCCGTGGAGACCCGAATTGCTGCCCCAATCTGTTTTCTGATTGGAGGACCAGGCCCACATGATCCCAGGTACGCTTCTGTAACAGGCTGCGTCCCTGGGATCCGTGGGCCATTACACTGCTCCCCTACTCGCAGCGTCAGGTACGCCGCCAACCGCAATTTTTGGCCCACAGTATTTTATTATTTAGTCTGACAAAATTTCTTCAATTATTTTATCAAGTTGAAAGTAAAATTTGCTGAGTAGAATCAATCAATGAGATGTTAAATTACTGAACTGGAGAACATTCCATGCTTAAATAACAAATCCTCAGGCCTCCTCTCACACACATACTCACTTGAATTAGCTGGATAAAGAAAGTGGAAAGAGAATGTATTTTACTTTTAAAATGTATTTAGTAGTCATTTCTACTTATAAAGAAAACTAATCATAAACTGTGTCCTCTGCTTTACAATTGATGTATCTTAACCAACAAAAATTAAGCAATGCTCGCTATTAAAAAATCGAGAATGTTGGTATCTGGCTTCACAGGAGTAAATCTACTGTACAACAAATCTTTTAAACAATTTTATATTTACAATACCATTTCTATATCACAGCAAAAATATTCACCTTAGAAAAGCTAACTATAGTAAACTCTTTCGTATCCGGCACCTATGGGACCGGGATGGTGCCGGTTGATGAAAAATTCCGGATAACAGAGAGGTAGGCAATTTTTAACACAAAAAAAATAAAAACCACGGACTAACTCAGCCACCACGGGAAACTCGGACTTGGAAAAACGAAAAATGGATGGATTCGGCAAGATTACCGGTTATCTATTTTGCCGGTTATTAAAGAATTCCGGATGATTAAATGCCGTTTAAACAAGAGTTTACTGTATTTTGTTTTGTTTCTGTTGGATAATTGACACATCAGGATTAATTAGGATATCTTCATGTTAGTTTTCATTGTGCTGCATTTCTTCACTGTATTGTCCTTTGATAAATGCATATAGGCAATTTTATTAACACTTGGATGGACAGAAAATTTAACATAATATTGTTGGCTCCCTGGTGAATAAACTGAAAAGAACCTCTAACTGATGCAAACATCTAAAGTGCATTGACAGCACGCCAAAATTTTGTTGAATTATGGATCGAACATCTGTATTTGCATCATTAAAATCTTTTGCTGATCTGTGATGGGAAGATGTTCAAGGGTCAATAAGATGTTACCATGGGTATAAACCTGATCTCCCAGTAGCCAACACCCTCTTGCAATTAAGCCTCCAACTTAGCTTTGCATATACAGTTGTGCCATATAAAAGAGCCATGTGTGTCGTTGGCCAACAAGCAAAAACGTTCAAATTTTTATCCTCAGCTTCGCACACCATCTGCACATTTGTTGAATGAAATCCCTTTCTGCTAATTTAAAGATACTCATTCCACATGAGGACTTCTGATAGGAACAGGAGTATAGTGCATTGCACCTTTGCCACAGGGAAAGCTAGAAATCTGTTGAGATCACAGTTGAGGCTAAGTAGCTGCATCTGATATAAAAAACGTATTTCACTGAATTGACCAGCAAAGTTAATTTTTTTAACTTTGGTTATAGCGTGAATCTCAGAAATGTTATTAAACAGTCTTTCATCTCAATCTATGACTGGAAATTTCCAAGCATAAAAATTAAGTGTTGTTAAATTCCTGTAGCTTTACATTATTTCTTTAGACTTTTTTCAAGTCAGTTCTCAATGGTTGGCTAAGTTATAAAATAATACTTTGAGGAAATCTATGCCATATAACCAACTGCTTATTGTAATTTTTGAGTCTGTAGTATTAACATTGATGTCTTCACAAACACAGCAATAGTTACAGGAAGCAATTTTACCAGTCAAGGAGCTCAGTAAGTATGACCCAGAATATGGATGTGAAAATTATTTTTATCTGAGGGAAACTGGTTGTATATTGGGATTTTAATTCAGTGTTGATTTTAACTCAACATTTTGATTGTAATGGGGTGGGGGAAGCAAAATGACTAAATGCAGGAATAACAATAAACTTGTTGCAGAATATTTTCCCTGAGTGACCTAGATTTGATTTGTAATGTTAAAACTAGTTATCTGTCAATTTTAACTAAATGTTGGTAGTAATGTGAAGATGTCCTGAATTCATGATAAATTCTAGAAGCTAGAAAAGTAACTAGGTGAGAGTGGGTTCAAATTATTTGATCAAAATTATAAATTTTGCATGCCTAGAAGAATAAGATAAATTAGTGTTACAAACAACATCATAAAATATTTAACGCATCCTATAAACTGACAGCTCTTCCTCAGCTAAAAGGTCATTTACTAATATAGCCAGCTTTTATTTATGTCCAGTTGAGCAAATTTGCCAGTCTCTGAAACTATATTGTAGTTCACTTGGGTGCTATATTGTATGGTGAGACCATTTTCTCTTCCCCTTCTGTGTCCAGGTGATTCTTTTCATTACATAACAATTGTTTGAAATAATTGTTGCAACCATCTTAGTTTGATTGAGATCATTGGGGAAAGGAATTGGTTCTGAAAAAAATTAGCAGAACGCAATGTGGATAAGTCATGATGCATACACCTTAAATTGTTGAAGGAAGTTTAAAGGGAGACAGCAGAAGATCTCATCACAATTTTTCAATCCTCCCTTGATATGCAAATTGTCAAGGGACTGTAGGGTAGCCAATATAATACAGCAACTCTGTTCAAGAAGGGGTGTAGGATAAACTGGGTAACTATAGACCAGTTAGTCTAATGTAATTTGTAAATAAACTCTTAGAATCCATAATTTAGAGATATGTGAGATAATCAAGGATAGCCAGCATGGGTTTGTTATGGGCAACTCATGTTTGACAAATTTAATAGAGACTTTTGAAGAAGTAACTGAGTATATAGATAAAGGGAATGCAGTAGATGTAGTATATATATTTTTAGAAAGCATTCAAGGAGATCTCACAGGAGGGTTGGTACAAAATTGGTATGAGGAAATGTAGTAGCATGATAGTTGACAGACAGGAAACAAATAGTTTGGGTTATGAGTGTAGTTTGTATTAAAGAGTTGGAAGTAGTATACATAAGAATCAATAATGGGTCCACTTTTGTTCCCAATTGTATATAGATTATTTGGAGTGGGCATAGGAAGTGTGATAGCAAAATTTGTTGATGACACAAAATAAGGAGGTTTGGCAGAAACTGGCTCCTGCAGTACAATTGGGGGCCTGATTTAAATTTGACTGCTGCCGGCTGGGTTTGCCAGAGCTCAGGAAACCCGGCATTAAAATGGAGGCAGGAGCTGCCGGCTCCAGAAGGTAAGTGCATTTTATAGCACTCCATGTGGGCCAGGAGGACAGTTGTGCTCCCCGCAGGCTCCTTGAGGAAATGTTTGGCCTCCCTTCTGTCGATTGCGGCCTGTCTCTCCCCCCTGCCGCAATCGGCGACCTCCACCCCCCCCCCCCACCTCCCAATAATGGCCAACACCTCTCTCCCCCCAAGCTTCGATCTGCAGCCTGCCCACCTCCCGATTGCTGGGGACTGCAGCTGGTTTTCCTGCCTGGCAGCCGGCCAGCCTATCAATTTGGCCAGCTGCCGGGCAGGAAACAGAAGGAAAAAATTATAATGTCCCGCCGTTAAATTCAACCGAACCTCTGCGTCCCCGGCCTTGCCGGGTTCTTCAGTCGCTTTTGGCCGTCCCCGCCTCCCTGTAAGTTTCAGGGCCAATAGTTCTGAGGAGAGACTTGAGATACTGGAACTATTTTGCACTGGCGCAGAGAAGAATAAGTCGAGGATGAAGATCGGGCGGTCAGGCATCAGAAGAAGACTGCCGACAGCGAGTTAAGTCCAGGGGATAGTTTTCCAAGCGTCTCGCAACTGGGGAGGAGCAGGTTAAAATGCCATTGGAGTCTTGTATTTCATGGGATGCTAATTTGCATTTATTAATGAGGCTCCCACTAGACTCCAGCGAGAGGCTTATCCACTGCCAATACCAGAGGCATTAAAATTGCAGATCAATAGGAACAGTGGGAAATGGAGCCGTTCCATTGTAGCTGCTTCCCCACTCCTTTCCTGCCAATTGGAGAGAGTTAAAAATCCCCCTTTAATAAGTTTTTCCCAAATTATGAAGGGTTTTAACAGAGTGAATAGGGAAAGGCTATTTCTTCTGATTGGAAGTCAATGTTAAGGGGACTTTAATTAGAAGTTGCCATTAAGAAAATTAAAGAGAGAAGTTGGGAGATAGTTCTTTACACAGAATTGTTAATGCAGTCATTTGGCTCAGGGAGTGATTGAGGCAGAAACCATTGCATAGCGAGAGAACAGGGCAGTGGGTTTGGTTTTGGATTGCTCTGGAAATGAGCCAGCACAGTTGCGATCGGCATGATGGCCTTTTGTCTACAAATTTCTATGGTTCTTCCATGGTGCCTCAGAGAAGGTGCAGTATTTTAGGACTGGTTCCTGGAAAATAAATAGATAGGGGTGAATTTTATATTGTGTGTTTCTGATACAAAATGTCATATGATGATGGTACATAATTGCAAATTGAGAACAGCACAATTTTCTTCCATTAAGTGAATCTCTGTGCTGGGAGCATTAAATCATAACATATACCCCTTAGTGTTTTCCTTGTCTACTGCAGCTAAATAAATAAATATCAGTTGCATAAATAATAGATTTATTAATCGATCAATTTATGTATGTAATATGGGGAACACATTTTTATCTCTACTGCTTTAGGATTTTGTGTCAAGAATACTGAGAAGTATATACAATGAATTTGCATATTTCCTTCTTTACCAACTATCTCTGCAACAATTCTTGTTACTGTGAAAGTTCTGCTTAAATAAATGTCTTTAAAAAGATCAGAACTCTTTTCAGAACCTCCCTCAAAGCTTGAATAATTGTTAAGTGGGGGCCAGATTGAAGGTAGAGGAGGCCCCGACAAGAACCTGTTCATTGGGAGACCTCAGAACCATTATCACCACTTCCTGGGGCCTACCACTGCCTGCCTTCCACATGGCGGCCCTGAGATGTGGCAGCAAGTGGAACCAATGTCAGGAAAATCCACCAGGGACCTGGGCCCAGTCCCCCACCCATCATTGTTTGCATGCGGCAGGCGAGGAAGCAGTGGCCAGCGGTGGTCCCAGTGGGGATCAAGAGAGGGAAATCCATGTCATGGCAGTGAGGCTGCAGTAAGCAGTTTTCTTTCATTCCTCAAGCTATCCTGCCCAATTTCAGGTGGGATCGCAGAGGGGAATCCAGTCTTGGAAATCCTATTAAAGCCTCATCTAGTGGCATGACAGGATGTCATGACAGGTAAGCGGACATTTTTACTTTTATATTTGATTCTGAATTTTTAATGTTCCTACTTGTTTAATTTGCAACTCTTTTTATTTGTTATTTACAGTATTCCCCTTTTAGCTCCATCTTTAATTCTCCAAACAAGAAGGTGTTAGATATGTGCGTGAGTGGCTGAAATTTCACTTCCAGTTTTCCTTTCCTCCTTTTGAGGGAGCACCTCACTTCTGCTTACCATCTTTCCCGAATAGCTCACAGAACATCAAGAAATTGCTGTGTGAAGAAATGTGGATGTAAACTCATGTCTTACCATTTCATGACTGATGTGCCAATAAACTGCAATGTTACACCATTCAAAACAGATTTTTATTTTTATTTTCATAACTTTATGGATGCTTCACACCAGCAGGTAGTGTCTGCATCAATTCTGATTTCCTAGCATAAATTCAATGGCTATCAATATGTGCCCAGAGGCCCATTAAAATTTACAAAACTCCACAGGACCATGAAAATCTGAAATTACATACTGTGTAATTACATACAGAAATCTCAGAGTGCTCATGAATCTGTTTATCACTAATTTTCTATTTTTTTAAGTAAATCAATTAAGAATATTAGTAATGAAGAAAACATTTTAAAAATAGCTTTGGGCTTAATTAATTAATCCGTTCATGCAAAGTACAATTTAGAAATTCCCACATAATTACAGATAGTTACACATCAACATTTATACAGCTTCTTTAAAAATTGTACATACCGCAAAAGTTGAATAATTACATGCAAATAAAGTGAGGCTGTATTTGCTTATCTTAAGTAATTTTTCTTAAATATTTCTCACAATACAACATGCATTTATTTTATCGTTTTGTTCCTTTGAAGTATCACACCAAAAGACATTCATCTGGTTTAAAATCTGCCATCTTGACCTATTAGCCACCTTTTTCCTTCCCCAGTACAATTTTTTTTTGCTACTTGCTGCTAAATATTCATCAGTATCTGTCATGAATACAAGTAAAGAGCAAATTAAAATCTATAAATGGCTGATTCAAGCACCGGATTAGAGAGCAGCAGCTAGTGTTACTTTCTCATCATGCATCTAATTAACATAATACAAATACCTCATAGCACTGTATGAAAATGGTTGGAGATTTGTCCTTGACGGTACTATATAATATATATGTTATAAAAAAAGTGCCATTACAGAACAATATAAAGCACAACAAATGCTCAGTGTTGATCAGTTGTGGCAATGCGTTACTCATAATATAAAAGTGAGATTAAATTGTGTCACTGCCAATTTGCCATATACATGAGTACAGCCATGTGATGCTACTATGTTGTATATTGTTAGACAAACAACAAACTTCTTTCACATTGTTTACAACATCATTCCACATGTATTGTATTCATACTTTAATTTGGTATAATTGCTTATCTTTTAGTTTTCAGTTTTGACAAAGAGTCTGCACTTCTCTTTACAAATGCTGATGGACCTCTATATTTTCAGCTTTTTTTCATTTTTTATATATTTGGTAGCATAGCAACAGTTTGCGGCCAGATCAATCGCAATTGAGTAACTGATGAGAGGTAAAGCTGAAAATAACCAATTCTCTTGGTTTAACAATGCAGTCAATTTAAAGGTTTTGCTGAGGGGAGGGGCGTGGCGGGTATGGGGCGGTGTGGGGGTGGCGGGTATGGGGCCGGGGGGGGTGGCGGGTGGCAGGGGTGGCGGGTATGGGGCCGGGGGGGTGGCGGGTATGGGGCGGGGTGGGTGGCGGGTATGGGGCCGGGGGGGGTGGCGGGTGGCGGGTATGGGGCCGGGGGGGTGGCGGGTGGTGGGGGTGGTGGGTATGGGGTGGGGTGGGGGTGGCGGGTATGGGGCGGGGAGGGTGGGGGTGGCGGGTATGGGGCCGGGGGGGTGGCGGGTGGTGGGGGTGGTGGGTATGGGGTGGGGTGGGGGTGGCGGGTATGGGGTGGGGGGGTGGTGGGTATGGGGCGGGGGGTGGGGTGGGGGTGGTGGGTATGGGGCGGGGAGGGTGGGGGTGGCGGGTATGGGGCGGGGGGATGGGTGTGGGTGACTGGAGCAAGAATTTGCTGGTCCTATGCCACTGTATTCTGCTTTCAGAAATTACCATTGCTTCTACCTTCAACTGCATTAAATCTTTACTATTTATTGGAATTCAATCCCTATCTCATTCTGGTGAAATTTCAGTGTGCTTGTTGGGAAAGGGGAGAAATTATCTGAATCTATATTTTACTATTTGTTGCAATTTCATGGCTTATTATTCAAAGCTGCATTCATAAAACATGATGTGGAGATGCCGGCGTTGGACTGGGGTGGACAAAAATGAGAAGTCGCACAACACCAGGTTATAGTCCAACAGATTTATTTAATTTTACAAGCTTTCGGAGCTATCGCTCCTTCGTCAGGTAAGTTGCTAACTTACCTGACGAAGGAGCGATAGCTCCGAAAGCTTGTAAAATTAAATAAATCTGTTGGACTATAACCTGGTGTTGTGCGACTTCTCATTTTCATAAAACATGACAACAGTGAGATAAATCAATTGCCAATTGATTTGTATATTCCTCTAGGTTTTTGGGGTTAACATGAGAAATATTTAAATTACAGTGATCCTTCATTAAACTACCAGCTATAATTTTGCTTCTAGTTGGCAATACAAAAATGGTTTGTAATTCAATTATATCTCCCCCCCCCTCCCCCACACTCCCCACAAGTTTGTAAAGAAATGTGTAGTTAAACTCACTCCTGTCACTTTTACTTTTACTTCTTCACAACTGGCAACTACAGAGTGCTTCATGCAATTATAGGATGTACTACATTAGAAGGCCAGTGATGGTGTGCGATAATAGTTACAATGTGTGAAAAACAATTAAAATGAAACGAAGTCCCTTCCAACAAAGTCCATTCCACTAAGCAAGGCAGTTTTGTAATAGGTTAGGGTGGGTGAGGGAGAGTCAGTGCAACCAGGCTGCACTGTCAATATCGTTTGTTCCTGACTTATATCAACACACACAACCCATGCCCATTGCTTTCGATGCAGGCAGCACACCAACTTTGTGCTAATTAATATGATTGCAGTGTGCAGCTAGTGCTAACTGCCCTGTTGAGTGGCTGCACACATTAGCAGGGTGTCCAAAATTGTGAGAGGCTAGCACCACTTAAAGCTAGCCTGGACTACTTAAAGCTAGCTTGCACCTCTTAAAGTGTGGTGGGGCGGGTACATTGTGGCTGGAGCATGGTGGTGGACGTCATTGTGGAACTCATTCTGATGTGGAAAAAGACTGAATGATGGCAGAACATGGTAGAGAGCGGGCTCCAAGACTTTCCGACGAAGCACTGGAGGCTTTGGTGGAGGATAGATCTGCTTTGTCCACAGGGGGCCAGGAGGACCTCTAGACAAACTCTCAGAAGGCAGTGGGAGCAGATAGCCATGGCAGTCAATGCCAGGAGTCAAGCCCTGAGGACCTGGATGCAGTGCCGGAAAAAGTTCAATGACCTCACAAGAGTGGTCAAAGTCAGTGAATGTATCTTCAAATTCCATATCCCACCAACTGCACCACTAGCCTCAGCAACTGCTCATTATACCACACCCCCATCACTCACCTACCAACAATCTCTATCAATCAGGACTCCGGCCTAACATTCATATGCTTCACCCCACCCTCACACACTTGCAAGCCTCACATCCACATCTCACAGCTTGCACACACTGTCAGCTATTCAACCATGGCAGCCACATCACCCAAACAGATTGCACGACACTCACTGACACACTTCCCTTTCTCTTGCAGCAGGAGCAAACCAGCGAGGGACAGGCACAGCTGTCTAAGGGGATCCAAATTTTGCGCTCAGACAATGTTATAGTCCCTGCAGAAATAACTGAGACAGTGGGTTAGACTTTGGCCTTTTACCTCTGGAATGTGGGCTCAGATTCAACCCAAATGATGGGATGAAAGTCTCTTTATGGGGGCTACAGTGCATGATTCATTGAAGGTCCATTACCAGTACTGCAAGGCTATTATGAAAGAGAAAGAGGCTGTTAGGATGTATTACCTGGACAATTAAATATAAAACAACAAACACTATCCTTTCTTTATATATGGCGTTGGTCAGGCTACATAGAATCATACAGCACAGAAGGAGGCCATTCGGCCAATCATGCCTGTGCCAACTCTTTGAAAGAGCTATCCAATTAGTCCGACTCCTCTGCTCTTTTCCCGTAGCCTTGCAAATTTTTCCTTTTTAAGTATATATACACTTCTCTTTTGAAAGTTACTATTGAATTAACTTCCACCACCCTTTCAAGCAATGCATTCTAGATCATAACAACTTGCTGAGTAAAAAGATTTCTCCTCATCTTCTTCCTGGCTTTTTTTGCCAATTATCTTTAATCTGTGTCCTCTGGTTACTGACCCTCCTGCCAGTGGAAACAGTTTCTCCCTATCTACTCTATCAAAACCCCTCATAAATTTGAACAACTGTATTAAATCTCCCATTAACCTTCTTTACTCTAAAGAGAACAATCCCAGCTTCTCTCGTCTTTCCACATAACTGAATTCCCTCATCCCTCTACACCCTCGCTAAAGCCTTAACATACTTTCTAAAGTGTCTAGAATACATATCAAATACTGTGACTGGTTTTGGTCCCCTCACATGGTGGGGAAATATAGAGGCCCTGGAAAAGATTCAAAGGAAGACCACAATATTGATACCTAATTTAAGTGTTCTTAGTTACCAGGACAGACTTGGAGAGCTGGGGCTTTTTACTTTGGTGACTTCAAAGAGATGGAATTGCGCACTTTAAAATAATGAAAGAATTATACTTAGCCCAAGTAGGTAGTCTATTTGAGCTAGATAAGTTAGGAAGAATAAGGGTGCGTAAGTATAAGTTAGGAAAGCATAGAACCAAGTTAGATGTTAGGAGGTACTTTTTGCAGAGTTGTCGACCTCTGGCATAAGTTGCTGGCATGTGTATTAGATGAAGATTCACTGTAAGCATTCAAAAAGGGAGCTGTAACAGTTCCTGAGAGCGGCAAACCTATCTACATATATAAGTTGGTTGGGTTATTGGGGGTTGAGTCATCATGGTCTCCTTGAACTTGCTTGATGGCCTTCGGGGCTTAGAGAGAAATACCCAGGAGTTTTTCCTAAATTGGCCTACTGTTTTTACTCTTTTTATTTGAATCTCTCAGGAGATTGCATGACTGTGTGGGCGCAGGCGAGGGGGTGATGGTGTGTGGAAGTTTCACCATGCTGGGATGGAATAGGCTCAATGGATCTTCTGATGCTTTCCTGTCGTTTCTCTTTTGTTGGTACAAGATAACCTCGGGCAATCGCAATCCACTGCTAATGGGTATGAATAAACAGAACAAAACTGTCCCTTATTCAACACCAATTGGCAATGTCACTTAGACAGGCTAAAGGATAATTGGCGTAGAAAATGGAAAAAAATTAGGGTCTTCCACAGTTGGAAGTACGTTGCTGGGGCAGATTAGAAGCAGCTTTACTGATCTGGGAGTACGGTCACTGGCAGGGGGGAATTTTAACCCTTCAGGGTGGGTGGGGGGAGGCGGATTGGGGGTAAAAAAATATTTTAAAAAGCAACCTGACCGGAAACCACCCTATTCCGGTTTTAACAAGGCGAGTCGGGGGGGCGGGCGACCAACCTGCTGTCAGGAGGTGGATCGGTCACTAAAATATTTCAAGGAGGCAGCATGCCTCCATTTTAAGTAAAGTTTTATTTTTAACACCTGCAGGCGCCAAGAAACCCGGCAGCTAAAGGGAGGCAAGAAGGGCCGGATCCATCAGTAAGAGACTTTCCAGCACTGCTTGTGGGCCAGGAGGAGCTAGAGTGCTTACCCCGGCCCACCAAGCTTGCCTGTTTACCCCCCGCGATCGGACTCCCGTGATTGGCCGACCTCCCACCGCCCCCTCCCTCCCCCCCCAACCCCACAATGTTCCACTCCCCCACACCGATGTTCGAGTCTGTGATACTGGCTGGCTGTCGGGCGGGAAGCCTGTAAATAAAATGTAAAAACCGTTACTTCTGGGTTTCCCGATCGCAAATCCTCCCCCTCCCTGCTTTCTTTCTGCCTCGGAGGTATTATCAGGGCCTGGGTGTCTGAAATGAATTGTGCTCCATTCCTCACCTTGATCAGTAGAAAAAAAAATAAGAACAGGAAGTTGGTATTAGATTTAATGAACAATTGAAGGTATTTTATTCCAGCCAGCCATCCTGAAAAATCCGTATGTATGGAAACTCCATAAGCATGAATGGAAATACTCCAAATAATACATCAAATAAAAAAACAAAAAACATTACATATTTAAAATTAATCAAAATGCCATTTAATTAAATATTTAAAACATTTTTTTTGAAAAATAAATGTAAATGTTTTAAAGGGGCTAAAAATAAACTTATGCCTGCTTTTACCAGGTGTAAGAATTTCACAGGCATTCGCTGGGCAGAAGTTGGGCAAATAGCCCAACTCTCCGCCCGCGGATGGCCTTTTCCCAGGGATGGGTAGGATCTGTCAAGAGATTCTTGACGGATCGCAAGTTCTGGGTTTTCGCGCATGTGCTTTGCGCGCGAAAACCCGGAACTTGCGCGGCCCTTACGGGTGCGTATGCACCTCGTACGTACCCGTGGGGGCCGCAAATTACGGCCCATTAATTAAGAATTTGATTGTTTCTGCCCAGCCTAAAGGTAAAACGTATCAAGTGTGGTCAAAGAACATCTGAGCCCACAGGTACTTGTTATTGCGGAACGGTTCAAGTTTAACCAGAGGAGGCAATGGGGCAATGAAACTGTTTCTCGGTTTACGGCATAACTGAGGAAACTGTCTGTAACATGTGACTTTAGTGAGTTTCTCAACAATGCAGTAAGAGTCACTTTGTCTGTGGTTTGAAGGAAACGTTGATACAGAGGAAACTGTTGGTAGAAGAAACTCACATCTGTGAGAGCTCTCGAAATAGCACTTGGGATGGAGAATGTTGTCAAGCATGCTAACGGGTTACATGCCAGAGGGTTCAACAGCTCCAGAGTGAACAGAATCACTCAACCATATTGGGGCTGTGTTAAAAATAATCATCATCCAAACTGATGTTATAACTGCACGGAATTGGACCATTTAGCTAGGTGTTGCTGAAATCAGTAGGTGCTGCTAGATTGGAGATAAGGAGAGGAAAGGAAGAAAATGAGGAAGAAGCTGTACCTCAGGGTAAGAGGAATGAATAGGAGGAACACTTTCCTGTATATTCCATAACTAGGAAAGGAGCAACATTAAATGATGGTCTCCATCTAGATCCTGGGGGCACTAATGAGAGGCGCAAATCAACCCAACTTTTCCCCCCACATGTTTTGCCTAATCCCATGGAACCTCCCAGGAAGTTGTTCTTGCTCCTGACTCTGGTGTGAACTCTCCAGGACGTTCTCCGAAGAAGGTTGTGAACCCTGACAGTGTTGAAATCGAACCTGAGAAGTTACCATCTACTGCTTCTGTTATCCTCCCAGATCACCCATTGTCAATCCTACTTGAAGATATCTTCAGAGGTCAAGGAAACCTCCAGATCATTTAGATTTGTAGATAATAATGAGTACAATGGTTTTAGTTTTCATAGAATCAGTTGTTGAAATTCTTTGACACTGAGGGGGAAAAAGTGATAAGTACTGTACTTGCATATTGTTAACTGAACACTAGATGACCCCCTGATGGGAGTGAGCACATTGTAGCAATTACAGCCGAATGTCCTCCATTCCAATGTATTAGCTTGTTATTCTTTGATGGGAAGATTCTAAAGGTTCTGGAAATAATGAAGCATCTAGTTATTACCCCACTAATGTGAGTGTTTATTTAGACATAACGCCCTCCATCAATTGAGCGACAGGCTTGTGGAAAATAACAAAATAATTGAAAATAACAGCCTCAAAAGTAGACAGAATTTTTTGGACGACCTGCTGTGTTTACCTTGACAGGCTTTCACAGAGACTGTCTTTTTAGAGAACAATTCCCTTCCATTTTTTCCTTTCTTCTCTTGAAAGTGCTGACATTAAGCCAGGGTAAAATTCCAAGGGTAATGTCCGTTTTCCAATATCTCTTCCTCTGCGAGGCTTGAAGGTTGGTGTCAGCAAACTATTTAACTGTGGGAGGAGGCATCACAGCTGAGTTTGTTCCCGTCATTATGCAACGTCCACACATTTGTAATTTCCAGGAGAAATCATTGGTTATAGATGTTGAGGATGCAATGCTCTTACTGTCATTCCAGCAGAGATATGGGAATGAACCTGAGATTTTCCTGGTCTGTATAACATAACAATGGGCAATGTGCTGACCAGCTGAGACATAGGCTGCGATTTTTCCTATCGATGCGACTTGGGGGCGGGACAGCTGCCTTCCGGGTTCCAGTCCCACCCCCGATGACATCAGACGCACAGACGCGATTTTGCATCAATTGGCCTTGTTACGCCCGCCCTGCGGGCTTGCCGGCCAATTGAGAGGAAGCCGGTGTCAGATGACGTCAGTTGATGACGCGTCATCTGCCGGTTTTCTTAAAGGGGCCATGCACAATTTTTTTTGACAGCTGATTTTTCAGTGTTTGACAGCATTGAGGTGCTGCAAACACTGACAATCACTGTACAAAGGTGAGCCCTTGCACCCAGGCTCTCCAGTGACTCCCTCCTTAGGCTAGAACAGATGGCAGCTGCAGGTGAGGTTACAGAAGCAATCAGTCACTGGTGAGAGAGGTTCTCCCAATGAGGTGGGACTACACACACAATCCAAAACTTGTCACTTACAGAAAAGTGTAAATGCATTAAAAATGATTTTCCCAACATTTTCTTACCTCTGAAACTCACCAGTGTACCATTGGATCCCTCACACCACTTCTGCAGCTGTCATCAATGCAGAAACATTACAGTAGACTCACAACACGCCACACTTACCTGGCGTGGTGTCCGGACATCGGGAAGCCCGCAGTAGACCTGTGAAAATTGCAAAAAGCCTCTTAACTGCCTGTTAACAACCTGTTAACAAGCAGTTAAGTGCCTGTAATCATCTTCCCGCCGCTAGGTGTCGGGTCCATGCACAAATTGGGGACCCGACACCTGGGAAGATTGTTTGGAGGCGGCTTGACAGCGGGTTTCCGGCCATTGAGTGAGCTACATTGCCTGTTTAAAAAAAAATAGGAGAGTAAACTTTCATCTTTACAGCCTGGACATTGTGCATCACCTGGGAAGAGTGCAGAAAGGGAAAGCTGACACAGAGGAGCGCGAGTCCCTTACAGAACCTGCTGGATATTCATAGAGTCATAACGGCACAGAAGGAGGCCATTCGGCCCATCGCGTCCGTGCCGGTTCTCTGCAGAGCAATCCAGTCAGTCCCAATCCCCCGCTCTATCCCCGTAGCCCTGCAGGTTTATTTCCCTCAAGTGCCTATCCAGTCTCCCCTTGAAAACATTGAGTGTGTCCGCTTCCACCACTTCCATCAGCAGCGAGTTCCTGGCCCTCACCACTCGCTGCGTAAAAAAGTTTTCCCTCACGTCCCCCTGTATCTCTTGCCCAAAACCTTAAATCTGTGTCCCCTATTCCTTGTACCATCAACTAGTGGGAACAGCCTTTCCCCATCAAGCCTATCCAAACCCGTCATAATCTTGTACACCTCTATCAAATCACCCCTCAACCTCCTTTGCTCGAATGGAAACAAATCCAGCTTCTCCAACCTGTCCTTGTAGCTAAGATCTCCCATCCCCGGAACCATTCTGGTAAATCTCCTCTGCACCCTCTCAAGTGTCTTCACATCCTTCCTGAAGAGTGGTGAACAGAACTGGACGCAATACTCCAGTTGTGGCCTAACCAGCGCTTTATAATGGTTCAGCATAACATCTCTACTTTTGTACTCAATACTTCTATTTATGAAGCCCAAGATCCCATATGCTTTGCTAACCACTGTCTCAATATGTCCTGCCACCTTCAGGGACCTACGCACATTAACTCCCAGGTCCCTCTGTCCCTGCACACTCTTTAAAACTGTGCCATTCAGTGTATATTGCCTCTCCCTGTTCCTTCTGCCAAAATGCATCACCTCACACTTCTCTGTATTAAATTCCATCTGCCACTTGTCTGCCCATTCTGCTAGCCTTTCTATGTCCTGTTGCAGTCGATTGGTATCATCATCACTGTTTGCCAGATCCCCAAGTTTGGTGTCATCGGCAAATTTAGAAATTCTACTCTGTATTCCAATATCCAGGTCATTTATATATATCAAAAGAAGTAGTGGCCCCAGCACTGACCCTTGGGGAACACCACTGTCTACCATCCTCCAGTCTGAAAAACAGCCATTTTCCGCAACTCGCTGGCTGCGATTTTACCTATCAATGTGACTTGGGAGCGGGACAGCTGCCTTCCGGGTTCCAGTCCTGCCCCCAACGACATCAGACGCACAGACACTGCTTTCTGTCCTTAAGTCAATTCCTTATCCAAGCTGCTACTGACCCACCTATTCCATGAGCCTCAATTTTGTTAACCAGCCTTCTATGTGGTACTTTGTCAAACGCCTGCCGAAAATCCATGTAGACAACATCCATTGCATTCCCTTCATCAATCCTCCCTGTTACTTCATCAAAAAATTCAATTACGTTCGTCAAACACGATCTGCCTTTTACAAATCCGTGTTGGCTCTCCTTAATTAGCTTAAACCTCTCCAAGTGCCCGTTAATTTTTTCCTCGATTATTGTTTCTAAAACTTTACCCACCACTGATGTTAAACTGACCGGCCTGTAGTTATTAGGATTGTCCTTGCACCCTTTCTTGAACAATAGTGTCACATTTGCCACTTTCCAATCCTCAGGCACCTCCCCCGCATCTAGGGAAGATTGGAAAATTATGGCAAGCCCTTCCGCTATCTCCTCCCCCAATTCCCTTAGCAACCTGGGATGCAAGCCATCTGGACCAGATGACTTATCCACTCTAAGCATATCTAGCCTTTCTAGTACATCCTGTGTATCAATTTTCACCCCTTCCATTGCTTCTACCTTTTCCACTTCTACTGATATTTTGTCAGCATCCACCTTCTTAGTAACCACCGATACAAAGTACTCATTGAGTATTCTAGCCTTGCCCTGCGCGTCTAAACATATATCACCTACTTTGTCCCCAATAGGCCCCACCCCACCTCTTACTACCCGCTTACAGTTTACATGCTGGTAGAAGATTTTTGGGATCCCTTTTATGTTAACCGCCATTCTACTCTCATATTCTCTCTTTGCCAATCTTATTTTCATCTTCACTTCCCCTCTCAACTTATTGTATTCCTTCCATTAATTTCAATTCCATTAATTAATTTCAGGCGTGTGATCTCCCAGTCTGTGCTCCTCCAAGACATTACTTAGCAGGTGGTAGAGACAAAAATCTACCCACGGTAGCCAGTCTTCCAATTGAGTTCAACATTACAAACTATTACAAGTATTTACAGCACAGAAACAGGCCATTCGGCCCATGCCGGTGTTTATGCTCCATATGAGCCTCTTCCCACCCCACATGAGCCTCTTCATCCAACCTTCTCCCTCATGTGCTTATCTAGCTTCCCCTTGAATGCATCTATGTTATTCGCCTCAATTACTCCCTGTGGTAGCGAGTTCCACTTTCTAACCACTTCCTGGGTAGAGAAGTTTCTCCTGAATTCCCTATTGGATTTATTAGTGATTATCTTATATTTATGGCCTCTAGTTCTGGTCTCACCCGTAAGTGGAAACATCTTCTCTGCATCTACCCTATCAAACCCTTTCATAATCTTGAAGACCTCTATCAGGTCACCCAACAATCTTTTCTCTTCTAGAGAAAAGAGCCCCAGCCTGTTCAATCTTTCCTGATTGGTAGTTCTGGTATCATTCTAGTAACATGCATGCTAGATCAGAGCAAATGTTCTTGCAAATAGCCATGTCATTGTTTCACAGATCAACAATACCTGATAGGAAAGGGGGCAATTAATTTTTCTGCTGAATAAATATACAAAATTGTTGCATTGCATTTACTCTGAGGATTGCAATGTTACTGGTTTGGAGGAAAATTTAGCCAAATGTCTGTATCCATAGCACCTATTTCTGATTATCAGCACAAATCCTTGTTTATAGTAAGTGTAGCAAATGGAAGGAAATGCTGAAAAGTTTGAGAAAACGCAGCTGAGCTGCTGCAAATGTGGTAACGCCTGTGATATTGTGTTCTCTGAAGTCTGATGAGTGCCTGAATCTTTGTTTTATTGTTAATTTGCATGAGAGAGAGAGACAATGGTTTCCTTGTCATTAATTCGCTGCATGACAGTGTGAAGAGCACAATCATTTACCAACCAGGACAGCAATGATTGCTGTCTGTGCTTTCCTATACATTCGAACATCATGCTTTGGAGTAAGAATTCAGTAATTGTATTTTTTTAATATTGTAACCAGCTGTGTGTGACGAGATATAAACCTTAATTTGACTACTCCAGTGATTTAAGATTCAGAAATGTAAACAGCCTTGAGTACTGTCTTTAATATTTTCATGTGTTGAAAATTTGTTGAGGAATTTGTTTCTTTTTTGTGCATTTTTTAAAACAAATGTTGGTATTTTCATGGTCTTGGTGCAATGTAAAAATGATACAAACTGGTAAATTGATTTCCGATTTTTTGTGCTAGAGGGAAAGAACGAGCAGCTGAAGTAACAACTTGAGGAATCAATATTACAAAGTATTCTGATTTGTTCAAATGCCTCCTTCCAAATCATCATGCTGTTATTTGCCTGAAGTCCAAACATTGTGTTTTCTTCTATCCCACATAGAATTAAAAACAAATTTGGAATTAAGTTCAGCATCTTGAATTCATGAAAAATTTATGGCTATTTTTCTTAATAAAATCAATGTTATCAAAGGACACTGTGACCATTAAGTAGCTCATTTTTCTGAAAACATAGTTACATAAAATATTAAGTGGAAAGCCAGTATCAGTAATATCATTGAGCAAGACTGTCTTAAAAAGTAAAACAAAAGCAAAGTACTGGAAATCTGAAATAAAAACAGAAAATGCTGGAAACACACAGCAGGTCAGGCAGCATCTGTGAAGAGAGAAACAGAGGCCCAGAAATTAAACAGTGAGTGTTCCCGCGGGGGTAAGGCTTCCCCGCGATATCTCACTCCGCGCCTACCTTTTTCCTCCGGGCCCACACGAACTTTAGTTTCAAGGCCAGTCCCACATGCAGCTGTGCAGTGCTTGCGTGACCCAGAGACACAATTAGTTCGTGCGAGCTCTGGGATCACGTGATTCAGTTAGAGCCAATGGCAGCACACCATCTTTCATTCATAGTTTTCACAGCAAGAGCTGTCAAAGCTATGAATCCTACACACCCCCAAAAGAACAGCTAAACCTCAATTAAATTTTTAAAAAAGCCATCACATTAATAAAATAAGTATAGTTAAATAAATTAACCACTTTAAACAAAAAATTAAATCTTTGAAAAATTTTTAAATCTTTTTAAAAGTTATAAAAATAAACTTACCTTTCTTTAAAGTCTCTAAAAAAGATAAACCTGTTGAAAAAAATTAAAAATAATACTTAATTAACTACTTACCTTGTTAAAAGAGGGTCTTATGCCTCCTTTCTTCATGTGTAAAAGCTTCCATGCTTACCTGCGCGTTCAAAGCTGCAAAAATAACTAAGTGCACTGCGTGCGCGCAGCCTGTAGCGCGCACGCGGTTCACTTAGGAACCGCCCCCTTTTGAATTCACAAAGTGCCGGTTTTCCGCGCATGCGCAGTGCATGCAGGAAACCGGCAATTGGAGACCTAAAACGCGAGAGTACACAGTGCGTACTCTCGCATATTAGGTCTAATTTTCGGGCCAGAGTTAACGTTTCAGGTTGATAACCTTTCATCAGAATCTTTCATTCTTAAAAAATATCTTCACATTTTTATTTTGAATTGACTTCAGAAAGTAGAATTAGTGATTGCTACTCAGTAGATCAGCCCAACACAGCAGACTGACCATTGCTGGTTTTAATAAGTATGATTATTTCATGCATACTCTTGCCTTGCCCCTAAGCTGGAATGACAGATGTGACAATAACTCTGTTGTGTATTCCATGTGCTGACTGAGAAATGGGTCAGGTGATTGGAAAGACGCAGCTGCAGTCTGCTCAGCCCACCCTTAGCCAAAACAGTAACACTGGTGAAATAGCAGGTGTGCTAGTTTGATCCAAATTCATGCTATTTTTAAATGATATGATTTCACTTGGTGGAACATTGGTAGTAGAATTACAATATTGGCAATTTAAGCAGGTACAATCCCACAGCTTCACTTAGCTAAATCAACCTCTTTCAAAACTAAGGATGTGATTTATTTTTTGGTTAGCATGACAACTTTTTCACTTTGGCAAGTGAGTATCTGCGGGAACATTTCAGCAACACTGCAATTTGGTATTTAATTTAAGATTATTGATACTGTCACGGATTGTAGCTTCGATAATCTCAGAATTTACATTTTTCCACCACTCAGAAATTTCTGCACCCATGAGCCCTGTCTCTCGCTGCTGCCCCTGCAGATAGTCTCCCACTTCTCTCTTTCTACACGATCTTTATGTCCTGAACTATGGGCAGTATTCAGCAGGAAAATCCAGGCCTTAATTTCTTCCACTATTACATTTTTGGTGCTAACTATTCCAATACGGAACTTCATATTGCTATTGCTATTGTACAATAATTCACTTGTGCACATTGTATGTTGAGGAAAAAATCCAGCATAGCTGTGTGAGAATTGGATGCAGAATGTGATATTTAAATCATTTGTTTCAAATATAATTTTTGCTCCTCCACAAAAGTAAAATGTGCATGTTTTGGGGATTATATCATGTTTAGACAAAGCTTTTAAGTTGCAGCAGTTTGTGTTGCTCAACTTTTCGGCAACTCTCAGATACATACAAACTTCTTTAATTTCTACAGTGTAAATTAAAATCACCTCCAAGGAAAACTATTCCATTGCTAAACTCAGGTACATTTTTGAAGAGACATTTTATATCCACCAGTACAGACATTGCACCTATAACTTTTTTTTCCCCAGGAATTGATTAAATACTTCAGCTCCTGCAACTGTCAGCCTCTCTTCAACAATACAGAAAACATTTTACAAGGGACTGAAATAAATTAGAAAGAGGAGCCATTTAGTGGTGTGAAACAACTGAAGCAATTTCTTCCTGGCTACTACAAATCCGAGAGTTAACAGCCTTCCAGTCACTGAACTGACCTTTTAACTAAACTGGTTTTTGTGTTGTGATATGAGCATGGTGCTTCCTGTTGTATTGTGAAGCTTACATCATCTAGTGTTATGGTATGGCAAATGCAGCTTTTATAATTCCTTCCACTGCTCGCACAAGATTTAATTTAATTACTTTACCTTTTGATAGATGAATCAGAGTGGTCCCTGGGGGGGTTTAGAATACTCAGCTGAAATAATGATGGTTTAATTATCAGTAATCATGACAGAATAATGAGTGATAATTGAAAAAGAATTCAGCACGGACATCATTATTAATCATGATTAGTAGCCCCTGAACAAAACTAGGAATTTAAAAAGGTTGTATGACTCAATCGGTATGGATGTTCTGCATCTGATTTCTGCTTTCATTCTATTCCATGGCCAAGGATGAATCCCTATACTTCCTGCTGAGAAGCTTCAACTCCCAAGTATGAAAAAAGAAGATAAGTTAATCAGGTAGTAGCTTGTGTTTTATAGGAAGGAAATACTGAGGGAGATTTAATGCAATGGAAGTATACTGCCTGGATTGGTCTAACTCCTGGATGTTTGGAATGTTTGGAAGTCTTTACGTAGGTAAAAAAGAAAGACTTACATTTATATAGTGCCTTTCACGACCACAGCCAATGAAGTACTTTTTGGAGTGTAGTCACTGTTGTAATGTGGGAAACACGGCAGCCAATTTGCACACAGCAAGCTCCCACAAACAGCAATGTGATAATGACCAGATAATCTGTTTTTGTTATGTTGATTGAGGGATAAATATTGGCCAGGACACGGAATAACTCCCCTGCACTTCTTCGAAATAGTGCCATGGGATCTTTTACGTCCACCTGAGAGCACAGACAGTTTAGTGTCTCATCCAAAAGATGGCACCTCCAACAGTGCAGCACTCCCTCAACACTGCATTGGAGTGCCAGCCTAGATTTGTGTGCTCAAATCCCTGGAGTGGGACTTGAACCCACAACCTTTTGACTCAGAGCCAATGTGCTACCCACTGAGCCACAGCTGACACTGACAGGTAGAGAACAATTGGACAAGCAGATGTTTGGCTTTCAAAATAATAAGAAAATATCATTACTTGTGTACACATTCTGTTGCGTTCAACTAGGCTACAAGTTACAATGTCTGATATTAAAACTTAATGCCTTCATAACAAATTCCTCTGTCTGCTATTATTTTAAGTGCCTTTGTTAAGTAGCAGACAAAATAATTTGATACAAATATATTAAGCATTCATAATATATCACATAGTGTAATTTCCAGGCTGCTATATCTCTAAAGTATTTGTTAGCTAGTAAGGGTCACGTTTTGGTGCACTAGCTCATCATGATCTGTTTACTTTCTACAATATCATCACAGAATAGTTGTAGATGCTCTAGAGATATAATACAATACAGAGAGAATACAACAGATATGTGTTACTCTTCTCGCAAACACAACTAGAGTAATCACTAGCAGCATATTTGCTGCTCCTACTTTAAAGTTATCCTATCTCCACAGTGCATCAAAACCATTGGCGTGGGCCTACTTGAGTAGACCTCAGGTCAGCTGAAGGATCTAGCCCATGTCGAGCGATAAATGACACCTGCGCATACTCAAAAGTTTCATCATTGCATTTAAATTGGTTACATGCACAATAAGGTCAGCTAAAAGAAATGGCCCAAGAAGAGTGATAAATGTTCACCTGCACATACTCCGAAGGACTGCACCTGTTGCATGTTAAACAATTTACCTACACTGAGAGGTCAGCAAAAAGTAGGTCATGGAGCATAAGTTAAAAGGAGATTTATTTTGGGAAGAGCTCAGAAACGCCACAGCCTAGAAATTTGATCATGCCCAAAAACGGGTGCATGCAGGGTGGGCATTGAATGCCAGCACGTTTTCTTCCACAGGAGAGAGGATGTCCCAGAGACCCGTGAAATTAATGCTGGCAGCTCAATATAATGATTTAGGTGTGCAGTCAGCACTCCCCATGCAATTCATTGGCTGCATGTCTGTTTGGGGGGGGGGGGGGGGAGGGAAATCGGGCATATCTGATTCCACTTAAAGGCAGCCATCACCTCTTAAAGGGAGGTGCACTCTGGCTGCAGACAACAGAGAAACTTCCAAGATTTGAAAGAAATGGCCGGAAGAGGTCCAGAGAGGGCATCGAGATACTCTGATCTGTGTTGGAGGCCCTGGCCCAGGTGATAGCCAGGAGGACAGAGATCCTCTTTCCCCCCCACTCCCCAAGGCTAGAAACCTCTCAAGGCAACACCTCCACCACCAGTGGGGAGAGGTTACAGAGGAGGTCAATGCCAGTAGCCCAGCTCCCAGGACACGATTACAATTCCCAATGAAGTTCAGTGACCTCACCAAGGTTGGCAGTGTAAGAATACTGCTCTTGTACTCTCTGCTCACGCCTCCACCACCTCCAGCCTCACTATTCACAATACTCTCCTCCCCCACTTTCCTAAAATCACTGTACCATACCTCACTACCACTTCTTTTCCTCATACTCACACACTCACCAAAGTTACAACCCTCACTTCCTCACATTCTGCTATTCTACCATGACAGGCATGTTCTCTAAACACCTCAAGACTGTCACGAATACATTCCATTCTTTCTTGCAGGAGAACATCGCCCACAACTCCAGATGGCACGCTGCCAGCGGAGGAGGCCTATCACAGGTGGGCTCTGCTGCAGAGGATGCAAATGCTAACTTTGAGGGCCCAGAGTACCGAAGAAGGCTGATGGATATATACCAGGAAATGCTGCGGGAGTATTGTGAGTAGTGAGGCTGGAGGTGGTATTCCATAGATAACAATGCATAGTTTGTTCTGGCTCAGAAAGTTTTGCACCTACAAATAAAACCCTTTGGAATGCAAAAAAAATATGGTTCAACAATGCATCTATTGCATGATTTTTTACAATCATTTTCTTACTGCAATCCCAATTTTTCCACATGTAGGCTGCTCAGTATGGATGGCATATATTAATGATGAAAATATCTGGAGGTTATGTGATAGCTTTAACAAGCCATATAAAGAACACATAACCACAATCCTATCTGTTAAGGGATGAAAGGGACAAATCTCTTTGCAATCCTTCTTGCCTGGAGACATGCTTGAAAAGAATAAGACTTCTCTGTTTCAATGCTTCCATCCCTGTTACTAAGAGCCCCAAAGCAGCTCACATTGACAGACTGAATCAAACAATGCCTGTTCAAAGAAGACGCTGACAATAGATATAGAACTCTATCAGATGTGCTTCACTGAGCCATGTAACTCAGGGCATATTATTGCTGCATTATATATATTTTTGTATTTATTCGTTCATGGGATGTGGGCGTCACTGGCAAGGCCAGCATTTATTGCCCATCCCTAATTGCCCTTGAGAAGGTGGTGGTGAGCCGCCTTATACAACTGAATGGCTTGCTAGGGCATTTCAGAGGGCCGTTAAGAGTCAACCACATTTTTGTGGGTCTGGAATCATATATAGGCCAGACCAGGTAAGGACGGCAGATTTCCTTCCCTAAAGGACATTCATGAAACAGATGTGTTTTTACAACAATCTGGTAGTTTCATGGTCACCATTATTGACACTAGCTTTTTATTCCAGATTTATTTAATTAACTGAATTTAAATTCCCCAGCTGCCATGGTGGGATTTGAACTCACATTTCCAAATCAGGCTCTGGATTACTAGTCCAGTAACATAACGACTATAATACATTAAGTATATTGGCCCTGAATTTGCAGTCAGAGATGTAGCAGAAAAATACGCCTCCAAACCAAAAAAAAAAAAAATCTGAACTTACCTGGTGTCTCCGGAGCTTCGGACTCTTCGGGTCCTGGGCCTGCAGGCGTACACCTGTGTAAAGGCCCACGGATCCCAGGGCGCATGCGGTTCGCAAAGGTCCCTGGGTTCATGTGGGCCAGGCCAACCAATCAAAAAGGAGGATTCCTATGATGCTTATAGGGATTCCATTTACGTACAGAATCCCCATAAGCATATTAGAAATCCCCAAATAAATAAGAATTCACACCACTTAAATAAAAATAAATGATCACATGTTCAAAATTAATTAAATGACCATTTAATTAAGCATTTAAAATAATTTAATTTTTTGAAAAATAACTTTAAACGGGCCAAAATTTACCTTACCTAATTTTAAATGTATGTGTATGTTTAAATCATTTAAAAAAAATTATTTTAACATTTATTTTAACCCTTACACTGGTAAAAAGGCCTTACGCCTGCTTTTACCAGGCGTAAGGGTTTCGTGGGCAGTAGTTGGGCAAATAGCCCAATTCTGCGCTAACGAAAGTGATTTTGTAGCGGATGCGAAGGATCTGTCCAAGCGAAACTTGACAGATTGCAAGTTCCGGGTTTTTGCGTATGCGCAGCGCATGCGCGGAAAAACATGGAACTTGCGGGGCCATTCTGTGACTGAGTGGCTATTGTCTGTGGCCAGTGCTTTAGATTGACCCTTTTATAAAAAAAACTGTGATGGGATATTTAATTCTCTGTGAGTCTGTGTTGAATTCTTTGTTGATGACTCTGAGTCTGATTCTGTTAATAGCCTAATAGTATGTTTACATACATAATTCTTGGTGGTATATTTATGAAATGGGATGCATCCATATTCCTTGGCAGTCTCCAAAGGTTTGCACACTGCTCTAGTAATTAGTTTTAGAGTTTGGCTTCATTCATACGGAATTTTATAGGTGGCAAATCCACCCTCTAGGATTATTGTAATTTATCCCACTGTCATACTGAGATTGCAGTTTCTGCTTAGTAGGTAAACAAATAAGACTCTGAAATGCATGATTACTGGGCAAATATACTTCACTACTACAAACATATTTGACAGTAATTCCTTACAAGGATTGGAGCTTGCTTGTTCACCAGCTAATAGCGGATAGTAGGCTGGCTTCTCGTATTTTTTCCTCTCTCTATTGTACTACACTACAGAATGCTAATTAAGATATCTTGCACAACCAGTGTACGATTATGGTTATAACTCTCATTTGTATTCCAGTCACAGTAAACACATGCTCTTTTAACAATCTACAGTGCATGTAATTCTAAATGAAATGTCTTCTAAGTTGTAGGTTAAACTTGAGTGGTATTACAGTATACAGCTTTGCTGTTTCTTGGAACTGACACAGTTGTTTAATTGAACCTTTGATTCCTGTCCAATCAAATGAAAATCAATTGGAATATGACTGCACCTTACATTCAAAGAGTTTTCTAATATTAAAACTCATTGAATAAATAAAGTGCTTGTTGTTTAAGAGCAATTTCTCACATTTCAATGTTTTTTTGGCAAATCAGAATTGTTCTTAACAGGAACTGACTAACATAACAACAACAACTTACATTAAAGGCACTATATAAATATAATAAAACATCCCAAGGTGCTTCACAGGAGTGTTATAAAAAAATGTATTGACACCAAGCCATATAAGGAAATGATAGGACAGATGACCAAAAGCTTGGTCGAAGAGGTAGGTTTTAAGGACATCTTAAAGGAGGAAAGAGAGATAGAGAGACGGAGCGGTTTAGGGAGGGAATTCCAGAGCTCAGGACCGAGATAGCTGAAGGCATGGCCACCAATGGTGAAGCATTTAAAACTGGAGATGTTCAAAAGGCCAGAATAGGCGGAGCGCAGAGGTCTAGGGGGATTATAGGGCTGGGGGAGATTACAGAGATAGGGAGGGGCGAGGTCATGGAGGGATTTGAAAACAAGGATGAGAATTTTAAAATCGAGGCGTTGCTTAACCGGGAGCCAATGTTGGCCAGCGAGCACAGGGGAAATGGGTGAGCGGGACTTGGTGCGAGTTAGCACACAGGCAGCAGAGTTTTGGATGACCTCAAGTTTATGG
The DNA here is from genome assembly GCA_030390025.1 of Squalus acanthias. NCBI lineage: Eukaryota > Metazoa > Chordata > Chondrichthyes > Squaliformes > Squalidae > Squalus > Squalus acanthias. The sequence continues at coordinate 54,978,408 of CM059429.1, forward strand.
AGGGTAGAACTAGGGAGGCCAGCCAGGAGTGCATTTCAATAGTCAAGTCTAGAGGTGATAAAGGCATGGATGAGAGTTTCAGCAGCAGATAAGTTGAGGTAACAACAACAACTTGTATTTATATAGCACCTTTAACATCGTAAAACGTCCTAAGGCGCTTCATAGGAGTGTAATAAGACAAAAAATTGACACCGAGCCACATAAGAAATTAGGGCAGACAGGTAGGTTTTAAGGAGCATCTTAAAGGAAGAAAGAGAGGTAGAGAGGCGGAGAGGTTTAAGGAGGGAGTTCCAGAGCTTAGGGCCTAGGTAGCTGAACACACGGCCACCAAAGGTTGAGCGATTATAATCAGGGATGCGCAAGAGGGCAGAATTTGAGGAGCACAGATATCTCGGGGGGGGCAGGGGGGGGGGGTGGGAGTTGCGGTTGTGAGACTGAAGGAGGTTACAGAGATAGGAGTGGCGAGGCCATGAAGGGATTTGAAAACAGGGAAGAGAATTTTGAAATCAAGGCGTTGCTTAACCAGGAGCCAATGTAGGTCAGCAAGCACAGGGGTGATGGGTAAACAAGACTTGGTGCGAGTTAGGACACGGGCAGCCGAGTTTTGGATGACCTCCAGTATATGCAGAGTAGAATGTGGGAGACCAGCCAGGAGTGCGTTGGAATAGTCAAGTCTAGAGGTAACAAAGGCATGGATGAGGGTTTCAGCAGCAGATGAGCTGAAGTAAGGGCGGAGACGGGTGATATTATGAAGGTGGAAATGGGCAGTCTTAGTGATAGAACAGATATGAGGTAGGAAGCTCAATTTGATGAAATATGACACCAAGGTTGCGAACAGACTTGGTCAGCCTTAGACAGTTGCCAGGGAGAGACATTGAAATAATGGAAAGGGAATGGAGTTTGTGGCGTGAATCAAAGACAATGGGCTGGATTTTGAATGACCCGTGGAGTTGGGTTTGGAGTCGGGGGGGGCGGGGGGGGTGGTTAAAGTTGCAGATTCGGGGGTCCCGACCCCATCCCGACTCCAAGCCGCCTCCATGCCAGTTTCTCTGGCGGCGGGTACCCGACCTGGTCTGAGACCCGACTCCCCGAGGCGGGAAGGGATTACTGACAATTAACTGCCTGTTAACTATTTTCAAAGGAAAAGTGTGGGCTTCCCGACAGGTGGCAAACACTCCAAGTTATCGGGGCGGGCCGTGGGTCTGCAGGGATTGGAGGGGTCGATATGTCCGGTGGGCAGGTGAGTGATGGGTGCAGGTGTGCAGAGGTAAGTGTGTAAGGTAAGTGCTAAGTGTTGAAAAAAGTTTTACTTACCTTAACTTCCTCCTGCAGGTGTCAGCCCTTCAGTTCTCAGGAGTTAGAAATCTCACCGGCACAGAAAGCAGGAAAGCCGTGGACCTGTCAAAAACAGCAGCCTTCTGATTTCTGTGGTGGAATGATTTCTAACTCAGCCTGAAAGGAAGGACTGAAGTTAGAAATCATATTGTGAGTGTTTGACAGCTTCACAGAGCTGTCAAACGCTGATATTTCATCTGTCAAAAGCTCTTGACAGATGAAATGTCAGTCTCTGACGTCACCTGTTGCCGGGTGGCCCTTAATTGGTCTGCTGAGCCCACTGGGCGGGCTCAACAAGGTCAATCAAGGGAAAATACAGTGGGTTGGCCACATCTCGATGGAGGCGGGTTCACAAGCCAAAATGTGTGATTCCCGATCTCAACATGACTCCAACTTCAAAATCCAGCCCAATGGCTTTGGTCCTTCCGATATTTAATAGGAGGAAATTTCTACTCATCCAGTGCTGGATGTCGGACAAGTAGCCTGATAGTATAGAGATGGTGGAGGGTTCGAGAGAGGTGGAGGAGAGGTAGAGCTGGGTATCATCAGCGTACATGTGAAAACTCGCGTTGTGTTGCCAGATGATGTCACTGAGGGGCAGCATGTAAGTGAGAAATAGGAGGGGACAAGGATAGATCCTTGGGTGACCGTGTGGGATCGGAAAGAGAAGCCATTGCAGGAGATTCTATGGTTATGGCTGGAAAGATAGGAATGAAGCCAGGTGAGTGCAGTCCCATCCAGCTGGACGACGGTGGAGAGGCGTTGGAGCAGAATTTTGTGGTCAACCGTGTCAAAGGTTGGAGACAGGATGAGAAGGGATAGATTACCTTTGTCGCAGTCAATTAGGATGTTATTTGTGACCTTGGTAAGAGCAGTTTCAGTACTGTGGTGGGGCGGAAGCCTGATTGGAGGGATTCAAACAGGGAGTTCTGGGAAAGATGGGCATGGATTTAGGAGGCGACAACACATTCAAGAACTTTGGAGAGGAAAGGGAGATTGGAGATGGAGCGATAGTTTGCAAGGACAGAGGGGTCAAAGACTGTTTTTTTGAGGAGAGATGTGATGATGGCAGATTTGAAGGAAAGGGAGACAATACCGGAGGAGAGAGAACCATTTACAATATACGCTAACTTGGGAGCCAGGAAGGAAAATTGGGTTGTCAGTAATTTAGTAGGAATAGGGTCGAGAGAGCAGGATGTCGGTCTCATTGACAAGATGAGCTTGAGCTTTGAAAGGGCAAGAGGGAGATAGGAGAGAAATTAGAGAAATATGCAAATTTAGAGTTAGGGCAGGGGGGAAAATGGAGAGGAGGTAAAGTCCGGTATGTGTGTGTATATATTTTATTTATACATATATATATATATAAGCTCATATAAACATATTTGTTTCCAAATGTAATTTAGTAATAAGCAGTGGACCTTAGTGGAAGTCATTTCTTTTGTTGCATGAATCCATTTAGTTGAAGAAAGTTTCTCAGCTGTACGTTATTCTGACCAGGGTATGTCATACTCATTTCTTTAGGCCACCTGCATTGCCATGATAACTTTTTTTTGCTTAGAATTGTAATTGATGTTGCTGCAGTTTCTTTGCTTCTGTAGAAAGCCTCTCGCAAGATATAATTTCCATTTAAGAAATTAAACCGATACCATAAGCAGAGGCGTTGTATCAGAAACATGGCTGCCAGAAATTATTGACGGATCTGGTATTTGATCTTGAAGCACATCAACTGCTATGTAAACCTGCACTAATTCCTCACTCAGTATGTGCCCATTATCATTATAATCACAGTGTAGATTGTTGTAACTACAGCTTTGAGGATGATTAGTTATCAGATAACCTACATACTGCTCTTCCTTATCTCACTCATGATGCGGAGATGCCGGTGTTGGACTGGGGTGGACAAAAGTGAGAAGTCGCACAACACCAGGTTATAGTCCAACAGCTTTATTTGAAATCACAAGCTTTCGGAGCGTTGCTCCTTCGTCAGGTGAAGTCTGACGTCTCTTCACCTGACGAAGGAGCAGCCGCTCCGAAAGCTTGTGATTTCAAATAAAACTGTTGGACTATAACCTGGTGTTGTGCGACTTCTCACTTTTATCTCACTCAGGTTACAGTCTGGTGCTTTTGCTGCATTGGGTCTTGCAAGCAGTTGTGTGATTTGCCCAGCTTGGCTCAGCTGGTAGCACTCTTGCCTCCGAGTCAGAAGGTTGTTGGTTCCAGATTGACTCCTGGACTTGAGCATATAATGTAAGCTGATACTTCAGTGCAGTAATGAGAGTAATGCTGTCTTTCAGATCAGATGTTAAACCCATTTTCCTGTTCAGGTGGATGTATAATCCTATTTGAAGACAAACAGTGAGTTTCTTGATGTCTGGTCAACATGCCTCCCTCAAACAACACATGTAAACAAATTGCCTAATCACTCAGTCATTTGCTGTTTGTGAACCTGGCTGTGTGCAAATTGGCTATTATGTTTACCTATATAACAAGAGTGACAACACTTCAAAAGTAAATCATTGGACATGAAGTGCTCTGGGATGTGCTAAGGACATGATAAGGTGCTTTATAAGCATCCATTCTCTTTTTATTGTTTTGAGAGTTGATGTTAAGTTTTACCATTATAATATTATAACAGTTGTTTTTGTTGTAGATCTCTTTTCTTTTACTGTAGATTTCTGAAGATCTCCACTTCATACTGAGACATAGATAAGTAATTCAGACAGTAGATAGTTCTGTTAGCTGTTTGCACTTTGCATCTGACAACTCTTTAAACAAAATACAGGAAAATTGGTCAAATAGATGGAAAAGTGTAAATTGAAAATGTCACCATGGCAGTTTGAGAATTTGAATTCAGTTTAACAAAAATTAGCTTTTTATTTCTCGATATCAGTAAAAAAAAAGTGACCACAAAACTAGTTGGATTGTCATAATAACCCAACTGGTTCACTAATATCCTTCAAGGAAGTGAAACTACTGTTCTTATCTGGTCTGGCCTATATGTGACTTCAGTCTCACGCCATTGTGGTTGATTCTTAATTGCCCTCTGATGTGGCCCAGTAAGCCACTCAGTTGTATCAAACTGCTGAAGGCAACTAGGGATTTGACAATAAATGCTGCTTTGCCAGCGACGCCCACATCCTGAGAATGAATGTTTAAAAGGTTGGGCCAGACTGTAGAAGCTTTCTCCAACCTGTTCCTTCTTTCATGAACCACTGGCCAGTCTCTCATCTTGTATTGCATCCAGGTAGCCTCTGACGTTATTACTGTACATGATAACACCGCTTTGCCATTACTATCCTCCACAAAGTGACACGCCGTCCACTGTGGTCAACTATACCCAGTGGTAGTACTCTTGCTTATGAGTGAGAAGGTTGTGGGTTTAAGGCTTAGTACAGGACTTAAGCACATAAAGTAGACTGACATTTCAGTGCACTATGCAGGGAGTGCTGCATTATTGAAGGTGCTGTCTTTCAGATGAGATGTTCAACCAAGTCCCTCTCTGCTTATTCAGATCCTATGACAATATTTGAAGAAGAGCAGGTGAGCCTGGTCTCCTGGCCAACATTTATCAATCAATTCCCAAAACAGATTAACTGGTCAATTATACCATTGCGGTTGTGTTTACCTGCAAAAAGTAACAGTGACTAATTGTGAATCACTTTTGGATGTCCTGAGGATGTGAAAGTCAATCTATAAATGCAAGTTCTTTCTCTACTGTCCATGAACTTTGTACAATTGACCTCTCATGACCTCTACCAACACACACAGTCTCCTGAGGGATGTATTCTGAAGAGCATTGCTAAGTATAATCAGTGAGAAGTCGCACAACACCAGGTTGTAGTCCAACAGTTTTATTTGAAATCACAAGCTTTTGGAGCTGCTGCTCCTTCGTCAGGTGAAGCCTGACGAAGGAGCAGCGCTCCGAAAGCTTGTGATTTCAAATAAAACTGTTGGACTAGAACCTGGTGTTGTGCGACTTCTCACTTTTGTCCACCCCAGTCCAACACTGGCATCTCCGCATCAAGTATAATCAGCATCAACAGATGCAAGTACATCTGTACCTGAAAACAGTTCTTGCCTAACTTGTTTTTTTAATCTTTTCTTACAAGCTTTTTTTATGCCTTACTTTCATCTTTTCTTCTTATTGCAAAATAATAATTATTCGTTTCAGTTGAACCATACTTCTAGGAAACAAAAATGCATCAATTATGACATATTAACAGCACGGAGTTGCAATAATTACAAGGGAGAAGTAAACTAATACAGACATATTCTGAAGAGAGCAGGGCAGCCATTTGGAAAGTCAATAGGAATAGCAGGAATATAGAAGACTGACAATTGTATCAGTGATAAAAACAGAAAATGCTGGAGATACTCAGCAGGTCAGGCAGCATCTGTGAAGAGAGAAACAGAGTTAACGTTTCAGGTCGATGACCTTTCGTCAGAGCTGGAAAAAAGCAGGAAATGGAACAGATTTTTAAGCAAGTGTAGGGGCTGGGAAAGCGGGGAGGGGATGAAAGAACAAAAGGGAAGGTTTTGTGATAGGATAGAAGTCAGGAGAGGTTAAGAGACAATGGGCCAGAAATTCGGCTTTCCGGCTTCCTGCGGGTGCAAGCATCGTGCACGTACTTGTCCACCGCGCCTGCAGTTGTGCTTTGGACCCTCGAGGACTTCGGGTCCTGGGCCTCCTGCAGCTGCCGGCGCGCAGTGCTTGTGCATCCCAGGGGCGCAGTTAGTTCGAAGCGTCCCCTGGGATCACATGGGCCATGGAGAGCCAATCCTAGCAGGGCATTTTCATTCATAGATTTGACAGGAAGACCTGTCAAATCTACGAATAGAGATCGGCCCCAAAACCACACTTAAACTTCAAATAATTTTTTTTTAAAATCACATTTTTAAAATAACTATCAGTTAAATAAATTAACTACTTTAAACAAAAATTTACATTTTTGAAACAATTAATTATACTTTTTAACGGTGCTAAAAATAAACTTACCTTTCTTTAAAGTATCTAAAAAAGATAAACCTGTTGAAAATGTTTTTAATTTGTAATTAATTAACCACTTACCTTGTTAAAAACATACCTCCTTTTTAAATGCGCAGCTTCTTCATACTTACCTTCCGGAGAAACCTGAAAAAAAACCTAAAGTTCGCTGCGTGCGCACAGCCTCTCCCGCGCACGCGTTCGAATTCTGAACCCCTCCCTTCAGGGGAACGGAAGTTCCGGTTTCCCGCGCATGCGCAATGCATGTAGGAAACTGGCACTTCAGGTGGCCTTACGGGTGAGTACACAGCGCGTACTCAACCGACAACAGCCGAATTTCTGGCTCATTGAGAGATATTCAAGGCAAAAGGAGATAGTAATGGGACAGGTTAAGAAGCAAAGGATGGCTCTAGATGAAGTGTAAATTGCACTGGCAGAATGAAAGACAGCTGCTATGTGGGAGAGAAGAAAAAAAGACAGACAAAAAGTGTGGATAAAAAATATATATATGATAGGGGCCGAGGTTATGATCTGAAATTGTTGAACTCTATGTTGAGTCCAGAAGGCTGTAAAGTGCGTAATCAAAAGATGAGGTGCTGTTCCTCAGCTTATTGAACCCGCATGGGTCCTAGCTATGCCTGCCTTTTCATGGGATATGTGGAACACTCTTTTTGTTCCAGTCCTACTCAGGTCCCCTCCCTCACCTCTTTTTCCAGTACATTGATGACTGTATCGGTGCCGTCTCCTGCTCTCGCCCTGAACTAGAACATTTCATTCACTATGCTTCCAATTTCCACCCTTCCCTCACCTTCACATGGTCCATCTCCGACTCTTCCCTTCCCTTCCTCGACTTCTCTGTCTCCATCTCTGGGGATAGGTTATTGACAAACATTCACTACAAGCCCACTGACTCCCACAGCTACCTGGACTACACTTCCTCCCACCCCACTTCCTGTAAGGACTCTATTCCATTCTCCCAGTTTCTCCATCTCCGCCGCATCTGCTCTGACGATGCCACCTTCCATGCCAGTGCTTCCGACATGTCTTCCTTTTTCCTCAACCGAGGATTCCCCTCCACTGTGGTTGACACGGCCCTTGACCGTGTCCGTTCTATCTCCCGCACTTCTGCCCTCACCCCTGCCCCTCCCTCCTGGAACCACAATAGAGTTCCCCTTGTCCTCACCTTTCACCCCACCAGCCTCCACATTCAACGGATCATCCTCCTCCATTTCCGCCACCTCCAGCGTGATCCCACCACCAAACACATCTTCCCCTCACCTCCCCTTTCAGCATTCCGACGGGACTGCTCCCTCCGCGACACCCTGGTCCACTCCTCTACCACCCACAACACCCCTTCCCCCTCGCCCGGCACCTTCCCGTGCAAGCGCAGGAGATGCAACACATGCCCTTATACCTCCCCCCTTCCCACTGTCCAGGGCCCCAAACACCCCTTCCAGGTGAAACAGCGATTTACTTGTACTTCTTGCAATTTAGTATACTGTATTCACTGCTCACGATGCGGTCTCCTCTACATTGGGGAGACCAAACGCAGATTGGGTGACTGCTTTGCGGAACACCTCCATTCAGTCCGTAAGGACCCTGAGCTTCCGGTCGCCTGTCACTTTCATTCTCCGCTCCACTCCCACTCAGACCTCACCGTCCTCGGCCTCTTGCATTGTTCCACTGAAGCTCAGCGTAAGCTCGAGGACAAGCACCTCATCTTTCGATTAGGCACTTTAAGCCTTCTGGGCTCAACATAGAGTTCAACAATTTCAGATCATAACCTCGGCCCCTATCATATATATATTTTTCATCCACACTTTTTGTCTGTGTCTTTTTTTCTTCTCTCCCACATGGCAGCTGTCTTTCATTCTGCCAGCGCAATTTACACTTAGAAACATAGAAGATAGGAGCAGGAGTAGGCCATTCGGCCCCTCGAGCCTGCTCCGCCATTCGATGAGATCATGGCTGATCATCCAAACTCAGTACCCTGTACCTGCCTTCTCCCCATATCCCTTGATACCTTTAGCTTTAAGAAATATATCTAACTCATTCTTGAATATATTTAATGACTTGGCCTCAACTACCTTCTGTGGTAGAGAATTCCACAGGTTCACCACTCTCTGGGTGAAGAAATTCTTCCTCATTTCTGTCCTAAATGGCTTACCCGTTATCCTTCATCTAGAGCCATCCTTTGTTTCATAACCTGTCCCATTACCATCTCCTTTTGCCTTGAATATCTCTCAATGTCTCTTAAACTCTCCTGCCTTCTATCCTATCACAGACCTTCCCTTTTGTTCTTTCATCCCCTCCCCCCTTTCCCAGCCCCTACACTTGCTTAAAAATCTGTTCCATTTCCTGCTTTTTTCCAGTTCTGACGAAAGGTCATCGACCTGAAACGTTAACACTGTTTCTCTCTTCACAGATGCTGCCTGACCTGCTGAGTATCTCCAGCATTTTCTGTTTTTATTCCAGATTTCCAGCATCTGCAGTATTTTCTTTTTGAATTGTATCAGTGAAGTTGACTGCACTGAAAAGGCCATTGCTTCACAACTTTTTTTAAAAAAAGGCTGGGGATCCTGGTTGGAACTTCTCTGTATGCTATATTTCATTTTGATGTACTTGCATCTCTTGATGCTGATTATATTTAGCAATGCTCTTCAGAATACATCCCTCAGGAGATTGTGTGTGTTGGTAGAGGTCATGATAGGTCAATTGTACAAAGTTGATGGACAGTAGAGGCTTGATGGACTGATTGGCTTTTTCTGCTTTTCTTATGCTCTGAGCAGGTGAAACTGTTCCAGAAGACGCCTAAGAGCAAATGTGCAATACTGATGGAGAGTTTCCCTTGCTGGGAGCACATATAGAATAGATACATAGAATGGTAAACAGCACAGAAGGTGGCCATTCGGCCCGTCGAGCCCGTGCCGGCTCTCTGCAAGAGCACTTCAGCTAGTCCCACTCCCCTGCCCTTTCCCCGTAGCCCTGCAATTTTTTTTCCTTCAGGTACGTATCCAATTCCCTTTTGAAAGCCATGATTGAGTCTGCCTCCACCACCCTTTCAGGCAGTGCATTCCAGATCCTAACCATTTGCTGCGTAAAAAAGTTTTTCCTCATGTCACCTTTGGTTCTTCTGCCAATCACCTTAAATCTGTGTCCTCTGGTTCTCGACCCTTCTGCCAATGGGAACAGTGTCTCTCTATCTACTCTGTCGAGACCCCTCATGATTTTGAACGCCTCTATCAAATCTCCTCTCAACCTTCTCTGCTCTAAGGAAAATAACCCCAGCTTTTCTAGTCTATCCACTTAACTGAAGTCCCTCATCCATGGAATTATTCTTGTAAATCTATTCTGCGCTCTCTCTAAGGTCTTCACATTCTTCCTAAAGTGCGGTGCCCAGAATTGGACACAATACTCCAGTTGAGGTTTTGACCAGTGTTTTATAAAGGTTCATCATAACTTCCTTGCTTTTGTACTCTGTGCCTCTATTGGGAAGATTGAAGCCATTGTTTTCGGTCCCCACCACAAACTCTGTTCCCTAGCCACTGACTCTATCCCTCTCCCTAACATCTGTCTGAGACTGAACCACACTGTTTGCAACCTTGGTTTCATATTTGACCCTGAAATGAGCTTCCGACCAAATATCCGCGGCATAACTAAGACCGCCTATTTCCACCTCCGTACTATTGCCCATCTCTGTCCTTGCCTCAGCTCATCTGCTGCTGAAACCCTCATCCATGCCGTTGTTACCTCTAGACCTGACTATTCCAATGCACTCCTGGCTGGCCTCCCACGTTCTACCCTACGTAAACTTGAGGTCATCCAAAACTCGGCTGCCCATGTCCTAACTCGCACCAAGTCCCATTCACCCATCACCCCTGTGCTCGCTGACCTACATTGGCTCCCGGTTAAGCAGCGCCTCGATTTCAAAATTCTCATCCTTGTTTTCAAATCCCTCCATGGCCTCGCCCCTCCCTATCTCCGTAATCTCCTCCAGCCCCACAACCCCCTGAGATATCTGCGCTCCTCTAATTCTGCACTCTTGAGCATCCCTGATTATAATCGGTCAGCCATTGGTGGCCATGCCTTCTGTTCCCTAGGCCCTAAGCTCTGGAATTCCCTCCCTAAACCTCTCTGCCTCGCTCCCTCTCTTTCCTCCTTTAAGACTCCTTAAAACCTACCTCTTTGACCAAGCTTTTGGTCACCTGCCCTAATTTCTCCTTATGTGGCTCGGTGTCAAATTTTTTGTCTTATAATACCCCTGTGAAGCGCCTTGGGACGTTTTACTACGTTAAAGGCGCTATATAAATACAAGTTGTTATTTATGAGGCCCAGGATCCCGTAAGCTTTTTTAAACACTAACCTGCCCTGCCACCTTCAACGATTTGTGCACATATACTCCCAGGTTTCGCTGTTGATGCACCCCCTTTAGAATTGTACCATTTAGTTTATATTGCCTCTGCTCGTTCTTCCTACCAAAATGTATCACTTCGCACTTTTCTGCATTAAATTTCATCTGCCACGTGCTTCTCTGTCATGCTTTAGTGCCTCGGCAGGGATTCCATCTGCTCCTGAGGCCTTGTTGTTCTTCAGTTGTCGGATGGCCTTTTCAACCTCATGCCGGGCTGGGGTTGTGCTGAGATGGTGGCGGGTAGCATGCTGCGGGATGGAGTTGAGGACACTCGCGTCGAAGACAGAGTCTCGGTTAAGGAGATCTTCGAAGTGCTCCTTCCAGTGGGCACTGACTGCCTCTCTGTCCTTGATGAGTACCTCTCCGTTCTTGGCCCACAGTGGGGTAGGGCCTTGGGTGCTTGGGCCGTAGATGGTCTTGACTGTGCTAAAGAATCCACGCACGTCGTGGTTGTCGGCTAGCTGCTGGATCTCCTGCGCTTTCTCCACCCACCATCTGTTCTTTAGGTCGCGAGTTTTTTGTTGGACCTCGGCCTTCAGGCGTCTGTAGAGCTGCTTTCTTGCTCTCGAGTTCTGTTGCTGTTTCCAGATCAGGAATGCCTTGCGCTTGCAGCTTATTAGCTCCTGGATCTCCTGGTCATTCTCGTCGAACCAGTCTTGGTGTTTCCTGGTCGAGTGACCGAGCGTCTCTTCACAGGTGCTGATTATGGAGGCCTTGAGTGCAGACCAGGCGCTGTGGGCACTCTGTGTCTCTGCATCACTGGGAGTCATCAGGTTGTTTGTTGAATAGTATGTAAATATAAAATATGCAATTAAATTGGGCTGTCAGTGTCTACTCCAGCTTCTTCTGAAACTATGACAGCATGTGTTCAGTTATGGATGCAGCAGGTATGTGCCTATACTTGTACAGTGGTGCTCCCAGTTTTGGAAAAGCGAGTCCCCAGCTATATATAACCAACCTAATCGATGACCTGAGCCAATGACTGATGCAATATTGTTTAATGAGGCTCAGGTGCCAGCTGTGGCTCAGTTGGTAGCACTCTCGCCTGAGTCAGAAGGTTGTGGGTTTAATTCCCACTCCAGAATATTTAGCACAAAATCTAGGCTGGCACTCCAGTGCAGCACTGAGGGAGTGCTGCAATGTTGGAGGTACCATCTTTCAGATGAGACGTTAAACCGAGGCCCTGTCTGCCCTCTCAGGTGGCTGTAAAAGATCCCATGGCACGATTCAAAGAAGGTCAAGGGAGTTCTCCCTGGTGTCCTGGCTAACATTTATCCTTCAATCAACATCACTAAAAACAGATTATCTGGTCATTATGACATTGCTGTTTGTGGGAGCTTGCTGTGTGGAAAATTGGCTGCTGTGTTTCAACAGTCACTACACTTCAAAAGTACTTCATTGGCTGTAAAGTTTTTTGGGACGTCCTGATGTTGTGAAAGGAGCTATGTAAATGCAAGCTTTGGAGCTGACCTCATTTGCCCCTGTACTTGTGAGTTTAAGAGGGTGCTGGGACTCTTATTGCATGTTTAGGGGACAATCTTATGAGGTGTAATATCATTCCTAAAAATGTGCAAAAATGAGAGCAAATGGATGAATTGGAGGTAAAAAAAATTAATTGTAGTACAAGTGTGACAATTTGAACACATGTGCCTTCTGTTCGTTTAAAATGTTTTAAAAGTTTTTTTTACCAGTTTCAGTTTTCCTCATCTGACATCCGGTGTATTACTCCACAGCCTTTCAGCTGAAATTAGTCAAAAAATAATTGAAATTGTCAGTAGATTTTTAAAAGTCAAACATGTGCTGCAAACAGAAAACATTGAAAGAAAGGACAGTTTATAGAAATAAAACACTTGTGTCAAGACCAACATAACTCAATTGTCTGAATTATGCAGCCAGTCCACTACTCACAGGTATACTCACCTGTTCGAATCCGAGTGAAATAGTTCTTCATGATGGTGAAAAACTGACTTGATTCTATAGTCTGGAAATTAAACTGCGTGATATTGTGTCAAATTCCATTCTCCACCGTGTTTAAGTAAATGTAAACAGGTTCGCACCTCCCTTAAAGTAGCAGAAGAAAGAACCATAACCTCTGCCCCTATCTTGTTTTTCTCTCTCTCACATGGCAGCTGTTGATCATTCTGCCATTTACACTTCATCTAAAGTCACCTTTTGTTTCTTAACTTGTCCCATTACCATCTCCTTTTGCCTGCACCATCATCCCTTTTGTCTCTTAATCTCTCCTGCCTTCCATCCAATCACAGACCTTCCCTTTTGTTCTTTCCTCCCCTCCCCCCTCTCCCTGCCCCTGCACTTGCTTAAAAACCTGTTACACCTCCAACTTTTTCCAGTTCTGACGAAGGGTCATCGACCTGAAACGTTAACTCTGTTTCTCTCTCCACAGATGCTGACTGACCTGCTGAGTATTTCCAGCATTTTCTGTTTTTATTTCAGATTTCCAACATCCGCAGTATTTTGCTTTTGTAGAAGAAAGAATGTGAGATACTTTCCAGACTTGTGTACCTTGTCGTTCCAATCCTAAGACAGCTGTGGAGAAAAGGTACAATGATTTCAGTGACTGTGCTCATTAATTTTCATTGTCACATTATACATTAACAATATTCTATAACTTAGAGGTAGGCGTTGAGCTATGTTAGGCACATTTTAAAGCAGGAAAGGAGATGTGCCACCTCCAGGTTACGAACTCTCACAGATGCTTCATGTCTTGGTGAAGCAGCTGTTTGTGAACGATGAGCCAAGATTATTCCTCTGAGACGCACTTTGGCGTCAGGTGCAGCGGGCGGGCGAGCTGCTGGCGGCGAAGAGCGAGCGCGGAGGCGCCGCCGCCAGCAGAATATTCGAGGAGACAGAGTGTGCTCAGAGACAGACTGTGACTCTGCACAACAACTCCAACTCCAACTCCTCATTGCCCACTTAGAGTTCCGAAACCTCAAAACTCCAACCTATCAGATGGAAAAGCTACAAAAGGCAGCGTGTTTCAGATCGTTATATTTTCTGAGTTTTTGATGTATTTTTAAAAAATCCATCAACAAGCCCAGTGATGTATATTTCAGATTTCCAGCACCCGCAGTGTTTTGCTACTACATATTTCAGGCATTTTAACAGGTGATTTTTCAGTTGTGAAGCAAACCGTCGCCAGGTGGTGCTAACAATTCAAAACGTGGAACTGGAAAGTTGCATGAAATTTAATTGCAAATTTTTCAAATTTGTCGTTACATTAGATACGTGTGTAATTGCATAAAGTGGGACTTAATACAGGCTTCGTATTCAATCATGGTGGAGCTAACTTTAGAAAAGCAAAACACCACATCGGAGTAGGTTGTGGCAATTGTTTCTTCAAACATTTGCTCAAAAGTAGCTGCACAGAAAGAAAGTTGGTGGAAAATAGAGCCAGGCGCCATATCTCAGGGAATTATTTCATTTCATTGTTGCAGCAGCAGATAGGTGAAGTGGTGTTTACTTAGCATATTTGAAATGATCTCCTAATGACTGACGTTTATAGAAAAGAGCAAATAGCCTAGTTGTGACTTGTGGCCGAGTTCCGCTTCCTGGTTGATGAGAGCTGAAAAACAAGAGATCAGCCCCTTCTGGACTGTGTGACACACATACTTCGCATGCTTTCAATCTGTCAGAAAGGGACCGTTCTGAGCTGGGACCGACAATGGGAGAGTCAACTCGCCGCTTCACCAGAGGTCTATTCAAACCTGGGACAGCTGCAGAGACCCGACAGAGCGCCTCGGTGGCTGTCAAAAGACTCTCTCTGATTGTGGTAAGTGAAATGTTTCAAAGAAAAAGTTTGATCACGCTGTTACTGTGCGAAGCTGCAGTCAGAAGACGACTGACAGCATTATCGTGGGATCTTCAAGTCACATTTTAATTAAAGGGCTGCCTTGAAAAACTAACGTGAAGCACTACACAGGAGAGAGCAGCCTTTATAACGTTAACTTTTATTTAAAATGCGTTTTAAAGGTACTTATTCTGTTAAACAGTACCATTCCGCCGCTGCATACGTGTGCGTTATTTCCTGGGATTTTCAAGATGTTTACGATTACTCATCGCTATCTCTGAAATGACAAGCAAGTGATTTCCACGGGAAACTCCTCGGTTCTGAGTAAACTGCCAATTTGCGATAGCAACTGAACTCGATCAGGGTCCGAAACATCTTTCTTTTTCAAATGAGTGTGACATCTTTTCTGGGAAACAGTTTGTCTGTCTGATTTTTTGGGGAGGTTCCCAGAGCATTTGAAGTTTTATTGGTGAAGAGCAGTTTATTAAATCACGAAGAAGCGAATCGCAATCAATTTAATTCAGTTTTTGAAAATGATGTTCTCAGGTTGAGTTGTGCTTTATATTTTAGCCGAGAGAGAAAGGTTTCGGATGGATTTAAGTGCAGTAATCGCCCTTTTACATCACTTTAAACACTGTCAGACTTTCTTGGAAAGCTGCTTTCCGCCGGATTTTCTAAATATCCAGACTTTTATTGAATAGCAGCAAATATAATGTTCATTTAGATAGATCTATAGAGTAAGCGCACTAAAATGATATTGGCAATTTTTCAAGCGCTGGTGAAATAACACTTGTAGCGGTGTCTCCAGTTCTGATCACAAACGATATAGAAGCATTGGAAAGGAAATGCAAGCTGAAGAATGAAAGCAGCCAGGCGTCACACTCCTCCCATCAGTGCCGAGCATTCTGACCCTTGTTTGCAGAATTGCAGAAGGACACTTCAAAGCAGGGCAACTTTGTGATCTGTCCATTGATATCACAGTATACTGTCTGCATTTTTTGTGTGCTCCCAGCAGCCTCTCGGGCCACGTTTGTTGAATTGTGTGAGATATCTCCTCTTATTACTGTTGTCTCCGACTGCAATCTGTTGTTATGCCACTCGTCATCCGAGAAGAAGGCGGCATTGGTGTTCAGCCCATGAGCAATAAAGGAGAAGCCAAGGAAAACAAAGCATCGCAGAAGGGTGGAAGAGCAATGCTAATTACTTTTCGCAAATAATTTACAAAATATCTTATTTAGTACAAAAATATATACTTTCTTAGGTCAGAGTACAACACAGAAAAGCAATAGATTTTACCTTGCCGGTTACACCATACTTTCAAATGCATACATTGAAGTTTTTATGCAACTGCACGGTTTTTCAATCGACGATCTGGCCGCAATTAGTTTTGAAAAGTGGTTTCCCCCCGCAAATTTCCGCTCAAACTGATGCAAATGTATTGCTCTGTGTCTCACCCAGTGGACTCCCTTCTATTTAAATCATCCTGGGTGGATGTGTCACTGCTGCTGCTTGAGAGGAGTAGAGAGTGATGGTACTTGTTGTAAAGTGCCAGCAGACCCGGTGTTACAGAGGCCTGGTTTAGTTCCTTTGGCGCACTTAGAGAACAAGAGGGAGAGATGTTATAATGGTGTTCTTATGAGAAGCCTGCACAAATAGCTTCCAGTAGAAGGAGTGTCATGATAAAGTGCTTCAGTATAATTTGTTGCTTCAGCAAGCAGAGACAAAATGGGCCAAAAATTCATCCCGCTGCGCGAGAGTACGCACTGCGTACTCTCGCGTATTCTCTCTCCAATTGCCGGTTTTCTGCATGCCCTGCGCATGCGCTGAAAACCGGCACTTGGTCTTTTGAAAAGGGAGCGGTTCCTCGGTGCATCGCGTGCACGCTACAGGCTGCGCGCACGCTGTGCACTTCATGCTTTGGACGCGCAGGTAAGGACGGAAGATTTTAGAAATGGAAAAAGGAGGAGTAAGACCCACTTTTAACAAGGTAAGTAGTGAATTAAGTATTTTTTTGAATTTTTTTTAACAGGTATATCTTTTTTAGAGACTTTAAAGACAGGTAAGTTTATTTTTATAACTTTTTAAAAGATTTTAAATTTTTTCAAAAATTTAATTTTTTATTTAAAATGGTTAATTTATTTAACTATACTTATTTTATTAATGTGATGGTTTTTAAAAAAAATTTAATTGAGGTTTAGCTGTTATTTTGGGGGGGTGTAAGATTCATAGATTTCACAGCACGTATGGTGTGCTGCCATTGGCTCTAACTGAGTCACGTGATCCCACAGCTCGCACGAATTCACTACGCCGGTGGGATACGCAAGCACTGCCCAGCTGATGTCTGGAACATCAAGTTCGTGCGAGCTGGATCTGAAAAAGCCAACGCGGAGTGAGAGATCGCGGGGAAGCCTTACCCCCACGGGAACAGAGCGAGATCAATTTCTGGGGTCTCTAAATACTGGGTTGACATCCAGCGGGGTACTCGCATCCAGACAGAGTGACCCCGGATCAGTGGTTGAATTCCTGCCTCTGGTCAGAAGGGTTGGATTTGGGCCCCAATCCAGGCAGCCCCGGTGAATGGAGACCGGAGCACCAGCTTTGAATACTGGATTGGCATTCAGTGAGGGTACTTGCATCCGATGGATGTGCAGTTTTTTTCCCTTTTTTTTGTTAGGAATCATACTCTGCAAGTAGAAGTTAGTGATAGCAATTATGTTAATCTACAGTTATATTCAGGGGTCAGCATACAGGGTGCGATGATATGTACACGCATCATGCAACTACGTTAGATAGGATGATTACTTTGGCTTGAATATGCATGGATGTAAGTGAAGGAACACTTCCAGGAGAAGGTTGGTGCTAAGTGCACTTTGTACTTAATGGCATTCATGAGCAGCATAGGAAGTTTTTGAAGACAGCATGAGAGAGACATGAATGAAATGGAAGTTGCTTTGTAAGTATATGCATGAGATGAAATGAAAAAGATGTAAGGTTGTGTGAGGCCTGGATATTGTAATAGGAGGAAAAAACTGAAAGAGAGCTGAGGAGTTCCACAGTTCTGAGGTCTAAGGAAAATGCTGCTTGAAGAACTTGCCGGCTTCCTCCCCACTTTGCGCAAACAGGTTTTGACCTTGTTGTCTTCTGCAGTGCTCTCTCTCGGACAGGATGTGCAAGAGCTTTGTTAAGCTTTCAGATGGGGCAGTCAAAGATTTATGTGTTTTCCCACACAGAACTGAGCTCATCCAATTAACATCGACATGAAAGGCCAGCAAATTTATTGCCTGCAAGTTGTTTTTTTCTTTTTGTCGTCCCATTGCAAGATATGGGCATTGAAAGCAATTCTCATGTATATTGCAGAAAAAAATTGTCACTTAAAAAGAATCATAGTGCAATTTGAAGATGTCCCTTCCCAATCGGCAATAAACTTGCTGCATTTTAATGCCCAGCATTCTGGCATTACATGGACAAACTGCGAAGATGACTCCTTGCAGAGCCAACATTTTGTCTTCAGCCCTGGCTAATGACACGTTTGTGCCAGCCGTGAAGCGAAGCAGTGTGCAGATGAAACAAAGCCTATCCAGCTATCGGAACCCTTAGAGAGCATACGCTTGTCATTTTAAAGTTATGCCTCGATAGATCATGGGGCATCTTATTGGCCCAGAAATTGATCTCGCTCTGTTCCCGCGGGGGTAAGGCTTCCCCGCGATCTCTCACTCCGCTTGTGCTTTTTCAGATCCAGCTCGCACGAACTTGATGTTCCAGACATCAGCTGGGCAGTGCTTGCGTATCCCACTGGCGTAGTGAATTCGTGCGAGCTGTGGGATCACGTGACTCAGTTAGAGCCAATGGCAGCACACCATCTTCCATTCATAAGTTTCACATACGTGCTGTGAAATCTATGAATCTTACACCCCCCAAAATAACAGCTAAACCTCAATTAAATTTTTAAAAAAAACCATCACATTAATAAAATAAGAAGTCGCACAACACCAGGTTATAGTCCAACAGATTTATTTAATTTTACAAGCTTTCGGAGCTATCGCTCCTTCGTCAGGTAAGTTAGCAATGAGAGAATCTCCCAGAATTCACAATTTAAACCCAGACAAAATCTATTCACATTATTCGCTACAACAAAGAGCACAGCCAAGACAATGAGATGTGTCCCAGGGGGTCACATAAAATATTATAAAATAAGTATCCCACCAGAGTCACCAAGATCATCATTGTCTGCGATGCGGCGATGCCGGTGTTGGACTGGGGTGGACAAAAGTGAGAAGTCGCACAACACCAGGTTATAGTCCAACAGTTTTATTTGAAATCACAAGCTTTCGGAGCGCTGCTCCTTCTTCACCTGACGAAGGAGCAGCGCTCCGAAAGCTTGTGATTTCAAATAAAACTGTTGGACTATAACCTGGTGTTGTGCGACTTCTCATCATTGTCTGCTGCAGCAGTTTGCAATTCAAAGTGGCTTAACTGTATGGGATTTGGAGATGGAAATGGTTCTGCAATAATGAAGGTCAGAGCAGGATACAGACAATGACGCAGAGCATATCTCTGTAGAAACACCTGCATATCAAGGAGGAGTTGTCCCAGCTTTTCATCGAAGAAGCATTCAGCTAAATGCATGAGCTGCTTCTCTTGGGGAACAACCCTGTTCATGTAGACAATCACATGGCCCAAAAGACCACTCACAGCATTGCCCTCTGCAAATCCCCTCGATGTCCATCCTTTGTAGCTCTGCTTCCTTATTCTGCACCATCAGAAAAGAATGCCCTGGATTAAGTTCAAGTAAAGCACAACTAGCTTAATACCCTGTTTTGTGCTAAGCGTCTGTGATTTAGTGATTTTTGCCCTTATACTTCCATTTAGTGAAATGCTATAGGGGATTCAGTATCGCCCCATTTGGGGCGCAATTATCGGCCGGGCGCAAAGATTAGCGCCTGGCGCTAATTATCGCCTCCGACTGCAAACTTGACTTTTATCGCCCCTGGAGGTGATTGGAGCGCTAAATCAGGCGCTTCACACCTGTCTTAAGGCGCAAAGGCCGAGGAGCGAGGCGCTACCTCAGAGCGCTGGCGAAGCTCATGTGATGTCAGTCAGCAATGGAACACACACACAATGGCGCCGGCCAGTTCTTAAAGGGGAGGGTTGATCTTGCTTTCCATCCACATCCTGCTCATTGCAGCCTTGAATCTCGGCCTGGAGAGACCTGTACATCAAATCTGCTGGAAAGAACAATGGAGAGAACCAGGGAAAGAGCTCAGAGTGCAGCCCCCACAGTGTCTTCTAAATCGATACAAGGAAGGGCAAATCAAAATGAACCTGCAAAGTGCTGCTCAGTACCCAAAACTCCTTGACACAGCGTTGAATCTCTTCAGAAGTCTCTCTCTCTCTCTCTCTCTCAGAATGCGTGGTTCAAAAATGTCATCAACAATAAAAGGCAGGAAGCGGTCGCCTTTAAAAAGTGCTCCCCCGTCCCTTTCTGACTGCAAAATGCTCCCCTCAACCTGTCGTTGCTAGCAGCAGGTGGTAAGGCAGGGGGCGCCACTCAATATCCGCTCTGGGGCGCTACCGGGGCATTGCGCACTTGACTGATGTCACGATCTGCCGGCGCAGGAGATCGTGGCGGTAGTGTTTAGCGGCGCCGCAAAATGTCTAGTTAATTTTGCGAGCGGCGCAAACAGCGACGCGCCCGGGTGCTAGTTGCTTTGCGCCCCATTAGTGCCCTCTTAAGGCGCTAACGGGAGGCGCAACCAACTGAATTTTTCCCCCCACAGTGTGCATCTTTTAATTCTTAACCTGTGACTTCTAATAGCCTCCTTATTGAATGGAGTAAGATGGTGGATGGTTGCTTGGGACTCAATGAGAATTGCTTGGGATTGAGGTAGCTCTGTATCTCCTTGTGCTAGTTCTAGTGATGGTCCTGCAACTGCTTCTGCCATGTCCACCGCTGCAGTAGCTGATTAATTCTGTCCACTTTCTGGTACAGATGTTGCCATTTGAGCAGTTGGTGTCACCTTGATAGACAGCAGCCACATGTGTGCCTACTCCAGCTATGCCTCTGCTGGGCATTCCGTCAGCGCATTCGCTGATTTGCAGATGTGTGTGTAGCAACGAGATGAATCAGACCTGCCTTCAGTCTTTCAATCTGCTCTTCCAAAATGTTGAAGCCAGACAAGAAAGCCTGTTTTTGATTTGTAGTAACAGTCTGATGAAAAATACTACGATTAGGCTGTGCACCTATGCCACTGGGGATTCCATTGCAGGTGCCCATGAAATTACCTTGTGCTCCTTGATACACATCAATGCAATGAAACCTTTCTTCATGATTGCTTGGATGTGGTTAGTGGGCTCCTCTACATTTGTAGCCAGATTTTTGAAGGTTTGGAAAGGTGTGCATAATCTTACTTGCAGACTCTATGAAGTCCAGAACCCTAGGATAAGCAGCTGTGCCCAACACTTTTTGCTTCTTCAATCCCACCACCTGGTCCTCTCATGTATTCTTTGTGACCCACCCAGCATTACCTCCCCAAGCTCACTATCTAATTCCTTTAATGTGGATGTAACTATGCTGTTACTTGCGACAGGCGGTGTGAGTGATGTAGGTGCTGCTTTCTTTAGTTCCACTGGGATTGCTGGTTGACTCCTGCTGCACACCTCCACATGGTTGTGTTAAAAGAATGGTGTCCTTTTTAAGATGTCAATGTGTTAAGAGTTCTGGTTGCAGTTTGAATATGTGTCCTATGGGTAAGCAATGAAAGAGTGTAAGTTTTTCTACAGGCTTTTCATGGGCTCCAGGTTTTTTTTATTCATTCTTGGGATGTAGGCATTGCTGCCAAGACGACATTCATTTCCCATCCATAGATGGTGGTGGGCCGCCTTCTACTAATAGCAGTTTGATACAACCGAGTGGCTTGCTAGGCCACTTCAGAGGGCAGCTCAGTGTCAATCACGTTGGTGTGGGACTGGAGTCATGTATAGGCCAGATCAGATATGGCCAGCAGATTTCCTTCCCTAAAGGAATCAGTTGAATTTTGACAACAACATTTATGGTCACTTTTACTGTTACCAGCTTTTTATTTCCAGATATTTATTAAATCTGAGTTCAAATTTTCAAACTGCCATGGTTGGGATTTGAAATTGCGTCCTCTGGATTATTAGTCTAGGCCTTTGGATTACTAGTCCAGTAATGTAACCACTTTGCTAACATTCCCTGTATTTGTAATAGTTTGAATGAAAATACTTTGCGCCATGCATACTTGGAATAGGGATTGTTGGGCAACTCAGCTTGGCAGTTTTATTCAGGCCTGCCGTCTTGCACATTTGTTTCCAAGTCCTGAAAGTTCCTGCTCCAGATTGCTAACCAGCACCTTGAGTGTGGGTTGCTGGTGAGGACAGATTGGGCTAGGCTATAATACATCCTGTGGTTAAATAGTTTGCTGACCCACGCTATCAAGTGTCACACATTTTTTTCTGTGGGACTGCAAGGCAACTGGTGCCCATTAAATTATATTCTAGTGAGGAGTGAAGGAGAGGAGGAAGAAATTGGTGAGAAAAAGAATTAATTTTACAAAACAAATTGAAATTCTGGATTGTATTCATGAAAACAGAATGAATGTACAAGAGTTCAAACAGATTCATGTTGGATATTCACTAAAATTCAGAACATATATCCAACACCATCTGATTAATGCTATTGCATACATGTCTGAACTGACAGGAAGTGGGTTATATCATATTTCCTGTTTGTTAATCTCTTAGACAGCTTGCACAGTTGCACTTTTAATATAAATCTTTTGGGACTTTGTTGAAGTAGAGATGATGTACATCAGATAAAATAAACTTGTATCTGTAGTGCTACATTTGTACACCTGATTTGTAACTTATATGTATCTATGTATTTGGCATAATGAAACTAAAAGGTTTTTAAAGTAATGTAACATCAGTAGAGTAACGGTTACATATTCTCTCTGACTATAAAATTGTTAAAGATAACTTTTGGGTCAAGTATGATGGATGCAAAAAAAATATTTTCAGGGTAAAGTTGCAAGTATGCTACCTTAATGTCAGTTCGCCAAATTTCTAAATACAGAATATAAAATTCTTAGTATGCAGTGGCATAGATTGGTTTACCAACATACTTCCACATGGAGCGTTAAAAGATGGGGTTGTGGTTCATGGTTAACTTTTAAGTGGGTCATTGAATTTCTCAGTAACCAATTACAGGTTCCTTCCCAAACTTGCACAAAATGACAGCACACATATTTCTTCTCTTGTGTGAACATCACACATCAAAAATTCGCTAATAATTGGTATCTACAGTAGCGCTGTGGCTAGTTAATAGGTTGATTAAGAATGCTGCAAGTGTGCATGAAATTACATGAAACACACACTTCCTGCAATGCTTAATCTTGTGTCAGCCCTGGCTCAGTTGGTAGCACCAACACCTCTGAGTCAGAAGGTTATGGGTTCAAGTCCCACTCCAGAAACTTGAGCACAAAAATCTAGGCTGACACTCCAGTACATTACTGAGGGACTGCTGCACTGTCGGAGGTGCCGTCTTTCGGATGAGATGTTAAACCGAGGCCCCATCTGCTCTCTCAGGTGGACGTAAAAGATCTTTTGGCACTATTTTGAAGAAGAGCAGGGGAGTTATCCCTGGTGTCCTGGCCAATATTTATCCCTCAATCAACATCACGAAAACAGATTATCTGGTCATCATCATCAGAGCAACACGGTGGCATAGTGGTTAGCACTGTTGCCTCACAGCGCCAGGGACCCGGGTTCGAATCCGGCGCTCGGGTGACTGTCTGTGTGGAGTTTGCACATTCTCCCCGTGTCTGCGTGGGTTTCCTCCGGGTGCTCCGGTTTCCTCCCACAGTCCAAAAGATGTGCGGGTTAGGTTGATTTGGCTATGATAAATTGACCCTTAGTGTTAGGGGGGATTAAATACGTGGGGTTACGGGGATAGGGTGGGATATGTGTCGGTGCAGGCTCGATGGGCCGAAATGGCCTCTATCTGCACTGTGGGGATTCTGTGATATTCTGTGAGTATCACATTGCCGTTTGTGGGAGCTAGCTGTGTGCAAATTGGCTGCTGTGTTTCCTACATTACAACAGTGACTACACTTGGCTGTAAAGCACTTTAGGATGCCCGGTGGTCGTGAAAGGCACTATATAAATACAAGTCTGACTTTCTTTATTTCTTAATCATAATCTCATTTATTTTAGTGTAAAATAAATGTATTCTAAGCAAATGTCTTGCAACCAACTTGGTTCATTCTTATTCTGTGACTGATTCCCAGCCCTCATCCTCCCAAATTCAACTCTTAACTTTGACTACCATTTACTCTTTAAACTTTCTGTGAATTTGAGGCAAAAAGTTTTTGTATTTTTTTTCTCTCTCTTTAAATGAATACCCCCAGAATTTGACTCTGCGTTCTCTGATGCATGACACCGGTATAATTTCAAAACAACCCTGAGCCTAAATTCGTATTTTCTGACAGCATTACCCTTCCAAACAACTCATGCAATAACTCCAGCCGAATCTGTAAGCCAATCGGCTCCTTGTGAAACATAAATGAACTGACCATTTATTTCTTGGGCTGGCCCTGTAGACTGAGATATAGTTTCAAAGTAAGTTGAACTGGAAATTTTCTATTCTCTCACAATCCTACACGTTATAATTCAATAATTTTTTTTCACTGGCTGGTGCAAGTGCAAGATGGTTGGGGTCCTCCTGTTTTCAAAATATTTACTGTAACTTTACAATTCTTAAATGTATATGTAGTTTATATTTTATTCAACATGAAAAAAACTATCAATAACTCTGAAAAGAACATAGGAACAGGAGTAGGCTATTGAGCCTCTCAAGCCTGTTCCGCTATTCAATTAGATCTGTAGCTTAACTCCATCTACCCGCCTTGGTTCCATAACCCTTAATACCCTTGCCGAACAAAAATCTATCAATCTCAGTTTTGAAATTTTCACTTGACCTTGCCTCAACATTTTTTTGGGGGGGAAAGAGTTCCAGATTTCCACTACCCTTTGTGTGAAGAATTGCTTTCTAACATCACTCCTGATCGGTCTAGCTCTAATTTTAAGGTGATGTCCCCTTGTTCTGGACTCTCCCTATTGTATCTTTAATCATCTTAAACACCTCAGTTAGTTCACCCCTTAATCTTCTATACTCAAGGGAATACAAGCCTATTCTATGCAACCTATCCTCATAATTTAAACCTTTTAACCCTGGTATCATTCTGGTGATTCTGCTCTGCACCCCCTCCAAGGCCAAGATATCCTTCCTGAGGTGCGATGCCCAGATCTGAATGCAGTACTCCAGATGGGATCTAACCAGAGTGCTGTACAGCTGTAACACAACTTCCAACCCCTTGTATTCCAGCCCCCTTGAGATAAAGGGCAACATTCCATCAGCCTTTAAAATTATTTTTTGTACCTGTCCACTAGCTTTTTCTGATTTCTGTACCTGGACCCCCAAATTTCTCTGCTTATCCACAGTTCCCAGCAACTCACCATTTAGAAAATACTCTGATCTATCTTTCTTAGATCCAAAGTGGATGACGTCACACTTTCCCACATTAAACTCCATCTGCCACAGTTTTGCCCACTCACCTATGTCCATTTGCAACTTTCTGCTCCCATTCTAGAATGGTTCCCGCGGATTGGAAGGTAACAAATGTAACCCCATTATTTAAGAAAGGAGGGAGAGAGAAAATGGGGAACTACAGACCAGTTAGCCTGACATCAGTAGTAGGGAAAATGCTAGAATCTATTATTAAGGATGTGGTAACAGGGCACTTAGAAAATAATAATAGGATTGGGCAGAGTCAACACGGATTTATAAAAGGGAAATCATGTTTGACGAATCTGTTAAGAGTTTTTTGAGGTTGTAACTAGCAGAATAGATAAGCGGGAACCAGTGGATGTGGTGCATTTGGATTTTCAGAAGACATTCAGTAGGGTGCCACACAAGAGGTTATTAAACAAAATTAGGGCTCATGAGATTGGGGGTAATATACTAGCATGGATTGAAGATTGGTTAATGGATAGAAAACAGAGAGTAGGAATAAACGGGTCATTTTCGCGTTGGCAGGCTGTAACTAATGGGGTACCGCAAGGATCAGTGCTTGGGCCTCAGCTGTTCACAATCTATATCAATGATTTGGATGAGCCGACCAAACGTAATATATCCAAGTTTGCTGATGATACAAAGCTAGGTGGGAATGTAAGTTGTGAGGAGGATGCAAGGAGGCTTCAAGGGGATATAGACAGGCTAAGTGAGTGGGCAAGAACATGGCAAATGGAATATAATGTGGAGAAATGTGAAGTTATCCACTTGGGTAGGAAAAATAGAAAAGTAGAGTATTTTTTAAATGGTGAGAGATTGGGAAATGTTGGTGTTCAGAGGGACCTGGGTGTCCTTGTACACGAATCACTGAAAGTTAACATGCACGTACAGCAAGCAATTAAGAAAGCAAATGGTATGTTGGCCTTTATTACAAGAGGATTTGAGTATAAGAGTAAAGATGTCTTACTACAATTATATAGGGCCCTGGTGAGACCACACCTGGAGTATTGTGTACAGTTTTGGTCTCCTTACTTAAGGAAGGATATACTTGCCATAGAGGGAGTGCAACGAAGGTTCACCAGACTGATTCTTGGGATGGGGGGATTGTCCTATGAGGAGAGATTCAGTAGACTAGGCCTATATTCTCTAGAGTTTAGAACAATGAGAGGTGATCTCATTGAAACATCCAAAATTCTTACAGGGCTTGACAGGGTAGCTGGAGGGAGGATGTTTCCCCTGGCTGGGGAGTCTAGAACCAGGGGTCACAGTCTCAGAATAAGGGGTCGGCCATTTAGGACTGAGATGAGGAGAAATTTCTTCACTCAGAGGGTGTTGAATCTTTGGAATTCTTTACCCCAGAGGGCTGTGGAGGCTCAGTCGTTGAATATATTCAAGACAGAGATCGATAGATTTTTGGATATTAAGGGAACCAAGGGATATGGGGATAGTGCAGGAAAGTGGAGATGAGGTAGAAGATCAGCCATGATCTTATTGAATGGCGGAGCAGGCTCGAGGGGCCGAATGGCCTACTCCTGCTCCTATTTCTTATGTTCTTATCTGCACTATTTACTGTGCCACCTAACTTAGTGTTATCAGCAAACTTAGATATATGGCTCTCTATTCCTTCATCCAAGTCATTTATAAATATAGTGATTACAATTGTGTAATGTTCTCTCAGTTGAATTAACAGTTCAGACTGAATAGAACATTTATACAATTAGTCTGTAATTATCAACTTTCGCTTATAAAGGGAGAAGATCTTGTATTTATATACCGCTTTTGTATTTAAATGACTTCAGGATGTCCCAAAGTACAGCCAATACTTTTGAATTATAGCCACTGTTGGAACATAGGAACAGGAGAAGGCCATTCAGCTCCTAGAGCCTGTTCTGCCATTTAATGAGATCATGGCTGATCTGTATCTTAACTCCATCTCCTTGGCTCCATATCCCATAATAAACCTTGGTTAGCAAAAGTCTATCGATCTCAGATTTAAAATTATTAATTGAGCTAGCATCTACTGCTTTTTGTGGGAGAGAATTCCATACCTCACCACCCTTTGTTTGAAGAACTGTTTCCTAACTTCTCTCCTTAATGGCCTCGCTTTGATTTTAAGGTTATGTCCCCTTGTCTTCAACTCCCCCATCAGCAGAAAAAGTTTCTCTCTATCTATCCTTTCAAAATCCTAAAAACCTCAATCAAATCACCCCTTAACCTTCTATATTACAGGGAATACAAGCCTGGTTTATGTAACCTCTCCTCATAATCTAACCCTTCGAGCCCTGGTAACATTCTGGTGAATCTATGCGGCACTCCTTCCAAGGCCAATATATCTTTTCTAAGGTGGGTACCCAGAATTGTATGCAGTACTCCAAAGCCGTGGTCTAACCAGGGCTTTGTAGAGCTGTAGCAAAACTTCTTCCCCATTATATTCTAGCCCTCTAGATATAAAAGCTAACAATCCATTAATCTTTTTGATTATTTTTTGTACCTGACCACTAAACTTTAGTGATCTGTATACATGGACCCCTAAATTTCTTTGGAACTGCACTGTTTCTAGCTTTTTACCATTTAAAAAATACTCAGATCTATCCTTTTTTGGTCCAAAATGAATGACCTCACACTTAACTGTGTTGAAATCTATCTGCCACAGTTTTACCCGCTCACTTAATCTATCAATGTCTCTTTGTAATTTTACGCTCCCGTCTACATTATGCCACCAATCTTTGTGTCATTGGCAAACTTAGATGTATGGCTCATTATTGTGTTATCTAAGGTATTAATAAATATAGTGAATGGTTGAGGCCCTTGTGGGACACCACCACTTTCTTCCAATTCGAGTACATACCTATTATCCCTACTCTATGTCTTCTACTGTCTAACCAATCTCCTACCCAGCTCAATAATTTGCCTTCAATTCAGTGGGGCCATGAGGACACAAGTCTAAGTTGAAAACCATCCTAGAGAGGAGGTCTATGAGCCTCTGCCATCTGTTCTCCATAGATAGCATGTGCTCATGTGAGGGGCGCATTAGCTGCTCCATGCAGGTGGCCATCCTTTCCATGGAAGTGCATTCTGTCCCCATCGCCTGCGACATGGTGGTGCTCATGTTGGAGATGGACTCCTCCATTCTCTACACATTTTCAGACATCGCGGCCGCAAAACTTGTCAGAGCTTCCTGCACTTCTTCCTGCACCTCTAAGCTGTATTTGAGCCTCTAATTCACCCTATTATTCCATGTGTTAGTATATAAAACTGTTATTTGGGCATGGCACCCTAACCTGTCCTTCTGCCCTGATGCTGTTTTTCTCACACCATTTAACTTAACAAGTTACTTATTTGTTGGAAAAGTGGTAGCCAATTTCCGTACAGCATAATCTGTTTTAGTGATGTTGGTTGAGGGATAAATATTGGCCTGGGGAACTCTCCTGCTCTTCTTTGAATGGTGCCATAGGATCTTTTAAATCCACCTGAGAGGGCAGTTGGCACCTCGGTTTAACATCTCGCCTGAAAGACATCGTGCCTCCAACTGTGCAGTACTGCACAAGTGTCAGCCTAGATTATATGCTCAAGTCTCTGGAGTGGAACTGCCCCAACTTTTGTCCCTTCCCATTCTGACTTGCTCTGTGCAATGGGAGATTGATTTTGTGTGTGTGTGTTATATACAAAGTAACTTTAGTATGCAAATCTAATCTTGGGATTCTGGTACTTTTGCAGTTCATTATAAACAAATCACCTTTGTTCGAATACTGACTTAATATTATTATGAACAATTTTTAATAACACAGACAGCAGTTTTTGCTGCTTGGAGTGTGCTATCATTGCTCTTTGTTGTGCAGAGCTGATAACTGTTCCTCCTTGATGTCTTTGTGTTTGGTTTAAATTCACTGGAAAATATATACACTCAAAGAGAAAGTAAATCACTGATAGCAGCTCATGTGCAATGTTTCCTCTAAATACAGTAAATGGGATAAAGCGTTCCTTAAGCTAGTGTGCTGACGAAGCTATTGGCACCAGACATATCTTATAATATTCTCAGCAGTGAGAGTTGTGGCCTGTCTATCAAAAGAACACTTGACATATATGATTGCCTATTTTAAAACAGTGCTGGTGGCACAGTGGGTGGTTCAATTATTAAACTAAAAGTTATTTTTTGTAAAAATCACTGACCCCAGTTTTTAACTTGCGATTTGTGCTCAGTTCACTTTATGTAGTGCTTTTTTTTAACTAGAATACCCAGATATCAAGTTATAAAAACATTCTGTGAAAGTCTTTAAATATTACAAGACCCCATGTACAACTATACACTTTCCCTTTCCCTTGGCATCCGCCTGGTATTCATTCTGAATTGTACAGTGTAGTTACAATATGTTGTCAAATGTTCAAGAAAGGTCCATTGATTTCCTTTTCTCTAAAGAGAGAGAGTTGGTGTTTAGGATATAATTGCAAATGACAGTTTGTTATGAATTGAAAAGAGCAATTGTGTGTGGTGCCATTGATCAGTACTCCAGCCATGCTTGGATGCAAAATCAAAAGTTTTTGGTTAGAAATTTTCCTTGTAAAGATCATGTTCAATAATTTCTGAAATACCATTGTTCAGAATATAGTAAGGATAGTTACGTTGACCAAACAAACATGGCAATTAGAATAATGAGAACTCATAAATTTCAGTAAAATAAAACAGTCGCTGAATTATCATAATTCCATTGCTCTAAAATCAATAATTTATGAAAATCCAAATATCGGTGGTGTAGCAGTTCAAGATGTATGACTATGATTGCCAAACAGAGTTTGAGGGTTGTGAGACAGTTTGTCTTGTTGGCCTGCATATTAGGTAAGTTTCTTCATCTCCCTGCAGAGCTGTGAGATAAATCCTTGCACTGAGGTCATGTATTTTAGCTTGGGGCAAGAGCACAAACATCTTGAGATAACTGGAAGGTCCATATTTTCTCTGGTAACTTTTGTGAAACATTAGACACTCGTACACAGTGAAATTCTTTTAGAAAGTGCTAATGGACTTTTCAACTGCGTTTTATGCTGCTCTGAGAATTGCTCCTATTCAACAATGGCCTCAGGATAATGAGCAAAAAAGGAAAAAAACACAGCTTTTTATTTAAGAGCCTTTGTAAAGGCAACATATAAGAAACTTCTGTGGAATTGCACTGGTGAGGGAAGCAGAATATAAATAAAAGATAAGTATTGAACCCCAGGTCTGTCCTGGTGTTAGTGAGTAGAATGAAGGATAAGATTTTGAAGCCCCACCACAACTGTACAGTTGCAGAGATGCTGTAACAAAACTCAAATATCCACTGTTCTAATAATAGTTTAATCAAGTCACACCCTGACTTAGACAGAAATTTAACCAAAAGGGATCAGAGATAATGGCCTAGCAATTCCGTTCCCTACGGGTGTGTACGCACTGTGTACTCACCCGTAGGGCCAACGGAAGTGCCGGTTTTACGCATGCACTGCGCATGCGCTGGAAACCGGCACTTCCGTTCTCTGCAGAAAGGGCCTGACTGAACAACGCCTGCGCCGGATAGGCAGCCCTTACATTAAAAACTTCCGTTTTTTTCCACACTGGCTTGAGTCCAGGTAAGTCGGGAACAGCTGCGCCTAGAAAAGCAGGCGCAAGGCCTGCTTTTAGCAGGCTAATAGTTTAATAAAGAAAAAAAAAAATTTTTTCCACTGATTTATCATTTTAAAATACTTTAAAGAAAGTTAAGTTTATTTTTAGCCCCGTTAAAATCTTTAATTATTTTTTTCAAAAATTTAAATTTTTGTTTAAAATAGCTAATTTATGTAATTTATAGTCATTTTAAAAAGTGATTTTTAAAAAATTTATTTGAAGTTTTACTTATGTTTTGGGGCTGATCTCTATTCATAGATTTGACAGGTCTTCCTGTCAAATCTATGAATGGAGATTCCCTGCTCTGATTGGCTCCCCATGGCCCACGTGATCCCAGGGACGCTGTGAACTAGCTGCGCCCCTGGGATACGCATGCCCTGCACACCGGCAGTTTGAAGAGGCACAGCAACAGAATTCTGCGCCTCCCGGGAGCCCTCCGGTCCAGGCGCAGATTTTTCCGAATCGCAGCACTCCGCCCGCGGGAGGGCTGCGAACGGAATTTCTGGGCCAATGCTTGTTTAAAGAGAATGCATAATTTAAGTATACAAATAAACAGAATGCAGTAGATAAGGCTGCGGAACAGCACTACACAAACCCCTTGGGAAAAGGACAGTTTACTTCGATAATTGACACTAATTCTTCAAGATTATTTGCAATTGTCTATAGTTCTGATAAAAGTAGACATCACTCCTACTTCTTAAAAAATGAAAATAATCAACTAAGGAATCACAGACACTATATAAGATAAATATGGTAGCATAGTGCAGATTATATTTTAAAAAAAAGCTTTATAATATAAAAAAATGGAAACCAAATTGATTCAGATGAGTATCTGGGAAGCTCACAATCACATGTCACAATGTCTATTAGGTAGCTCTGTAATGTGTTAAGTGAAATGCTCACAGAATCCAAGATTCATTCTGTTAGGGGTGAGACTTGTGGCTGAACCATTCAAATCCATCAGTAACATTGTACCATTGATCCTTGTGGATTTTTGTGAATTCAGCTTTTTATCTTGGTTGATTTTGACCAGCAACGATCAAATTCAGTCTGCCACAAATCTGCATCATTATACTGCCCCAAAGGCCTTTTTATCCAATGGTTTTTCTATCAAAGGACAATGATCCATTGGTGGATTGAGTGGAAATATTTACTTTTAATGTTATCTTTGTGTGGGCGCCTGAATCCTATTCTTCCTCCCTTAATTTGAGTGCTATTTAGGATACACTCAAAGCTATTTTTAATTTCATGTGAACCAAATCAAGTTGGGACAGATTTATGATATCTATCTTTTCAATTGATCAAATCAAGTATGAACATTAATTTATTAAATAAGCAATTCCTTCCGCAGATAACTCTGACTGATCAATCATGGTTAAGTAACTAATATTTTAGAGTGGGGGCTTTGTTATAAATTTATCGAAGATAAAATTGATTAGGCAGATATCTAAGGGACTGTTTTCCTTTTGGGTCCCCTGCCAGGTGCGAGGGAGGCACATGCACTAGAGGTGCACAAATTTCCTGGCCTGGCTATTTGAATGGTCTAAGTGTCTTTCTGCCGTAGTAGGCCTGCCCACTGTAAGGCCTTTGCACTGGGACTGGAGAAGGAGTGCACAGAAATAGGAGCATGGCAGCTGAAGAGCAGCAAACAGAAGGCCCCAAGACTCTCAGATCCTGTTGCTGGTGGTGGAGAGTGGGCAGGGTTAATAAGTCACTGAGCTTGCCTGACCTGCCTTTTAGTATCTTTGGGTTGCCCTTGTAATCCTTGTTGACCCAATCTTTGGCGAGGGTCCTGGCATAAGCCCTACTGCAGAGATGCCGGTGTTGGACTGGAGTGGACAAAATTGAGAGGTCGCACAACACCAGGTTATAGTCCAACAGTTTTATTTGAAATCACAAGCTTTCGGAGCTATCGATTGCTCCTTCCTCAGGTGAAGTAAATTAGATACAGCCCTACTGCCAGCTTTTTGGGGAACCTCATAGACCCCTTCAGTGGAAAGTGAGGCAGACAGGATGGGAACACCTGCTGAGCATCCCAGTGCTATGCCAGAACAGATACATCTGATCCATCAGTATCTGTTCCAGTGGCTCATTTTTGACCATTATTTCTTTTTTTTAAAATGCGTTTGGTGTATAGCTGAAGAAAAATGGCCTACGCTTTCTGAACAAAATGCCAACAGTAACCAGTTTTTGCTCTAAGCTGCGCGCGTGCATGGCCATGCAGTAATCTGCAAGGTACTGCACAGGCCGCTCACAAGCTTCTCCTTTTGAAATACCGCGCATGCACAAAAATTTAAAGGGACCGCACATTAAAATAAACAGGCCGCGCACAACAAAGACAATTTAGAGGGAACATTGACGGTAACCCATTGATTTTAATGGGTTGCCATGGCATTACGGTTGAAAAACATAGCCCAATATGCCAGAAGTAACTATTTATTTACATAAAAATCTAGTTATGAGCCCCAGCAACACATAGGGTGGCAGTAATTTTCCTGTGCATTTATTTTCATTGTCGAAATTTTTGTTTTCATATGCTAAAGGAAATGTGGCCCTTATATCTTTAGTGTTTCCTCATTTGGGCAGGGAGTCACTGAAGTTAGATGGGGATCTGGGGAAAGTGTTGTAGAGAGGTTGAATCCAGCCAACTTTTCATTCCATTGTATGGTTTTAAAAAAGTTGAATATACGAGACTGATTAAAACAATTATATTCTGGGTAAGTCAGAAATGTTGATGAAAATGTTGGAAACTTCCATTTCCCATAAGCAAAATGGGATAGATCGCACAAGTTCCTACTCCCATTAATGGTAAAAGTCTGTGTTACTTCAAGAAGAATGTTTTCGTATCATTTATTTTATTTTTCTGTCTTTGGCTTAATAGAATACTTGAATATACAACTGTGATAATTTGTTCAATTCAAGTACTGTGTATGATAGCTACTTTCTTCCTTGTTGCCTGCAAGCTTCTCTTGGCTACCACAAAGGGTTTGCTCATATAAATTCCCTCTCCATTTAATTTTGTTCTCCTTGGTAAGAATGTAGTTCAGTTTTTTTTATTTTGTGATCAGCAAGTTTCAGGATTGCTGCAGGAAAAGTAAGTGCAATTCATGCCTTTCACTACTCTTTGACTGATGACTTGTAGGGACCATTCTCGCTGTTGATGAGTTACTGCACGCTGGCCCAATGACTATTACCTACCTTTAATGAGAGTGATCTTCTCTTTGGTTCTTTTCAGGTGGTTTCACGCCAAAGGCGTTTTGGTTATTGACTATTTCTGCCTGCACTGAAATTAAAAGTAGGAATTTCAACTCCCGGGCAGACAGCCTGCGGAACAAGCGGGCAGACTGTCTGGGAGGTGTAGCAGGGGGGCCCACTCCATTTTAATGCTGGCATGATTTATATGAAGCCAGTGAGCTACCCGTCCTAAATGGCTGTTCAGAGGCAGCTCACCAGATTTGGGCTGGGACAGCATTGGGTGCCTCGCCGGCAGTAAGGCAACCCGTTGTGTGTGGGGGGGGGGGAAGGGGAAGTTGATAGATTTTTGTTAACCAAAGTTATTAAGGGATATGGGGCAAAGGTGGGTACATGGAGTTAGGTCGCAGATCAGCCATGATCTCATTGAATGGCAGAACAGGCATGAGGGGCTGAATGGCCTACTCCTGTTCCTATGTTCCTACGTTTCTTCCTTCCTATGGGTGTCGGGAGGATTTCGGGAACGGAGAAGTGGTGAGCCCAGAGTGGCAGAAGCCCAAATTGTTTTGTGGGGCCTGGAGCAGCATTAGTAAGTTTTTTTTTAAACTTATTTTGCTTTGCTTCTGATCCAACAACTTCTACTGAGCAAAGTGTTCATGGCGGATGCTCCACCCAATAGGCCTTAAAAATTGCTTTGGAGTCCTCTATAACATTCACGAGAGATACTGCTACTGATCTTAGGACCACTGTCACTTGACAGTCAGCTACAGATGGCCATAGTGCCATGCATTCCATGGTGGACTGCAGTTTTGATGAGCGGTTGTGTACTCAAATGAAGACGGGGCTCGTGGACTCCATAGTTGCTGCTAAACCTTGCAGGTTGTTTGTTAACTCTATCAAATACTCCAGAAGACAATTGTGCTCAGATACCAACCTTTTATGTACAGGCCCCTTGAACTCTGAATTCCTGGGTTCTGTAACTGAAGACGAATGCGAGCTAGCTCTCTGGCCAGCTGATTCTTGCTCCTGCACTGTCACTACCACACGCCCTTCCGCACTTGATCCCTGTGATTCACTCAGTGCTACCTCCTCATACCAACCATCAGGATGGATGTATCTGTTTTGTTTCCGGTTGCCAGCTTTGAGCTCTCTTTGTTTTAAATTGTTTACCGGTTATATCTAGTTATTCTACTTTGGGTCTGAACTTCAGTTAATGTAATAGGACCGTCTGTGGATTACCATCTGTGCCATTTGGTAATTGATTGACAGGAGATATGTGAAGTTTGGTGCTGGATGTGTAAGTTATTCTACCTCCACTCTTCCGCAGATTGAGCTCTCTCCTGCCAAAAATTCTGCCAGGCAGTGTTGATTCAGTAAGTGTCATTTGCCCAATAAACACTATTGAGTTCAAATAGCAGTTAAACCTGGAATTTGAGTTTTGGTCCTCTGATTTGTTGGACCTCTGTTGGATTAATGATTAGTAAAGTTAACCGTATGATCTTTCACATACTACAGTCCAACACTGCACCTTTAGCAGTTGAGAAAATGTAGAGTAGTTTAGGCCACAGCTGGAGTATTGCATCCAGTTCTGGTCACCACACTTTAGGAAGGATGCGAAGGCACTTGAGAGGGTGCAGAGGAGATTTACCAGAATGGTTCCAGGGATGGGGGATCTTAGCTACAAGGACAGGTTGGAAAAGCTGGATTTGTTTTCATTAGAGCAAAGGAGGTTGAGGGGTGATTTGATAGAGGTGTACAAGATTATGACGGGTTTGGATAGGCTAGACGGGGAAAGGCTGTTCCCACTAGTTGATGGTACAAGGACTAGGGGGCACAGATTTAAGGTTTTGGGCAAGAGATACAGGGGGGAGGTGAGGAAAAACTTTTTTACGCAGCGAGTGGTGAGGACCTGGAACTCGCTGCCGATGGAAGCGGTGGAAGCGGAGACACTCCATGTTTTCAAGGGGAGACTGGATAGGCACTTGAGGGAAATAAACTTGCAGGGCTACGGGGATAGAGCGGGGGAATGGGACTGACTGGATTGCTCTGCAGAGAGCTGGCACGACTCGATGGGCCGCATGACCTCCTTCTGTGCCGTTATGACTATGACTCTATGACTAATTAACTTTACTCGTGAAGCTAATTTAAAAAAATATTTGCTTGTGCTGCCATCTTCTGTAGAAGTTTACTTTATTCAAAACATACAGGAAAGTGTTAGGGTTACATAGAAAATTAAGGCAGATAACTTTATTCATTCCATTTTTTGTTGAGTGGTTAAACAGTGATTTCCAATTATCAGGAATGTATGAGGCAACAGTAAATCTTATGCTGATTAAAGGCTAAGACTGTGGATTTTGTAACAAAAATATTTTATTGTCCCGACGTTCCTGACAAAAATGAAACATTTATTATACTATATTTTAGGAATTAAAAATGTGACTTTATGATGTTTGGATAACTCTATATGGCTTTTGAATTGAAAGCTGTTGCTGGTGATGATCTCTAAGAGATAGGTTGATAATTTGTGTATTGTGATTGGGTGATCATAATTGACTATTTGTCACTGTATCATAGCCATTTGTAAATTGATCGTGCTCCAGCAGGTGCGCAGTATTCCTGCTGCTGACAGCGCACTAGAATATAAAGGTGTGAATGGTTCCGGGTTTCATTGGTTGGGAGAGTAGAGATGAGCAATGTGGACAATGAAGATCTTATTTTTTTGTTTTCTGCCCCTCAATGAATTGTGGTGGCACACAGGTACAGTAAAATCAGAGTGATGTTCAAAAGCTGAGTCTCTGCTGTAATACCACTCTCTTGGAACGAATAGAAAAGTGTCTATAAAATAATTACTGGTTGAACAGCACAATTATTCAGTTGTGAATGGCTTGTGGACACATTATGTAGTGTAACAGAAGCTATAATTGTGGGTTTTTGAAATTGATCTGTGATTCTTCGTTTACATGTTTTGCATTTGAGATGTAGACTTTCAGATTAAATGAAAATGAAAACTGCCTGAAGCTGGTCTACTTGGCACAAACTCTTGGTTCCTGAAGCAGCCCAGTTTCTTCCATTCATATGGGTGAGAGCATGAGGGTGCATGCGCTTTCACTCATTGAACTGGAAGGGGCACTCGGCTATTGGCTGTAATAAATACACTGAGGGTACTTTTGATTTCCCATGGTTGTCAGTGTTACGTGAGTTAAATTTTTAGATGAATGGTCCAATGCTGTCAAGCCTGACGTGTGGTTGAATAAAAGTAATCTTTCAGCAGTTTTGGTTGTGTAAGATATCAGCTTGCACTGTTGCTACACTAGAAGTTTATAAACACAAAATGTCTGTGTTCTCTGTTGATTTTCTCATTAACAAGTGGATTTTTATTTGCCTAAAATAAGTAGAATGATTTTGCTTCTTTATTCACGTTGATTATGCTGTTTTAATTTAAGGTGCTGAAAGCAGAAATTCATGCTGCGTTTGCAACAGTAATCAGTTTGTGGTGTGCTTTTTGGTTCAATGCTACAGGAACATTTTGTAGCTATGATGACACCTTTGACCTTATCAATGCAGTGCCATTTCCTTTTATTACCATTTGTGAAAGATAGAATATGCCTCACAACCACTACTTTTATAATTAGTCACCTGGTTACAGGAATATTATGGGTACATTGCTACTAAAAGCACTGAAGAAGCTGGACGCTGTAACATTTTGGTGTTTTGGCTTTCCAATAAAGAAAATGAGTTTGGTTGTGTTGGCAGTTGCCATTACAGTTCATGAAAGCAAGGGGGGAAATTTCGATGCTCCCTACCTGTCGGAAATGAGGCTGTAGCACCCTGAATAAAGCGACGTATGACTTACTGCCCCGTTTCTACCAATGGTGTGGTCGACGTTATATTCTCACGGGCCTACCACTGGACGGTCAGAGTGCCTGCTCGAGCCTGGTGATATAAGCCCTTTTAATATGCAAGATGTGATTATGTGATGTACGTAGTTCTGCCATTGCCATTTTAGGACTCATCTGGGTGGAGTGTGCACCAAGCACACTTTCAGCTGCTGGTCCAGCTGAAGAGGAGCCCAGAAGGCAAGTTTTAATTTACTTCTGTGGCACCATGTCTCAGCCTGCACCCTCAGCTCCTACAACTTTCTTGCTCCCTGCACTCCATTATTGGAGGACAATTATTCAACATCTATTCCGCTTGCTGTTTAGAATTCTCCAAATAGCAGCCTGCCTCGCTATCTCCTTCTGTCTCCCTTCAAAATTCTCCTTACAACTTAGTTCTTTACCTGTGTTTTAAATTTCCCCCTCATCATCCCTTCTTGTCTCTTGCTTGTTGTCCACCTTTCCTCCTTGTAAAGTGCTCTGACAGGTTACACTTTAGGAGCAGTACATAAGTGCTGCTTGTTGTTGCTATCATCATGATAAACCGTTCCCAGGAATAGCTGGAATATGATTCTCTTGAGGGATTTGAATGCTGCAAACTTCAACATCAAAACAAAACTAATTGAAGTTTCATTAAAGTTGAAATTATTATCTTTAACTCACAGTTTTGTAAATTTTGTAATGCATACTCAGTGGGGGTAATTTAAACTTTTGTCGATAGTATAAAATGGGCGATATCGGATTGGCGTCCCATTATACACCTCTCCCGATTTTTGTTTTCATTGAAGTCATGGAAATTAAAATTGGGAGAAATATATAATGGATGGCTGAATCGATATCCCTCATTTTACACTATCACCCAAAGTCAAAATTACCCCCAGTGTGTTATTCATAAAAGTACTGGCAGCTTCTTCATGAAGAATCCTGGTGTTCATATACTATATGCTGCATATTTTGGGATTTGTGGACCAGGTAAGAAAGTAACAATAAAATATAATTTCCTTTTTGAAATGCTCATTGCTACCTAATCACCACGTCTCCAGAAAGACCATGAGTTCCACAGCATTTAGGTTTGGCACCTATTCCCACTGGGTCAGACTTCAGCACAGTATGTGATAGTTGTCATGAGAGTGATAGTACTATGCATTTATTAGTTTAGTGTGTGCTGTCTGAAGCTCTTGGGAAAGCAATAACATTTGGCTGTCTTCTGTTT
The DNA here is from genome assembly GCA_030390025.1 of Squalus acanthias. NCBI lineage: Eukaryota > Metazoa > Chordata > Chondrichthyes > Squaliformes > Squalidae > Squalus > Squalus acanthias. Next base: position 55,017,443 of record CM059429.1, read on the forward strand.
GTCTAATTGTCTGAGTATTCAGATCATTTGTTAATGTTTTTTTCATGTGGGATAACTAGACTTGCCCTCCCAGTTAAACATGTGGCAGTCAGCCTGCTTGATGCATTTAAGGGGAAGCTAGGTAAGTACATGAGGGAGAAAGGAACAGAGTATATGCTGATAAGTTTAAATGAAGTAGAGTGGGAGGAGGCTCGTGTGGAGCATAAATGCTGGCATAGACGAGTTGGGCTGAATGGCCTGTTTCTGTGCTGAAAAATTCTATGTATGTAAAAAAATGGTCTTTCTCATGCATATTAATCTTGTGATGTTGTTTAACAAAACATTTAACCGCTGGAAAATTTTACTGAAAGAATTCTCTCAATAAAAGCAATTTATTTTTTTAACAAAGGGTATTTAGATAAATCTTTCATGCTGTTAGATATGAATGAAGCTATGCATTTGCAGGTGCTAATTAAAACATTGAGTGGGAGGAGGCTCATGTGGAGCTTAAACACTGTGCTGTAAATTCTATGTAATATCCTGTAGCATAACTTGAATCCTTTTCACTTCATTCATCACGACCCACATCTCATCATTTGTAAAAGCTTACTGTTCCTCTCAGTGAAACAAACTTCAGTTGGTTCAGCAGTAATTTAAACAAATGCTAACAGTTCATGTGCTATAAGATGGGAGACCACGCATTAAAGGTTATCAAAAAATAATTAAATGTAATAAGTACTGCAATTTTGTGCAAGTAATACAGTAGCTTTAATGTAGCAGTAATGCCAACCCCACCGTCTCATAAATCATGAGACAAACTCTTAACAATCATGAGATTTGGTAAGAAATCATGAGTTGCTATTTTTTTCCCGACCCGACCTCTCGTTGGCCTTTGCTCCTGGACAGGAAGTGCATTCAGTCGTCACTAACCGATTACTGACATGAAGCTCATCTGCTGCAGCTCAATTAAAAAAAAAAGGGCTTCTAGTAATAGGAAACCAGTACTGCGGAATCATAGTACAATTCAGATCCATCATTTTGCAGTATGCATGAAGACAAACCGGATTGCTTTCTCCCTCCTTGACACAGACACACACATACACACACCCGAAGTATTGCAGTGCAACAAAAGATATGCTAGAGATCAGACTTCTAACCCGATTCTCCCAAGGTTATTGGGATTCAGTTCTGTTGCCCTTCGATACATAACCCAAGTGGCTATTCTTCGCGAAGGTTGACAGGAATCACTGCTGAGCCAATTCCTGTACATACACGCCGCACACAACACGCACCACATCGCAATTGAAAGCAAGCGCCCCAGGTGATTTTCTCCTGTCCAGGGGAACAGGGACTGACCGTCGTAGCCCCACCCCTCCCCAACAACAGTGCTCTTTTCCACTCTTTCACACCCCTCCCCCCACCTTGTCCACCCACCCTTAACCCCCACTTCCCCACGAATCCACCAGAACAAACCCGGGAGGGGGCAAAGGCTTGCTACAGGCCCAGAGACTGGCAAGTCTCTTTCTTTCTGCCCCCTTCACCCCTCCTCCAAGGCCATGTGCAAATGAACTCATTTACAGGAGTCCTTCCCTGAGTAGACGGCGCTAGTCCCGAGAGGAGTCGAGCAGCCGTTGGCTGTCGCTTACAAGAAGACCCCGAGGCCACCAACACTGATGCTCTTCCCCACCTGCTCCTGTAGACTGTCGTTCCCAGCGAAAACGCCAAACAACCCGTTCGCCATCACTCTCTCTGCCACCGGTAAAGACCCAATTCTGGCTGAGACTCTCTCAGGAGCTGGTTGGATTCCTTTCCCCATATTTTGTAACCTTGGAATGCTCTCTCCGCTTGGACCTCTCCCTCCCGGTTAATTATTTTTTTATCTACTCGCTTGCCTTCCCTGGAAAAGAATAAAATATCCCAATCGAAGGAGGAGACAGACCCCGGTCAGAGGGGCATAGGTGAAGGATTTAAAACCGCCCCAAGCTCTGAAAATGGCTCCAGGAAGCTGACGATGAATGAAGGGAGAGACAGTGATCTTCCCGCCTGGTTCTCAGGTTTCAATTTAAAAAAAAACTTGCTGAGATAATCCTCAAGCAGTGAACTTGCACAACACGCATTGCAAATGGTGTCCAACAGTGCGCAAGCACAGTCTTTGTATCTGAGACTATTCCAATCGTCTTAAATACACAGGGGAGCAGGGGAGACCTGATAGGAAAACCAACTCATGGGAGACTACTAATGGCACAAACCAACTCGCGGACCCACGGTTCAGAACCCACGTGTCCCAGCAGCAGCCAATCACAGGAGGCGTGGTGAAAAAAAATCGTGCGTTTTCGCTGTTGAATCGTGAGATCGTGAGTTGGGGTGAATTTTAATTAGAAATCGCGTGTCTCGCGATTAAATCGCGAGAGTTGGCAATGCTGATGTAGTTAGAAGGGAGGTTATTTGGAGAGTGCCAGCCAACAGCTGTTACCTTAAACTGGTACGTTCTTGTGAGAGTTGAAATCATATGTTGACTGTGATTTAATTTCTAAATGCTAAGGATTGGATATTTACAAAGAAATCTGTGTTTCTAAATTGGCGGATGTTGCAGATGGTGTTGGTATAGAGCCAAGGCTTGTCACATGAGTGGAGGGTTATATTCAGGTGAGGGTTATTTTCGTGAACCGTGGTAGACTGCTGAGTGCAAATTAATTCCCAATAGAGGATGTATTGGCTGTCAGTGTATGGAAAGCAAGCCCATTACAATCTGTGCCAGCAGTATGTGATTTATTTAACTATTTGCAGTGTTTGACAGAGAAGACAGGAAGTGGAAGCATACTATATCTAGTAATTTTGGACAGAGTGAAAATCTCTATTCAGATCTCAGAGATGTCACTTGCCTATGAAAACTCTCAACTTGCAGGACTGACAATGTCCCCTTCCCACAGACATCTTGCCAACATAGAAACTGGCATCACACCACTTTACCATAGGAAGTTTTGCCATTCATATCAAACAGACATGCCAATGTGCAGGCCTCCTGCCACTCTGACGGAGTTTCCCTCCTTCACTTCTTTAAAGCAGCTCATTAACTATGTACGAGTGTCTTGACACAAAAAAGTTAACCGTGCCAATGTATCCCAATGGTGTTGCTCGAGCATAATTGGCATGAGAGTCTGCAGTGGTTCATCTACCAATTAAACTAACATAGATCAAGTTGTATAACTAACCAAGTATAAAATAACCAGACAAATATATAAAATAAAGTTGTGCACGATCTGCTTGTACTGAGCTATTGAATGACTTCTTCAAATCTGTATCCAGAAATGAAAAGCTGCTGATCTCTGTTGAATCCATGGAGATCCTCACTGATGGAATCTATGGCTGATCGTATGTTTATAGCCTCTACCTGACCTTTGAGTTTCCTTGAGGTTCACCATAATTCTATTGAGAAAAAAATATCTTGATATTAAGGTGTGTTTTCGTAAATTATATCTTTGAGTCGTTAAGTGACTTCCACTTTAACTCCTACAGTCTCGGATTACTTTTTCTGCTGTTGTAAAAAAAAATAGAAAATTCTTTGGCGTAACTGATGTCTTATTTAAAACATATCTACTTTCCCCTGGATCTACTAGGATTGCACGTATCATTTTACATTTTCAAAAGCTAATTTATGTATGTGTGCTTTGGTATTGGTGAAATTTCTGGCAGATTGTGCACACACATCCTCTGCAGCTTTTAATAAACACTGCTACAGATTTAATGAGCCAAATAGTGACTTAATAAAAGTAAGCCAGAGCAGTTTTAAACCAGAGCCCAATATAATTTCCCCACCGCTCAAATATCACAGAGGCAGGGATAATCCATTTTCACCCACAGTAATTACCTTGCTTCAGTAACTAACAAAAAATCCTTTGTCTCTCAAATTACATGAGCTGCTTTCATTTTTAAAATTCCAGCAGAATAATATTTTGTTAACAAGTAAAAAGGACACTAAATTAGTTTCAAATCCTCTTCCCAGCCCTAACTTTACTGCTTGCAAATTGTTTGTTTATCTGTGGACAAAACATTTGGTGCTAAATTAATGTATTTCAGGGACTAATTAATTTGGTCAAAGTTTCATATTCAGCAAAACCTTCTGATTTCTAGAAACATAAGTTGACCCACTGGGCAAATTCCTGCCCATTTTTCTTTACGCTACGCTACTACCAGAAGAGATGAGCAACGTTAGAAACCAACTTTATTTCTGGGTAGTACTGAAAAATTAAACCTTAGAAGCCATACTTATCCAGGACAGAGCAGTTTGCTTAATTGGTGCTCCTGCCACTGGGTTCAATATCCATCCACTCCACCGCCAGCACATTATGGATGCAGTATGTACGATCTACAACTCACCAAGGTTATTTCAACAACACCTCCCTTCCCCTTCGACGCCCACTACCAAGAAGGACAACAGCAGCAATGTTGTGGGAATACCATTGCCTCTAAATGCCCCTCCAAGTCACACACCATCCGCACTTGGACATATATTGCCATGCATTCATCATCACTGGAATTCCCTAGCTAACACCACTCTCAGAGCCCCATCATGACGAGGACTGCAGCAGTTCAAGGAGAAAGCCCACCACCACTTTCTCAGGACAACTAGGGATAGGCAATAATTGTGGCCTTGCCAGAATTTCTCATAGCTCCTAAACAAATGTATAAAAAAAATATAGTTCTCAACCAGTATGACGGCACTGGGCAGGACGTTTAAAAAAAAAACTCGAATCACTTCATTCACAAATTGCTGCCTAGAACTGCCCAGTGTTCTGCTCTTTCGGACCTGCAGAGATGAGTATCAAAAAGTGCCCTCTGCAAACATTCCAAACTTAACTTATTTTCTGTATGCAGTGGAAAATTTGGATTTTGAATGGCCGTAGGTTCAGCCAATCTATGTGAAGATCACTGGCCTTGATACTAATTGTTGAGTGTATGCCTTGTAACTGATTTAAGCATATAAGGAGGGAACAAATCCTTTTCTCTTTCATTTAGGGTTGCAATTACTCTTTGGTAACCTAACAATCTCTACTTACTTTAATTAGTGAAATTGCTGTTGCACAAATGGAGTACAGGTGGGACAAGAAAATATGATACCCTAAATAATGTATTGAAATGAATCTCTTCTGAAGTTTAAAATAATTTCAGATGTGTATATTGCTGGTCTATAAAATCTGCAATTAAATTCGGTAGTTCAGGCACCCATGTTCTTAGTTTTTTTGATTTTTATATATTTATTTCTCGTTTTGAAGTTACTTTTATTTTTGCTTCTGTTCGCACTCATGCCCCTCCCAATTAAAAATAATCTAGGTATGAAAATTGTGACTGTCAAAACATATTCCTTTTATAGAATTTTTATTTAAAAATTGATGGTTGCTAGCTACCCTCAGATGACTTCAAACATTAAAGTAGTCCAAGTAATGAAGAATGTCTTGCCTGCCTAATCGATGCTTTTTGTAGCTCTTCCTCTGCGAATGTACATAAAAGTTCAAATCATGAGCAAAGGCAAAGATTGATAATAATTAAGAGAGACTTAAAGGGTTGATGTTGAGCTCTGCTAAAGCAGAATGTATAACTACTGTGGTTCACGATGGTGAATTCTTGGTTTTCCAAGTTGCTAAAATTGCTCATTAGTTCCCATTTTAGCTGCTATACTGGAAGGTGGTCACTAAATATTAGATATATGATCATGTGTAAGGTTATATCAAAGTAATTTTTCTCATGTTCTTTTCTGAAACTGCTGATACATGCCGAGGTGCAGTGCCACAGGTGATGGTGCTCTCAATATCCAATTAGCCATACTTATATGTCTCCTTGGAGAGTAACATTGGGGTCATCACAACCAAGGTGATACAATTCACACATGCACACATAAAACAGGGTTCAGTGGAGAGTGGCAAGGAACAGACACCCTCACTAACTTTAGTTTTTTTTTCTTTCCTCCCTTACGGAAACTGAAATTAATTGCAGCACACTGCCGCTCCCCAGTGGAGATTAGCTAATAGGAATCGAACCTGGGACTTTATTATCTGTATGGTTCAATACCACATTATGTGCTGTTTTTTTTTACCTAGTATGCCTTTGGGGGACCTCAAACATTTCTGTTTTGATATAGTTACTCCAGAAATATGAGTTCTAAGATGCAACAGTTTTTTTGGAGGCCCTTCCTAATAATTTTACTTTTCTCTAGAGCAGTAAGTCCAGTGAAGTGGATGACTCAATAAGAAAAAGAAGTGGGTCAAAATATTCTTGAAGCAATTTTATTTCATAGCACTGAAGATATGATACCTTGGGGCTTGCTCTGGACTCGGTATCAGCTGAGTTCTTGTTTTCTTGATACTGATGTCTCCAGGGAGCAAATCAGATCAGTCTCAGAAATTGAATTTTGAGAGTTATTAGCATTTATATTGGGTACAGCCAGGAAAATAACTCAGTAAATTGGTTGCAAATCAAGATTTGTATTCTCAAAATTTGCTTTCTAAAGTATTCAGTGTGTTGCCTGCAGCTGCTGCTTATGTTTCAGTTTTGTTTTCTAACTTGGCTCTGCTGATGTTTTCCTCAGTGCTGCGATCATAAATATTCTCTTTTCCTAAGTTCCTCGTACTGATGACTCCCAGTTGATCCTTCATTACCTCAGTCTTGCTAGCAGATCCCATTACTGTGGACATTGCTGTCTGATACGTATCCTCAAGAGCTTCCTGATTCGTTTTCCCTTCTGGGTGAATAAACAAAATGGTCTTCAAGCCACTTTTATATTGCCCGGTTGTTGCCTTCTGTCCAGGGAGAGCAACCTCCATGCTTCACTCCACCCCCAGCCCACTTTAATTTTTAAAGTCAAAGTGCTGGTTGCACTGGACTTTGCTGGGGAATGCAGACACCTAGCTGCTGTATTGGTAGAGATACAGACAGCTGGCTCACCACATTTACTTCACTGAAACTGAATCCCTTTAATCTGCCACATTCGTAGACCCACACTTTCAAAGGCCTCAAATGTTATTGGGTCCTCATTGGATGGAAGAGTTCATACTATGGAATGCAACCGATGGAGGGACACCCACTTGTCTCCCATCAACATACTTCTAAAAGATAAAAGCACTGTTACACAACACTAACTAATTGCTTCTGTCTCGGGAGTGTAATCTCCATATGATGTTCTCCCTTTACACATTTAATTGGATGCCAAACTCTGTTGTGCTGCCAAACTCTGCTGAATTATGCAGAGATCCAATTGCTTAAATGGAGTGTGAACCTACCTTATTGTGCATCTCCAATGTGAACAGTTCCGGATAGGTTGGGTCACTTACATTAGAAAGCGCAGCCAAGATGGGCAGAATCACTCTTTACATTACAGAAGTTCAGTAAATAGGAAAAAACACCTGCTGGCCTTGTGAACTCCATTATGATAAAAAAAATGTACTCAGAAATAGGGCTGCTTGTCTCCAGGATCCATCCACCTTGTAACTCTAAATTAAGTGTACTACATAAATGTGTTGATGTATTTAGGCCCAATTGGGGTTCAATGCCTTAATGAAAGGAACTTGCCCATTTTCCTGAGAGCTCAGAATGTACCTGTTATGCAGCAGAGTTTCAGATACGTTGTAGTTTATGGAGGGTGGGAGACTGGCCAGGAGAGCATTGCAATAGTCGCGTCTGGAAGTGATAAAGCCATGGGTGAGTGTTTCAGGAGCAGATGGGTTGAGGTAGATGATTTTATGGAGGTGGAAAGAAGCCGTCTTTATGATGGAGAGCTTATAGGGTCAGAAGGTCAGCTCGGGGTTGACTTGGGTGCTAGGATTGTGAACACTGTCATTCAGCCTGAGACAGTAGCCAGGGAGGGGGTTGGAATCGGCAGCAAGCAAGCTGGTTTAAAAAGCATGAACTTGCATTGTACTAGATTGTAATATTTTATAATCTGTATAATAGAATCCCAAAGCACATTTTTAAGCATCAGTAGGCCAAGTGCAAACAAAACAACACATTTTCATCAAGAAGTATGCAGTTATAAATAAAATTTTTGATCCAATTTAACGTAACCTTTTGCTCTTGTTCATGCATTAGAGAGCACAGCATTAAAACTGAGAAGGTTTATAATTCAATTGCTGAAGCCAATTGCTACTTGGATACTGATTTTTTTTTTTTTAATTCTGAATGTCTTCATGATTTGTGCGACTGATTAGATTACAAGCCAAAGGTTCAAGCTCACATTGAGCACTAGGTGGCAGGATGCACAAATTTTGTGATAATGGTAGATGGAGTTTTATTTAACATTGTGTAAATAGAATGCGGCAGTATTTTGATTCTTATTATATTTTAGAACAACTTAACTACTAGGATTTATAATCTTATTATTGTACACACAGCTTCGAATAACATTTTATTTACAGAAAATATCTACACATTGCCCGGAATTTTCTGGCGTCCGTACGGGCAGGATTGGAGGCGGGTCAGGAGGTAATTTTGAAATAACTTGGAGCGCGTCGGGTACCCGCCATCATCCCGCCCCCACGTGCCTTTCCCTCAGGCGCGTTTGGCAGCGTGGCAGCGACCCGAATGGCAGAGGTGGCCGAACTAGTTTAGATGATTATTAGGTACTTGTCAGACCCTTAAGTGTCTTTTTAACCCTACCTTTCAAATTTCCCTGGATGAGCTCGGGAACCATGTCTGTGAACCTGAGGCAGACGTTCAGTGGCCATTGATCCAACTCATTAGTGCACAGCATGGAAAGCACTATCCATACTCCCACCTGACACCTGGTTACTTTCCCAAGACAGATGCTGTTGCTGAGTGCATTGTCAGCACAGATTTAGCTTTCTAGAGGTTGCAAATGTTTAGCAAAGTCAGGATCCACTGTCACCTCATTGGTACAACCTATTACACCACTGACAGATTGCTTCTGTCATCTCGACTTGACCTGCCATCTATTACATAAGCATGGGTGCCACTTATACTGTCTCACCTTGGTCCTCAGAATCGGACCACGATGAGCCCCAACACCAGCAGCACCAACAACAACACCACCAACCTTCTCCTCAACCACCTGATGCTGCACAGGACAGAGGGCATCAGCGCTAGGCTTTGCCGCTCTGGCTGGCTTCCCACGGGTGCAGGGCGTCATCGACTGCACACATGTGGCCATCAGGGCACCCCATCATCACCCAGGAGTCTTTGTCAACTGCAAGGGTTTCCTCTCCCTCAAAGTGCAGCAGGTCTACAACCATAGGAAGATCATCATGCATGTGTGTGCCAAATTCCCTGGCAGCTGCCATGACTCTTTCATCCTTCGCCAGTCCACCCTCCCTCAGCTCTTCACTCCTCCAAACAGACTTTCCTGTTGGCTACTTAGAGACAAGGGCTATCCACTGAAGACATGGCTCACAACACTCTTGAGGAGGCCAAGTACTGAGGCCCAGGAGAGATATAATGAAAGCCACATTTCCTCTAGATGTGTCATAGAGCAGACAATAGGCATGCTGAAAATATGCTTCAGATGTCTTGACAGAGCTGGAGGAGCCCTTCAGTACACACCAGCCAGGGTCTCCAGAATCGTCATGGTCTGCTGCGCCCTGCACAACATAGTGCAGCAGCGAGGATTAGCACTGCATGAGGAGCAAGGCTCTGAGCACACAGCCTCTTCAGAGGAGGAGGAGGAGGAGCATCAGCTGGAAGACGAGGAGGAGGAGCTGAAGCAGGAGGAACCTGCGGCCCAGATCCCACCAGCACCCGAGCACATTGCCGTCCGGGAGGCCAGGGATGGCTCATCATGGCCAGATTTACTTAACTTCAGGCATTACACCCATATGGCTGCCTCATGCTGCGCCAGGCTCCCAACACCCCACAGCAACACCATAAAGCATCTCTGCAATGACCAGGCCATTCCTTTCACACTGACCACCATTGCTGGTGGTAATGTTCTGTCTCACCATTCACTCCAACTCACTAAGCCACTTCCAAAGTTGCAGACAGAATTGGTCATGGCAGGAAAGTGGTGAAAATAATAATTTTTAATTGTGACATCAGATTAACGTAAACTTCACACAATCAGTTATTAAAACACCCAAGTGCTTACCCTTGTGCATCTACTTGTGTTTCATCTTTCTCTTACGCATGCTTCTACGAGATGCTACCCCTATGGCTTCAGCAGGGGTAGAGGCAGCCTGCTCACATCCCTGCTGCGACTGCATAGACACTTTTGGTAGACGTCCTCTGGGTCTTGGAGCCTGTGATGGCCCCAACCAAAGTCTGCTCCTCCTGCGACTGCAGAGGCAGACTCGACTATCATGATCCCAGGAGGAGCCCCCACTTCCATGTCCCCTCTCACCATCATCCCTCTCATGGGCCACCCGCACTTCCCTGCTAGCAAGGAGGTGGAGAGCACCTTGCTGCATTTGAAGTGGGGCCATGAGGATCCAAGTCTACATTTACATCCCTCCTAGAGAGGAGGTCTGAGTGTCTGCCATCTATTCTCCATAGATAGCCATCTATTCTCCATAAATATACATCTATTCTCCATAGATACCATGTGCTCCTGTGAGTGGTGCATTAGCTGCTCCATGCAGGTGGCCGTCCTTTCCATCGAAGAGCATACATTCGCCATTGCCTGCAAAATGGTGGTGCTCATTTTGGAGGTGGACTCCTCCATTTTCTGCACATTTGCAGACATCGTGATCACAAAACCTGTCAAAGCCTCCTGCATTTCTTGCTCCTCTTTCTGGATGGCCCCCGAGGCTGAGCGTCTGCATGCAGCTGAGCAGAGCTGGGAGTGTCCTGCGCCCTGCGGTGAGGAGTCTTCACTGCTGTCCCTGTCTCCACCATCTGCTCTTGCTCACTTGTGACACACCAGGTGACAACACTACTCGATCCTGCATGGGACCCACTGAGGTGTGCGTATCTGCACTGGTGCTGAGTGCGCTTATGTCTGGTGACGGTGCACCCTCAGAGGCTGGAGGCTCCTCTGAGGAGTTGTCTTCCTCTTCTTCCTGGACAGTGTGGGTCGGGGGGCTCTTGATGAACCTGTGGGAGAGTAAAGAGATGATTTAGTCAGATGGGGATGTGATAATGTAGATAGAGAGAGATGGATGGGTGGACATGCGAGGTATGTTGGTGTAAGTAATGATATGCAGGAGTCGGCTTGGGAAGGCAGGGTGATGGGGATGTGATACGAGGCACAGCAGGATGAAGTTGAGTGTGGCTTTGCACTCACCTTTCTTGATCTATTGAGATCATTGAAGCGTTTCTGGCACGGCACCCAGGTCCTCCTGACCACATCCCTGCTGCTGACCTAATCTGCTATTTGGAGCCAGTCTCCTTTGGTCTGCTGGGGAGGTCTCATCCACCCATCCAAAGGGAAGAGGACCTCCCTGTGTGCTCTCACTCCCTCCACAAGCATATAAGAACATAAGAAATAGGACCAGGAGTAGGTCATTCGGCCCTTCGAGCCTGCTCCGCCATTCAATGAGATCATGGCTGATCTTCTGCCTCAATTCCATTCACCGGCCTTATCGCCATATCCCTTGATGCCCTTACTAGTCAGAAATCTATCAACTTCTGTTTTGAATATACCCAATGACTGAGCCTCCACAGCACTCTGGGGGAGAGAATTCCAAAGATTCACCACCCTCTGTGTGAAGAAATTTCTTCTCATCTCAGTCCTGAATGGCCTACCCTTTATCCTGAGGCTGTGGCCCCTGGTTCTAGACTCCCCAGCCAAGAGAAACATTCTCCCAGCATCCACCCAATCAAGCCCTGTAATAATTTTGTATGCTTCAATGAGATCCCCTGTCATTCTTCTGAATTCAAGAGAATACAGGCCTAGTTTACTCAATCTCTTCTCATACGACAGTCCCTCCATTCCAGGAATCAATCTCGTGAACCTTCGTTGCACTCCCTCCATGGCAAGTATATCCTTCCTTAGGTAAGGAGACCAAAATTGTACACAGTACTCGAGATGTGGTCTCACCAAGGCCCTATATAATTGGAGTAAGACTTCTTTACTCCTGTACTCAAATCCTCTTGTAATGAAGGCCAGCATACTATTTGCCTTCCTAATGGCTTGCTGCACCTGCACATTCACTTTCAGTGACTCATGTACAAGGACACCCAGGTCCCTTTGAGCATTTGCATTCCCCAATGTTTCACCATTTAGGAAATACTCTGCCTTTCTGTTTTTTCTACCAAAGTGGATAACTTCACATTTATCCACATTATATTCCTGTCCCTGCTTTCTCCCCATATCCCTTGATCCCTTTAACCTTAAGAAATATATCTAACTCCTTCTTGAATATATTTAATGAATTGGCCTCAACTGCCTTTTGTGGTAGAGAATTCCACAAGTTCAGCACTCTCTGAGTGAAGAAATTCCTCCTCATCTCTGTCCTAAATGGCTCACCCCTAATCTTTAGACTGTGACCCCTGGTTCTGGACTCCCCCGCTATCGGGAACATCCTTCCTGCATCGAGTCTGTCTGGTCCTGTTAGAATTTTATAAGTTTCAATGAGATCCCCTCTCATTCTTCTAAACTCCAGCGAATATAAGCCCAATCGACCCAATCTCTCCTCATACATCATTCCTGCCATCCCAGGTATCAGTCTGGTGAATCTTCTCTGCACTCCCTCCATGGCAAGAACATCCTTCCTCAGATATGGCGACCAAAACTGCACACAATACTCAAGGTGTGGTCTCACCAAGGCCCTGTACAACTGCAGCAAGACATCCTTGCTCCTGTACTCGAATCCTTTCGCTATGAAGGCCAACATACCATTTGCCTTCTTAACCGCCTGCTGCACCTGCATGCTTACCTTCAGTGACTGGTGCACAAGAACACCCAGGTCTCATTGCACTTCCCCTTCTCCCAATCTATTGCCGTTCAGATAATAATCTGCCTTCCTGTTTTTGCCACCAAAGTGGATAACCTCGCATTTATCCACATTATACTGTATCTGTCATGCATCTGCCCAATCACCCAACCTGTCCAAATCATACTGGAGTTTCTCTGCATCCTCCTCACAACACACACGCCCACCCAGCTTTGTGTTGTCTGCAAACTTGGAGATATTACATCTAGTTCCCTCGTCTAGATCATTAATATATATTGTGAATAGCTGGGGTCCTAGCACCGATCCCTGCGATACCCCACTAGTCACTGCCTGCCACTCGGAAAAAGACCCGTTTATTCCAACTCTTTGCTTCCTGTCTGCCAACCAGTTCTCTATCCAAGTCAGTACCTTACCCCCAATCCCATGTGCTTTAACTTTGCACGCTAATCTCTTATGTGGGACCTTATTGAAAGCCTTCTGAAAGTCCAAATACACCACATCCACTGGTTCTCCCTTATCTATTCTACCAGTTACATCCTCAAAAAATTCCAGTAGATTAGTCAAGCACGATTTACCTTTTGTAAATCCATGTTGACTTTGTCCGATCCTGTCACTGTTTTCCAAGTGCTCTGCTATTACATCTTTTATAATGGACTCTAGCATTTTCCCCACTACTGATGTCAGGCTTACCGGTCTATATTTTCACATTTTCTCTCTACCACCTTTTTTAAATAGTGGGGTTACATTAGCTACCCTCCAATCCATGGGAACTGTGCCAGAGTCTATAGAATTTTGGAAGATGACCAGCAATGCATCTACTATTTCTAGGGCCACTTCCTTAAGTACCCTAGGATGTAGATTATCAGGCCCTGGGAATTTATCGGCCTTCAATCCCATCAATTTCCCTCACACAATTTGCCTACAAATACTGATTTCATTCAGTTCCTCCCTCTCATTAGACCCTATGTTCCCTGACATCTCTGGGAGGTTATTTGTGGCCTCCTTTGTGAAGACAGAACCAAAGTATGTATTTAATTGGTCAGCCATTTCTTTGTTCCCCATTATAAATTCCCCTGATTCTGACTGCAAGGGACCTACGCTTGACTTCACCAATCTTTTTCTCTTCACATATCTATAGAAGCTTTTACAGTCAGTTTTTATGTTCCCTGCAAGCTTACTCTCATACTCTATTTTCTCCCTCTTAATTAATCCCTTTGTCCTCCTTTGCTGAATCCTAAACTGCTCCCAATCTTCAGGTTTGCTGCTTTTTCTGGCCAATTTATATGTCCTCTCCTTGGATGTTATGCTATCCCTAATTTCCCTTGTTAGCCACGGTTGCACCACCTTTTTTGTTTTATTTTTATGCCAGACAGGGATGAACAAATTCTATAGTTCATCCATGCGATCTTTACATGTTTTCCATTGCCTATCCACCGTCAACCCTTTAAGTAACGTTCCCCAATCCATCCTAGTCAACTCGCGCCTCATACCATCATAGTTTCCTTTATTTAAATTCAGGATCCTAGTCTCTGAGTCGACTACTTCACTCTCCATCTTAATTAAGAATTCTATCATATTATGATCGCTCCTCCCCAAGGGGCCTCGCACAACAAGATTGCTAATCAATCCTTTCTCATTACATAATACCCAGTCTAAGATGGCCTGATCTCCAGTTGGTTCCTCGACATATTTGTCCAGGAAACCATCCCGTATACACTCTAGGAATTCCTCCTCCACAGTATTGTTACTAATTTGGTTAGCCCAATCTATATGTAGATTAAAGTCACCCATGATAACTGCTGTGTCCTTATTGCACGCGTCTCTAATTTCCTGTTTAATGCCATCCCCAACCTCAGCATTACTGTTTGGGGGTCTGTATACAACTCCCACTAATGTTTTCTGCCCCATGGTATTTCTCAGCTCTACCCATACAGATTCCACATCATCACAGCTAATATCCTTCCTTACTATTGTGTTAATCTCCTCTTTAACCAGCAATGCTACCCCACCTCCTTTTCCTTTTTGCCTGACCTTCCTGAATATTGAATACCCCTGGATGTTGAATTCCCAGCCTTGGTCACCCTGGAGCCATGTCTCCGTAATCCCAATTATATCATATCCGTTTACATCTATTTGCACAGCTAATTCATCCACCTTATTACGAATGCTCCTCGCATTAAGACACAAAGCCTTCAGGCTTGTTTTTTTAACACTCTTCGGGGGAAAAATTCACTTGGTTGCGCCTCCCGTTAGCGCCTTAAGAGGGCGCTAAAGGGGCGCAAAGCATCTAGTGCCCGGGCGCTGCGATGTTTGCGCCGCTTGCGAAATTAACGAGACATTTTGCGGCAGCGCTAAACACTACCGCCACAATCTCCTACGCCGGCAGATCGTGACGTCAGTCGAGTGCGTATCGCCCTGGAGCGGATATTGAGTGGCGCCCCCTGCTTTACCGCCTGTCGTGAGCAACGACAGGTTGAGGGGAGCGTTTTGCAGTCAGGAAGGGACTGGGGGAGCGCTATTTAAAGGCGACCGCTTCCTGCCTTTTATTGTTGGTGACATTTTTGAACCACGCATTCTGAGAGAGAGAGAGAGACTTCTGGAGAGATTCAATGCTGTGTGAAGGATTTTTGGGTACTGAGCAGCACTTTGCAGGTTCATTTTGATTTGCCATTCCTTGTATCGATTTAGAAGAGACTGTGGGAGCTGCACTCTGAGCTCTTTCCCTGGTACTCTCCATTGTTCTTTCCAGCAGATTTTATGTGCAGGTCGCTCCAGGCCGAGATTCAAGGCTGCAATGAGCAGGATGTGGATGGAAAGCAAGATCAACCCTCCCCTTTAAGAACTGGCCCGCGCCATTGTGTGTGTGTTCCATTGCTGACTGACATCACATGAGCTTCGCCAGCGCTCTGAGGTAGCGCCTCGCTCCTCGGCCTTTGCGCCTTAAGACAGGTGTGAAGTGCCTGATTTAGCGCTCCAATCACCTCCAGGGGCGATAAAAGTCAAGTTTGCAGTCAGTGGCGATAATTAGTGCCAGGCGCTAATCTTTGCGCCCGGCCGATAATTGCGCCCCAAATGGGGCGATACTGAATTTCTCCCCCTTAGTCCTTTTAGAACTGTTGTTTACTGTGGCCCTGTTTGATTTACACACTTGATTTCTCTGCCTTCCACTTTTGCTTTTCTCCTTCCTGTATTTTGCTTCTATCCTTGCTTCCCTTTCCTCTGTCTCCCTGCACAACCCCCTGCCATTTTAGTTTAAACCCTCCCCAACAGCACTAGCAAACACTCCCCCTAGGACATCGGTCCCGGTCCAGCCCAGGTGCAAACCGTCCAATTTGTACTGGTCCCACCTCCCCCAGAACTGATTCCAATGTCCCAGGAATTTGAATCCCTCCCCCTTGCACCATTCCTCTCGCCACGTATTCATCTGAAATATCCTTCTATTTCTCCTCTGACTAGCACGTGGCACTGGTAGCAATCCTGAGATTACTACCTTTGAGGTCCTATTTTTTAATTTACCTCCTAACTCCCTATATTCAGCTTTTAGGACCTCATCCCGTTTTTTACCTATATCGTTGATACCTATTTGCACCACGACAGCTGGCTGTTCACCCTCCCCCTCCAGAATGCCCTGCAGCCGCTCCAAGACATCCTTGACCCTTGCACCAGGGAGGCAACATACCATCCTGGAGTCTCGTTTGCGGCTGCAGAAATGCCTATCTATTCCCCTTACAATAGAATCCCCTATCACTATAGCTCTCTCGCTCTTTTTCCTCCCGTCCTGTGCAGCAGAACCACCCATGGTGCCAGGAAGTTGGCTACTGCTGCCTTCCCCCGATAAGCCATCTCCCCCAACAATATCCAAAGCGGTATATCTGTTTGAGAGGGGGATGGCCACAGGGGACCCCTGCACTACCTGCCTGCGCCTACTACTCTGCCTGGCGGTCACCCATTCCCTTCCTGCCTGTGCAGCCTTTACCTGCGGTGTGACCAACTCCCTAAATGTGCTATCCACGATCTCCTCAGCATCACAAATGCTCCAGTATGTATCCATTCGCAGCTCCAGCGCTGCAATGTGGTCTGCCAGTAGCTGCAGCTGGATACACTTCCCGCACACATGGTCATCAGGTACATAGGAAGTGTCCCTGATTTCCCACATAGTGCAGGAGGAGCATGCCACAGGGCCGAGCTGTGTTGCCATGACTCACCCTTTAATTAATTCAAATTAAATTAAATCAAATCAATGCCACTAATTACACTACAATTAAATGATATACTCAAGGGCCCTTGTTTACGAGCACTCCCCGCTACACAACAGAGACCCTAGAAACTATAAACCACAAAATTTAAGTTTGGAAAAAAGCGTGAAAGAGAAATACTCACCAACCAATCACTTACCTGCTTTCTGGTGACGTCACACTTCGATTACTTTTTACTTCTCTCTCTCCCCACTCTTTAAATCCTCGGTCTCTGCGCTCAGTCTCCACCCAAGGCCACTCTCGCTGCTGCCGCCGGTGAGTCTGGGCCGCTCTCTCTCTCCCCGCTCTTTAAATCCTCGGTGTCTGCGCTCAGTCTCCACCCAGGGTCCCTCTCGCTGCTGCCGCCGATGAGTCTCGTGAACCTTCGTTGCACTCCCTCCATGGCAAGTATATCCTTCCTTAGGTAAGGAGACCAAAATTGTACACAGTATTCCAGGTGTGGTCTCACCAAGGCCCTATATAATTGGAGTAAGACTTCTTTACTCCTGTACTCAAATCCTCTTGTAATGAAGGCCAGCATGCCATTTGCCTTCCTAATGGCTTGCTGCACCTGCACATTCACTTTCAGTGACTCATGTACAAGTAGTCCTCTGAGAACCTGGGTGCAGCCCTCTGCCTCTGTGCAGTGATGTTTTCAAGTGTTTGGAACACTCAAAAGCTCCAGTACAGTGCCTGCATAATCCTAGGTGAACCTTCAAATGCAATGTGGCCAAGGCTCCTTTAAATATTGAGAGGTCGCACAACACCAGGTTATAGTCCAACAGTTTTATTTGAAATCACAAGCTTTCGGAGCTATCGATTGCCCCTTCCTCAGGTGAAGTAAATTAGATACAGAATCGCCAAAGCATATATAGATAGAGAACAAAGCATGTGTACCTTACAATTGCAGACCACTAAATTAAATCATCCTGACTATCTGCCGAGGTGTGATAAAGTTAATCAAGTCAGCCAGGAAGGTACCACATCAAAGACATAGCAAGATACAACTGAGACAATGAGGTGTAGTCGCAGGGGTTCTAACGTGTCAAAAGCTGCCGTCTGTATGTAAAACGAAAAGCTTTAAAATTTTTACTTTTTTACTGGGAAAATTTTTACTTTTTTACTGGGAATCACACCAGTAAAAAAGCACTCTACACCAGTATCCCCCACGATGACGGCATCGCTGCAACAGCCTCAGTACTCAACATCAACAACAGCCAATCTCCAGACGCCATCCTACAACTCATCCGCTTCATCCTTGACCACAATGTCTTCACCTTCGACAACCATTTTTTTACCCAAACACACGGAACAGCCATGGGGACCAAATTCGCACCCCAATACGCCAACATCTTCATGCACAAGTTCGAGCAAGACTTCTTCGCTGCACAGGACCTCCAGCCAACGCTGTACACCAGATACATCGACGACATTTTCTTCCTTTGGACCCATGGCGAAGGATCACTGAAAAGACTACACGATAACATAAACAAGTTCCATCCCACCATCAAACTCACCATGGACTACTCCTCAGAATCGGTTTCATTCCTGGACACACGAATCTCCATCAAAGACGGACACCTCAGCACTTCACTCTACCGCAAGCCCACGGACAACCTCACGATGCTCCACTTCTCCAGCTTCCACCCTAACCATGTTAAAGAAGCCATCCCCTATGGACAAGCCCTGCGAATACACAGGATCTGCTCAGACGAGGAGGAACGCGATGGACACCTATGGACGCTGAAAAACGCCCTCGTAAGAACGGGATATGACGCTCGACTCATCGATCGACAGTTCCGACGGGCCACAGCGAAAAATCGCATAGACCTCCTCAGAAGGCAAACACGGGACACAACCAACAGGGTACCCTACGTCGTCCAGTACTTCCCCGGAGCGGAGAAACTACGCCATGTTCTTCGCAGCCTTCAACATGTCATCGATGACGACAAACACCTCGCTAAGGCCATCCCCACGCCTCCACTACTTGCCTTCAAACAGCCGCCTAACCTCAGAAGTACCATCGTTCGCAGCAAATTACCCAGCTTTCAGGATAACAGCGACCACGACACCACACAACCCTGCCAAGGCAAACTCTGCAAGACATGCCAGATCATCAACACAGATACCAGCATCACACGTGAGGACACTAACCACCAGGTACATGGTACATACTCATGTGACTCGGCCAACGTTGTCTACCTCATACGTTGCAGGAAAGAATGCACCGCGGCATGGTACATCGGCGAGACCATGCAGACACTGAGACAACGTATGAACGAGCACCGCGCAACAATCGCCAGGCAGGATTGTTACCTCCCAGTCGGGGAACACTTCAGCAGTCAAGGACATTCAGCCTCGGATCTGCGGGTAAGCGTTCTCCAAGGCAACCTTAGAAACACACGACAACGCAAAATCATCGAGCAGAAACTGATAGCCAAGTTCCGCACTCATGAAGACGGTCTCAACCGGGATCTTGGGTTTATGTCATGATACATGACGTGATCCGGACTCGAGTCGTCGTTGGCTTGTTCACAGATGTGATTCCCAGTAAAAAAGTAAAAATTTTCCCAGTAAAAAAGTAAAAATTTTAAAGCTTTTCGTTTTACATACAGACGGCAGCTTTTGACACGTTAGAACCCCTGCGACTACACCTCATTGTCTCACTTGCTATGTCTTTGATGTGGTACCTTCCTGGCTGACTTGATTAACTTTATCACACCTCGGCAGATAGTCAGGATGATTTAATTTAGTGGTCTGCAATTGTAAGGTACACATGCTTTGTTCTCTATCTATATATGCTTTGGCGATTCTGTATCTAATTTACTTCACCTGAGGAAGGGGCAATCGATAGCTCCGAAAGCTTGTGATTTCAAATAAAACTGTTGGACTATAACCTGGTGTTGTGCGACCTCTCAATTTTGTCCACCCCAGTCCAACACCGGCATCTCCGCATCATGTCCTTTAAATATCCCAGCTGAAAACGCATCATCGATGACGTCATCAGACCTGCACCATTTAATAGAGCTGGATAACGCGCAGGGCTGCCTTAATAGGCGGCAATAACGGACAGTCGATCTCAGGAGCGAAATGGAATGAGCAGCGGGGTCGCGACCCGCCACGGCGACCACCCGTACCCGACCCGCCCAGGTGCAGAAAATTCCGGCCATTAATTTTGTTGATATCCTGTAATTGTGGCATTGCAAAGAAGCTGCAACCATCTTGGCCAAATAGCTAGAAATGCCTTATCATTTGTCTTGTAACTTCCATTCCCTTCTTGCACAGAACAGAGCTAACATCAGTCCCAACTACCTAAATGGTAGTTTTATGCTATATTGTCTCTCTTTATAAAATTACAGGAATGTTTTTTGTTGTTTCAGAAAATATTCAAAAATGTTCTTTTAGGTGCACAGTTGTACATATGAAGAGTAAATAAAGATTGTTTATAATTGTGGCTTATTTGTCTAGCTCTGTCTTTACAATTCAGCAGGGGTGGTAGAGTAGAGAAGATATTTTTTCTTCAATAATGAGTAACCATCATATCAATAATGAAATTAATTTGAATTTCTAGAATATGCCTTATACGTTGGACTGAAATATGACCTCACAAAGCATTAAAACCCCCTGAAACCCACCATAATCTTGGAAGGCAAGATGAATGTTTTGGTTTGTACTCCCTGCTGAAATATTCCAGTGCTCTATACTGTACATTGGGGGTTAAGAGCTGCACTTGGTGCTTCTGTTGACTTGAAATATCCTAATCGGGCATAAAACATGCTCACTGTTCCCCTGTGCCTAGTAGGAGCAGGCTAAAATTCAATTATCATAACACAGTAGAGGTCATTCTAGAAATGTAGGTTTTTATCATACGTGAATACTCCATCATCACAAACTTTACAGCAATGAACCATAAATTCATTCAAGCATTATGTACTTTAGATGTATGTTTAGTTTTTGAAAAACAATCTGGTAAATCTTTGGCGACAATGTAATTCTTTACCTTCGAATGATGCATCGTAAAGTGCTGTACTGCCATGTAAGTTATAGCTTAGATAATGGCCCCTTATCGAATGTGCTTGAAGTTAATAACTCATGCACACTTACATTGTGCTAGGCAATATATTCACTATCATTTTTTATGTTGTAGTATGTAGACAATATATTCTGGGCACTTTCTAGGCAAATTTTACACATCTAACTGTATCACTCATTGTGATGTCTTCCTTACATGTGGAATAAGATCCAGATTTCCCTTGTGAATGTGTTAAAAGGCCAGCTTTTAAAAATTACATGGTAGATGGCAATACTACTTTAATTTGTCTACACACAACCCTGAGGTACTTTTTTTTAAATGGACAAATTCTAACCATGCGTAATGATTTCTAAGCATTAACACTGTGGAACTCAAAACAATTTAAACAAAAACTAAGATATTATAAAGTAAATCTAGCACATGTATTGCAGTCATGACAATTAGCAGCATGTTCGTGTTGTGTCATAGTATTGGAGTGAGGGATCATTTTTCACTTTACATTCAATGGAGAACAATAGTGCTATGGCATCAGCTGTTCAATGAATATGTTCTCTTTTCCTTTGGTATCACTTATTTTGTTCTGTGACACGAGAGGTCTGTACCTGTACATGATCTGTATTGATGTGAGACGGTATTTCTTTGCTTGAGGCAACACCATCAGAAACCTGAAGTTATCAAACAGGAACAGTCATACTGGCTATCTGGCTTGCCCGTATTAGAGTACGAATAATATGGAAGCAAGAAATGGTGGGTCATTGCCATATACCAGGGAAGGGTCCGCTCCACAGCCAGGTGAGATTACTTGAAAATCAACTATGTTTTTCTGTGAGTGTGCTGCTGACAAATTTAAATGACCATAGAGTATCTGATTTCACCATTTGTGATTGAATGAGCTCGTGTTGGCATTGAAAGGAGTTAAATAAACTGGCAAGGGTGAAATTCCTCTGAATTAAAAATGGGAGATTGTCTCTATCGCCTTTTTCAAGTCTACTTGCTAATAACATCCTAAGATATATCATGTTTTAAAGGCACATATTCCCACTACATTGTTAGCAGGATAACAGGCATTCTTCCCATGTGTGCTTGTGGTTCTGCCTCTGTTACTGTGTCTTTCTCCATTCCTGTCTGTGTTCTATCTATCGAGCAGGTTGGATGATGGCTAATACTGGATCTATCTAAAAGCAAACAGGTTTATGTATAGCAGCTACTGCACAATACATTGGCAGCGATACAACAGATTAGTAATATAAGGTTGCCTAATTAAATAATTTAGCACAACTAGTATTTTTTTAAAGTAATTTATGCAGTCCTTTGCAATGCATCTTTTTCCAATTCTCTTTGTCTCAAAAATTGTGTTGCGGTATTTAAAAAAATTACCATTATGCAGTTCACTCACTTTTGATGATTACCAGACAATTTTGTATATATTGTGCTAGGCTAAGATATGCATTAGAAAAAGTTTAGTAGAAATTTCAGGAGATCTTATAAAAGATTAAATAGCAGTACGAATAAGTGGGTAGATAGAAGTAGTTAAATTGTGGATTAAATTGTTTAATTCAAGAGATTGTATCAACACTTTAAATACATTTTTCTTCACTTACCTAGAAGCAAGACTTTGAGTTGTTTCTTCTCTTTTTATTACTTTTTAATGCCAAAAATAACCTTTTTTGTCTTCTGAAAAACAACATAAATAGCAGCAGCAACATAAGTAGCACTGGCACAAAGGTGTGTCAGGTCGGTAACCCTCTCCTTGAAAGCACCCAGGAACAATTGAAACTGACCAAATATCAGAACATGAAGGCTCCACCCCCTTCCTAAAATGGATTACTGTAAGGGTTCTACAAACCAGAAAATGATCAGGTTTAGTTTGTTCTTTAATCCAACATCAAGGCAAACCAACTTTTCTTCATCTTTGTAAATCGAGAATGGGCACAGCAGCAGTAAAGAGGCATCTTTCACAATTGGTCACTGCTGGCTCAGTGTATGGGCTCATTCTCTTGCGGCACATAGAAAGGAGCAGGAGAAGAATGTCTTTTCATTCATCAACACTTCTCTGGTTGAGATGTGACAGGTGACTTCTTTGGTTCTGGGATCAATTTGTCATCCGCGTGGAGGTTTAAAGTGTGAGCGGCAGCAAACAGTGTGTAATGAGTTGGAGAGGCATGGATTACACTTGTTAGGTTTTATGAAACTTGTAAAACCTTGCACTGTCCCGGAAGTTTTGTGCTCCTGCGAGACTTCTGCCTGGCGCCATTTCTAACATCGAGTTGAAGTGATCATTTTATTTGTGAACTATTATATTTTTATAAAGTCAACTCACATTTTGCATAAATTTTGAACAGGGATGTGCACCCCTTGTAAGGGAGGTTGCTGAAATCATTTTACTAGCATTGTGCTTGACTTGTACAAGTGCACTATCATGAGCTAGTTATCCCTTTGCTCCTACATAATGGCACATAAAGTTACTGTGGGCATCAACGCATTATAACAAATGAAAATATTTCTGAGAGGTCAGGACCCCAATTGGAATTTTGTGCGGCCAAATACTTGTTACTGTTTCATTAATAATACTGAACAAAAGCAATTTTATCTACTATATTAGAATTTAAAGAAGACAATTTTTCATAATTTTTGTATATATTTGAGTGCCAGAATAGATGATAAGTGGGCCTTAACCTCCAAGATTACCATTATGCAGACATTTTTATTCTGCAAGAGTTTCATGATGATTTGACTAACTCAAAATACTGAAATATTAATGAAGATGAGCTTTTTGTTACAGAAGTGTAGAAAATTTTTAAAAAGCCAAATCTCCACAAGCACAAAATTCTCAAGCAGGTTTTTTTTTGTTACAATGGGGGAGAAATTCAGTATCGCCCCATTTGGGGCGCAATTATCGGCCAGGCGCAAAGATTAGCGCCTGCCGCTAATTATCGCCACCGACTGCAAACTTGACTTTTATCGCCCCTGCAGGTGATTGGAGCGCTAAATCAGGCGCTTCACACCTGTCTTAAGGCGCAAAGGCCGAGGAGCGAGGCGCTACCTCAGAGTGCTGGCGAAGCTCATGTGATGTCAGTCAGCAATGGAACACACACACAATGGCACGGGCCAGTTCTTAAAGGGGAGGGTTGATGTTGCTTTCCATCCACATCCTGCTCATTGCAGCCTTGAATCTCGGCCTGGAGAGACCTGCACATCAAATCTGCTGGAAAGAACAATGGAGAGTAGCAGGGAAAGAGCTCAGAGTGCAGCTCCCACAGTCTCTTCTAAATCGATACAAGGAATGGCAAATCAAAATGAACCTGCAAAGTGCTGCTCAGTACCCAAAACTCCTTCACACAGCGTTGAATCTCTCCAGAAGTCTCTCTCTCTCTCTCTTAGAATGCGTGGTTCAAAAATGTCACCAACAATAAAAGGCAGGAAACGGTCGCCTTTAAATAGCACTCCCCCAGTCCCTTCATGACTGCAAAACGCTCCCCTCAACCTGTCGTTGCTAGCGTCAGGCGGTAAGGCGGGGGCGCCACTCAATATCCGCTCCGGGGCGATACCGGGGCGTTGCGCACTCGACTGACGTCATGATCTGCCGGCGCAGGAGATCGTGGCGGTAGTGTTTAGCACCGCTGCAAAATGTCTAGTTAATTTCGCGAGCGGCGCAAACATCGCCGCGCCTGGGCGCTAGATGCTTTGCACCCCATTAGCGCCCTCTTAAGGCGCTAACGGGAGGTGCAACCAAGTGAATTTTTCCCCCAATGTTTCTATACTTAATCTGAACTTCTGCTTACAATAGACATTATAATTTAACTTTTCTTTGCTTAAATTCTGCTGGTATAAATTGCTGTAATAACTGAGTAAATTTACTGGGTTTCCAATTTTCCTCAATGCATTTGGGTGCCATTGGCAAGTGATGGATTTACCTTGAGTGCGTGCAAAACCCTCCTGTAATTCCCCATTTTTTGCCACTGGTAATTTTGGGAATAAGCAGCCTGGCACCTGTGCTTTTTTAGGAACATAGGAACAGGAGGAGGCCATTTAGCCCTCGAGCCTGTTCCGCCATTCAATGAGATCATGGCTGATCTGCGACCTAATTCCATATACCCGCCTTTGGCCCATATTCCTTAATACCTTTGGTTAACAAAAATCTATCAATCTCAGATTTAAAATTAACAATTGATCCAGCATCAATTGCCATTTGCGGAAGAGAGTTCCAAACTTCTACCACCCTTTGTGTGTAGAAGTGTTTCCTAATTTCACTCCTGAAAGGTCTGGCTCTAATTTTTAGACTACGCCCCCTAGTCCTAGAATCCCCAACCAGCGGAAATAGTGTCTCTCTATCTACCCTATCTCTTCCCCTTAATATCTTGAAAGCTTTGATTAGATCACCCTTTAACCTTCTAAAGTTTAGGGAATACAACCCTAATTTGTGTAATCTCTTCTCGTAATTTAACCCTTGGAATCCAGGTATCATTTGGTAAACCTAAGCTGCACTCCCTCCAAGGCCAATATATCCCTCCTAAGGTGTGGTCTAACTTGGGCTTTGTATAGCTGCAGCACAACTTCTACCCCCTTGTATTCTAGTTCTCTAGATATAAAGGCTAGCATTCCATTAGCCTTTTTGATTATTTTCTGCATCTGTTCATAACATTTTAATGATCTATGTACCTGGACCCCCAAGTTTCTTTAGCTTTTCACCATTTAGACAGTACCCTGCTCTATCCTTTTTAGGTCCAAAGTGGATGACTTCACATTTGCCTACATTGCAATACATTTGCCACAGTTTTGCCCATTCACTTAATCTATCAATATCCCTTTGTAATTTTATGCTTTCATCTACACTGCCTACAATGCCGCCTACCTTTGTGTCATTGGCAAATTTGTATTTGTGGCTTTCTATGCCATCATCTAAGTCGTTAATAAATACTGTGAATAGTTGAGGCCCCAACATAGATCCCTGTGTCACATCCTGCCAATTAGAGGACCTGCCCATTATCCCTACTCTCTGTCTCCTGCTGCTCAGTCAATTTCCTAACCAGGTCAATAATTTGCCTTCAATTCCGTGGGCTTCAACCTTAGTTAACAGTTTCTTATGCAGGACTTTATCAAATGCCTTCTGGAAGTCCATATAAATAACATCCATAGTCATTCCCCTGTCCACTAATCACCTCTTCAAAAAATTCAATCAGATTTTTCAGGCATGACCTACCTTTCACAAATCCATACTGGCTCTCTCTGATCAGCTGAACATTTTTGAGGTGTTCAGTCACCCTATCCTTAATTATAGACTCTAGCAATTTCACGACAACAGATGTTAGGCTAACTGGGCTATAATTCCCTGGTTTCCCTCTCTCGCCATTCTTAAATAGTGGAGTGGCATGCGCAATTTTCCAATCTAAAGGGATGGTTCCTGAATAAAGAGAACTTTGGAAGATTAAGAGGACGTAACAGTTTAAATTATTATGGGGAATATACTCGTGCACCACATCTGTCTTTTTTTTTAGCCACATAGACAAGACAAATATGTGCCCAAGTAAGACCCATCAAGAGCAAGTGGCATCTTTGGTGGATGGCCACAGAACCTTGACTACTGCTGGGGACAATTCACGTCTTATTTCTTTGAGAACTGATCACTTTTTGTAGATTGAGGGCTGTGTGATGTTAAAATTATTGACATTTTCTGTGGGCATTGCATGTGATGGGTGTTTCCTTTCTCCAACACCACTGTCCTGCTGCAACGTGGAATTCCTGAGACTACTAATGGGGTGAGCATACAAATAAGTATCAATTAGTGCAGACGCAACTGTAATTAATATTTTTTCATTTAAAATCATGGGGCAAAATGCTATCAGCTTTTTGAAATTCTGTGGGACAGAGTAAGGAGACAACTTGCAATTAAATGGAACATTATGATGTGCAGAAGAAACCTCTTAATTGAACACCCAAAAGAGCAAAACATTCCATTTATCCAGTTGTTTTGGTTAATCAGACACTAGGTTCTATAGGGAGTTAATTGATGCCTGTGGAAGTATTCTTTTGAAATGAATGTTCTCATTGACAGGGTGCCCATTAACTGGCGTGCACTGCATTACCAAACATGATGTTTTCATTGTTACTGTTCCAGAAAAAAAGCTCTAATTTCATTCTTGCGATCAATTGCTTTGCTTTTATGAAACTACTTTTACATTCCAGTCTACAAGGGAGTTTGGAACTTGAAGTATGCAAACAGAAGCCTTCTGTGAATGCATTGTGTATTCAGGCACTGTGGCGCATAGACTTTTGCTGAATTGCAATCATTTATCAATATTTAGGCCTTGAGCTTTGGAACACATTCAGATGATGGAGTAAATGCTGGTTGTGGATTATGAGTCTGTCCTAATAATGAGAAAAAATAAAATTATATATTTTGCCTTGCGAACTATTAAGCTTCCAGTCCATTGAATAGATGAACTCACGCCATATCTGAAACCATGCATCTATTTATATTGTATTAGTGAAACTTGTTCCACGTGTTTCTTTTTTTGCAGTTTACTCACCACGCATCCTTTTTCACGGGGGTTAGTGGGATAGTGTGGACTGTGGATATTCCATAACTAGGCCCATTCAAAATGCAAATTGGAGTACTATGATGTACAAAAGACCCCGATTGCCAATTTTGGACTGAACTGGCTGCAGCGTACACCCTGCACACTCTGACCAGTATCAGCTGGCACTCAGCTGAAGAGGATCACAAAGGTAAGTTCCTCTTCATTTTTGTGGGGCCAAGAGGAGCAGACTCCTCCAGGCTCCACAAGACCAGCCTTGGCCACTGCCTTTCCAGCTATCTAATAGCCACTTGTAACCAATGTCAAGCAAATGGGACTGTAATTTCCTGGTTCTGAATTATTACCCTTTTTAAATATTGACACCACATGGTCCTCTCTCCAGTCTGTGGGAACAATCCTAGACCACAGTTAGCTGCTAAATATATTAGCAAGGGACTTGCAGAGCATGGCTCTTTCTTTGAGAACCCTTGGGTAAATGCTATTGACTCAGCAGCCTGATCTGTTTTGAGATTCCTTATTCTAGCCTGAACTAGTTCTGCATCCACTTTGACACTTTCAACTTCAGCACCAACTGTGCAATGTTTATTGGTAACCCAGTATCATCAGTCGTGAAGACTGATACAAAGTAACCATTTCAAACCTCTGCCATATCCTGGGTGTCCACCAGAATCTGCCCCATAATGCTTTAGTGGCCATATACAGTCCTTAAGTGCCCTTTGCCTCCCTAACAAAACTGAAAAGGGTCTTACAAATTTATTTAACATTAAACTGGTAAATGAACAGTGCTCAATACAATACACAGTAGCTTGCAAACTTTTCTGTCCTCCTTGAAATGTTAAAACAACATAAAGCCTTCTCCTGTGGTTTCTCTTAATATAAACTTGATCCTTGAAACATGGTTGCCCACTCCTTTGTGGCAAAATACCACCATAGCTTATTGGTATAGTCTCTCTGCTGGTCTGAGGCTAACCACCAACCACGATGAAATCGGCTACAAATACATAATTTACAGTATTTATCAGAATAAAGTTCATAAAAACGGAATTATAATTGCACTCATAACAATCATGTGGTCCATTATTGTGGATGTTTGTCCACATAAATGCATCTGTTATTGCAGTAAGGTTCATCATAGTGCACAGGTTGGGATGTAGGACAAGATGATGTTGCACAAGTGAATAAGATGATTTTGAATTCAATATGTTGGAGGGCAGGGTGTTGATGAAAGTTGGTGATAACAGGATTGATGGTTGACTAAAGCTTAAGTTCAGGGCAAGATGCAAGCGGTGTATTTTTTACACCAGTTGGAGTGTATACAAATTGGAGCTCAGGAAAAGGGAACTGGAGAAGTTGAACTGGAGGTAACAAAAGCATTGATCAGGGTTTTGTCAAAGGTGGAGGTGAATTAAGGATGGCGGGTGGGTGGGAGGTCAATGTTGCAGTGGTACAAGTAAGTGGTCTTGCTGAAAATGGGCTTTGGGGTTTGAAGCTTGGCTCAGGGTTTAACAGACCACTGATGTTGTGTGTTGTTTGGTTTTGCCCAAGCCAGCAGCTGAAAAGGGGATAGACTTGGAGTAAAAATATTTTGTTGGGATCCAAACAGGATGGCTTGGGTTTTCAACGTCCTGTTAGCATATCCATGACTTGATGTTAGACAAGCAATCTGATGGCTCACTGGTGTTTGTACAGTCGAGAGTGGTGGTGGAGAGGGAGAGCTACATGTTTTCACTATACATGAGGAAGCTGCAAGATTGTTGAGTGCAAAGTCCCATCCAATATATTAACCAACGTTCTAACATTTATCCTCGATATGTTAAAGAGTATTACACAAATCTTTCCCGCCCTTTTTATTTAAATGCGTAAATGTAGGAAAACTAGATGAGAATCTACCATTCCTATCTAAAGTTTATGAGATGTTTAAATGTGCTCTCCTTTAAGTTGCCTTGCTTTTGGATTGTCTTACAATACGCAATCCAAATTATATTATGTGCACTCTAGTCACCCTATCAAAACTGGAACACTACAAAATACTGAGTAAAGAACAATGGGGGAAAAATTCAGTATCGCCCCGTTTGGGATGCAATTATCGGCCGGGCGCAAAGATTAGCGCCTGGCGCTAATTATCGCCTCCGACTGCAAACTTGACTTTTATCGCCCCTGGAGCGGATTGGAGCGCTAAATCAGGCGCTACACATCTGTCTTAAGGCACAAAGGCTGAGGAGCGAGGTGCTAACTCAGAGCGCTGGCGAAGCTCATGTCATGTCAGTCAGCAATGGAACACAGACACACTGGCCCCGGCCAGTTCTTAAAGGGGAGGGTTGATCTTGCTTTCCATCCACATCCTGCTCATTGCAGCCTTGAATCTCGGCCTGGAGAGACCTGTACACCAAATCTGCTGGAAAGAACAATGGAGAAGCCCAGGGAAAGAGCTCAGAGTGCAGCCCCCACAGTCTCTTCTAAATCGATACAAGGAAGGGCAAATCAAAATGAACCTGCAAAGTGCTGCTCAGTACCCAAAACTCCTTCACACAGCGTTGAATCTCTCCAGAAGTCTCTCTCTCTCTCGCTCAGAATGCATGGTTCAAAAATGTCACCAACAAAAAAAGGCAGGAAGCAGTCGCCTTTAAATAGCGCTCCCTCAGTCCCTTCCTGACTGCAAAATGCTCCCCTCAACCTGTCGTTGCTAGCGGCAGGCGGTAAGGCAGGGGGCGCCACTCAATATCCGCTCCGGGGCGCTACCGGGGCATTGCGCACTCGACTGACGTCACGATCTGCCGGCGCAGGAGATCGTGGCGGTACTGTTTAGCGCCGCCGCAAAATGTCTAGTTAATTTCGCGAGCGGCGCAAACATCGCCGCGCCTGGGCGCTAGTTGCTTTGCGCCCCATTAGTGCCCTCTTAAGGAGCTAACAGGAGGCGCAACCAACTGAATTTTCCCCCAATATTCCTATTTGCCATGCATTTCGAATGATGTTGGATGCAATGATGCATTAAATAACAATATATATGATAACGCAACTACCACCAGAAGGTTGAGAACTACAATAAGGAGTTTATCCTGTCTTATTATTCATGGAGTCTAGATCATCATAGGTATAACTGTAACTGAAGTATATCAAAATATCTCAACATAAGCTATGTTTTGTTCAATGACAGTATACAGTATCCGAGCTATGATCAATATGCATGATTACATTGTGGCTTAGCAAGGTTACGTTTGTAGTTTGTATTCAATATTTCACGGACGAGTTCCAAGTTTCCAGCTTTCAGCTATTACTTCATGAGCATAAAACACATGACTTCTTCCTGCTGTAGTGTTGGGTATTTTTGCCATCCGCTGGATGTTCGGCTGTTTCTCTGGGGATGCCGTGGCAAGTTATTGTCTTCCATCTTTGGTCGCTTTAAACTAAATAGGGGGGGGGGGGGGGTCCCGGTGGAGAGAAATCTAGAATGCTAAAGAGAAAAGACAAGGAAGCAGTGCAGGAAGGTGATTGGGGTACGGATAACCAGATTGTGTCAGGAAGGGACAGAACAAAGGAGTGCACTAACAAATAGGGTCCGGGTAAGAAAAAATGGTAATAAGACAAATAGGGACATAGTACAAAAAAATGTTAAGATGTCTAAAAATGTTAAAAAGACAAATCTGAAGGCACTGTATCTGAATGCACGAAGCATTCGTAATAAGGTAGATGAATTAACAGCACAAATAGATGTAAACAGATACGATATAATTGCGATTACGGAGACATGGCTTCAGGGTGACCAAGTCTGGGAGCTCAATATGCACGGATATTCGATATTTAGGAAGGACAGGCGAAAAGGAAAAGGAGGTGGGATGGCCTTGTTAGAAAAAGGATGAAATCAGAGTAATAGTGAGAAAGGATATTGGCTCAGAAAATCAAGATGTAGAATCAGTCTGGGTGGAGCTAAGAAGCACCAAGGGGCAGAAAACATTGGTGGGAGTTGTCTATAGGCCTCCAAACAGTAGTGGTAATATAGAGGATGGCATCAAACAGGAAATTAGAGATGCATGTAACAAGGGTACTACAGTAATCTTTGGTGACTTTAATCTACATATAGACTGGCCAAACCAAATTAGCAATAATACTGTGGAGGATGAAGTCCTGGAGTGTGTACGTGATGGTTTTTTAGACCAGTACGTTGAGGAGCCAACTAGGGAACAGGCTATCCTAGATTGGGTATTGTGCAATGAGAAGGGGTTAATTAATAATCATGTTGTGCGGGGTCCTTTAGGGAAGAGTGACCATAACATGATAGAATTCTTCATTAAAATGGAAAGTGAAGAAGTCCAATCCGAAACTAGGGTCCTAAATCTAAACAAAGGAAACTACGATGGTATGAGGAGTGAGTTGGCTATGATAGATTGGGGAGCTTCATTAAAAGGCATGACGGTGGATAGGCAATGGCTAATATTTAAGGAATGAATGCATGAATTGCAACAGTTATACATTCCTTTCTGGTGCAAAAACACAAAAGGAAAAGCGGCCCGACCATGGCTAACAAAAGAAATTAAGGATAGTATTAGATCCAAAGAAGAGTCATATAAAGTTGCCAGAAAAAGTAGCAAGCCTGAGGATTGGGAGCAGTTTAGAGTTCAGCAAAAAAGTACCAAGAGATTGATTAAGAGGGGAAAAATAGAGTATGAGAGTAAACTTGCAAGGAACATAAAAGTGGATTGTAAAAGCTTCTACAAGTATGTAAAAAGAAAAAGATTAGTGAAGACAAATGTAGGTCCCTTACAGTCAGTAACGGGAGAATTTATAATGGGGAACAAGGAAATGGAAAAGCAATTGAACAAATACTTTGGTTCTGTCTTCACGGAAGAGGACACAAATAACTTCCCAGAAATGCTAGGGAACCAAGGGTCTCATGAGAAGGAGGAATTAAAGGAAATTAGTATTAGTAAAAAAATAGTGCTGGAGAAATTAATGGGACTGAAAGCTGATAAATCCCCAGGGCCTGATAATCTGTACTAAAAGAGGTAGCCATGGAAATAGTGGATGCATTGGTTGTCATCTTCCAAAATTCTATAGATTATGGAACAGTTCCTGCAGATTGGAGGGTGGCAAATGTAACCCCACTATTTAAAAAAGGAGGGAGAGAGAAAACAGGGAACTACAGCCTAACATCAGTAGTAGGGAAAATGCTAAAGTCTATTATAAAGGATGTGATAACAGGACACTTAGAAATATCAACGGGATTAGACAAAGTCAACATGGATTTATGAAAGGGAAATCGTGTTTGACAAACCTACTGGAGTTTTTTGAGGATGTAACTGGTAGAATAGATAAGGGAGAACCAGTGGATGTGGTGTATTTGGATTTTCAGAAGGCCTTTGATAAAGTCCCACATAAGAGGTTAGTGTGCAAAATTAAAGCACATGGGATTGGGGGTAATATACTGGCATGGATTAAAAATTGGTTAACAAACAGGAAACAGAGAGTAGGAATAAATGGGGCTTTTTTGGGGTGGCAGGCGGTGACTAGTGGGGTACCGCAGGGATCAGTGCTTGGGCCCCAGCTATTCACAATATATATCAATGATTTGGATGAGGGAACCAAATGTAATATTTCCAAGTTTGCTGACGACACAAAACTAGGTGGGATTGTGAGTTATGAGGAGGATGCAAAGAGGCTTCAAGGCGATTTAGACAAGTTGAGTGAATGGGCAAATACATGGCAGATGCAGTATAATGTGGATAAATGTGAAGTTATCCACTTCGGTAGAAAAAACAGAAAGGTAGAGTATTATTTAAATGGTGATAGATTGGGAAATGCTGATGTACAAAGGGACCTGGGTGTCCTTGTATACCAGTCACTGAAAGCAAACATGCAGGTGCAGCAAGCAGTTAGGAAGGCAAATGGTATGTTGGCCTTCATTGCAAGAGGATTTGAGTACAGGAGCAAGGATGTCTTACTACAGCTGTACAGGGCCTTGGTGAGAGCACACCTGGAGTACTGTGTGCAGTTTTGGTCTCCTTACCTAAGAAAGGATATACTTGCCATAGAGGGAGTGCCACGAAGGTTCACCAGACTGATTCCTGGAAGGGCAGGACTGTCGTATGAGGAGAGATTGGGTCGACTATGCCTGTATTCACTAGAGTTTAGAAGAATGAGAGGGGATCTCATTGAAAGAAGAAGGGTCCAGCGCGCAATACGCGCGCTGCTTACGGTCCCATCTTTAATCCTCCCATCTAGAAGCATCTTAGTTGGTGTGTGATGGGTGAGGAGAGTGATTGTAGATGGGATGCAGGGAGGATGTTTCCCCTGGCTGAGGGGTCTAGAACGAGGGGTCACAGTCTCAGGATACGGGGTAGGACATTTAGGACTGAGATGAGAAGAAATGTCTTCACTCAGAGGGTGGTGAACCTGTGGAATTCTCTGCCACAGAAGACTGTGGAGGCCAAGTCACTGAATATATTTAAGAAGGAGATAGATAGATTTCTAGACACAAAAGGCATCAAGGGGTATGGGGAGAGAGCGGGAATATGGTATTGAGATAGAGGATCAGCCATGATCATATTGAATGGTGGAGCAGGCTCAAAGGGCCGAATGGCCTACTCCTGCTCCTATTTTTTCTATGTTTCTTCCAGTCCTAGTTTAACTAACATTGCACTTCCGTTATCTCTCTGCGCTGTACACTGTTACTTTCCTGTGGGTTTAGTGACTTAAGCTATTAACTGATAGCTGTGATACAATTGACATTTCATATAATTTTGCATAGTCCTACTTTTGTGTCTGGTAGTTTTACAAATTTGTGAGTACGTGAGCGGATAGCCTATATCTGAATAAAATAAACTTCTCACAACAGCAGGGACAGGAAGTTAGAATGGCTTCAAGGTTGATAAATAAAAGAATGCTGTGGTGTGATAAGTAGAGTCAGGTGTTACAATCTATTCCAACCTTCAAAAGCCTTTTCTAATTTCCTGTCATGCTGTCTGAATGGAGTAAATATGATAGAACTTGAGATTAAACTTGTTGATGAAGATCAGCAGAGTTTATATACTCAATATTATTTTTTTATGCCTACCATCTTGGGTTCTTGCTTTATTTAGCATATAAGATGGCTAAATGTGCTCTCCTTTGTATTATCTTGCCTTTGGATGATACCTAATCCAAATTATATTAATCATACTCAGCCACTCTATTACAACTGGAACACGGTACAATATTGAGTAAAGTACAATATTCCTATTTGCCATTCATTTCAAATGATGTTGGACACAATGATGCATTAAATAACAATATCTACACTAACACAAGTATCATCACAAGGTTGAGAATTACAAGAAGTAGTTTGTCCTATATTATTATTCATGGAGTCTAGACCCTCATAGGTATAATTGTAATTGAAGTATATCAAAATATATCAGCCTAAGTGCATTTTGTTCAACAACACTTCACTGCCAATGAATTACTTTTGAAGTGTAACCATTGCTGTAATGTAGGGAAATGCAACAGGCAATTTTCACACAGCAAGGTCTCACAGATAGCAATGAGATGATTGACTAGTTAATCTGTTTTTAATGATGTTAGTTGAGAGATAAATGTTGGCCAGAATCATAGAAGCATAGAAGATAGGTGCAGGAGTAGGCCATTCGGCCCCTCGAGCCTGCTCCGCCATTTAATGAGATCATGGCTGATCATCCAAATACAGTACCCTGTCCCTGCTTTCTCTCCATATCCCTTGATCCCTTTAGCCTTAAGAAATATATCTAACTCCTTCTTGAATATATTTAATGAATTCTGGGAAAATTCTTATACTTTTCTTTGAATAATGCTGTAAGATCTTTTACATGTACCTGAGAGGGCAGACGGGGCTCTGCTTAATGCCTCATCCAAAAGACACCACTTGCAACAGTGCAGCACTTCCTCTGCATTGCACTGAAGTGTCAGCATAAATTACATACTCAAATCTTGAAGAGTTAGATAAGGGTGGTGAACTGGTAAAAGACCAGGTTCAGTGAGAAGAAGGGATATGGCCCAAATTAACTGGACAAAAAAAGTTAGCAAATTGGACAACAAAACAGCAGTGGGGTATGTTCAAATATGAAGCGTTAGGAGTACAAAATAGAAATATTCTTGTAAGGTGAAGCCGGTGTGCATTAAAGGGTAGGGTTCTGTGGAAAAATAGAGAAATTAAGACTGAACCAAAGCTTAAAGGGGAGGCATGTGCTAAAATCAGAGCTAACGATACTAAAGAAAAACTTGGGGAATAAAGAAAATACAATAGGAAGGTAAAAAGGGAGACAAGAAGGGCTAAAAGGCAATATGAAAAAGCAAGCAAATAGAAAAAGAAATACGGGGTTTATAAGCATGTGTCCTCCCACTAGACCACATTTTAAACACTCAATCTTATTGTCTTCTGATCTGTGACTTATGCTTGGCTGTCCTCTCTCCCTCACCCCCTGGCTTTGTCTAGGGCAGGCTGAGCAGCTGGCTCGCTGAGCAGCTCACCCCTCGGATAGCATGAGGCCAACAAAGGATCAGCATGTGCGCCTGGAGAATATTACACTCCTGATTCTGATTCTTAAATCATGGAACTATTTCCAGAAATTTGTCTCTTTGTATTAAATAGCAAAGATCTTCATCGTCTGTTATACCTTTGTTTTCAAGCCACATCTGCCATGTGTCTTCAAGCTGAATAATCATTTCTCTATGAGTGCTGCATGGATTTTCTTTAGTTTCTTAAATTTCTGCCTGTAAGCTTCAGTTATTAAATCAAAAGCCCTGAGAACAGCGTGCTTTAAAATATCGTAGTCCAGACTATTGAGAAGATTGACTCAAGAAAACACAAGAGTATCTTTTTTTATTATTCGTTCCTGGGAAATGGGCGTCGCTGGCAAGGCCAGCATTTATTGCCCATCCCTAATATCTACTGCTTAGGAAGGTAGCAGGTCAGTTGGCCCATTCATTTTATTGGTGATCAGCGAACAATTCAAATGCTCGCAAAAAACTATCATCCTCCTCTTTAAAATTTAGAATCGGGTTTGATTTAATAAAATGGTGATCCCCAAATTCCAAGACCACACTCACTAGACTTACTGCTGATGCACGTTTCTCTGTGGGATGATGAAAGGGGAGGGGAGGGGAACATATGTTTGGTGGTGGGATCACGCTGGAGGTGGCGGAAATGGTGGAGGATGATCCATTGAATGTGGAGCCTGGTGGGGTGGAAGGTGAGGACAAGGGGAAGCCTATTGCCTGGCTCCACTCTTACCTAGCCAGTCGTAGCCAGTGAATCACCTGCAGTGGCTTCTCTTCCCGCTTCCACACCGTTACCTCTGGTGTCTCCCAAGGATCTATCTTTCACCTCTACTATTTCTCATCTACATGCTGCCACTCGGCGACATCATCCAAAAACACAATGTCAAGTTCCACATGTGTGCTGATGACACCCAGCTCAATCTGACCACCAACTTTCTTGACCCCTCCCTGTTGTCAAACTGCTTATTTGACATCCAGTCCTGGATGAACTGAAATTTCCTCCAATTAAATATTGTGAAGACTGAAGCCATTGTTTTAGGCCCCCAACACAAACTCCGTTCCCTAGCCATGGATTCCATCTCCCTCCCTGGCCACTGTTGCAGGCTGAACCAGACTGTTTGCAACTCAGCATCCTGTTTGACCCTGAGCTAAGCTTCCGACCCCATATCCTCTCCATCACAAAGACCGCGACTTCCATCTTTGTAATATCACCTGTCTCCATCTCTGCCTCTGCCTATTTGCTGCTGAAACCCTCATCTATGATTTTGTTACCCCTATCTAGACTTGACTATTCCAATGCTCTCCTGGCTGGCCTCCCTCTGTAAACTTGAGCTCATCTAAAACTCTCCTGCCCGTATCCTAACTCGTACCAAATCCCATTCAACATCAAACCTGTCCTCACTGACCTACATTGGCTCCCAGCCCAGCAACGCCTCAAATTTAAAATTCTCATCCCTGTGTTCAAATCCCTCCATGGCCTCGCCCCTCCCTATCTCAGTAACCTCCTCCAGCCCTATGACCCTCCAAGACACTGTGTTCCTCCAGCTCTGGCCTCTTGTGCATCCCCCACTTCTTCCACCCACCATTGGCTGCTGTTCCTTCAGCCATCTCGGCCCTAAGCTCTGGAATTCCCTCCTTAAACCTCTCTGCCTCTCTACCTCTTCCTCCTCCTTTAAGGGCTGCATATATTGATACCACTGTTCCTAGCCAGAAGGAGATGATTGGGTAATTCCCCCATCAATCACGCCTAGAGACTGCGAGGGCGATTTTGCCAGCCCTGGGGAGGCGGGACTGCCGGGAAAATGGCAGAATTTTGGGGCAGGTGCTCAACCCGCCCCCAACCCGCCTCCAACCCGCCTCCATGCCATCTTCCCAGGAGGCGGGTAGCCGTCCCACGCCGGGTCCTGTCTCCTTGGAGGCGGGAAGGGATTAAAGCCTATTAACTGCCTGTTAACAGGCAGAAAATAGGATTATCCCCTTTTTGCCCTCACAAGTGCGGGCTTCCTGAAGGCTCCAAAACATGCCAGCTCAGCGAGGCGAGTACTGGGTCTGCGGGGGTCGGGGCGGGGGGTGCCAAAGTGTGCTGTGAAGATAAGTGATGGGTGCAAGAGTGTAGAGGTGAGCATCTGAGCTAAGTGCAAAGTGTTTTTAAAAGTGTACTTACCTTTGTTTCTTCCTGCAGGCTTCAGTCGGTTTGTATGCGGAGAGTCTCGGACCTCCGCGTTGTGAATGACAGGTGGCCGTTGCATTCACAGATGCAACAACCATCTCAATTCTGTTAAAGAAAGAAGTTTGATGGGGTCTTGTATTCAAGACCTCATCAAACTGCAGAGAATGTCACTGTTTGACAGCTTCACAGAGCTGTCAAACGATGACAATTCATCTGTCAAAAATGTTTGACAGTTGAAACGTCATACGTTGACATGCTATGCAACCGGCTTTCCCTTAATTGGCCTGCTAAGCCCGCTGGGTGGGCTTAACAAGGTCAATCAATGGAAAATAGCATGGGTTGGCCACAAATCGATGGAGGCGGGACATCGACACGGCAAGCAGCAGTCTCACCTCCAACGCTCCCCCAGTCACAAAATCACCCCCTGCACTACTGTAAGGGATTGATTTTACACAGATAATTTATATGTAACTATCCTCCACTCCCTGCATTTTGCAGGAGTAATCATCTTGCTTTTATCAAGAAAAGTTGCTGTAGTTTTGGTCATGAGCTCTGTTTCCTCCGGTTCCTAGAGACTCTTGTCAGTGTGGCTCAGTAGGTAGCACTCTTGCCTCTGAGTCAGAAGGTTGTGGGTTCAAGTCTCACTCCAGGGACTTGAGCACAAAAATCTAGGCTGACACTTCAGTGCAGTGCTGAGGGAATGCTGCACTGTTGGATGAGATGTTAAACCAAGGCCCATCTGCTCTTGCAGGTGGACATAAAATATCCTATGGCACTATTTCGAAGAAGAGCAGGGGAGTTATCCTGGAGTCCTGGCCAATATTTATCCCTCAGTCAACATAACAAAAGCAGATTATCTGCTCATTATCACATTGCTGTTTGTGGGAGCTTGCTGTGTGCAAATTGGCTGCCGCATTCCCTACATTACAACAGCGACTACACGTCAAAAGTACTTTTATTTTTTCCACCCTTTTATTTGCCCCCCCCCACCTTTTTTTCCTCCTAGAAGCTGGCAGCTGTCCTTCATTCTGCCAGTGGATTTCACACTTCTTTCAGCCTTAATCTGTCACATTAACACCACCTCTAGCCTTGCATATCTCTTAATGTCTCTTAATGTCTCTTCATCTCCCCGTTTGTTCTTTTATCCCCTCCCCCTTTTCCCAGCTTTACTCTGGCCTTAAATCTATTTGATTTCCGGCTCTTCACAGTTCTGACGAAAGGTCATCGACCTGAAACGTTAACTCTCTTTCTCTCTCCACGGATGCTGCCTGGCCTGCTGAGTTTTTCCAGCGTTTTCTGTTGTCGTCAAAAGTACTTCA
The DNA here is from genome assembly GCA_030390025.1 of Squalus acanthias. Classification (NCBI taxonomy): domain Eukaryota; kingdom Metazoa; phylum Chordata; class Chondrichthyes; order Squaliformes; family Squalidae; genus Squalus; species Squalus acanthias. The sequence goes on from CM059429.1 coordinate 55,057,053, forward strand.
TTGGCTGTAAAGCAGTTTGGGACATCCTGAGGTCGTGAAAGGCGCTATATAAATGCAAGTCTTTCTTTATAAATAGACTCTATAGACTGCTGTAGTGTGCTGTTTAAATAGACTTTGCTTTGCTGTAAAATACACTGCTGTATGTCCTGCCATAAGTTCCTCCCCACCTCCAACTCCTTGGCTGACACAGTGGTGTTAATAGACACTCGAGGTCTTTAAGATGCTCCTTAAAACCTACCTCTTTGACCAAGTTTTTGGTCACCTGTCCTAATGTATCTTTCTTTGGCTTGGTGTCAATTTTTGTCTGTTTATGCTCCTGTGAAGCGCCTTGGGATATTTTACTGTGTTAAAGGTGTTAAATAAATGCAAGTTATTATTGTTGTTAAATATACACAAACAAAAATTCTGTTCGCATGGGTTTTTCCCATTAAGTAACTATCCTGTTGTTTTAGATACAATACAGTATGCCTCAGGCAAAGGCTCATAAAACTGGCAACTTTTTAGCATCTTGTTAATGGCTTTTGTTCCTAACTGCTTTACAGTCGTAAGCAGTTAACTGTCAGCGACATCTTCCCATTATCATGCAGCTCTTGGCATCAGCCTATCAAAGTATTCCATTTCTGCTTGTTTGTGAAAGGGCGAATGCAGTGGTAGTTTGCTGTGAAATTTAATTGGCCCGTGTTTCATGGAAGAAAGCCTCCTGCGTTTACTTAAAATTGATTAGTCTGCAAAGCATCTGCATGTGTGGGCCCGAAACAACTGAGCCATTGAAAGGAAATCTGCACCAGCAAGACCAGAGCTGTTTAGGGAACATAATTTTCTGACATAGAACTGATACAAGAGGGTTTAAAATGAGAGAAACAAAACACTCAGATAGTGCCTGAAGCACATTCTAAGAGTAATGTTAGCAACAGCATCTGATGCCTACTTCAGCAGAGAAACTAAAACTTGAGATCTATGGTTATTATCTTGTCACAAATATGATTGCAAATCAGTTGTAATTATTTCAATTTGAGGCAGTATTTAGTACTTCATTAGATACCCTTTCTCAAAATAAATCCCCAAACGATGGTGTGTTTTACAAATGCCGATATTCTTGTGTAAGAGTCACTGTTTAAGCCTTGGCTATCACAGAATGGAGTGCACTTTAGTACAACGTATTCCAGCTGTACCCTGGCATTACTTTATACTGCATCAGATCAGTGTAGTTGCTTGTTGTCAGCTGACCAGAAAGCAGATCCGGATTGAAAAGCTGTGTGCTTGCAGCTGCAATGTAGGCTGATTTCAGGGACAAGGTTCCACTGTCTCTCAGATATAGCATAAGCATAGAAGAGGTTATTCTGTAGGCTTCAGGATGCAGATATGGGTTGCACTGCCAGCATTGTTCTGCTTGAAGCCTTTCGTTCCGTGGTTCAGAGGAACTGTGCACATATCTGCACCCGGGACCAGGAGCAATTGTCACTTGAATTTTTGCCACTGGATGAATCAGATGGAATGAGCAGACCCAGAACTCTCCTAATTATGGTACAGTAATTATTTCTGTATTATTAATTTACAAATCCTTAAAATGCTGCTGTCACTTTGGCTTTCATAATAACAGTAAAGATGTCATAATCTTTATATAAACATGAGGGGGGTGGGGAAGCAAGTATTAAATGGTGTTTTATTTGGGGCAGCAGATAAGCCGAGTTCTTATGGTATATGACGCTACTTAAATCGAAGCTAATAGAAAGCTGAAGTCATTTATTTTCCCCATTTTTTCCTGTAAATAAAATGCCATGAAGGGAAGGCATATTGTACAGTTATCCAACAGAGTGTTTCAGAGTGCCTGTCAGAAAATCACTACATTTTTCTTCCTATTTTTACTTTCAGATGTTTGTAGTTATAAATTCTAGAAGACTTAGATTAAGTAATGGTGAAAGCGAAGCAACGTTTTGTAATAAAAACCTTTAATGTGGATTGTATTAAGGTTCTGTGCTTTTTGCGACTGCCAGCTTATGTATTTTGTTAGACTATAACAAAACTATGACATTTTAAATGTTCAGTGGATCCTTCTCTAATAATGGAGACTTTCTTTTAAAGATTTCACATCTCTACAGGCTATTTACATAAAATATTTTAAAAATCCATTTAATTAAGGCAGCACGATTTTCACTGCAGGTGGGCGTAAGCAAAATCTTTCCATACTCTGATGTGACCCTACAGTCTTCAGCTTTGTGAAATTGGCCTTAATGTCAGCCACCTATTTCAAAATCGTTGCAGCCACAAAGTCTACTTAGTAGAGTGCGGCGGTAGAAAAACAGTTGCAATGTGTTGTGGTTGTATCCATTGACCAGTTATGTTACACAGCAGCTGTTAATCTGTGTGGAACACATCAACCGTCCCCATTCCAAGCAGATCCATCCAGAACATTCAGTCTCTGATGCACACCCTTGTGAGTTTAGGGCAAGCTTGCTTCGATGTGGCTGGGGAATGAGTGGGCTTGTAACTATCTGCTAGTTTAGGTCAGCTATGTCTGACAGTGCATCTGCTTGAATCTAACCTGGATGGCTCCTTTCTCCTGGTCCTGATCAGTCTGAAGAACACTTGAATAGTAGATTGTATACACTAAATCATTGCCATGCATTCTCTGAGTTCTCCTCCTGAACCTCCATGATGTGCCATAGAAATATAGAGTATGGGTTAAGGCCAGGCCTATAGAAATCCTGCAGATAAATTGGAGGCCAGGGTAGAAATTACACTCCGAGAGGCGGTATTCTGATTTAATACAAAAATGGAGGCACTGGAATTTGGGGTGGAACGTAGATCCGTTGGGCTTAAATCACATAAAGTTCCAACTGAGGGGGCGTAGGTGCTTTTTACACCTGTTCCACTTACTTCCCAACTGTAGTTTGGAGCCTTGTCTGGGGACATTCCCAGTCTTCCCTGGGAATCCCAGCAGCTGCACTATATTTGCTGAGAACAGGCATAGGTAACATTATGGGTCAGAAATGGGCCTCACCATTGAGAAATCAAGTGAGAAAAGTTCAGTAAAAATCTGTTCACCAACATCTTTGACCCGATTCGACCTCTGACTTCCTCTCTTGGAGCAACAGGGTGCCACTCTGAGTTTCTGATCTTCATGCTGGGTGGGCGCCTCTGTTTCCCCACTATAGACGTTGGTGCCTGCTCCCAATATGGACATTAGCCTGCCCTTAGGCTTTAGGACAGGGAAGCAAATATACAAGTAGAAATTCCACCCTGCCATGTTTCCTGTGGTGCACTGGTGCTGGTGAAATTTATACCCGATCACCTCCATCTTCATCCTTGGCGCAGAATGTGCTAAAACTTGGTGAATAAGTCAGGGAATGGAATTTGGCTGAGAGGCAATAACAAACCAACAAAGTTGACAAGGAATCTTAAGGAAGATTTAAGATTAAAAGGATGTTTTCTCTATGTAGTGGATGTATGTGGTTAATATTGTGCTGATTATCATTTATTTGAAAAGACCTGGTTAAATAGTTAGTGACAAGCATGATACAAATTTAACAGGGATAATTGTGGACAGAAATAATTGCATGCTGGGTTTGTACAAATATTGTGCAAAGGAAGGCAAACTATCAAAGATGAATAAATAGGATATAGAGTCAGATAGGTATTCTGCAGTACTAATGGAGTTAACTTTTTTGGAGAGGAATTTGAGGTTGTTGCTCTACTGTACTACCAGTCTGACACTGGTAACTGTAAAGTGTGATGTTCAGTCTGTAAGACCAGAGTTATACTGCCAGCTGTAACTCTCACTCTGCCTACCAGGAGAGAGCCCTGTGCATATGTGGCCACAACACTTGGCTTTAGCATTCTCCGTAATTAGATTAGGACCTGAATAGGATATAGAGTCAGATAGGTATTCTGCAGTACTAATGGAGTTAACTTTTTTGGAGAGGAATTTGAGGTTGTTGCTCTACTGTACTACCAGTCTGACACTGGTAACTGTAAAGTGTGATGTTCAGTCTGTAAGACCAGAGTTATACTGCCAGCTGTAACTCTCACTCTGCCTACCAGAAGAGAGCCCTGTGCATATGTGGCCACAACACTTGGCTTTAGCATTCTCCGTAATTAGATTAGGACCTGACTCCTAAGTTAATTTCCTATAACTGAAAAGTTCTTTACACTGATGCAAAAGTTGCGGTTTATCTGCAACCTTAATGGTTTGGGTAGACTCCATGATGGAGTGGATTGCAGATGATGTGTGGAAGGAACACGCTTGATTAGTTAAGTGGCCTTTGCTTGTTCCATGTCTTATCTTATAGGCTTATGTTGACTCAAATCAGGGATTCATGGGTAGAAGATATGTTTTGATGCATCATCCTAACCAGCCAGAGAAAAAGGGTACTACTAGTGACTGAAGTTCATTTGATTGATACGACATTGTACATTTGGCCAAGATTGAGAGACGAGAATGCCTCTTGACATCATTGGTGAAGTGTTTCTGGAAAAATGTAATATTAAGATTGAAAATTGTTCAACAGATTAAGTTTTGTTAAATTCTTATTTTGTATATATTTGGAATGATGTCATTACAGTTTGAACCACCTTGATCTAGTAGTTGTGAAATTGCCTGCCACAAGCCAGATATACTGCTTGCAGCTTATTTGTGCTAAAACATCAGACACAAGATCAGTTTCTTGCCAACAGAGGTTTTTCATAGGGAACAAAGCAAAATATTGAAATGTGTTAATCCCTTATGAGAGAGTAGGGTTAAAGAAAGAAAGTACTTTTATTTATCTCGCACTTTTGATTTCCTTGTGATGTCTCACAGTGGCTCACAGCCAAGCAATTACTTTTTGACGTGTCATCACTATTGGAATGTAGACAAACATGGCATCTAATTTCATTTCAAAGAATCAGCCCAATACAGATTAGCAAGGCTTTCTGTATTTAGTTTGCTGGAACTGGAGATCATAGCCTGATGGCAGATTCAGTGATCCACATTTTCCTGGATGTATGCTACGATCCATTCTACTCTGGAGTGCAGCTGACAGCAGGAGGACCACCCACTGGGTTGGCACTGGCCAAACTCATTTCGTGTATGATCCCAAGTGGAATCTTTATGTTGTCCTAGAGCTGAAAAGGCATTTTTGTAATCTATTGTGCTATCCAGTTCCCATACAAAAAAAATCTTAAAATCAATTCACTTATTTATTTCAATTAAAGATCAGTCTGTGCCTTTTACCTCTGAGGTTTGGTTCAAATCCATCCCAGACTGATGGAATAAAGGTTTCCTGTCTTCCAGCTCTAAGGGTGCTACCAAAATGAATCTCAATCCAGTTCCTAGTGTGCATGAACCACACCACAAAACTGTACATAGTTTGGTATTAATTTACTACTTTAATTGTCACTAAATTAGCAAACTTACTTGGAGAGGCCACAGATTGGCTTTTGCAACTCTCCTGCGTTGGCCATGACTCCCAGAGGCACTGGTACCGCCTCCTTTATATGACAGCACATATGCAACATAAGATTGAGCAAGATGATTATAATTTCATTTGTTTTGCAAATAACATGAGAAGCAGTGAAAAAGCAACAGAGATATAAAATACAAAAGCAAAATACTGCGGATGCTGGAAATCGGAAATAAAAATAGAAAATGCTGGAAATACTCAGCTGGTCAGGCAGCATCTGTGGAGAGATAATTAGTTTCATCCAGTACCAACTATTCTGCCCCAAAACAGATGGAAAGCTATTTTCTTTTTCAAATTCTCACTCCTAGTTCACTGATTTTTATGATTTTCATTGAGTTTTAAACCTTTTATTAATTTTATTATGTATTTCCCTTCAGAGAATGTATACATTTGTAAAGTAAAATTGTTCTGTGAGTTTTGACAATTCATGCCACGGACTGTTGAAGTTTGTGTGACAACATCTGCTGGAGAAATTGAATGTGTGAAGGAAGTCTGCTTCACTGCAGAATTTTAAACTAGTCTTTTTAATTTATCTTGCAAAGAAACAGGAACAGCTAATGATAAAAATCTCATGGGGAGCAAGACAAGTGGTGCATTACCAATACATGAGCCATCTTGAAGATAAGATTTTATTAAAAGTAACCAACTCAATTGGAGAATACTGTGCTTATCTTGTCACATAGGTGGAAAATGCCATTAGGTGTTTCTTGGTATGTAGGTCAATAAAGAATGTGACAAGTGAAAGATTATTGAAGAATGTCTCACCTAGCATAAAGTACAGTTTAGGCTTTGTTTATGCTTTCATAGAAACATACAAGTTTACCAGTACAGAAGGAGACCATTCAACTATTTAATTCTGCTATTCTACCAAGTGAAACCTTTGATTGTAAGTGTGTCTTTGATTCAGTACCATTCCATACCAGTCAATCTCCTGCTTCTACAGAAACCCCAATCACAAAGGATGATGTATACCCAGAGGTTTTCCTATGCAAAACTAACTTTTTCACACACTTGCGACCAACTGATTAAAGTTCTCTGAAATATATGATGCCTATGCTGACTCTTTGTAAGAGCAATCTGCAACTAATCAGTGACTGAAAGAGGTAACAACTGACTGTCATTAATGTTAGAGGAAAAAGTAAATGTGAGGAGTAAATCAGGAAAGATACTCCCATGTTCATTTTTGGAAGCAAAAGCGATTAGGAATACAAACTATATTCTCCCTCTGTTCTCTGGTGTAAAAGCACCAATGGTACTTAATGTAAACAGAAGGGGGGTGATTTTGCCAATGGGGGCGCGTTGGAGGCGGGACTGCTGCTTGTCGGGTTTTAGTCCCGCCTCCATCGACGTATGGCCAACCCACGCTAATTTCCCTTGATTGACCTTGTTAAGCCTGCCCAGCGGGTTTAACAGGTCAATTAAGGGGAAGCCGGTTACAGAGAACGTCCGCGTATGACATTGCATCTTTCAAAAATTTTTGACAGGTGAATTGTCATTGTTTGCCTGCTCTGTGAAGCTGTCAAACACTGACATTCTCTGTTGTTTGATGAGTCCTTGTATTCAAGACTCATCAAACCTATCTGCTGAGCAGAAATCAGATGGCTGTTGCATCGGAGAATGCAGCAGCCATCTGTCATCTCTGCCAGTGAGATGCGAGAGTCTCCGATTCCCCAACTGTTGAAGCCTGCAGGAAGAAACAAAGGTAAGTAAACATTTTCTATCACTTTTCACTCACCTCTCCACACTTGCACTCATCACTCACCTCCACAGCGCACTTTTGCACCTCGCAGACCCCCGCAGACCCACTGCTTGCCTCGGTGACCCTGGCGGGGTTTCCCGACGTCGGGAAACCTGCACCTTTGGTGGAAAAATGGGGATAATCCTCTTAACTGCCTGTTAACTACCTGTGCAGTTAAGTGGCTGTAATCCCCTTCCTGCCTCCAGGAGACAGGACCCGGCGCGGGTCGGCTACCCGCCTCCTGGGAAGATGGCACGGAGGTGGGTTGGGGGCGGGATGGGTACCCGCCCCCACTTCTGCCATTTTCCCGGCAGTCCCGCCTCCAAACCCGCCTCCCCAGGGCTGGCTAAATCGCCCCCAAGAACTCCAACTGCCTCTTCTGTCACTTCTTCTCCAATTTTCCCTTTGATTTTTCACTTCTCTCTGATCCTGAAAGTGATGAGTCATGATGAGCTGCAGTTCCATGGGTGGTTGTCATTCTCTAGTACTTTGTGGCAATTGTTCAAGCGTGAGCACGGATAGGACAAGTCAATCATTTTTTATTTCAAGTGTTTGATTTGAGTCTGTTTCCTGTATCTGTAAGTATACTCTTTACATTGAGCTACAATTTATAGTGACAGCAGTGAATATTTTTCTGCTGCCAATATATCTGTATAACCAGTGTTCCAATGAGTGTGATTGCTATTGACTACTTAGCAGTTGCCAGGGTTACAAGATTTTTTATTTTAGTTTATAAATGTTGGTTCTCTATGCTAATGAGTGCATTCAGGAATGTCTTAATGATTTATAATATGAGAGTTGGAAAATAATTGGAGCTGAGGCTATAAAGTCTACAAGGTCATAAATTGACAATATTTTTATAGAGAGAAAATAGTTAAATTAGCAGTATTTTTATAGATATTCATTTAATCTTGTAAAATTGGTATATTGATTGAGGTGTAGCTATTACTAGATTTCATTGGCATGCTGGTCTGAACAGTAATGTTTCCCTCTTGACTTTTTCTGATTAGTGCTGTTCGCTGGGACAAATAGAGGGCCTTCGTTTACTCCTATTCTGTCTAATTCAATGATGCGGAGATGCCGGTGTTGGACTGGGGTGGACAAAAGTGAGAAGTCGCACAACACCAGGTTATAGTCCAACAGCTTTATTTGAAATCACAAGCTTTCGGAGCGCTGCTCCTTCGTCAGGTGAAGTGACTTCACCTGACGAAGGAGCAGCGCTCCGAAAGCTTGTGATTTCAAATAAAGCTGTTGGACTATAACCTGGTGTTGTGCGACTTCTCACTTTTGTCTAATTCAAGCCATGGGATTGTTCTCCTTTGCCAAAGCAGGCAGGCTTAGAATCTAATGAAAAAACAGTGCAGCATTTCTAAGTGATGCATAGAGGTCGAACTATGCCAAATGACTCATTTAAAAACTATTGATTTCAACTGTTAATGAGCAGATTTTTTTTAAACCTGTTAATCAACTTGCCATTGAAACCAGTATGGATAGGGTAGAAAACAAAAGCAAAAAACTGCAGATGCTGGAAATCTGAAATAAAAACAGAAAATGCTGGAAATACTCAGCAGGTCAGGCAGCATCTGTGGAGAGAGAAACAGAGTTAACGTTTCAGTCGATGACCTTTCATCAGAACGGTAGAGTCATGTACACACAACTGATTTTGTAATTCTGATCCTCTTCTATAGAAAACTGAGATAATGTGAATGCAACAAACAAACAAAAGGAAAACAGCCATGGAATGTATGTGTCAGTCTTTAGGTTCTAAACTAGTTGACTGACATGTTATTAGCTAAGATATGAGAATGAACTGAAGTTAATTTGTATAATGCTAATATATTATAGTACATCATACTGAAGGATGTTGTAGCATTTTTATGATGTAATATATTCTGAGTTAAAAGTTGCTGAAATATTTGACTGCCAAGTTAATTGACACAGTGGTATCCATAATAGATGTAAGATCAAACCTCTTAAGTAGCACTCTGAAGTAATTCCCTTTTATTCAAATAGGTAATAAAATAATTCCCTTCACCTTAACCTTAAAAAAAATTTTGAGGTTCCCCAATGGCTTAGCAAGTTCATTCAGTGAGTAACTGAGCCATTTAGACCAGGAAGATTCCGGGTTTCATCCTTGATCTCTGATGAGTTAACTGACTTCAGCTGGGATGACGGTACTGGGGCTACAATTGGACTCTGTGCTTCTGGGTTGGGGTAGGTGGGAGACTGGCCAGGGTTCCCACTCTTAATCACTCTTCTGTGATCCCTGCTGTAAATGTGCATGTGTAAAGACAGGATTGGGCTTGGCTGGGATGCCCCGATGGTAGGTTAGCCTGCTAACACTCATTGGCAAGAATTACACATGAACAATGGCTACATGGGTGAGGCACTGGAAGGGATCAGTGGACCTGTACCTCAGGAATGAGTCTTCAAGAGAATTGTACTGTAGGAGAAGTGGGAAGAGAAAAAAAAATGGCAGAGAGAAAGTGGTGAGGAAACAAAAATGGGGAGAAAAAAAGTAAGTGATTTGAGCACAAACATAAGTTTGTGAACATTTTTGGCATAGCATCAGGATCAATGAGAATACTGTCCACGGAAACTACATTACCATTCACCTTGTTTTGGATATATATTTCAAAAAGCACAACACCAACAGTGCAACGCGCTTCAGAGAGGAGCATTGGAAACCAAACAGTGGAGAAAGAGTTGGAAAAATCAACAAAAGCATGGCTAAAAATAGGGTTTAAAGGAGGACAGAGAAATAGCAATGCAGAGGGGTTGGGGGATGGTGCACTCGAGAGCAGGGCTGAAGTAGTTGAAGGCTCTGCCACTGATGGCGGAAAAGGGAATGCACAGGAGAGTGCAGATAGAGGGCTGGGATAGGATATACAGTCTTGGTGACACAACATTGAACTATTTTGGCAGCGATTTGAATTTAACACCCCCTGCATTGGTTAGGGAAACCCGGCAGCTAAAGGGAGGTGGGAGCAGCCGGATGCAGTAGTTAAGTGCTTTTTTAGAGCACTGTTTTTGGGCTGGGAGGAGCAGGAATGCTCCCCCGGCCCATCAAGCAAATCTTCTGCCACGATCGGCTGTCCCCCCTCCCTCCTGATTGCCAGTCCAACCCCCCCACAGCCCACCAACCCGCGATCTCTCCCAGTCCCCCCTCCCTCCTGATTGCCATTCGATCACACCCCCTCCCGCAACCTGCGATCTCTCCTGGTCTCCCCCCTCACCTGATTGCTGGTCCGAACTACCACCCGCTCCCACCCCCGATCTTTCCCGGTTGTCAGGGACTGTCCTCAATGCTCTCTGCTGCAGCCTTCTACTGCTGGCCGACTGCCGGGCGGGAATGAAGTGAAAAAAATGATAATGAGGTCCTGCCATTCCCAGACCCCTGCATTCCCGGGATTTCTGGGGTTCACCCCTGCCCACACACTCCTCCACTCCCTCCTCACCTCCCCTTAAATATTGGGGCCTGTAAATCAGCAATTTGTTAACTTGTCTTGGCAATTGACAAACACCTCACACACATTGTTTTGGGTAGTCGTTGGTTTTGTGTGTTAAGCAGGGGATCTGACAGGTCTTCTCTTTCTGGTTGTGAAAAGTGAGAGATAAAACACAGGGTAACAGTAAGCTGTGAGGCAGTCAAGCAGCAAAACCTGCAAGGAAGAAAGACTTGCATTTATCTAATGCTTTTTACAACCTCAGGACGTCCCAAAGCACTTTACAGCCAATGAAGTACTTTTGAAGTATAGTCACTGTTGTAATGTAGGAAACACGGCAGCCAATTTGCACACTGCAAGCTCCCATAAACAGCAATGTGATAATGACCTGGTTTTAGTGATGCTAATTGAGGTATAAATATTGGCTAGGACACCGGGGATATCTCCACCTGAGAGAGCAGATGGGGCCATGGTTTAAGGTTTATCCAAATGATGGCACCTTCGACAGTGCAGTACTCCCTCAGTACCACACTGGAGTGCCAGTCTAGATTTTTGTGCTCAAGTCTCTGGAGTGGGACTTGAACCCACATGCTTCTGACTCAGAGGTGAGAGTGCTACCAACTGAGCCATGGCTAACAAGAGGGTTAGAATGCAAGAGAGAGCAGTCAAAGTATTTTGTTTAAGTCAAGCCAGACAACCTGTTAATGAAGGGAAGCATAGCATATTCATTATTTTGTATTATTACATGAAAACAAGTTGTACTGATTGAACGAAATGAATCTTACATTAACTGTTGCCATTTATGTTCCCTTACTGTGAAATAAAGCAAGCATGACAATTCAGATTGGGCTTCATCTCACCCAGTGTTTGCTTGGGCCACCTTCGGAGAAATAGAATAAGCACGTGTGTGAAAAACATGAATATCCAGTACAGATCACGAGGATACCATAGTTACGGCCTTTTAAGTAGATATAGGGCAGTGGGAGTCAACTCCCATGAAAGTAAAAAGTTCTCACCATTTATGGAAGTGACTGGTGCCACTACTTTTATCTTGCTCTTTCATGGCTGTCTTTCTCCTTAGCTTCTCTTTTATCTGCTCTAATGAAATTTCGCTCCTCATACCCTCCCAAGTTTGCTATTTTAGACTACAGAGATTTTTCATTATACTTATTCTCAGCCTCTCTCTGCTTTGCTCGAAGATTTGCTCCTTCCCTTTGATTAACCAGTTTAAGTCCATCAGGAAGGCACAAAGTTGTGCAAGCAAGGCAAGGCAAAGGAAAAGACTTAATGAAAGAAGTAGAGAGCAATTAGGAAGAAATGTGGCACAGGGCGACTGTAGGTGAGAAAGAGGAATGGGGAAATATAAATGGAGTGAGAGAGGTGGTAAGGAGAGAGGGAGTCACATTTAGAAGGATGGAACGCGTGGACATCTGCACTTGCACTTTTGCTGCTTTGGGACATTCATTTATCCACAGATAGACAAGATTAATGACTCACTTAGTTTTGATATAATGTTCCAAATACAGATAAATTCTGCAAAACTGTAGGATTTTCCTAAACTGAAAGTGGTTTGGACAAGCAGTTATTTCACAGATATCAAATAATAATATCATTTCAAAATCACCTGTTGAAGCTGACCCCATTTCAAAGTACCATGGAAGAGTAGGAGTTGACAGCAGGAATGCTACCCTTCAGTTTTTGGGAGAAGCTTAACAAAAGTAATATTATGACTTTGAAATTTTGCCGTGGCATAATGGGTATGGAAGCTTAATGTGTTATTAGCCAAAATTTAAGTAGCCTTCCCAGAGCCCAAGTGATTTGTTTTTCTCGTGCTTTCACCAATGGTGGGTTAAAAAATAATTTCCTGTGCACAGATCCCCTTACAGCTAATGCACAATGAGTTAAATTGACCCCTTCCTCGGATTTCAGTTACTATATTCCTTGAGAATAGACTTCCATTTTTGAAACTAGGAAATGCTATTAAGCTATTATTGCAATCATCCAAGTTAAATGCTTACCACAAATGAGGAACATCAATATTACCATTTTCAAATAGGAAGAAGTGTGTGGTGAAAATGTTAATTATTTACAAGCTGTATATGGAGTATTAAATGAAATTAATTATTTACAATGCATCCAACATATATAATTCTTCATTGTTATCGTTTACAAAAGAATCCTATTTGGTTTTAAATTTTAATGAGATTAATCTACTTTCCTGCTCTGAAATTTACTAACACTTTTTGCTGCATGCCCTCAGCAATTAAATCACTGTGCTAATGTGTTACTAATAATATGCTAATGCATTTTCAATCTGATTTAGCTCCAAAATGCTTCATTACTATAATTAATTTTTGGCTAGCATATGACTGTGAAACCTAAAAGGAACAAAGTACTGGGATTCACTTCTAGCAGAATAGAATGCAAAAACAGGAGGTAATGTTAAATTTATATAGAAACTTGATTAGGTCAAACTTGGAGTAATTGGAGTTCTTAGTGGAGTAGACAAAGGGGAGCCGGTAGATGTGATGTATCTGGATTTTCAGAAGGCCTTCGATAAGGTCCCACACAAAAGGTTGGTGAACAAAATTAGGGCACATGGAATTGGGGGTAATATACTAGCATGGATTGAAAATTGGTTTACAGACAGAAAACAAAGAGTAGGGATAAACGGATCTTTTTCAGGATGGCAGGCTGTGACTAGTGGGATACCGCATGGATCGGTGCCTGGGCCCCAGCTATTCACAATCTATTTCAATGATTTGGATGAGGGGACTAAATGTAACATTTCCAAATTTGCTGATGATACAAAGCTAGGTGGCAGTGTCAGTTGCGAAGAGGATGTGAAGAGGCTTCCAGGGGATCTCGACAGGCTCAGTGAGTGGGCGAGAACATGGCAGATGGAATATAATGTGGATAAATGTTTGGTAGAAAAAACAGAAAGGCAGAGTATTTCCTAAATGGTGAAAGATTGGGGAATGCAGATGCACAAAGGGACCTGTGTGTCCTTGTACATGATCACTGAAAGTAAATGTGCAGGTGCAGCAAGCCATTAGGAAGGCAAATGGTATGCTGGCCTTCATTGCAAGAGGATTTGAGTACAGGAGTAAAGAAGTCTTACTCCAATTATATAGGGCCTTGGTGAGACCACACCTGGAGTACTGTGCACAATTTTGGTCTCCTTACCTAAGGAAGGATATACTTGCCATAGAGGGAGTGCAACGAAGGTTCACGAGATTGATTCCTGGGATGGCGGGACTGTCGTATGAGAAGAGATTGAGTAAACTAGGCCTGTATTCCCTTGAATTCAGAAGAATGAGAGGGGATCTCATTGAAGCATACAAAATTATTACAGGGCTTGATAGGGTTGTTGCTGGGAGAATGTTTCCCTTGGCTGGGGAGTCTAGAACCAGGGGCCACAGCCTCAGAATAAAGGGCAGGCCATTCAGGACTGAGATGAGAAGAAATTTCTTCACATAGAGCGTGGTGAATCTTTGGAATTCTCTACCCTAGAGTGCTGTGGAGGCTCAGTCATTGGGTATATTTAAAACAGAAGTCGATAGATTTAGAGTCATAGGGCTGGATTTTGTCAATGGGGACGTGATGGAGGCGGGACTCCCACTTTTTGGGTTGTAGTCCCGCCTCCATCGACTTGTGGCCAACCCACTGTATTTTCCCTTGGTTGACCTTGTTAAGCCTGCCCAGCGGGCTTAGCAGGCCAATCAAGGGTCCCTTGGATACAGGTGATGTCAGCCATTGAAATTTCATCTGTCAAGAGCTTTTGACAGATGAAATTTCAGCGTTTCACAGCTCTGTGAAGCTGTCAAACACTGACAATATGATTTCTAACTTGAGTCCCTGTACTTAGACTTAGTTGGAAATCAATCCAGCACAGAAAGCAGAGACTGCAGCTTTTGACAGCTCCGCGGCCATTCTGCTTTCTGTGCCGTGGATGTGAGGGACTCCCAACACCTTAAGGAAGCTAGCCTGCAGGACAAAGTTAAGGTAAGTAAAAGTTCTTAAAACACTTTACACACACACCAAACACACTTACCTCTGCACTCATGCACCCATCACTCGACCCCTCCAAGCCCTCCAGACCGACGGTCCGCTTCACTAAATCGGTGTGGTTCGGATCTGTCGGGAAGCCCACACTTCAGGGCTAAAAATAGGGATTAGGCAAAAAACTGCCTGTTAACTACCTGTTAACAGGCAGTTTATTGGCACTCATCCCCTTCCCGCCTCTGGGAGGCGGGTCCCAGCACAGGTCGGGTACCCGCCTCCTGGAAAACTGGCATGGAGGTGGGTTGGGGGCGGGATGGGTTCGGGACCCCCGAATCTGCTATTTTCACACCACTTCCGCCTCCAAACCCGCCTCCACGGGCCAGTGAAAATTGAGCCCATTATACAGCACAGAAAGAGGCCCTTCGGCCCACCGTGTCCGCGCCGGCCATCAAGCCCTATCTATTCTAATCCCATTTTCCAGCACTTGGTCCGTAGCCTTGTATGCTATGGCGTTTCAAGTGCTCATCTCAATGCTTCTTGAATGTTGTGAAGGTTCCTGCCTCTACCACCCTTTCAGGCAGTGAGTTCCAGATTCCAACCACCCTCTGGCTGAAAAAGTTTTCCAAATCCCCTCCATACCTCCTGCCCCTTACCTTGAAACTATGCCCCCTGGTTATTGACCCCTCTACTAAGGGGAAACGTTCCTTTCTATCTACCTTATCTATGCCCCTCATAATTTTGTACACCTCAATCAGGCCCCCCTCAGCCTTCTCTGCTCTAAGGAAAACAACCCCAGCCTGTCCAGTCTCTCTTCATAGCTGAAGCGCTCCAGCCCAGGTAACATCCTGGTGAATGTCCTCTGCAACCTCTCCAATGCAATCACATCCTTCCTGTAGTGTGGCGACGAGAACTGCACACAGTATTCCAGCTGTGGCCTAACTAGCGTTTTGTACAGCTCCATCATAACCTCCCTGCTCTTGCCTTCATTAGCCGAGGCATAGAATATAAGTATCCCATATGCCTTTTTAACCACCTTATCTAACTGTCCTGCTGCTTTCAGGGATCTATGTACATGCACACCAAGGTCCCTCTGATCCTCTGTCCTTCCTAGGATCCTACCATTCATTGTGTATTCCCTTGCCTTGTTTGTCCTCCCAAAATGCATCACCTCACACTTTTCAGGGTTAAATTCCATTTGCCACTGTTCTGCCCATCTAACCAACCCATCTATATCGTCCTGTAGCCTGAGGCTTCCCTCCTCGCTATTTACCACTCCACCAATTTTCGTGTCATCTGCGAACTCACTGATCATACCTCCTACATTCATATCTAAATCATTAATGTACACTACAAACAGCAAAGGACCAAGTACCGATCCCTGCGGTACACCACTGGACTCAGGCTTCCAGTCACAAAAACAACCTTCGACCATCACCCTCTGCCTCCTTCCACTAAGCCAATTTTGGATCCAATGTGCCAAATTGCCCTGGATCCCATGAGCTCTTACCTTCTTGACCAGTCTCCCATGTGGGACTTTGTCAAAAGCCTTACTGAAGTCCATGTAGACCACATCAACTGCATTACCCTAATCCACGCACCTAGTCACCCCCTTGAGAAATTCAATCAAATTGGTTAGACATGATCTCCCCCTGACAAAGCCATGCTGACTATCCTTGATTAATCCTTGCCTCTCCAAGTGGAGACTAATTCTGTCCCTCAGAATTTTTTCCAATAATTTCCCTACCACTGATGTTAGGCTCACTGGCCTGTAATTCCCTGGTTTATCCCTACTACCCTTCTTGAATAATGGTACTACATTAGCTGTTCTCCAGTCTTCTGGCACCTCCCCTGTGGCCAGAGAGATTCTGAAAATTTGTGTCAGAGCCCCTGCAATCTCCTCCCTTGCCTCACACAGCAGCCTGGGATACATCTCGTCTGGAAAATGGGATTAGAATTGACAGGGCTTGATGGCCGGCGCGGACACGTAGGGCCGAAGGGCCTCTTTCTGTGCTGTATAACTCTATGACTCTATGACTCAGGGCTCCACCCAGGGCCCCTGCTGCTGCCGGTGCGTCTGGGCCTCACTCGCTCTCCCGCTGCTTAAATCCTCGGTCTCTGCCCTCAGTCTCCACCCAGGGCCGCTCTCGCTGCAGCTACCGCCGGTGAGTCTGGCCCGCTCTCTCTCTCCCCCGCTCTTTAAATCCTCAGTCTCTGTGCTCGGTCTCCACTCAGGGCCGCTCTCGCTGCAGCCGCCGGTGTACAGCAAATATTTCTGACTAGTAAAGGCATCAAGGGATATGACGATAGGGCCGGTGAATGGAGTTGAGGCAAAAGATCAGCCATGATCTCATTGAATGGTGGAGCAGGCTCGAAGGGCCGAATGGCCTACTGCTCCTATTTCTTATGTTCTTATGGAGTACTTCTGGGCAGTCTGGCCTCCATTCTACAAAAAAGATATTGAAGCACTGGAGAAAGTACAGCAAATATTTATAAGGATGTTACCAGAATTGAGAGGATACAATTATCAGGAAAGATTGAGCAAGCTGAGGCTCTATTTGCTGGAAAAGATAAGAGTAAGAGGAGAGCTTTAAAATTACAAAGGGATTTGATTGGCCAGATGTGGAGAAACTGTTTCCACTTGTGGGTGAGTCCAGAACAAGGGGACATAAATATAAGATATCCACCGACAGATCAAATAAAGAATTTCGGAGGAATTTGTTTACACAGAGAGTAGTGAGAATGTGGAACTTGCTGTCATATGGAGTAGTTGAAGCAGATAGCAGTGATGCATTTAAGGGGCGGCTTGATGCATACATGAGGGTGAAGGGAATAGAGGAAAAGGGGGCAGAGTATAGAGTATAAATACCGGCATTGACCAGTTAAGCCGAATGGCCTGTTGCTATGTAACTGATAATATCAATGTACCTGTTAACAGAAACCCAGTCTTAGAAATGTGAGTTTTTAATTTTACTATAATTTTGCTGTGTTTTTTTTATGTGCTCATCAAGATGAGGGATGTCTCTGTTGGGAAACTTGAGTATTTTCCACGTCAAACATGACCCCAGCTTCAAAAAAGCGCCTCACCACAGCACTTGCGTGATCTTTTCATTTTCCATACAACAAAAACAGGTGGATAATTTTACGATGTTTATTTGCACATATTTCATAAGGAACTGGGTTAAAACCATCAAGTTGTTTCCTTTTACTCAAGACCCTGACAACATTCAGAAAGGGGAGTTTTACCCAATTAGCCCAGAGTAGATTGCAATTGAGGTCCCAAAGCTGAAACACTGCCACCAGTGAGGTCAATCAAATATATGTAACCAATTACCATTTTTTACTGACCCTTTGGAAACTAGGTAGCTGACCTGCAAGTATTAATTACCACTTTATAAACTTCATTTCTCATTGTATATATTTTCTCTATTTCCTTTTTGTTTTATTCTCACATTGTACTGCATTTTTTATTTTCTGTTTCCAATTTTGTTTTCATTCTGTTGCAATTTACTGTTTTACTTCTTCCTCCTTTGATTTGCTCTTTTGCAGAACAAATTATTCGTCTCTACATTCAATTTTCTTCAGATCATACACCCTTGGTGCTCACAACTTCCAGTCTGCACACAATCTTCTCGCACTGTAATAGCTGAATCATGGTATCTTGATTTCCTCCATGCCTTTCCATTGGGCAGTGAAAACCTTGTCTCTTTCAATTATTCAAATACAGTTTTTCATGTCCAAGGAACAATTACTACCTCTTAGCTTTAATAGCTCACCATTTCCCCTTTTCACCTATCAACATTCTTGACCTCAAAACTTCCCTTTATCTGAAATGGAACTTCTACATCACTTCCATTGCTAATGCTGCCTCCTCTCTGTTGCTAAAACTGTTTTCAAGAAATTTGATTTCCACTTTCAACAAACACTTCCTCATAACAACTCTTTATACTCTAACTTGAATAAATAATATCCTTAACTCCTCTCGTTTGCTTGAACAGGATAAAAGAAAAAGTTTAGCACCTGACACACAATTCTTCTCTCATTTATAACCTCCACCTATTCCTTTCTCTCTCTCTCTCTTACTCAATTACAAAGGCCGGAATTTTGCGGGGAGTCAGCGGGCGCAATCGATGGCGGGTCGGGTGGGAAAGTGTTTTTTTTCCCAGCGGGTCGGGATCCCGCTGTGTACCTGCCACCACGCGCCTTTCCCGATGCTTTGTTTGCACTTTTTATGGCTTTGTTAACCTGCATTGCTACTTTTAATTTGTGTATCTGTACCCCTAGATCCCTTTGCGCCTCTACTCCAATCCATTGTGCCCTTCTCTATATTTTATACTCCTATGAACATTTCACTCTTGTACCTTTTAAACTCTTAATATGACATCCTACACACTGCTCCTTCTCACGACATGCCCACTTTGTTGAAATCGAGACTCAATGCACTGTCTGCTATTGATTCATGTGCAGCACCTCCAAACCAGAACCGCTTTTTTCCTTTTAATTTTCTGGTTGTTAAAACTGAAAGTCGGTATCAACCAATCACTACTTTCTGACTCACCTTGTCTTCTCGCTTAAAATTTTCAAACTTGATGGTGCCTTGCACTATGGGCCTTGGTGCTACATCTTAGGTTTAAATTTTAAATTTACAGAAATTGTTGTTATTAGTGATGTGCACGGGTAGCAATTTGTCAAGAAACCATTTTCAGTATCCTGCTCTTTAAGTTTGAGCCTTGAAAATCAGGAGGTTATTTGACAATGGAGCATATTCCAGCTAAACCCAATCCCTTCCTTACTCAATGTCCAAGAACAGGCCATTGGGTAATGATCAGGAGATAAAATCGTGATACTTTTTTCCCCCCTTCCCTAGCCTGAGGACATGGAGCCCAACTGTAGTACAAGTATCATTGCTGAGTAACTGATCTCAGCTTGGGCAATATTTCAGTATTGCCCTGGACAGTGCATTTATGCACTGGGCCATCAAGATGCACACCTACTTTTAATTCCTTGCCTTCATTCAGACCACCTTTTACCAAAACTTTATAAGATTCATTTTTGATTAGGGCAAATCAAACACCTAAAAAACATCATAAGGCCCTTCTTTCCTTTCCCTGATCATGTACACAAAATGGACACGGAGCTGATTGCAAACTAACAATTATCCCCTTAGATGCAGGGATCTCTACAATTTATATACAAATAAGTAGCGTATTTGATGAGTATAATTTGCAATTTATTGTTAAGGAATTTTGTGATCTGTACATAAGCAATGGGGTTATATTGCCCACCAAAACTAATGCTTCCCTTGCATTTTATCCTTTTCTAATATTGCTTTTCTTTTTTAAGTTACGGAGAGAGACTCTAGTGACTAAACATACGTTCACTGCAGAAAAGTTTGAGGGGCAAAATAGTAGAGGACTTAAAGTAATTGAATGCATAGATAGGGTTGATGTAGGCAAGGTTTTTAACTTCCACGATGAGCAGATGATTAGAAGACACAAGTATAACATTCACAAGCCTTGAGCAAGGTTAGAGATTAGAAAATGCCTTTTTGAGCAAAAGGTAGCGGACATGTGGAACAGCCCGCCAGAGAAGGTAGCTGAGCTGATTTGGTGTCAATTAACACCATTAAAATGGAATGAATCGATATCTGTTGAAAAAGGGGAGTTTGAGCTACAGAGATATTAATAGCACTGCTTGATTTTCTTTCAAGGAGGTAAGGGAATAACTTTAGTGTTCCTTAAAGCGAGGATTAGTTGGGAAAGGGTTAGGATCCATTATGGAATAAACATATATGGATTCTGGATGAACCAGCCTTGATGAGCCACTGCGCTTTTCTCACTTTGAATTTAGTTATGGTGTTAAGTTCTAGATCCATTTCTAGAAGATGAAGGGAACAATAGCATAATTTTGGACAACTGGGTATTGATAAGATCAATAGGTTTAAAATCCATTCTTAGTTGCTTATGGTTCCAGAATGGATCGAGCTTTGACTTCAGCCATTCCACTCCTTCCCTGGAGACCAAACTGGAATAAAAATAACAATTGGATGCAACCCATTAAAACACAGCTAAAATTATGGTGGTGCTCCATTGGCAAGTACTTATTTCTGACGTAATTACCCAGACATTTGTCTTCTCTGAGGACAGAATCTTAGTGCCATATAGACTAATGGCAGGATGCCGATACTGAGATTTTACAGATTGGAGATCATAAAGTTTAAAGGCGGTTAGTGTATCAAAGAAATAATAATATGCCTGACTTTTACAAGTATGTTCTTGGGTGAGTAGAAACAGGTTTCTTTTCACTGAAGAGAAATATACTTTTTTATGTTCAGCTATCAACAATAAAATCTAATAAAATAACAATCACTCAGCATTTATGATATCATTACTTACAGATCTTTACTTCCATAGTTGGCCAAGATGCTGATGTTTTAACAGTGATTTTAGTTCTGCTACAGCTATGTGGTTGCAGGAAACATGCCAGTATGAATACTTGTTAACAGATTTTTCGGAGTAAGTGATAACCTTACTGTTAAAAGCTGCAGATAATCCCCTTTTTGTAAAATGCTTTAACAACTTATATATTGGGATACAAAATTGCAACTCAGGTTTGAAGTGAACAAAATAGATTTATTTAGCTTTTTAATGCAATGGCTAGTGTATTAAATTAAAGGCTTTAAATTCAATTCTTGATGTTATCTATAATGCTAACTAGCCAGCTGCCTTCTCTTTGTTTCAGTGCCAAATGCACTAAAAATTCCATCAGTCCATCTGTAAATTAACTCGGAAGCATTTTCTGTGATAGACTTTCCACAAATCTTTGTTTTGCTCATAAAAATGTTGTACTTATTTGAATTTGGTTCAATAATGTTTGTTTCATGTACTGTGGAATCTGTGTTAAAGGTTACTTTGCACTGACCAACTAATGTCCACATCAAACAATAAGATAAACTTGTGTGCTAGTTATCTCTGTAAAGGTATCTCCCACTCTCTCACCGTAACCTTGGAAGGCGATTGGCGGAAACCCCAGATAAATGGTGTCTATCCTGTGGAGGCTACCAGAAATCAGTTCCAAATTTGACCATTAGAAACAAGTTCCACAGTGCATGCTTATATGATTTGTATCTGTGCTTTGATAATATGATCCAAATGGAGTGCAGTCACTGTTGGGAGGCAAACCCCACAATCAACCTGTGCACAGATGGGTGCTACAAACAGCAAACAAGATGAATGACCCCTTATTGTGTTTTTGATAATGGTTGAGGTAAGATTGTAGATTGTTGCCCAGTACAACATGGAAGGATGAAATTTCCACAGGGATCCCTGATCTTCTGTCTGTAATTCAGTGAAAGACCAGCCCAAACCCCAGAGAAATGGCCGTTTCTCTGCAGCTTCCGTTAAAGTTACAGCGGGGGAATTGGGAGAACCCCCGTGGAAATTACTGGCAAGGGTGTTTTATGTTTATGGCAACACGGTGGCATAGTGGTTAGCACTGGTGCCTCACAGCGCCAGAGACCCGGGTTCGAATCTGACCTCGGGTGACTGTCTGTGTGGAGTTTGCACATTCTCCCCGTGTCTGCGTGGGTTTCCTCCGGGTGCTCCGGTTTCCTCCCACTGTCCAAAAATGTGCGGGTTAGGTTGATTTGGCTATGATAAATTGACCCTTAGTGTTAGGGGGGGATTAAATATGTGGGGTTATGGGGATAGGATGGGATATGTTAGGGGGAATTAAATACGTGGGGTTACGGCGGTCGGGTGGGATATGTGTACTGTGGGGATTAAAGCAGGGACAGGGTACTGGATTTGAATGATCAGCCATGATCGTATTGAATGGTGGTGCAGGCTCGACGGGCCGAATGGCCTACTCCTGCTCCTAGATTCTATGTCTATGTCTATGTCTATGTCTATGTTGACCTAAACAGGCAGATGGAGCTTTGAGTTAAGGATCATCTTAAAAAAGGCACCTCCAACAATGCAGCACTCGCTCAGTACTTCACTAAAGTATTAGCTTAGCTCAAAGCCTGAACCCATGACCTTCTGACTCAGAGGTGAGAGGGTAACAACTGAGACAAGCTGCCACTTATTATAATTTCATCCTTCCGGACATCCATTTTGCTTCTTCTTTCTCTTTTGAAACCAATCTATATAATTAAGTCTTGCCTCAAGCATAAATCACTTCTCAATGTCATACTGAAAATCATCAAACTTGTATCAAACTTGCCCCTGATGGGCTCAACTAATAAATTCATTAAAAAAACACCAAATCACTACTGAATAGGCAGGGAACTTACTAAAGATCAAATAGCAAGCAGATATAAATACTACCAATCAGGACATAACAAATAGGTACAGAAACTACCAATCAAGAATTTGCTTGCTATTGACTTCAATGCAAATGAAAATCGGGAGAGATGTACATTGGACAGCTGATGCGATATTGCCCAAAGTTAAAATTACCCCCAAAGTCTTCCCAGTTTAATTAAAAGCAGAAGAGAAAGGCCACATTCTGAGAGGCAGGCATGCCAGAAAGGGTAGCCATCTTAGACCTTCCTCAGTCCCAGCTGTACATTTATACAGTGCACAATACAATTCATATTTACATTTATACACAAAGCTACTTCTGGCTCCATCTAACTTTATACAGTAACAATACCATGGAAATTTTCATGGGCTGAGAAATATTGTTGGGCAGAATAGAGGGAATTTTACTTTGCATACCTATAACTGTGGTGGTGCTTGATATTAATGTTAGGTGCCTTAAATGGAAATCATTCCATTGTCCAGCACTAACTCTTTGAGCACAAAAACAATTAGAGAAATAAAAACATATCCATACAGCTACTTATGTTTGAAATCACCTCAGCTACATTTCCCTTTGGAAGGCCTACCTCTATCAGAAGCCTGGGTCTTGAGTTTTAATTGTTTTTCCTCATTTGTGGTCTCTTCTGTTGGGCTTTCAGTCTGATTATTAGTTTGTTGCTTCAAATTGTGACCTCTAATTTATTCCGCATATGTGGCCTCTGACCACCCCCTCCCTCCTGCCAGTGTCCCTTTTTTTCCCGTAGTTGTGTTGAAGTTTCCTTTTTTCTCCTCATTGAATCTGTTCTTCTTATTTCCAGCTTTCCTATACTACTTCAAATGAGGTTTTCCAGGACTGAAGGGTTAAAGCCTCTAAAGATGATTACATAATCATTAAATATTTATTGACACAACAGTGATTAGTACGCTGTAATATGGAGTTCGAATTAATGATTCCGAATTTCACTGTGAACTTTGTTGTATTTTTTGTGAGAATCCTTTTGCACTTGAATTCAGATTAAAATAATTAACTTTCTTTGGGACTGAGTTTCAAATCTATGACAATGTGCTAATCCACTGCACAGTCTCCCTCCCCCCATATAATTCTTTAAGCCACAGTTATCAAAATTTATTTTAAAATTTTACTTCATATAATTATTCAGGGTAAACTACCGATGGTTCTTCTGGTTTGTCTGTCCCTCATGCCTGGCCTACTCAGAGGTGCATGGTATGCTACTTTACGAAATTAATAATAGTCTGACTCTGCCACAGAGCATGGCTACTCCAAAATTCAGTGCCAATCCAGTAGCTCCATTACCAATATTCAAAACTGTAAGATTTGGATCACAGGTCACACACAGAGGGCTGGATTTTGATACTGGGGCGGGTTGGGGTCGTGTCATCCGCATTTCGTGTTATCCACCCGCCTGCAATTGGATGTGGGAGATTGATGAAATTTTCACTTAATTGGGCAATTGAGTTCCAGCATGTGGGAACCCATGAACCAATTAGTGGTTTCAGTCTGAAAGTCGCCTCTGATGATGTCATCATTGCAGGTCAGAGACTGCCTGGTCTCAGAGATTGCCTGGCCTCAAAGGACCTGGATGCAAAATGAGCAGCATCTCAGAGAGAGAGAGAGAGAGAATTTTTTTTGCAACCAAGTCCTCCCAGGCAGTCTCTGAAGACATTCAATGCAGCAGCATCAGAGGCGACTTTCAGACCTAATACTACTCCTACCTTCATCACAATACTACTACTACCTTCATCACATCTCCGTTGTAATAGTGGACCTACAGCTGATAGTCAGCTATCCACTTGTGCTCCCGCCAGGTTTCACTGGCGTGTTTCACGTCAGGCGTACTTCACGTCGGAAAAGGGTTAAACTAGCTAAAACGTTTCAAAATGGCATTACAGAGCCAATTTAGGGCTTGTTAAGGGCTTTAATGGCCTCTCCTGCCTCTTGGAGGCGGGACGGAGTCGGGAACCCCGCGACCGATTTTGTCAAAATTGCGTGGAGGCGGAATGGAGTCGGGATGGGGTCGGGACCCCCGAATCTGCAACTTTAACCCCCCACACGCCTCCAAACCCGACTCCACGGGTCATTGAAAATCCAGCTCAGATTACCCAAAGGGTCTTAGGAGTTGTAAGGCTTTTTATTAAAGAGCTATAGTTTAAAGCATAATAGATATTACTACATGCGATTGAAATAGATACAGCAGACATACAACCCGTGACAGATGAGGGTGATCCACGGCCCTGGAACGGAACGAAACAACCGGACGGACGGTGGGGCAGTACGGTGGCCGTGGATTGGGTGGATTCCTGCAGTCTGCTGCAGTGGTCACTTCCGTTGGGTCGTCCCTCGAGCTGTTGGAGGTGTTAGGCTGTCAGCCACCTCAGAGGCTAAACTTGACCAAGGTGTTAGGCCGTATCCACCTCGGGGAAGCCTTCACCCCCTAATTGCCTGCTTTCCTCTCTCGGTCCTCTGTTTTTATACCTTATTTCGATGGGCTGGTGGATACCTGGGGGGCATTTTGCCAATGGGGGCGCGTTGGAGGCGGGACTGCTGCTTGTCGGATTTCAGTCCCGCCTCCATCGACTTGTGTCCAACCCACGCTATTTTCCCTTGCTTGACCTTGTTAAGCCCGCTTAGCAGGCCAATTAAGGGAAAGCCGGTTACAGAGAATGTCAGCGTATGACGTTTCATCTGTCTAAAAATTTTTGACAGATTAATTGTCATCGTTTGACATCTCTGTGAAGCTGTCAAACACTGACATTGTCTGTTGTTTGATGAGTTCTTGTATTCAAGACTTATCAAACCCCGTTTGTGAGCAGAAATTAGATGGCTGTTGCATTGGAGAATGCAGCAGCCATCTGTCATCTCTGCCGGTGAGATGCGAGAGTTTCCGCATCCCCAACGCTTGAAGGCTGCAGGAAGAAACAAAGGTAAGTAAACATTTTCTATCACTTTCCACTTACCTCACATACTCACCTTTCCACACTTGGACCCATCACTCACCTCCACAGCGCACTTCTGCACCCCTCTGACCCCCGCAGACCCACTGCTCACCTCGGTGACCCTGGCGGGGTTTACCTGTTAACAGGCAGTTAAGTGGCTGTAATCCCCTTCCCGCCTCCAGGAGACGGGACCCGGTGCGGGTCGGCTACCCGCCTCCTGGGAAGATGGCACGGAGGCGGGTTGGGGGCGGGATGGGTACCCGCCCCCAGATTCTGCCATTCTCCCGACAGTCCCGCCTCCAAACCCGCCTCCCCAGGGCTGGCAAAATCCAGCCCCTGGTGTCAATCATTTTTACCCATCCTATTATCCAATTACAAGGGAGAGGCTACCTTTGACAGCCTCCTCCCAGCCTCATGAGGTCATTTTCCTCCTTATCTCTGTTCTAAAGGTCTTGTTGCCCTCTCGTAGACAGCTTGTTTATCCTACAGCTCCTTGCTGCATCCCTTATCAGGCCTAGTTATGCCCACTCGAAGGCCTGTTTTTGTGTTCTGATCTTGTAATTCAGCTCTCTGTACAGCTATTTTTCTGACATGACTGGAATCTTTCTGTGTCATCAACTTAAGCAAACTGCTGATCTAGGGAACCCATAACAAGACTATTATTTCTTTCAATCCACAATTTCTTACAAAAGGTCAATTATCTTTTTAACACAGGAATCTAAACTTCTTATTTTCAACATTTCTATAATGATTCAATGCTTTCCTCAACAACAATTTGCATTTATAAAGCATCTTTAATGTAGAAAAACATCCCAAGGCATTTCACAGAGGCATAATCAGGAGAAAAACCTCATCAAATTATTGGTGCTTACTACATAAAAGAACTGGTTGAAGGCAATTTACCTTGTGTTGCAATTTTGGGATCAAATTAAAAACTGTAAAAGATTGAATTTCTGCTTAGAACAAGCTTAGTTAGTGATTCTGCTAGAACCCTGTATTTGTGGTCTAGGATAGATTCTGTTTAGATTAGACAGACTAAGGATAGCGTGGTATACTTGTTTTACTATAAAATCTGGTTTGAGATTCATACGTTTTATTCAATGTTTTTCTACCCTGCGTGTTTCCAACCACCACAACCCGCACCCTAGCGTGACCGATACACCATTTCTTCATTGGCAGAATTACAACGGACATGAAAATAACTCAATGGACTACTATGACAAATCAGTTCCCGATATAGGTGATCACAATGCAGTCTTTGCTATTGAAGGGGAACAAAGTAGAAACTGTGATCTTATTAGAAGCTTTATAGAGCTTCATGCGCCTATCATTCAGGGGATTTATCAATGCGATTTGTTGTAAAAGAGTGGTTTTTTTTGTATATTTATGTGTGCCCAGTCTCAATGTGTACTTATCTTACACAAAACATGTATTTCATGGTGAAGTTAGAACTTGACATGGGAATATAAATTCAAATGCATACAAACCAAGCAGCCTCTAATGATGACCCCCAAATTGTATGGGTCACAGAATGTGTCTGTTACTGTGCAGATGAAAGACCCAACAAGCAAAATTCAAATCTACTTTAAAACATTTCAGATATGTAAAAGAATTTTTTAAAAAGTGATTGGGTTAGTCAAACATACATTAATTATGAAATAAAATTAAGCTAGCATTATGACCTGGGATACAAATAAGGTGCACTTTTTTAAGCTTTCCCTTTCGGAAACATTTGAAGCAACATAAGAAAGTGACCTCATTTAGAAAACTAGAACTCGTGCAGGAATCGAGTAATAAACTCCAATGAAGTTGGATAGGACAATACACTTGTGCTTTGTGTAAGTGATTCAGTACAGGGCCAAACCCCAAAACAACCATCTGCCACCTTTGTACGATGTCATAATCATGTGAACTTAGCAAATGATACAAGGCAGTTCTACCACGAAGCTGAAAGGGCCATTGTTGTTTTTTTTTGAATGACTTGCAAAAAAAAAAGCAGAAGTTAAATACAGTTAAAGATTTACTTCCATGTAGCTTGCCATTTAGACAGATGTAAATCAGTCACATCTTTGTTTAAGGAACTATTTTTGAATAACATTACTTTTTCTAACAGAAAGAAACATTTTAAATTGTGCAATCTTCCCTCAACCCTCAATTTCTTGTTGCCATCTTCAAGTCTTTCCTTCCTTTCCAATTGGAATGGTAGGTATCTGGCACCGGGACTTACCATAGGGTCATCCAGAAAGACATATTGGCAGATTCTATTTGTTATTAGCCACCACTTAAATTTCCTTTTTAACCTTCTATTTCAAACTTGGCAGAATCCCACTGGAATGACTTTTTAAAAAGTTTGAGAAAAGAAATCTAGAAACTGATTCTGTCTCCACTGAGGTACGAGTCGACAAATTAGTCACAGTTGATTTCACCTGTAACGCGCTCCAACAATTGTACCCACCTGCAAAGCTCACAACAGATGTTTGAAAGAAATATTCATTTTAGCTCACACTATTTTTGCTTTGGTGGAAGTTGGGCACATTAATGGCAGATGTGCCTGCTGTATTTAAGTCCTCTTAACACTGTAAAAACAAAGTTAAAGTTTCAGGTCGATTATCTTTCATCAGAAGGTCATGATGAAAGGTCATCGACCTGAAATGTTAACTTTGTTTCTCTCTCCATAGATGCTGCCTGACCCGCTGAGTATTTCCAACATTTCCTGTTTTTATTTCAGATTTCCAGCAGCCACAGTATTTTGCTTTTGAAATAAAATTAGGAGTTCTGCATTAGTAGATGGCTTATACAGTCTTTATATATGTAGCAATTGTAAGTGAAGCAGAATGTTTAAATATGCCATTCACCAGTGACTTAACAAAGCCCCAGTTGGCTCAAATGCAAGAGTAGGTGCAGGGCCCCTTTCCGATTCCAAAATTCTGTTATGGGGTGGAGGCTGGGGAGGAAAGAGGACATGGAGACCTGTTGAAGAGGTATGGGTTCATGAAAGCTTTTTGTCAGCAAGTAGAATTATTGAAAAGTACAGCACGGAAGGAGGCCATTCGGCCCATCGAGTCTGCGCTGGCTCTTTCAAAAGCACTCCAGTTAGTCCCACTCCTCCACTCTTTCCTCATATCCCAGCAATTTTTTATCCTTCAAGTAGTTCTCCAATTCCCTTTTGAAGGCTACTATTGAATCTGTATCCACCACCCTATCAGGCAGTGTATTCCAAATCCTAACCACTCATTACGTGAAAAAGATTTTCCTCATGTCACCTCTGGTTCTTTTGCCACTCACCTTAAATCTGTGTCCTCTGGTTATCGACTCTTTATTCATTGGAAACAGTTTCTCTTTATTTACTCTATATAAACCCTTCATGATATTAAACACCTCTATCAAATCTCCTCTTAGCCTTCTCTGCTCTAAGGAGAATAACTCTAGCTTCTCCAGTCCATCCATGTAACTGTAATCCATCATCCCTGGAATCATTCTGGTAAATCTCTTCTGGACCCTCTCCAAAGCCTTCATGTCCTTCCTAAAGTGGGGTGCCCAGAATTGGACACAATACTCCAGCTGTGTCCGAACTAGTGTTTTATATAGGTTTAGCATAACTTCCTGGCTTTTGTACTCTATGCCTCTATTTATAAAATTGAGAGGTCGCACAATACCAGGTTATAGTCCAACAGTTTTATTTGAAATCACAAGCTTTCGGAGCTTACTACTCCTTCGTCGGATGAAGTAAAAAGATACAGAATCGCCAAAGCATATATAGATAGAGAACAATGCATGTGTACCTTACAATTGCAGATAACTAAATTAAATCATCCTGACTATCTGCTGAGGTGTGATAAAGTTAATCAGGTCAGCCAGGAAGGTACCAGATACATCGACGACATTTTCTTCCTTTGGACCCATGGCGAAGGATCACTGAAAAGACTACACGATAACATAAACAAGTTCCATCCCACCATCAAACTCACCATGGACTACTCCTCAGAATCGGTTTCATTCCTGGACACACGAATCTCCATCAATGACGGACACCTCAGCACTTCACTCTACCACAAGCCCACGAACAACCTCACGATGCTCCACTTCTCCAGCTTCCACCCTAACCACGTTAAAAAAGCCATCCCCTATGGACAAGCCCTGCGAATACACAGGATCTGCTCAGACGAGGAGGAACGCGATGGACACCTACGGACGCTGAAAAACGCCCTCGTAAGAATGGGATATGACGCTCGACTCATCGATCAACAGTTCCGACGGGCCACAGCGAAAAATCGCATAGACCTCCTCAGAAGGCAAACACGGGACACAACCAACAGGGTACCCTACGTCATCCAGTACTTCCCCGGAGCGGAGAAACTACGCCATGTTCTTCGCAGCCTTCAACATGTCATCGATGACGACAAACACCTCGCTAAGGCCATCCCCACGCCTCCACTACTTGCCTTCAAACAGCCGCCTAACCTCAGAAGTACCATCGTTCGCAGCAAATTACCCAGCTTTCAGGATAACAGCGACCACGACACCACACAACCCTGCCACGGCAAACTCTGCAAGACATGCCAGATCATCAACACAGATACCACCATCACACGTGAGGACACTACCCACCAGGTACATGGTACATACTCATGTGACTCGGCCAACGTTGTCTACCTCATACGTTGCAGGAAAGAATGCACCGCGGCATGGTACATCGGCGAGACCATGCAGACACTGAGACAACGTATGAATGAGCACCGCGCAACAATCGCCAGGCAGGATTGTTACCTCCCAGTCGGGGAACACTTCAGCAGTCAAGGACATTCAGCCTCGGATCTGCGGGTAAGCGTTCTCCAAGGCAACCTTAGGAACACACGACAACGCAAAATCATCGAGCAGAAACTGATAGCCAAGTTCCGCACTCATGAAGACGGTCTCAACCGGGATCTTGGGTTTATGTCACGATACATGACGTAATCCGGACTCGAGTCATCGTTGGCTTGTTCACAGATGTGATTCCCAGTAAAAAAGTAAAAATTTTCCCAGTAAAAAAGTAAAAATTTTAAAGCTTATCGTTTTACATACAGACGGCAGCTTTTGACACGTTAGACCCCCTGCGACTCCACCTCATTGTCTCAGTTGTATCTTGCTATGTCTTTGATGTGGTACCTTCCTGGCTGACCTGATTAACTTTATCACACCTCGGCAGATAGTCAGGATGATTTAATTTAGTTGTCTGCAATTGTAAGGTACACATGCATTGTTCTCTATCTATATATGCTTTGGCGATTCTGTATCTTTTTACTTCACCCGACGAAGGAGTAGTAAGCTCCGAAAGCTTGTGATTTCAAATAAAACTGTTGGACTATAACCTGGTGTTGTGCGACCTCTCAATTTTGTCCACCCCAGTCCAACACCGGCATCTCCGCATCATGACCTCTATTTATAAAGCCAGGATCCCATATGCTTTATTAACTGCTTTGTTAACCTGTCTTGCCACCTTCAAAGATCTGTGCACAAACACCCCCAGGTCTCTCTTTTCTTGCAGCCCCTTTATAATGGCACCATTTAGCATGTATCGTCTCTCTTCATTGTTCCTTCCAAAATGTATCACCTCAGACTTTTCTGCATTGAATTTCATCTGCCATGTGTCCACCCATTCCACCAACCTGTCTATGTTCTCTTGAAGTCTATCACTATCTTCCTCACTCTTAACTACACTTCCAAGTTTTGTGTCATCTGCAAATTTCAAAATTGTGCCCTGTACCGCCAAGTCCAAGTCATTAATGTATATCCAAAACAACAGTGGTCCTAGAACTGAAACTTCAAGAATTGCACTGTATACCTCCCTCCAGTCCGAAAAAACCGCCATTAGCCACAACTCTCTGTTTTCTATCCCTTAGCCAATTTTGTACCCATGCTGCTACTGCCCCTTTTATCCCATGGGCTTCAATTTAACTAACAAGCCTCATATGTGGTACTTTATCAAACGCCTTTTGAATGTCCAAAAAACACAACATCAACTGCACTGCCCTCATCCATCATCCCTGTTACCTCATCAAAAAATTCAATCAAGTTAGTCAAGTTAGCCCTTAACAAATCCATGCTGGCTCTCATTTATTAGTCCATGCTTGTCCAAGTGGCTATTAATTTTCTCCTGGATTATTGTTTCTAAAATCTTCCCCATCACCGACGTTAAACTGATTGGCCTGTAATTGCCAGATTTATCCTTTTCCCCTTTTTTAAACAAGGGTGTACCATTTGCAATCCTCCAGTCCTCTGGCACCACCCCTGTATCTAAGCATGATTGAAAGATTGTGGCTAGCACCTCCGCAATTTCTACCCTTGCTTCCCTCAGCAACCTAGGATGCATCCCAAAAGGATCAGGTGACTTATCTACTTTAAGTACTGCCAGCCTTTCTAGTACCTCCACTTTATCTATTTTGATCTCATCCAGTATCCTGGCAACCTCCTCATTTACCGTAACTTTGGCAAAGTCTTCTTTGGTAAACGCTGATGCAAAGTACTTATTTAGTACCTCAGCCATGCCTTCTGCCTCCACCAATAGATCTCTATTTTGGTCCTTATTGGTCCCACCGCTCCTCTGAGAACCCTCTTACTGTTTACTATAGAAGATCATTGGATTCCCTTTTATGTTCGCTGCCAATCTATTCTCATACTGTCTCTTTTCCCTTCTTATTTCCTTTTTCACTTCTCTGTATTTTTATATTTAGCCTGATTCTCCCTTGTATTATTAAGCTAACATCTGTCATACGGCCCCTTTTTCTGCTTCATCCTACTCTCCAACTCCTTCGTCATCCAGGGAGCTCTGGCTTTGGTTTCCCTCTCTTTCCCCCTTGTGGAAATGTACCTAGACTTTACCTGAACCATTTTCTCTTTAAAGGCCACCCATTGCACTTACAGTTCTGCCTGCCAGTCTTTGACTGCAATTTATCCAGGCCAAACCCCTCCTCAATTCGCTGAAATTAGCTCTCTTCCAGTTAAGTATTTTTATTCTAGATTGCGCCTTGTCCTTCTCCATAACAAATCTAAACCTTACGCTACTATGAGCACTATTCCTGAGATGCTCCCCTACTGTGACATTCCTCACTTGACCCCCTTCATTCCCAGGACTAGATCCAGCAATGCCTCCTTCCTTGTTGGGCAAGTTGGGCAAGAAACATATTGATCAAGAAAATTCTCCTGAACACACTTCAGAAATTCCTCCCCTTTTCTGCCCTTAAAACAATCACTGCCCCATTCAATATTGGGGTAGTTAAAGTCTCCCATTATCACTACACTATAGTTATTGCACCTCTGAGTAATTTCTTTGCAGATCCGCTCCTCTACATCCTTCCAACTATTTGGTGGCCTATAAAATACACCAAGTAGCGGAATAGCTCCTTTATTGTTTCTCAACTCCAACCAAATAGATTCTGTCTTTGAACCCTCATGGACATTCTTTCTAGGACTGCAATATTTTCCTTACTCAAAGCTGCTACCCCTCGTTTTTTTCCTTCCCTATCTTTCCTGAATACCTTGCACCCAGGAATATTAAGCATCCAATCCTCCCTTTTTTGAGCCAGGTCTCAGTTATCGCCAATACATCATATTCACACGTGGCTATTTGCACCTGCAGCTCACCAACCTTATTAACCACACTTTGAGTATTTACACACCTGCACTTCAAACCTAACTTAGATCACTTTTCGATGATTCCAAACTCTCTCTCCCAGTCCCCTGTGCACCTTGTTTCTACTTTTTAAGACTACATCTTCGTACCCAAACCGCTGCCGAATTAGTCTGAACCCTCCTCCACAGCACTAGTTAACCTGCCCGCAAGGATATTGGTCCCAGCTCTGTTCAGGTGGAATCCGTCCATCTTAAACAGGTCCCTCCTGCCACAGAACTGTTCCCAATGTCCTAAGAATCTGAAGCCCTCCCTCCTGCACCATGTCTCTAGCCATGCATTAACCTGCCATATCCTCCTATTTCTACTCTCACTAGTACATGGCACTGGGAGTAATCCAGAGAGTACTACCACTTTTGAGGTCCTGCTTTTTAACTTCCTCCCTAGCTCCTTAAATTTCTGACTGCAGGACCTCAAGTTATTCACAATATATATTAATGATCTAGATGAGGGAACTAGATGTAATATCTCCAAGTTTGCAGACGACACAAAGCTGGGTGGGCGTGTGTGTTGTGAGGAGGATGCAGAGAAACTCCAGTATGATTTGGACAAGTTGGGTGATTAGGCAGATGCATGGCAGATGCAGTATAATGTGGATAAATGCGAGGTTATCCACTTTGGTGGCAAAAACAGGAAGGCAGATTATTATCTGAACGGCAATAGATTGGGAGAAGGGGAAGTGCAACGAGACCTGGGAGTCCTTGTGCACCAGTCGTTGAAGGTAAGCATGCAGGTGCAGCAGGCGGTTAAGAAGGCAAATGGTATGTTGGCCTTCATAGCGAGAGGATTCGAGTACAGGAGCAAGGATGTCTTGCTGCAGTTGTACAGGGCCTTGGTGAGACCACACCTTGAGTATTGTGTGCAGTTTTGGTCGCCTTATCTGAGGAAGGATGTTCTTGCCATGGAGGGAGTGCAGCGAAGATTCACCAGACTGATACCTGGGATGGCAGGAATGACGTATGAAGAGAGATTGGGACGATTGGGCTTGTATTCGCTAGAGTTCAGAAGAATGAGAGGGGATCTCATTGAAACTTATAAAATTCTAACAGGACTAGACAGACTAGATGCAGGAAGGATGTTCCCGATGGCGGGGGAGTCCAGAACCAGGGGTCACAGTCTAAGGATAAGGGGTAAGCCATTTAGGACAGAGATGAGGAGGAATTTCTTCACCCAGAGAGTGGTGAACCTGTGGAATTCCCTACCACAGAAGGCAGTTGAGGCCAATTCATTAAATATATTCAAGAAGGAGTTGGATATATTTCTTAAGGCTAAAGGGATCAAGGGATATGGGGAGAAAGCAGGGACAGGGTACTGAATTTGGATGATCAGCCATGATCACATCGAATGGCGGAGCAGGCTCGAGGGGCCGAATGGCCTACTCCTGCTCCTATCTTCTATGTTTCTATGTAACCCGCTTCCTCGCTATGTCGTTGGTTCCGACATGGACCACGATTTCTGGCTCTTCCCCTTCCCCTGGCAGAATGTTCTGCACCCTCTCCATGATGTCCCTTATCCTGGCACCAGGGAGCCAATTCGGGTCTCACGTCGACAGTAGCCGAACTGCCTATCTGTCCCTCTGACTATCGAATCCCCAATTACTACTGCATTCCTACACTTTTCTGTTTCCCCCTGTGCAGTCCTTTGACTCACGGTGCCAGGCTCAGGACTGCACTCCTTTGCGATATTGTCAGGTATTCAATGCTGAATAATGGTTTGAGAGTGCCACACTCCCAGAGGATTCCTGCACTGCCTGCCTCTTCCTACCGTTCCGGGTGGCCACCCACTTGCTACTCTGAACTCTATCTGGCTGTGAGGTGACCAACTCCTGGAACCTGCGATCCAGGAAACATTCAACCACCCGTTTGCCCTGCAGTGAATCCAGCTGCCCCTCAAGCTCAGAAACCCTCAGTGTGAGTACTTTCAATTTTGACATGCTGCAGAATATGAATAAATATTGCACCTGGAGGAGAATTTATTTAAAAATGCCTCCCCTGAAGAAGGCTTCAGTTATTCTGATTCATCTGTGTCCTGGATATCATTTGGTCAGTTATTATGCTGAAGAATATCTAAGTTTAAAAAATAGGGCATTAGAAGTTAGGCTGGAATTAAGTGGATCTTTGTCACCCAAGGGTAATGGAGTTGCAGAATATGTTACTGGGGAGACAGTATGGATGACTTCAAGAGACAATTAGATAAGTTTCTGGAGAAATTGAGAAGGTTAGTAGATGGTGCAAATCTATTAAAAAAGGTAGACTTCACATGCCCACTCCTGCTAATCCTGGCTCCATAGAAATGAAACTATAAAAAAAATTCTCACCTTTTTCTGGGTGGCACTGGTTAAACTGCTAAAGACCCGGAACAATTGGGCAGAGTATGTGCAGTGCAAGCTCCCCCGGTTTGATGACCAATTTTGATTCCGGGTCCTACAACCAGCGGTGGGACCCCAGTTTGCTTGTGCGGGGTTCTTGATGCCTGTTTCAGGCAGGCACCCTGCACTCTAGAAGTAGCCAGCTTTTACAATGGCAGTCAGTGCACTTCAGGGAGCTGGGGCACAGGAGAACATGACCCAAAATTTGTCTCCCTTACGTTGATTATTCGCCCAAAATATGGGCGCAACGATGTTCAATCTCTCTTCTAATGTCTCTTTGAAAAATGGCAACTTCAACAATGCAGAACTCCTTCAGTGCTCCCTTCAAGTGTCAGCTTATATGATGTGCTCATATACTGGAGTGGGGCTTGTACAAATAACGTTCTGAGTCAGAGGAAAGAATGTTATCACTGAGCCAAGCATTATACAATGGGTCAGGAGGTGAGCCACTCATCGCAAAGTACCCAGATTGTGCCCTGCTCTCATAGCCATGGCACAATGATGTGGCCTGTCCATTTACGCTTCTGATCAATGGTGACCTCCCAGGATGTTGATGGCAGGAGTCTTGGCAATTGTGATGCTGTTGAAGGTCAGGGAGAGGTGGTTGGGCTTTATCTTGTTGGAGATGATCATTGCCTGATACTTATGCAGCATACATGTTACCTGCCACTTTCTAGCCCAAGCCTGGATGTTGTCTAGATCTTACCGTAGCCTGGCATGGGTTGCTTCATTATCAATGGAATTCTGACTGGAGCTAAACACTGGAATTATCAGCAAACAGCTCTAACTCTCATCTTTGTTGGACGAAAGGTCATTTTACCTTTCCCGTTCCCCTTTCAGTATCATCAATTTGCCCCTTTCAGTTGCCATTCACATCTCCCTTTTATTTATCCCTAGCTCAGTCCCAGTCCACATTCTCCTCTCTACACTATCGTGCTAGGGCAGGGATTGCAGCCTCTGAATAGCGTAGACGTAAACTCCTGGTGGGGAAAATTGGGTCGCGCCCCCTTTGGTGCGCTAACTTTGCCGGGGCGCTAAAAGTAGCGCCCGGAAAAAGTTAGCATCCCCGCGCCCGAAATTCACCAGTCGTGCCCCAAGAGGGAGGCAGGGCGCTACTGGAAGCGCCCCGCCTCCCTCTTGGGGTGCTGTGAGTGAATATCGCGGCGCTACGTGCTGCAGCGCCACGCTCTGTGGCATGACGTGCCGCGGTACTGCAGGCCTTCCTCCCCTTATTAAAGGGGAGGGGCCTAACACAGCGCGACCCAGGGCCCAGCTGGGCCACCAGGGATCGGAGTGCCGGCAAAAGAGCCCGGTACTCAAGAGAAGTGCCAGGCTCATGGAGCGCAGCCGGCACTCCGCGGGGGGGCTTCACAGAAGGCCGGGGACGGCAAAGCGGGCAGGTGCTGGCAGGCGGCCAGCAACAAAAATGGCTGCCTGACACCTTCCCTTTAATTTGCACCGCCCTGGCCGCAGGTAGACCCCCCCAACCCTGTCGGACATAGCATCCAGCGGTAAGTCAGGGGGTGCTACCGAAGATCGCAGCCGGGGCATGAGCGGGGTGCTGCGCACGACGATAACGTCATTGCCGGCGGCACAGTGCTGTGGGGCGCTAACGGTTACCGCCGCCGCTAACCGCCAGCTGAATTTCGCAAGAGGCGTTAGCAGCGCCATGCCCAGGCGCTAGTTGCTTTGCGCCCTGTTAGCGCCCTCTTAGGGCGCTAACGGGAGGTTCAAATCAACCGAATTTTTCCCCCCTGTTCTCCAGATAATTCTGCCCTCGTGTTGATTGCAGTGTGGAGAGGAGAGATCGACCCACCCAGTCGAGCACATCAGCAACTGGACTTGGGATGGAAGCAAAGATTTTTTTAGGGGAGGGGAAGGAAAGAGAAGGGTCTTGTTTGTGCTGAATTTTGACAGTAAATGCTGCCACACTGACTGGGTCCCTAAAACTCTGATGTCAGTGTGAAGAGCTGATGGTTGGCATGTACGTTTATAATTTTACTAATGCTTCGTGACCAGAACCAGGCTTCCTCTCAAATGATTATATCATTTGAACATTTACGTCAATGATTTACAGCATCATCTGAAACATCAGTTTTAAAGTTATGGGGCAAAAATCAGGTGGTGCCCCTTTTGGGGTGCTAACATTGCCCGCCCCGAAAAAGGTAGCGCCCCTCCACCGGAAATTCAGTAGTAGCGCCCAAGCAGGAGGTCGCGCGCTACTGGAAGTGCTCCACCTCCTTATTGGGGCGCTACAACTGAAGATTACGGCGCTACGTGCAACAACGCCGTGCGTTGGCATGTAGCGCTGTGTCATTGCAGGCCTCCTCCCCGATTAAAGGGGATTTGCGCCCCGTTAGCGCCCCCCGGGGGTCACTAACGAGAGGCGCAAATTAACCCAATATCCCCCCCATAAATTGTAAAAGATAAGGGGGGGAAAATTGGGTATCGCCCATTTTGGGGCGCTAATATTGGCAGGGCACAAAGTTTAGCGCCCGACGCTAATTATCGCCTCTGACTGCAAAATTCGCCTCTATTGCCCCTGGAGGTGATTTGAGCGCTAAATCAGGCCTACACACCTCTCAAGACGCAAAAGTCGGGGAGCGAGGCGCTACCTCAGAACGCTACCGAAGTTCAGGCGGTGTCAGTTACCATGGAAGCCAGACAGACTGGCGCCATCCAGTTCTTAAAGGAGAGGGGCCATCTTGCTGGCCAGCCACACCCTGCTCATTGCAGCCTTGAATCTCAGCCTGGAGAGACTTCTAAAGCAATTGTGTTGGAAGCACTAATGGATAGGCCCAGGGAAAGAGCTCGGTGCTTAGGACCCTCAAAAGTGGTGCTGAAGGCCAAAACTCCTTAGGACAGCGTTAAATCTCTCCCTCTCAACCTGCGTGTAGCAAAAATTTTGCCGACAAGAAAAGGCAGGAAGCGCCCGCTTTTAAGTAGCACTCCCCCAGCCCCTTCCTGACTTGAAAACGTTCCCCTCTCCCTGTCGTTCCTAGCGGCAGGTGCTAAGGCAGGGGGCGTGACTCAATATTCGGTCTGGGGCGCTACTGGGGCGTTATACACTTGACTGACATCACGATCAGCGCGCGCAGGAGATTGTGGCGGTAGTGTTTAGTGCCACCGCAAAACGACTGGTCAATTTCGCGAGCGGCGCTAATATCGCCGTGCTTGGGTGCCAAGTTCCTAACGCCCTGTTAGTGCCCCCCAGAGGCGTTAACGGGAGGTGCTAACCAACTGATTTTTTCCCCCAAGGAGTTCAAGGAAGTATTTCAAAGAAGTGATCTCATCTAAACTGGTACATCTTACATATCATTTTATTGTGTATCCTCAGCTTTAAAAAAAGGTAAGGGTGTAAAAATTCAATGCATAAGTGAATAAACATAAAATTACATAGAATAAAGGCCATTTATATATGAATACAAGATTAATGAAAGCCCCTGATTTCCAGTTTTCACAGAAAAATGAACCGTTGCAGAATTCAATCCTGAAAATATTGATTTAATTTCAGGAACCCGGGGGACGAGGGAGGTCAGAAATTGGGTGGAGGGATGTCAGGAACTCAGTGGGGCGGGGGGAAGGTCGGGCACTTGAGCAGTGGGAGAATGACAGAAACGTGGGGGAGGTAAGGAACTTGGGCAGTGGGGGCAGGACCTTGTTTGGGGGGGTGGGAGAAGGTCTTAACCGGTGAGGGTGAGCCCTGTCTCTTCTAAGTGAACTCTTCTGTCTGGAGTACGCTGTCAGAATGGCTCGAATTACACTTTGTAAAATAATTGATTACATAGGCAGGGAGGATCTAATGACACATTCCATAGAAACTTCTGGGTGTGTCTTGTCTTCCAAGGGGACCAATCAGCAATCAGGTCTTGTCATCCAAGGGGACCAATCAGAACTTTGGTGTTGCGAATAGACACATCCATACATGGTCCTAAAACATCCATATTCTGTATTCAGTCTTGTGATTTTTTTTCTTATATGTTTGGAATATGTGGAATAGACTCTCACCAAAAGTACTTCTAATGCTATGCTGATTAACCTTTTTTTTTAAAAAAAAGAAACATTTTCAAAATAGCATTGGAGATTTTAGGAATAATTTTTGACCTGGAGAATCAAACGCTCTATGAAACATGCTGGTTCTTGTGCTACTGTGACCATGGAAATGCTATCTGTGGTGTGTTGATTGTCAGGATAGAATATTGGAAGGTTGTATAGTGAGATTTGATATTCTGGAGTTTTGATGGATTTTGGGAAGGAATTTTAGTCACTTTTGTCAAGAGATAGTGCAAATTGTGCATGGCGTATGGAAGAGATGAGCTGAATGGTATTTCATGTACTTTGTTTTCTTTTTTTTCCTGACATTATACCATGAACCACCAGTTCTTTTTATAATCTTGACAAACAGGTATCAAAACTATTTTGTATATGTTAAAAGATGTAATAGTCTGCAGCAATATCCATATTGTGTCACCAGATAATGGTCTGGGTTTTGGTTTTGGTTTCTTTCTGCACTGTGACATACGTTGCTCATGTATATATACGTACTTCCTCTCCCACACTAAATGACTCTGTAAAAGCAGAATCCGTATTCTCTTCAAACTGAGATTCTGCAGCCATTTTTGGATTGAATTGCTATTTGGCTTTCTTGCGGCTCATAACACAAACATGAGTTTCAGAGTTAAAGTTTTCAAAAGAGATCACAGCATTGATTTTCGGAAAAAACGACGAACTCGAAAAAGGATAGGTCATGTTGAGGAACAGAGATTCAGTACAGTATGTATTCGGTTTAATTTTCTAGAGAGCTGTTTATTTCACATTCTATTTAAGAATATAGCACTGTAGTTTTCAGAGATGTTGGTGTTGCTGGGACCATGTACCTTTTTCTGGTGATAATTTTAATCTGAGAAAGTTATTTGTTTTATAACAGAACATCGTCTTGAAATTTCTTTATGTGGTTACAGCTATAACCCAAGCTGGAGCTGAAAGTATATGTGAGCCCAACAACACTAAGCAATAGCATAAGTAATGTGTTGTGGAACAATTACCATGCATTATGGAAGAGAAACACATCAAATGTACTTACAAATGAATGGTTTGCTTTATTTAAGAAATTTTTAGACCTTGAAATCAGACGTGTAGGACAGTGTGACAATTGATTCTCATGCATGCGAACAATTTGGTATGTTGATATAGAATTGTGGTGCTCTGGAGTAAAACTGTACAAAGGCTTTGATGCAGGATTTGCATTTCTGTTTCTTATCTCTTTGAAGCCCAACTGTGTCATTTCTAAACTGTCTTTTTTTTTCAAAATGAAATTGAGTGAGGCTCTGTGTTGGACTTTCCAGTTTTGCGTCTTTATACTCTCCATTGGGAGTGTACACAAACTCATTTTAGATGCTATGTGATAAAATGTGTATTTTCAAGGCTGGTAACACTGAACAGTTTAGGAACCTATTCAGCAAACTATATTGCATGTTA
This sequence comes from Squalus acanthias, assembly GCA_030390025.1. Classification (NCBI taxonomy): domain Eukaryota; kingdom Metazoa; phylum Chordata; class Chondrichthyes; order Squaliformes; family Squalidae; genus Squalus; species Squalus acanthias. The sequence goes on from CM059429.1 coordinate 55,098,453, forward strand.
CAATGCAGCTAGATACTCTGATATATAACTTTCAGAAATGTTAGTCCATTTATGTTAAACAGACACCTTAGTGTCAGAACACAGAGCTTACAATATAATGTTGAATACAATGCCCAAGTCTCTGCATGTCAGTGAAAAGGGAATTATAGGCATAACTTGTTCATGTGTTTTTATTCAAAGAAACACAAAATAGAGAGCTAAACAGTCAGAGTATAAGACATCCCAACACTATTCATTTTGCAATGAAAGAGGAAATAGTTACTGTAAAGTACACAGATACACACAAGTAACTAAGCTCTTTCTTGCCTTTTTTACTTTAAATTTTAAATTTTGCACAAAAGTATTACTGATGGTCTTCAAAAGTTTAATAGTCGGAAGCAAACATGGATGATCATGTTAATCGTGTGACTGAAACACTTCCCAAATACGGAGAAGTGTATTTTCTCTCAAACCTACTTACATTTTTTTACACTTGACTAGCAGTTGCGTCCTTTTTTTGATCCTAGTTGAAAATGTAAGGCTAATGTATAGAATCTAAAATACTTTCTTTTTGGATTCTGAGTAAAACTTAAAAAGATTGTAACCTTTGATAAATTAAGCAAATTTATATTTAGATCTGAATGAAGTACACCAGGATTTTCTGCAGTTGTTTTGTGGTTTGCTCTACAATCTTTCTACTTGTGTGTGCTTGGTCTCATTGTGCATTTGTGTATTACTCTATAAAGAAGCCGCACTTCAGACAAAATTCTTGTTCAGAGAAACAATTAGTTTAATTTTACCTTGAGGGCAGATTTTGTTGCCTGTCAGTTTTTTTTGAACTTGATGAAAATATTTTGGAAAAATGTTGCTATATAAACTTGTGTCTATGCTTGTGCTTTGGGTGACCCATACAGAGGATGATCCTTTTAAATTCCAGCCAAAGAAACAGAAAAATCAGTGATCATCCGAAGATCAAGGCAAAAACTGCAAAGCACAAAAATGATCAACTTCATGGTGGGGTGGGGAATTTTAACTAGGAGCAGGTCTCGGGTGGGCAGGGGGCGGTCGCAAACGTCAAACCCTCTGTCATCAATTTGAAGCCTGGGCTGTTTTAACTTATGGGCCTCATTTACTTTCTGCTGGCCAGCTGCCCACATGACATGGACATAACTAGGCAGCTGGCCAGTTGCCGGCAGGCAAAGACTAGGCAGCCCAGAGGCCGCCTGCTGGCACTCGGGTAAGCCGCGGGGGTTGGGGGAGGGTGAGTTTTGTTAAGATCTGATGGGTAGAGGCCCAGACTTTCCTTGTGGGGCCCAGGAGGAGCACTCCTGCATCTCCTGCCCCTCCAAGATAAGTTTAAGCTCCACCTTTTTTGGGCCTTCGCTTCTTCCGTGACACGTTTTACTGAGCGGGCGGCTGTGGCGGGTGCCATGCTCAATCAGTGGTTAAAATGCCATCAGAGTTGGAATGACATAGGACCCAGATTTCCATGTATTAATGAGGCTTCCACCTGAGTCAAGCAGGCACCTTGGCCACCTTAAAAAAAAAGAGCCCAGTTAAGATGGCAGTGGGACAGCATGGAGCAAGAACGGGGCAGTAAGCATTCGGAGGTGATTTTAACTGTGCGGGATGGGTTAAAATTCCCCTCCCCCCCACCCCCTTGTCTGCTGGCCATCCACAAATACATTTGCTCTGTTATTTCTCATTTCAACAAGCGCATTGTTTTGCACTTGTGATATTTAAATGAGAACTCATGCCTCTGACTTAATTTTTGGCTTCTGCTGGTGATCTTAAATCTCATTTCCCTATATCTTCTCTTCTGGGCTCGCACTGATATTATCAGCAGAGTGAGCCTGGACTGAAGTTGGGAGGGAAAGTTTCCATTTAAATATCACAGTGCAGGAGGAGCAGTGCTGTGTGGATCAACAGCTGAGAGGGTATGCTGGGATGGTGGTGCTGCTTGATCCGTTATCTTTGTCCATGAGGGAAATCTGATAGAGTTATTTCCATGCATAAAACCCAGTACTTTTAACCACAAACAGTCGCATAAGTCAGTACACGGTACGTAGTTCATACAAAAATAACATATTGGGAATCTGTGTGGTCTGCCTGATGATAGATTATATTTTGCAACAGCTAGAGTTCAGTTTTACTTTGGCAAAGTGTCCCTTGTGTTAACCACTGAAGTTCTTTGTTAATCGTTGTGGTGAAAATTACAGACTCAGTTTGAAAGGTTAACATTTATCTTTTGTTCAACCAATTGCAGAAATCTGTTCTCAGTTTCTGTGGCTGACCCACACAAGTTTTGCTGATATATTAGAGAAACTGGATACGTTCTCTTCACTTCCTTCCCACCAAACCACTGGGGAAAATGCACGTGTGTTCACTCATACAGCACCAGGGATCAGATACTGATCCTCGCACTTTACTATAAACTACGCAGGATAAAAATCACCCCTGCCCCCACACGTTAGAACAGAGCAATTTGTAGGAAATCCTACTTGTACTGTGTAATTAACACAGGAAACTTTTTTCCATTTGTGCAACTGCCATGTGACCTGAGTAAGCCTGGCCAGGTTATAGGGAAATACCAAGGTTACTGATGGTACAAAAAGTGACCCTTTTGTAATGTGCGGAGTAAGTGTTCTACAGTGGATCACAGTGAAAATTCTACCAGCTTTAAAAATGCAGTGATAGCTGTTACTGAGACCAAGCTTGTGGTTGCTTAGAATCACATAGTTATTTTAATAGAGACTTGTGCTTCTGTGCATTGCACTTGGTGGTTTTGAAATGCGTAACTTGCACTGCTAAATTTGGGCCTTAATTAGTCTAGATGGAAATAAGAGTGTGTATAGGTGAGTCAACCTCCTTTGTCAGTTATTCCCAAGAGGTGACTTGAACTGCTTATGATGGGAAGGGAAGAGTATTCTATTATGTTCAAATAGGCTTTAAAACCACTTCCCACCCTAAACTTTCCCATTTGTTTACTTGCCATCTGATCTGTGTAAATTAGCCTGGCTCTCGAATAATGACAAGTTTACTGATGGTGTAAGGTCTGACCTTTTCCCTTGTTCAGAATGCGAGGAGAATATATTCTCTAATGGATCAGACTAAAGCTCATCTACACCCATTTTGGAATTTCTGATCCTGTGGACTGTTACATTAATAGCTTAACAGATCAATATGCTGTTACAATAACTATCAGAGAATAAAGGGAAGACAGCACATCAATAAACATAATTGATTCACTTCACTATGGCCAAGATATAACATCAGAACATGAATGACTGATGGGCTTCAGTAATGTGTTTTTTTGGGAACTTTCCTCATAATCAGGCATGGAACAATATTGTCATTGTAGACTTGGGCACTATCTTGCCTTCCAGGCAAGAGGAAGACACATTCATCTGGAGGTTTTTGAAAGGAATAGCATAGGAAATTGCATTAACAAATGGAAATTTCAACATGGGTTATGTCGAACGTTAGTGTAATGTCAATGAATGGAACAGAAAATGAAATGATTTATCTTGTGAAAAAAGTTGAAGAAAGGAACTTCATTATTTTTTACTTGTTTGGTACATTATCCACAGTAGTCAACTGTTATGGGCATGCGTGGCTGGATTTTGATCTGTGACTAAAGTGAATGCAGCTCAGCGTGCATCTCGGAATTATTTATGCAAGTTGCATGTCCATTGTACAGAATACGTTGCCTACAGGTACACTGTAGTAGGGACCTGAGCATCAGGTGCTGAAGTTTGTGGGATTGTTGTAATGCAAAAATTGCCAATGGCGGGGGTGAGGGGAGGGGGGGGGTCAAGAAAAAGTTTCAACTTTGCCGATCTTTCAAAGTAATACCTCAAAGATTGAAGCAATAATAAACTTCAGAATCTACAGAGTGTTGTTTAATTAGACATTGAATTTTAATCAGGTACTTAATCAGATATTTTGACATGCTAATGAGTGGGAGGAGTGTATTCCCAGCCTCCAATTTTTTCTGGGAGAATCCTTGCTAGGTGCTCAGCAAAGCATCTCACCTACGGCCTGCTCTGGACCCCAAGCAATCTGAGGGTCTGCAAGGGTCCCAGGGTTAAGCCAACAGCTGGTGCCGAAGTGTACTTTAATTGTTGAGCTCCCCAATCCAAGATATTTTAAGGCACCTGGGGCCTTCAGGCTGCTGATTTTGGCGGCCTGATATCCCCCTCCTGCTTGTATAAGGCTCTGCCCCAGGCAATGTTAATAGCATGTGACTGGAAAGACTGGTGCTTCTGGGCCTGTTCAGTACCAGGGAAGTCCAGGAAAATCTACCCTAATGGGTTTTATCAGACAGAGGCAGGGAAATGTGAGGTTCAAATGAGGTCCTGCTGATTACCACCTACTGCCCTCCCTCAGCTGATGAATCAGTACTCCTCCATGTTGAACACCACTTGAAAGAAGCACTGAGAGTAGCAAGGGCACAGAATGTACTCTGGGTGGGGGACTTCAATGTCCATCACCAAGAGTGGCTCGGTAGCACCACTACTGACCGAACTGGCCGAGTCCTGAAGGACATAACTGCCAGTCTGGGCCTGCGACAGGTGGTGAGAGAACCAACACGAAGGAAAAACCGACTTGACCTCGTCCTCACCAATCTACCTGTCGCAGATGCATCTGTCCATGACAGTATTGCCAGCAGTGACCACTGCACACTCATTGTGGAGACGAAGTCCTGCCTTCACACTGAGGACACCCTCCATCGTGTTGTGTGGCACTACCACCGTCCCAAATCGGATAGATTCAGAACAGATCTAGCAGCTCAAAACTGGGCATCCATGAGGCGCTGTGGGCCATCCGCAGCAGCAGAATTGTATTCCACCACAATCTGTAACCTCATGCCCCGGCATATCCCTCACTCTACTATTACCATCAAGCGAGGGGACCAACCCTGGTTCAATAAGGAGTGTAGAAGAGCATGCCAGGAGCAGCACCAGGTGTACCTAAAAATGATGTGCCAACCTGGGGAAGCTGCAACACAGGACTACATGCATGCTAAAAAGCGGAAGCAGCATGCTATAGACAGGGCTAAGTGATCCCACAATCAACGGATCAGATCAAAGCTCTGCAGTCCTGCTACATCCAGTTGTGAATGGTGGTGGACCATTAAACAACTAACGGGAGGAGGAGGCTCCAAGAATATCCCCATCTTAATGATGGTGGAGCCCAGCACGTGAGTGCAAAAGACAAGGCTGAAGCGTTTGCAACCATCTTCAGCCAGAAGTGCCGAGTAGATGATCCATATCGGCCTACTCCTGAGGTCCCCACCATCACAGAAGCCAGTCTTCAGCCAATTCGATTCACTCCACGAAACGGCTGAGCCGACTGAATACAGCAAAGGCTATGGGCCCCGACAACATCCCGGCTATCGTGCTGAAGACTTGTGCTCAAGAACTAGCCACGCCTCTAGCCAAGCTGCTCCAGTACAGCTACAACACTGGTATCTATCCGACAATGTGGAAAACTGCCCAGGTATGTCCTGTCCACAAAAAGCAGGACAAATCCAACCTGGCCAATTACCGCCCCATCAGTCTACTCTCAATCATCAGCAAAGTGATGGAAGGTGTCATCGACAGTGCTATCAAGCGGCACTTACTCACCAAAAGCTTGCTCACTGATGCCCAGTTTGGGTTCCGCCAAGACCACTCGGCTCCTGACCTCGTTACAGCCTTGGTCCAAACATGAACAAAGGAGCTGAATTCCAGAGGGGAGGTGAGAGTGACTGCCCTTGACATCAAGGCAGCATTTGACCGAGTGTGACATCAAGGAGCCCTAGTAAAACTGAAGTCAATGGGAATCGGGGGGAAAACGCTCCACTGGCTGAAGTCATACCTAGCACAAAGGAAGATGGTTGTGGTGGTTGGAGGTCAATCATTACAGCCCCAGGTCATCGCTGCAGGAGTTCCTCAAGGCAGTATCCTAGGCCCAACCATCTTCAGCTGCTTCATCAATGACCTTCCCTCCAACATAAGGTCAGAAATGGGGATGTTCGCTGATGACTGCACAGTGTTCAGCGCCATTCACAACTCCTCAGATAATGAAGGCAGTCCATGCCCGCATGCAGCAAGACCTGGACGACATTCAGGCTTGGGCTGATAAGTGGCAGGTAATATTCGCGCCACACAAGTGCCAGACAATGACTATCTCCAACAAGCGAGAGTCTAACCATCTCCCCATGACATTCAACGGCATTACCATCACCGAATCCCCCACCATCAGCATCCTGAGGATTACCATTGACCAGAAACTTAACTGGACCAGCCACATAAATACTGTGGCAACAAGAGCAGGTCAGAGGCTAGGTATTCTGCAGCGAGTGTCTCACCTCCTGACTCCCCAAAGCCTTTCCACCATCTACAAGGCACAAGTAAGGAGTGCGATAGAATACTCTCCACTTGCCTGGATGAGTGCAGCTCCAACAACACTCTAGAAGCTCGACACCATCCAGGACAAAGCAGCCCGCTTGATTGGCACCCCATCCACCACCTTAAACATTCACTCCCTTCACCACCGGCGTACCGTGGCTGCAGTGTGTACCATCTACAAGATGCACTGCAGCAACTCGCCAAGGCTTCTTTGGCAGCACCTTCCAAACCATGACCGTCTTCCACCTAGTAGGACAAGGGCAGCATGGGAACACCACCTTCTCCAAGTTCCCCTCCAAATCACACACCATCCAGACTTAGAAGTATATCGCCGATCCTTCATCGTCGCTGGGTCAAAATCCTGGAATTCCCTACCTAACAGCACTGTGGGAGTACCTGCACCACACGGACAGCAGCAGGTTGAAGAAAGGTAGCTCACCACCACCTTCTCAAGGGCAACTAGGGCTGGGCAATAAATGCTGGCCCTGCCAGCGATGCCCACATCCCATAAACGAATAATAATCTTTTTTTTTTTAATTACCTAATTCAAATATACTTCCTATTTGAGCACATAATCTAGGCTAATCCTCAGTGTATTACTGGTGCAGTGCTGCATTGTCAAGAGGTTCAAGGCCTTGTCTGCCCCATGAAGTGGACATGAAAGATCCCATGGCACTTTTTCATACATGCAATCCATCAGCGTTTTGCACGGACAGCGTATTGATGACCCGATTGGCGTGTCAGCGTTTGTGTAAATGAGCACAACCGGGCCCCCTTCAGCCACCTCACCTCATTTCATGTCACCTCCGGCCTCGCTTCCCGAGACTGGTGGCTTCAGAAAGTTATGCTTTCTAACTCGCCCTTCTCCTTGTTTAATCATTTCAACTTGAAAATGCAAAGTTGTGTCACCAAAGAATATTTGAATTAAAGAAAGCTGCAGCGTCAGTTGCTCATTCGAGAGTTTTACTTTCAAAAAGATGGTTAGGAGTTTAATTTTTCGTGTGAGTAGGATGCACCATGTTGGAGCAAGGGGAGGAATGGAATGACGACTTGAATCAGCTGAGCCTCCAGAAGTGCTACCATGGTTAATTAAGAACATCATTGGTGGTGGCTGTCGACAATTGTTCTGCTTCCCTTTTTGAAGAAAGTAATATGGCTGCAGGAATAGCGGGGAATCATACGGAAGGGAGGGGCGAATATGGCTTCAGGATTAGAGGGGAATTATAAAGGAGGGTGGGACTAAACTGGGTGCAGGAATAGTGATCATAAAGGAGGGAGGGGCAATATGCAATATGTATGAGCAGGGAGTAGAGAGTGAGGAAATAACTAGTAAAATGCCATGCTATTCGAGTTCTTTCCTTGTTCTGGCTATAAATCATGTTTTAAGCAAATACTCCTTTTAGTATTGTTTTGTATTTCATAAAGACAATTTAATGATTCATTTGTTTTTGAAACAACATTCTGGTAGTGTCCCTGGAAAAGAACAGAACTTTCCACTGCAAATTACTCAGGGACAACATCAGTCTTGCCTGTTACCATATTACTCAGCACTGAAGCAAGTGTTGTATTTGCAGCCTACAGTATGGCCTTGGCCATTATAAAACTGCAGAATTTTTTTGGGGGAAATTCTAGTAAATAAAAACCTGGCTGAAGCAATTACCCACCCATTCCTTTTTGGGGCAGTTCTTGACAAACAGGCAGACCACCAGCGTTACTTCTGTACAGAAATTTGAAGATATCCGCTTCAAACGTCTCTGGTAAAAGGATGACTCACAGTCAGGTGTGTTCTGTTCCCTAACTAAATAATTTACATGTTAAATATTACTTATTACTGTGCTGCCATTCTCTTTTATTTTCAGCTTGCCAGTCACCTGAGGAGCTTCTCTTGTGCCATTTTAAATGCACTTTGTAATATTCTTTGTAAAACAACTATGCTAAGATTAAAATATATTTACTTTCCATATTTTATTTTTTATTAAAGTTTGATGAACTTTCAGTGCAAATCAACTTTTCTGATCATTTTTCTGTTTTCACTACCTCTGCCCCATTTTATTGTCTCTTCCTCCCCCATCGCATCTCTTGCCTAAACAAAGGTGTAAAATTATCTCCATTTAAAATTAGAATTGCTAAAGAGAGCATATGAACATCTTAGCAGAGTGCATCATTTCTCTCAGCTTATAGAATAATCATTTAATTTTGTGTTTCTTAAACTCAGTCTTTCAGAAGACATATATTACAGCGATAGAAGGTGTCCTTATAGAGCATTTGTTTTTTGAGCTTAAAATCTGTATTAACAACAACAACTTGTATTTATATAGCGTCTTGAACGCAGTAAAACATCCCAAGGCGCTTCACAGGAGTATTAAAAGACAAAAAATTTGACACTGAGCCACATAAGGAGAAATTAGGGCAGGTGACCAAAAGCTTGGTCAAAGGGATAGCTTTTAAGGAGCATCTTAAAGGAGGAAAGAGAGGCAGAGAGGTTTAGGCAGGGAATTCCAGAGCTTAGGGCCTAGGCAACAGAAGGCACGGCCACCAATGGTTGAGCGATTATAATCAGGGATGCTCAAGAGGGCAGAATTAGAGGAGTGCAGATATCTCGGGGCGGGGGGTGGTGGGGTTGTGGGGCTGAAGGAGATTACAGAGATAGGAAGGGGCGAGGCCATGGAGGGATTCGAAAACAAGGATGAGAATTTGGAAATCGAGGCGTTGCTTAACCGGGAGCCAATGTAGGTCAGCGAGCACAGGGGGTGAACGGGACTTGGTGTGAGTTAGGACACGGGCAGCCGAGTTTTGGATGACCTCAAGTTTACGTAGGGTAGAATGTGGGAGGCCAGCCAGGAGTGCATTAGAATAGTCAAGTCTAGAGGTAACAAAGGCATGGATGAGGGTTTCAGCAGCGGATGAGCTGAGACAAGGGCGGAGACGGGAGATGTTACGGAGGTGGAAATAGGCGGTCTTAGTTATGCTGCGGATATGTGGTCGGAAGCTCATTTCAGGGCCAAATATGACACCAAGGTTGTGAACAGTGTGGTTCAGCCTCTGACAGATGTTAGGGAGAGGAATGGAGTCAGTGGCTAGGGAACAGAGTTTGTGGCGGGGACCGAAAACAATGGCTTCGGTCTTCCCAATATTTAATTGGAGGAAATTTCTGCTCATCCAGAACTGGATGTCGGACAAGCAGTCTGACAATTTAGAGACCGTGGAGGGGTTGAGAGAAGTGGTGGTGAGGTAGAGCTGGGTGTCGTCAGCGTACATGTGGAAACTGACGCTGTGTTTTTGGATGATGTCGCCAAGGGGCAACATGTCGATGAAGAAATAGGAGGGGACCAAGGATAGACTCTTGGGGGACACCAGAGGTAACGATGCGGGAGCGGGAAGAGAAGCCATTGCACATGATTCTCTGGTTACGATTAGATAGATTAAGAATGGAACTAGACGAGTGCAGTCACACCCAGCTGGACGACGGTGGCGAAGCGTTGGAGAAGGATGGAGTGGTCAACCGTGTCAAAGGCTGCAGACAAGTCAAGAAGGACGAGGAGGGATAGTTTAACTTTGTCACAGTCACAAAGGATGTCAATTGTGACTTTGATGAGAGCCGTTTCGGTACTGTGGCAAGGGCGGAAACCTGATTGGAGGGATTCAAATATGGAATTGCGGGAAAGATGGGCACGGATTTGGGAGGCGAGAACACGTTCAAGGACTTTGGAGAGGAAAGGAAGGTTGGAGATGGGGCAGTAGTTTGCAAGGACGGAGGGGTCATGGGTTAGTTTTTTGAGGAGAGGGGTGATGACAGCAGATTTGAGGGAGAGAGGGGCAGTACCTGAGGAGAGAGAACCATTAACAATGTCAGCTAACATGGGAGCCAGAAAAGGAAGTTGGGTGGTCAGCAGTTTGGTGGGAATAGGGTCAAGGGAGCAGCAAGTGGGTCTCATGGACAAGATGATCGCGGAGAGGTCATGAGGGGAGATCGGAGAGAAACTGGAGAAAGATGTAAGTTCAGGGCTAGGGCAGGGGGGAACCTTTGAGGAAGTTTGACCCGGTGGGCTAGGGGAAGGAAGGGAAGTGGTAGGGGCGGCTGAACAGATGGTCTCAATCTTAGAGACAAAGATGTCCATGCGTTCCTCACACTTGTTGTCGGAGGTGGGGGTGGAGGAGACAGGGGAGAGGGATTCAAGAAGATGGTTAGCAGTAGAGAATAGGAGCCGGGGTTTATCTTTGCATTCCAGAATGATTCTGGAATAGTGAACAATTTTGGCAGATAATGGCCCAAAAATTCGTGAGGAAGCCTTCGTGCGAGGGTAAGGCCTCCCCGCGATCTCTCACTGCGCGTTGGCTTTTTCAGTTCCAGCTCGCACGAACTTGATGTTCTGGACAGCTGCTGTGCTGGGCTTGCGTATCCCACCGGCGTAGTTAATTCGTGCGAGGTGTGGGATCACGTGACTCAGTTAGAGCCAATGGCAGCACACCATCTTCCATTCATAACTTTCACATACGTGCTGTGAAAGCTATGAATACTATAGCCCCCCAAAAGAACCGCTAAACCTCAATTAAATTTTTTTTAAAAACCATCACATTAATAAAATAAGTATAGCTAAATAAAGTAACCATTTTAAATAAAAAATTAAATTTTTGAAAAAATTTAAAATCTTTTAAAAAGTTATAAAAATAAACTTACCTGTCTTTAAAGTCTCTAAAAAAGATATACCTGTTAAAAAAAATTCAAAATAATACTTAATTCACTACTTACCTTGTTAAAAGTGGGTCTTACTCCTTTTTTTATGTGTAGAATCTTCCGTACTTACCTGCGCGTTGAAACCACTAAGTGCACTGCATGCGCGCAGCCTGTAGCGCGCACGCGGTTCACCTAGGACCCGCCCCCTTTTCCATTCACCAAGTGCCGGTTTTCAGCGCATGCGCAGTGCATGCAGAAAACCGGCAATTGGAGACAGAATACGCGAGAGTACGCAGTGCGTACTCTCGCGTAGCGGCACTAATTTTTGGGCCAATGCTTTATGTGGTCCAGCCAGATCTGGTGGTGAATGGCTAAACCAGTTGTCCGCCATATCTGTTCAAGTCTGCGTCCCTTGGACTTAAGGGAGTGGAGATGAGGGCCGTACTGGGGGAGCAGCCAAGGTGAGAGAGAGTAATTGTTTTAATAGGAACTAGGGCATCAAAGGTGGTGGTGAGGGTGTGTTTGAGCAGATTGGTAGCTGCAGAAATGTCATGGTGAATGGAGGGCCAAAGGCTGGACAGTTGGGATTTCATAAGTGCAGTTGTAAGAGAGATGGGAGAGTGGTTTTTCCAGGGGCGGACACAGAAGGAAGTAAGGTTTCGGGGGCGGGGGGGGGGGGGGGGGCGTGGGTGCGTGGAAGGGAGATGTGGGTGGGGGGTGTGTTTCTCTTATTGTTTGAGGCACTGTGTTGTTTTACTGGTCCTTTGTAGCTACTAAAATTCAGTGCCTGGGTAACAATGGCAGACAACTATCCACTGACACCATCACATTCAAGGAAGTATTGAAGTACTGAATACTGGTGAGGGCGATGGTTCCTCTGGGGAGTACAGCCAGAGCCAAGTCCATGGTAACATGGGTGGCTCAGTTGTACGGGGGGGAGGACGAAGCTCGGGAAGGCAATAGTGGTAGGGGATTTGATAGTTAGGGGAACAGACAGGCATTTCTGCGGCCACAGACGCGATTCCAGGATGGTATGTTATGTCCCTGGTGCGAGGGTCAAGGATGTAACTGAGCAGCTGCAGAACATTCTGAGGGGGGAGGGTGAACAGCCAGAGGTCGTTGTCCATATCGGTACCAACAACATAGGTAGAAAGATGGATGAGGACCTGCAGGCAGATTTTAGGGAGCTAGGAAAGAGATTAAAAAGCAGGACCTCAAAGGTAGTAATCTCTGGATTACTCCCGGTGCCACAAGCTAGTGAGTATAGAAATCGAAGGATAGAGCAGATGAATGCATGGCTGGAGAGATGGTGCAGGAGGGAGGACTTCAGATTCCTGGGACATTGGGGGAGGTGGGACCTGTACAGGCTGGACAGGTTGCACATCAACAGAGCCGGAACCAATGTCCGCGCGGAGGGTGCAGTTTGCTAGTGCTATTGGGGAAGGTTTAAACTAATTTGGCAGGGGGATGGACACCAGGATGTAGCATTAGAAAGGAGAAACAAAGTGCACAAAGAATAGAGAGAGACAGATAGCACTAGAATAAGAAATAGTGAGGTATTAGGTGGGGTCAGACTAAGAATACAAGACAGGTTTCCAGTGCATGTGTATAAACACACGAAGCGTGGCAAATAAGGTTGGTGAGCTGCAGGCACAAATAGCCACATGGGAATATGATTTTGTGGTGATAACGGAGACCTGGCTCAAAAGCCAGGATTGGGTTTTAAATATTCCTGGATATAAGGTGTTCAAGAAAGATAGGGAAAGAAAGAAAGGAGGTGGGGTGGCAGTATTGGTTAAGGAGAAGGTTACAGTGCTGGAGAGAGAGGATGTCCTGGAGAGGTCAAGGACAGAATCTATTCGGTTAGAGTTAAGAAACAATAGAGGTGCCATTACACTACTAGGTGTATTCTATAGGCCACCAACTAGTGGGAAAGATGTAGAGGAGCAAATTTGTAGGGAAATTACAGAGAGGTACAAGAACTATAGCGTAGTAATAATGGGGGACTTCAATTATCCTAATATAGACTGGGATAATAGTGTAAAGGGCAGAGATGGGGAAGAATTTCTGAAGTGTGTTCAGGAGAACTTTCTTGGTCAGTATGTTTCTGGCCCAATGAGGAAGGAGGCATTGCTGGATCTGGTTCAAGGGAATGAGGTGGGTCAAGTGGAGCAAGTGTCAATAGGGGAACATTTAGGGAACAGTGATCATAGTATCATAAGGTTTAGATTAGCTATGGAAAAGGACAGCGAGCAATCTAGAGTGAAAATACTTAATTGGAGGAAGGCAAATTTCAGGGTGTTGAGAACGGATCTGGCCCGGGTAAATTGGAATTAAAGATTGGCAGGCAAAACTGAAATCGAACAATGGGCTGCCTTTAAAGAGGAGATGATTCGGGTACAGTTGAGGTACATTCCCATGAGGGAGAAAGGTAGGGCAAATAAAGCCAGAGCTCTCTGGGCGACGAAAGAGATAGAGAGTAAGATGAAACAGAAAAAGAGCACGTATGATAGATGTCAGGTTGAAAATACAAGTGAGAATCAGGCTGAATATAGACAGTTCAGAGGGGAAGTGAAAAAGAAAATAATAAGGGTAAAGAGCGAGTATGAGAATAGATTGGCAGCTAACATAAAAGGGAATTCAAAAGTCTTCTATAGGCATATAAATAATAAACAGGTAGTAAGAGGAGGGGTGGGGCCAATTCGGGAGCAAAAGGGAGAACTACACATGGAGGCAGAGGGCATGGCTGAGGTACTAAATGAGTATTTTGCATCTGTCTTCACCAAGGAAGAAGATGCTGCCAAAGTCATAATGAAAGAGGAGTTAGTGGAGATACTGGATGAGATAAAAATTGATAAAGAGGAGGTACTAGAAAGGCTGTCTGTACTTAAAGTTGATAAGTCACCAGGATCAGATGGGATGCATCCTAGGATGCTGAGGGAGGTTAAGGAGGAAATCGTGGAAGTACTGGCCGTAATCTTCCAATCCTCCTTAGATACAGGGGTAGTGCCAGAGGACTGGAGAATTAAAAATGTTGCACCCTCATTCAAAAAAGGGTGCAAGGATAAACCCAGCAACTACAGGCCAGTCAGTTTAACGTCGGTAGTGGGGAAGCTTTTAGAAACAGTAATCAGGGACAACATTAACAGACACTTGGATAAGTGTGGATTAATTAAGGAAAGCCAGCATGGATTTGTTAAAGGCAAATCGTGTTCAACTAACTTGATTGAGTTTTTTGATGAGGTAACAGAGAGGGTTGATGAGGGCAATGCGGTTGACGTGGTGTATATGGATTTCCAAAAGGCATTTGATGAAGTGCCACATAATAGGCTTGCCAACAAAGTTGAAGCCCATGGAATAAAAGGGACAGGGGCAGCATGGATATAAAATTGACTAAGTGACAGGAAACAGAGAGTAGTGGTGAACGATGTTTTTCTGACTGGAGGAAGGTATACAGTGGTGTTCCCCAGGGGTCAGTACTAGGACCACTGCTTTTCTTGATATATATTAATGACTTGGACTTGGGAGTACAAGGTACAATTTCAAAATTTGCAGATGACACAAAACTTGGAAGTATAGTGAACAGTGAAGAGGATAGTGATAGACTTCAAGAAGACATAGACAGGCTGGTGAAATGGGCGGACACGTGGCAGATGAAATTTAATGCAGAAAAGTGTGAAGTGATACATTTTGGTAGGAAGAACGAGGAGAGGCAATATAAACTAAAGGGTACAATCCTAAAGGGGGTGCATGAATAGAGACCTGGAGGGTATATGTGCACAAATCATTGAAGGTGGCAGGGCAGGTTGAGAAAGCGGTTAAAAAAACATATGGGACACTGGGCTTCATGAATAGAGGCATAGAGTACAAAAGCAAGGAAGTTATGATGAACCTTTATAAAACACTGGTTCGGCCTCAACTGGAGTATTGTGTCCAATTCTGGGCACCGCACTTTAGGAAGGACGTGAAGGCCTTAGAAAGGATGCAGAAAAGATTTATGAGAATGATTCCAGGGATGAGGGACTTCAGTTACATGGATAGACCAGAGAAGCTGGGATTGTTCTCCTTAGAGCAGAGAAGGTTGAGAGGAGATTTGATAGAGGTATTCAAAATCATGAGGGGTTCAGACAGAGTAGGTAGAGAGAAACTGTTCCCATTGGCAGAAGGGTCGAGAACCAGAGGACACAGATTTAAGGTGATTGGCAAAAGAACCAAAGGCGACGTGAGGTAAAACTTTTTTATTCAGTGAGTGGTTAGGATCTGGAATGCACTGCCTGAAAGGGTGGTGGAGGCAGACTCAATCGTGGCTTTCAAAAGGGAATTGGATAAGTAACTGAGGGGAAAATAATTGCAGGGCTATGGACCGGGGAAAGAGTGGGGGAGTGGGACTAGCTGAAGTGCTCTTGCAGAGAGCCGGCACGGGCTCGACGGGCCAATTGGCCTCCTTCTGTGCTGTAACCATTCTATGATTCTAAGTGATTGGTTAACACCTGTACATGTTAGAGCACATCATCAGAATACTCAAAATTAGGCCTGCTCATTTGGGAAGCAGTAAATATGGAATGTAGGTTCTGGTTAATTTATTTGCTAAGATAATTATTTCCTTTTGTATCTGTAGTGGAGAAAAGCTCCAATGATTTGAAGTCGACTGTTCTCTTCGCCCTCCCCCCACTCAATATTTTCAATTGAAAGAAAAAAACTGCCATTGGAAATCAGTTGTGAGATGATGATAGAACTCTTATCCCATTGTTCTGCTTCATTTTGTTCAAGAATTTTGACTTTTCTTAATCTGACCCTCCAAAATTCTTATAGGTACAATCTGTGTGAACGCGCAAAAACAAATATAAAAAACATAATTTATTTGCAGTGGCAGAAACATAGTTTGACGCTTTTATGAAGAATGTTGAATGAAGTACGTGTGCTGGTTAGGAATTTTGGGTTTCATGCTGTGAAACACTAATTTTATTCAGTGGCCTGATGCAAAATTATACATCATTGCATGAATATTAAACGCTTGTATCATCTGCTGTACTTTCAGATGGCATTGTTTGCTGGAGGAATGGACAGACAAGTTGCTAATATGTAAAGTTGCCAGTCTGCAAAGGGAGAATTACTGTGTACAAATTAAAAACAGTAACCTGTCTGGAAATAGCAAGCAACACATTCAGGATCCTTGCCCAGTTGGGATGGGGACCCTAACACGCATATATGAACATGCAAGCTTACACACACACACACACACACACACACACACACACACACACAGAGGGGGGCTAATTTTGACATTGGCCAATAGTGTAAAACGGGTGATATTGGATTGGCCGCCCATTGTACATCTCTCCATTGTGGAAATGAAAATTGGGAGAGATGCATAATGGGTGGCTGATCCGATGTCGCCCGTTTTACACTATAACCCAAAGTCAAAATTACCCCCACACATAGGGCTGGATTTTCCCGGGTCCCACCCGTAAGGTGCAGGGGGACCCAGGAGACGGCAGGAAACCCGGAAGTTCAGGTTTTCCGGCTCGCTGTGAAGTTTTAACTCCACAGTGTGCGTGCGACATCAGGGGCGGGTTTCCCGCCCGCAGGTCAGCCTGATTGACAGGCTGGCTTCCAGTCGTGCGGGGAACTCTGAGAAGAAGGCCGCAGCAACAGGTAAGTGCTGGGCCCAGGATGGTGGGGGGTGGGTCCGATCCCCTACCCTGGGGCAGAGTCGCGATCCAGGTGCGGGGGGTCTCCGAACCCCGACCCTGAGGAGGGCCAAGCTGATGGTAGGGAAGCTGAGGCCGCCTCATTGCAGCCACCAGGAATCTCGAGCCCCGGGATCCCCATCTGCCTGCAGTAAAACCTGCAAGGCAGGTTAAAGTAGAGGCTTCAGGCCTCATTATAATATGTAAATTGTCAACCCGCCCCCTGGCAGCGGGTTGGCAGCCCCCCCCCCCCCCGTCCCCATCCTGCCTGAGTGAAAGGTGAAAGTGGGCGGGTTGGGGTCGGGGTTCACATTTTTTCCAACTTTCACTTCCCCCCCGCCCATGCCTCCAACCCACCCATTCTTACCTCTGAAAATTCCGGCCGTGCACTCCAGTATGTGTAGTGCATCAGATGCTATCACCTGTGTCATTTGGTGGAGGTGAGGTTGATGCCAAAAAAATATATAAAACAACAGCCCTGAATTTCCGATCAGAGGCTTCCTGCGGGCGGATGTCTCTGATCAGAAAAAATTCTCCGAACCTACCTGCTGGTTCCGTAGACACCGAGGCTTCTGCTCCTGGGCCTCTCCTCTTGGAAATGCGCAGAGGCCCACGTATCCCTGGGATCACGTGGGCCAGCCCAACCAATGGAAGAAGGGAATCCCCCTTCATACTTTTGACAGTTCCGTACGCACAGAACTGTCAAAAGTATGAATGTGGATGACTGCAAAAATGCACCAACACACTGAAATAAATAAATAAAAACCATTACATATATAAAACGAATTAAAATGGCATTTAATTAATATGTTAAACAAAAATTTAATTTTTTGCAATTTCTTTTACTATGTTTTAACGGGGCTTAATATAACCAACTCTTATGCTGGTAAAAGCAGGCCTTATGCCTGCTTTTACCAGGCGTAAGAATTCTATGGCCTTTTAGCGGGCAGAAGTTGAGGAAATAGCGCAACTCTCCACCCGCAGATGCATTTTTCCCGGGCAGGCGGATGATCTGTCAAGAGAATTCTTGACAGATCGCAAGTTCCGGGTTTCAGCGCATGCGCTTCGCATGCCTAAACCCTGAACTTGCGTGGCCCCTATGGGCGCGTACACACCTGTGGGGGTCGGAAATTCAGGGCCAACATTGTTGCTACTTATTAATAACTTCTTTTTGTGAATGTTTGTGATTAGAGTGGTGAGTGACGTTAATTTTGGGTAATGGAACACCATTGTGGCCACCTGATGTCAGCATCAAATATTCCCAGGTCCCTCGACTCTGCCGCTAACAATGTGCCTCGGCCTCAACTTCAAAAGCACATCCTTTATTGTGTCAGTATGACATTTTCTCATCTGTCACACCAGCCATCCTTTGGCCTATCTGAGAGATATTGTCAACATAATATCACTTTATGGCCTACACTCACTAAGGACTGGATTGAGATTATCCAAAATCACTTCATGTCGGATGTTTACAGTCAGTGCTGGGTTTGAATCCACTTCTCATTTGTGAAAGGTCACTGTGGCCTCCAGTTCCCACATCTCTGCTACTTACTATAATAGACAAAGGGGGATTTGTTTCTTGGGTGACGTGCTTGTTGGTAAAGTGAAAGTACATGGGTTTCAGTCGGTGTTTTCCAACATGGAGACTTCCTGATCTTTGTACTGTGAGGTTTAGGCATCAAGCAAAAGCTAGGAATTTCTCTGGAGGATTGGAAAAGAAAATGAAATATTAATGTACACTGCACTGCTCCTTGTGCAGAAGCCTTGAGCAGATCACCTTCTTGCCCTCTTAACCTGTGAGTTACTTGTCTGCATGCCCCTTCCTACTATAGCTGTGTGGACTTGTTTGCTACCAATGTTGATGGAACAGCACCTCATCTTTCGATTAGGCACTCTACAGCCCTCTGGACTCAACATAGAGTTCAACAATTTCAGATCATAACCTCGGCCCCTGTCACATATATATATATTTTTTTTATCCACACTTTTTGTTTGGCCTTTTTTCTTCTCTCCCACTTGGCAGCTGTCCTTCATTCTGCCAGCGCAATTCACACTTCATCTAGAGCCATCCTTTGTTCCTTAACCTGTCACATTACCACCTCCTCTTGCCTTGAATATCTCTTAATGTCTCTCAATGTCTCTCAATCTCTCCTGCTTTCTATCCTATCACTGACCTTCCCTTTTGTTCTTTCATCCCCTCCCCCATTTCCCAGCCCCTAAACCTGCTTTAAAATCTATTCCATTTCCTGCTTTTTTCCAGTTCTGACGAAAGGTCTTCGACCTGAAACGTTAACTCTGTTTCTCTCTCCACGGATGCTGCCTGGCTTGCTGAGTTTTTCCAGCGTTTTCTGTTGTTATTATTCATGGAATTAAATCTGCCACTACGATTGTACATAAAAAAAAAAGGTTGTTTCCAAAACATGATATCAGTGACACAAAAAGAAAAATCCCAGCCTTATCTTGTTTAAATGATTGGCCATTGTTTTGGAAGTCATACATCTTGGCTAGTAGTAAAGATTTTTGCTGGTATTTAAATGAAAATCCTGCAGCCTGTGAAGCAGTTAATCGCTGCATTGAGATGGAAAGTTTCTGGGAAAATTGATAAGGTTATAGCCTAGAATTTCTCGGCGTAACTATGGTGTAAGAATAGAGTTGTGCCGTTTTATTTTTAGGAAAGTTGCGTGTAACTGATTTACAGCAGTTTTACACTAAACATTGTGACAAGTGAATTTGCTTGATTGTTTGCACGGTTTTCAAGATGAGTCTGGTGAAACCCTCTGCTGTTGGTTTACATAGCTCCACTTCCCCATGGCTCCACTCCCCCATGCAAAAGACAAGCTCGCGTGAGATTCCTGCATTTACACAAATAATGCACTGATTTAGATTTACGCCAAAAATGTAGGCACAGAGTGGCCTGAAGTCACCTGACATCAGCGTAACTGAGATTTCTGGCGTTTGATTGTGATTTTCTTCACATTTTTTAAAAATTTCTCTTACTGCGACCTGCACTATACTTAAACAAAGTGCTGTCCATCTCAGTGCACCCAAAATGTTCCCTCCGTTCTAACAAAATGGCTCCGATTATTCAAGTCTTTCTTCGTAGTTGTATTTCCTCATACAAGGCAGCATTACCTTTGCCTCAGTGAGAGCACATGTAAGCTACACAATTTGGTTTTTGCAACCTCGTGGCGTAACCTGAAATGTTATCACGTGTGTTTGACAAACACATTTACAAAAAAGTTTTGCCGAATACTTTTAAAAGATGACGGCATGCTTTTAGAATATTTAAATATGTTGCTTGTTAACTGTTGCAGAGTTGCATTTTCCCCCCATTTTCTTTTATATTTAAGATTTCTCCAGCGTTGCCCCTGCTAATCTAATTCCTAGCTGGAAGGGCAAGATAATCTGGCTGTGGAATTCTCCTCCACACTTTAATTGGCTGACATAGAAACATAGAAACTAGGAGCAGGAGTAGGCCATTCGGCCCGTCGAGCCTGCTCCACCATTCAATACGATCATGGCTGATCATCCAAATCCAGTACCCTGTCCCTGCTTTCTCACACAGAATCCCCATCGAGCCTACACCGACACATATCCCATCCTATCCCCGTAACCCCACATATTTAATCCCCCCCTAACACTAAGGGTCAATTTATCATAGCCAAATCAACCTAACCCGCACATTTTTGGACTGTGGGAGGAAACCGGAGCACCCGGAGGAAACCCACGCAGACACGGGGAGAATGTGCAAACTCCACACAGACAGTCACCCGAGGCCAGATTCGAACCCAGGTCCCTGGCGCTGTGAGGCACCAGTGCTAACCACTATGCCACCGTGTTGCCCAGGAAGGGTACAGCTGCAGGGCTGGACTCGACTGGACTGTCCAATTTTTCTTGTCCACAAGCCCAGTGTTATACAGTTCTGCTTTAAGTAATTCAAGTATAGATTGGTGAAACATGCTCAATGATGTTTTAATGCTGGTCATTGATGGGCTTTGAACTCAATGCTTATCACTCTTTAACCACACCTATAGACCACCCAAAGGGTTCACTTTTGTGGGAAGAAATGATAGAACTGTTTTTCCTGCCACACCTATCTCTCAGAAAAATAAAATGCATTTCATAGCAGCTGTAGTATCAGAACAAGGAATCAAACACATTTGGAGAAGCAGTTCCACATATTTATACTGATTGCAGCCTGCTGTTCTGTTGAACAAATTGCTTGATAGTTTAAGTAATTATTACAGAATTAGATCAACATGCACGAACTGTTCTGCACCAGATGCTCAACACCACAATGCTGCCAGGTGTATTTGTTTTGCAATTTTTAAGATGCACTTTCAAAGATGTGGTTTTCTCTTATCTTTCCATTTGGCATAATGAGATTTATGTTAGAAATGTTCAAATAAAATAACTTAGAGTTAAGAAAGGAATAACATTCTGAGAACTGTGTTCCTTATTTGTAAAAGTATCCCCATTTCTAGTTTGTCCATATAAGCAAAAGGGAGTGAGGGAAAGAGAAATATAATGATCTACACTTTCAAAATACAAACACATGACAAAACAGCCTGTGTAGCGGCTTTTGAATTTGTCTTTGATTTTGTTGCAATTTCTATTCTCTCCCTTCCTTTAGTAGCAGTCCATTCAACCATTCATGATACAAATATAGCCTGGGGTCTGGCACGCAGTTCTGATGCTTAACTGCTCATTTTGCAGTTCCCTTTAAGGCAACTGCTCTAAAATGGAAACTCAAGGTAATTGGAGCTGATATTAAACTGCTGAGGTCATGGACATGGCTATTTTAATTTATACATTTCAGCATCTAATCTATGACTGACTTCCTTTTCTAAAAAAAGTTATTTTACATCTATAGCAAAGAGTGACTGATGTTGGTCTATATTATAATGGATATGTGATAGGTGCAGGACATTTGTGTATTTATTAGCAGACCATCTATGCTGTTGCTCATGGGGAGGTCTGAGCATCTCTTGGTTGTTGGGCTGTTGTGGGGGGAGTACAGGGGGAGAGGGGGCAGAGGTGCTGCCATACTCGGGCTCAGCCGCCCTGTGTAAGCTGATTGGAACTTTTACATTTAAAATTGCAGTTAATGACAAACATGCATTTCTCTTGCCAATTTACCTTGTCGTATTGTGAGCTGCTGACATATTTACTCTCTTCACTTCTGCCCAGCATCTGATGCAGAATGGTGGCGGGTGGCAGTATAAATGGAGGGGTAGAGTGGGTCCTGAGAACGACACTGGGGATGCCGCTATAGCACCACTCTCCTGAAATATAAAAGCACCTTTTAAGGGCTGTTTTGGGTTGGTGCAAGGCGGGCTGGCCAATGTCTACTGGGAACCCTCCCTACAGCTTTAACACCGAGCTACCCCTGAGTGAGGTGCATGTTACTGACAAAAGTTCTCATCTCTGAAAATCTCACTGACAGAAACAGCTGACCAAGTGGTCGAGGATAATCCAAACACAAAGCTTTCGGCTTCTTTTCTGCACGGCTGACTGTTCTAATTCTGTTTACTTTGTGACTCCATTCTCCTGCACCTTATAGACTGATCATTTCACCTGCAAAACTTGTCAAAGGTTTTAATTTTGTCATGTATCGCACCTTTTGAAGCTACTGTTTCGTTAAAGGCAGTCAGTGAGTGTTCAAATGCAGTTACTTAATCACAATGGACACCTGGCTGACTGGCAAGTTAGTTAGTTCAACTTAAAAAAAAAAAAGTTTTTAAATATTACGTAAAACCCCCCAGAATTTCAATTATAGATATTACTGCCGACTTTTTCAGTGAGAGCAGATCATGTGGTCCCCTGCCTTTTACTCCCAGGAGCATTGCTCCCCTCCCCAGGAGGACTTGCCTCAAGAATCCATGATACCACAGGCCCCAAATAGAGGGGAAGAACAGCAATGCTGTGAGTGGGAAGCAGGTTTCAGCATACTTTGCTCATGCCAAGCAAGCCAGCAGCTCTATCTGTCCGATTCATTCATTCCTTATTAGCAGAACACTCAGTACTGCCGGCGATGTTTCAGAGCAATTTTTTTTCAGTGAGAAGCTGCTCAGCAGCCAATTTGAAACTTGCAATGGGTAGAATACATCCTGTTAGTCTTGGGTTCAATGCTCCTGCCTGAGCCAATCCACTATTTATTTATTAAATTAGAATTAAATTTATAACCTATAAACACACAATAATCGAATGACCTGGGGGGAAAAAAATCAATGTACTTTGCAATAAGTTCCTCAGTCTCATCTTCTAATACGGAAAATAATTATCTCCCACACCAGCTTCCCATCTCTCAGACTTCCAGTTTTCCCTTCTCATTTGTTTCCTGCACTCTCATCTTTCAGATGGCTTTGGAATCCTCCCTGAATGGAGTGAAGGATTGAAATAAAGAACATACTTGCATTTATATAGTGCCTTTCACGGACATCCTAAAGCGCTTTCCAGCCAATGAAGTATTTTTGAAGTGCATACACTGTTGTAATGTTGGAAATGCGGCAGCCAATTGCGCACAGCAAGTTCCCACGAACAGCATTGAGATAATGGCCAGATTTATTTTAATGATGGTGGAGAGATAAATATTGGTCAGGACACTGGGGAGAACTCCCCAGCTCTTCTTCAAATAGTGCCATGGGATCGTTTATGTCCACCTGAGAGGACAGATGGGGGTCTTGGTTTAACATCTCATCCGAAAGGCGGCACCTAACAGTGCAGCACTCCCTCAGTACTGCACTGAGGAACTATATTACTGACAACGCCAGACAGAGAACAACAAAATTGCAACATCTCTTCTCTGGTGCTTTATTCTGGTATATTTGATTATATCTGCATCCAGGGAGCTGTGACCTTCAGTTTCTACATCTATTGCTCCCACATCCCCAGACCTTACTTACTCTTTTCTGTGCACCCATTGTTTCATTACCCAGACTTTTACTGTGGTGAAGATGCTTTCCTAAAAAATGCCACCCACTGTACACTTAACTCAGCAATACAGAACCAGGCCGGGAAGGTAATTGACATAGAAACTAGGAGCAGGAGTAGGCCATTCGGCCCGTCGAGCCTGCTCCACCATTCAATACGATCATGGCTGATCATCCAAGTCCAGTACCCTGTCCCTGCTTTAATCCCCACAGTACACATATCCCACCCTACCCCCGTAACCCCACATATTTAATTCCCCCTAACATATCCCATCCTATCCCCATAACCCCACATATTTAATCCCCCCCCTAACACTAAGGGTCAATTTATCATAGCCAAATCAACCTAACCCACACATTTTTGGACTGTGGGAGGAAACCGGAGCATCCGGAGGAAACCCACGCAGACACGGGGAGAATGTGCAAACTCCACACAGACAGTCACCCGAGGTCAGATTTGAACCCGGGTCCCTGGCGCTGTGAGGCACCAGTGCTAACCACTATGCCACCATGTTGTCATGTTAGTTTACTCATGAGTGCAAAAGATAAAGATTGTGTACAGCTTTCTTCATTGCCTATTCACGGCTTTTATTTTTTTTACATTTACCAGTGTCTTCTTTTTCTGTTAAGGAAATGAATAGTAACACAATGCAGCTACTTCCGGTTTCTGGGGGCATCAGATGATGTCACTTCCGAGCCAGGTGACTCTGATGATGTCACGCCATAATTTTCCTGATTCCTTTCTTTCCTTATTTGCCACAAAGAGGGATATGCAAGAGCCCATTTGTAATGCCAGTTCTGTCATGCATATTGTGCTATGTGACGACATTAAATTCTTCATATTTTCCCATATTTCATGCAACTTTGTAAATATTCTCCTAATAAGAAGAATAGCAAGACTTTTAATATCTCCCATTCTGGTGATGATGTAATTGTTTAGCTGGGAGCAAGTTCTTGTGGACTGCTATTACGTAATACAGTTGTATAATGTTCTGTTGCCATAAAATAGCATATCTTTTGACTCACCCTGAGCAATGTAATAGGAAATCTACTATTAATAATATGTAACTACTTAGGAGTGCATGTCCTGCCTGTGGACTCCTGGAGCAGAGCAATGCACACCACAAGCACATATTGGAATATCGGGCTTCAAGGATCACATACTCCTGATGCAGCCCTGCTAATGTTCTGGTGTGCTCTCAGAATGCACTGCTCTGCGCCACAACCACAAAAGCAGAAAATGACTCAAGTTCTTAACCATCAGTTCGTGCATTGCAATTTGCCGGCAACAGGAAGTTAGGGCTAATGTTTAAGCCGTCTACTGGAACTGCTGATCTGCCAGACACAAATCAGTTGAAAGCCAGAAGGATATAGCTGATGTAAAATCTCTAATGGGAAATAATGCTTTTAAATATATGTGATGAAGCTGTGTTTTTCTTTAATAAAGAAAATGCAACAACAAATTACCTGTTAACGAGCTGTCAAACCTCAGGTAATTTTGAACAGTATTTTTTAAATTCTGTACTAAACCTCACATGCCACATCCTGTCTCTTCATCTTAACTGGCTCCTTGGTGTTTTCTTTTTATTCTGTTAGTGGTTGCTAAAGGTACACTTCCACATTCAGACCTGAGCAGGCTTCTTAGGCTTACATACCTGCTCATTTGTCTCGGCCAGCAGTTTGAATTTTATTGCATGCTGCAGTTTTCAAGTCAACGAGAAATGTTGAGGGATTTAATTTTGGGTGGCGGAGTGTTTTTAAAAACCTTGGATGCACGCAAATTGTTAACTTCAAAAGACATTTTGAGGTGCTTTTTTTTTAGTAGAGTATGACCATTTCAGTGCAGGAGGAAGTTATGCTTAGGCAGCATTTTGAAATATATTTACTATTAATATTTTCATCAATAGCCTGATTCTTCAGTATAGAT
Source organism: Squalus acanthias (assembly GCA_030390025.1). Taxonomy (NCBI): domain Eukaryota; kingdom Metazoa; phylum Chordata; class Chondrichthyes; order Squaliformes; family Squalidae; genus Squalus; species Squalus acanthias. The sequence continues at coordinate 55,124,051 of CM059429.1, forward strand.
ATAGGGAATGCTAGATCTTCACAACTTGTCACAGCAGATGCAGGTTACCACACCACTCTTTTAAAAGGGGTTACAATAAAGCTTTTTTGCTTGGAAGCTCTCTTAGTTTGGCATGACTTTGATGACTCCATTCCCAGTGTTGTAATAGCTGATGTGAAGTATAAATAGATTTAACAGTGTTAATAGGCTCAGTGCTTCGCATGCCTGGCAATCAATAGAACAAATTATGGTAATTAGACACCAGGCAGACATTCACATATTTCCCGAACAAGACAGCGAGCAAAAGCTGAACAACAGCTTCAGAAAAACCTAGCGACACCAAGAAAGTAGACAAATCAAAAATGGCTCTGGATTTATAATATACAAAGATCAGTCAATACACTAAAACTCCAGTGGAACATTGGATTGTTATAGCTTAAACCCGGTGTCTCCAAAACAAGTTAATGAATGTTTGGGGATACATAAGACTCGGAGGGATCTGGGTCATGCCATCATAGAAAATATTGATTTTGACCTATTTGCTGCATTGTCCAGCCTTTGGAATCTGCAGTGGATCAGCCAATCCACTGCCCCAACTTCTCCAGACTTTATTGGTACACATGTTGTGAATAAATTAATAATAAAATAACATTTCAATAGAAGTAAGCATTTATTAAAAGTAGAGATAAAATGTAAATCAAGCTATTAAATGATGATTTTGAAAATGAAATAATTAAAAGTAAAAACAAATTACTTATCCGAAATATTTCTGTTACAATTTTCAGGCAGTCTAAATGTTAGTATTTTCTCAATGATGAAGTTGAGCTAAAAGTTAAAAACATTAGCTCCCTTAAGCAGAAGGGATTTTTAAACGTATAAAACTTTATTGTTTTCCCAATGTGTTTTTAGTTGCAGTTTGCAGCCAGTCTAATTCAGTGTTGGGGGGAAAATTATTGATTATTTTTTGTAAAGGGAGCAGAAGGATGGAGTATTTACATTGGAGGGCCCTTCATTTCCCCTCCCTGCCACCTTGCCTGTGCTTGGTTCCTAGGGAGGATCTGGATCTGGTGGGGAGACAGGCATTTGCTTGAAAATCTGGTTCACCTTGAAACTGCTCTGGGACAGCAGAAAGTCCGGTGCAAATTCTGCTTCTGTCTCCCCTTATTGAGTTGGCCCATCCCAATACGTTCTCCCATTGGTGCTAGTAATGTGCTCTCTGCACTAGTACTTGCTGATCACTGGGGACATTGGCAGCATTGTCAACTGTGTGTCTCTTGGGCTGCACCTCAAAGCCAAGAGACTCTTTACCACTAAGAGGTGCCAGGAGCATGGGCGAGGATGAGGAGCAGGACAAATTTCTCAGGCTTATTAAGGTAAAACTAAGGAGTACTATCTTGGCATTTCATAACCTGCTTTTTTCACTGAGCAGCTATAATTGTCTGATGCAGTAAGTCATGCTTTTCTTCTAAGATGTTTCTGTATGGATTTTATGCATAACAGAAATATACACAAAAGGAACAGATTTTCGAACAGTTTTATATTTCAGTTAGATACAAGCCAACTATCTGTGTTTGACACAATGCCTGTATTGCCTACATTTGAACTTAAAAAATCAAGGTGGAGTAGAGACTAAGCTGCCTCAACTTGAAAACTTCTGAGTTCTAGGACTGTGCAGACTTGCCCCATTACTATCGTAACTCAATTTCCATGTACCATGAGCTGGCAGGTGATGTGCAGCTTTGGACACTTGGTGCACATCTTGTTTGTGCCATTCTGCTGCCTGTTTCAGCTACTGGGACAGCAAGATCATGTCAAGTAGGTCAAAAGCAAAGACAGAAGCTAGGCAACAACGAAACTTTGGGGTTCCAAGGAGTCATCACTGCTGGCCTGGCTTTGTTCTTTGCGTGTGACCTACCTAGCGTCGTCATCATCTACCAGGAAAAGTTGTGCATAAGCTGAGTTATGCTAGTGATGCGGTGAGTCTGCAAAGTGCAACTCTATACTGAGTTTGAAGTGCAAGTGTGGACAAATTAGCCACTGCAGACAGTTGGCCTATACCTAAGTTTGTGCCCATTTATTTTCAGCATAAAATCCATACCAAAACGTTTTAGAAGAAAAGTACTACTTCCCACATCACAGGTTTAGAGCTGCCCAGTGCATAGCCCAGGTTCTGAAACACAAAACTAATATTCAATACTTTTCTTTTTCAGGATTTTCAGACCCTCTTTCATAGAATCATACAGCACAGAAGGAGGCCATTGTGCCTGTGCCGGTTCTTTGAAAGAGCTCTCCAATTAGTCCCACTCCCCTGCTTTTTCCCCGTAGTCCTGCAAATTTTTCCTTGAAATTTACTATTGAATCTGCTTCCACCAACCTTTCAGACAGTGCATTCCAGATCATCATAACTCGCTGCAGAGAAAAAATTCTCCTCATCTCCCCTCTGGTTCTTTTGCTATTTATCTTAAATCTGTGTTCTCTGGTTACTGAACCTCCTGCCAGTGGTAACAATTTCTTCTTATTTACTCTATCAAAACCCCTAAAAATGTTAACACCTCTATTAAATTTCTTCTTAAACTACTCTGCTCTAAGGAGAACAATCCCAGCTTCTCTAGTCTCTCCACATAACTGAAGTCCCTTATCCCTGGTACCATTGTGGTAAATCTCCTCTACACCCTCTCCAAGACCTTGACATCCTTCCTAAAGTGTGGTACCATGAATTGGACACAGTACTCCAGTTGAGGCCTAACCAGTGATTTAACCATCTCCTTTTCCTCTTCCTCCCCACGCCTCCTACTGCTAAAGAGTCAGGAACAAATAAACAAGCTTTATGGCAGCTTTACAGCTCCTTGTGTACATTGTCAGCTCTGAAAACTGCTCTCCATCACAATCCACTAACCAACGACAGCTGTGATCTGTCCCACAAAGCACAGGAAATGTGGCACATGTGGCTTATGGGGTGACCTTAGAGGAGTGCAGGAAAATTGGACTCCATGTTAGTTTTAGCAAGAAATGAGGATACGTGGATGCTGGTTTAGAATGCTGATCACGTTAACTGCAGTTGGTTACTTTGTATACATTCAATTATTTGAAGTAGTGCAAAGAATATCCATGCTATTGATCCTTTGTATCAAAGAATGGAGGCTGGGGATTCTTGGGCTGTTTAACTTTGAGAAAAGTTGATTGATTGGAGGTCTCCACAGAAGTATAGAGCAGGTAAATCTGGAATACTATGCCAAGTTAGAAAGAAAGAAAGAACAAACTTCAATGTGTATAGCTCCTTTCATGACCTCAGGAAGGCCAATGAAGTATTTTTCGAAGTGTAGTCACTGTTGTAATGTAGGAAATCATGGCAGCCAAACTGCGTACAGCAAGCTCCCACAAACAGCAAAGATAAATGACCCGATAATCTGTTTTTAGCGATGTTGGTTAAGGGATAAATGTTGACGAGGACACTGGGGGAATTCCCCATCTCTTCTTCCAATAGTGCCGTGCCTCTTTCATGTCCACATGAGAGAGCAGATGGGTCCTCGGTTTAATGTCTCACTTGTTGACAGTGATTGAATTCAATTTTTATTGTGTGGGGTTCAGGATTTTTGCTGGTGTTTAGGGAACACACTGCAATTCTGTCCAATCTTTCTTGAAAACCAAACCATTGGCCATGTGTACTTTTACATTCTTAAGGGGTTCAGCAGGAACAGCACCCAAACAATGACCATCAATTTCCACACTTCCTTTATGTACCTTAAGTTAAAACCATAACTGTAGCTCAGTGGCAAAGTGGTAAAAAACCCAAATTCAGGACTGATGCCAGGAAGTTATTCTTCACATAATGATCAACACTTGAAATGGGTTTTGGAGACATAAACCTTGGAAATATTTAAGAAACATTTGAATGCTGTTCAGGGGGGTGGATATTTTTGGATTGCTGAACTAGGATTGGCTGAATGGCCCTCCTCATGTGTATCTTCCTCATGCATCTATCTAGTAACCTTATGATGTTGGGTTTCAAGCTTAGCTACTAGCCCCAGTTCCTGTTCTCTCGTCTGCAACCATCCTTCTTTCCTGAGTTCTTGCTTCTTTAGTTTTAAACACACAGGCACCAAATACTTTGAAGCACTTGTGTAAGACGGGGCCAGCCTTTAAAGTCTTCAAAATTGATCTTATTATAGGTTGAAACTAGTTTACATTTTTTTAAATAATAATTTTTTTCAGCTGTTACATATATCACTTGTGGCACTGTATATGAGCAGTAACGGGCTATGCTGCATCAATGCAGTGAATATCTGATTTTGTTCATGTGCAGACCTGAAATTTAGTGACTTAACTATCTCAAAAGATAAAGCCCCAGCTATATAATCTCCCATACTTATTTGTTAAAAATAATCGACTGAATGTTCTGAATTTTTTGCTGTAAGTGCAGAAGTAGGTCTGGATCTTTACCTCCCCAGTTCTGTGAGGCTGAATATATAAAACTTCTGTTTACCGATATTTAATACTTGATGACCCAGCAGTATCTATCACTTTCTATCACCACAGTGGTACATTATATTTATTACAGATGCTAAGAGTAAATGGTGCTTCAAAAATACAAAATGTGTTCTCTTAAATGTATGAGAATCTTTGAATCTGCTAATACAATATACTGTCGGACAGGTAATCAAAATATTTCTTATGCAAAATACCTTAAAAACTTGCTATTGCTGCTAATATATTTATCTTGCAATTTTGTGATAACAAACGGAACCAATGGAAGAGCAGTTGTTCTGATGACTCAAGGAAGTTTTCAATATAAATAAAGTTGTTCACATTGCCAGTGGCACATTTACAGTTTGTTTTGGCCTGAATACGGAGGATTACTTTCTAATTCTTTTGGTGTACCATTTCCTTTTATTAATAAACACAGGCAAGTGTACTCTATAACAAATTATTAAGACTTTGGGTGCGATCTTGCCAGCCCTGGGGTGTCGGGTATGGAGGCAGGACTGCCGGGAAAATGGCAGAATCTGGGGGCGGGTGCCCATCCCGCCCCCAACCCGCCTCCGTGCCATCTTCCCAGGAGGCGGGTAGCCGACCCGCGCCAGGTCCCGTCTCCTCGAGGCAGGAAGGGGATTACAGCCACTTAACTGCCTGTTAACAAGTAGTTAACAGGCAGTTAAGAGGATTATCCCCATTTTTCCACCAGAGGCACGGGCTTCCCGACATCGGGAAACCCCGCCAGGGTCACTGAGGCGAGCAGTGGGTCTGCGGGGTTCGGAGGGGTGCAAAACTGCGCTGTGAAGGTAAGTGATGGGTGCAAGTGTGGAGAGGTAAGTAGGTGAGTGAAAAGTGATAGAAAATGTTTACTTACCTTTGTTTCTTCCTGCAAGCTTCAACAGTTGGGGATACGGAGAGTCTTGCATCTCACCGTCAGAGATGACAGATGGCTGCTGCATTCTCCGATGCAACAACCATCTAATTTCTGCTAACAAAAGAGGTTTGATGAGTCTTGAATACAAGGACTCATCAAACAACATAGAATGTCAGTGTTTGACAGCTTCATAGAGCTGTCAAACGATGACAATTCATCTGTCAAAAATTTTTGACGGATGAAACATCATACGCTGACGTTCTCTGTAACCGGCTTCGCCTTAATTGGCCTGCTAAGCCCGCTGGGCGGGCTTAACAAGGTCAATCAAGGCAAAATAGCGTGGGTTGGCCACAAATCGATGGAGGCGGGACAATGACCCGACAAGCAGCAGTCCTGCCTCCAACGCGCCCCCATTGGCAAAATCGCCCCCATTGTGTTTACAGATTTTCTTTAAAGAACAATTACTAACAATGTTAGACTCATGGGCAGTTTAAATAACTGTGATTAGCTGCATTATTTCAACAGAAAACTATATCACTTCATTATTGAAATGTTGTGCAGCTATCACTATGCCCTCTTTAAATTCATAAATCATAATCTATAAACTGTTAAATTTTAATCTCTCTGGTTTACTGAAGGTCATTTTACAGAATTGAAGATCTGAGGACTGGCAAATTTTCAATCAGTAACAGACACATGATAAATTGCTTTATCCTTTGACAGCAGTTGTGAAACCATAAAAGAAGCAAGCATGCTGCAACACTATCATTTTTATTGAAAAATATTGAGAAGCATCTATTCAGGAAGTGATCATCAGTAAATGACAGGCAAATTAGGAAACATTCTTATTCTCACAAATATCACAGCTTATTTGATGTGCTAGCAGTATGTTACAAAGCAGAGGCTGAAATTTTAAATACTTGGAAGAATAGATATAATATTCCGAAGATGATGTGTTCATAGTAGTACAGCATTGTTGTTATGGTTACTTCAGTTAGTCGGCCAGTATGCTTGCTGTTGCTGGAAGTATAGCTGCTTGCATCTTACTTCCCTAGGTCTAATAATCCACTGGTCATTGGAGCATGCTGTGTAGATGCCAAGCTTGGAGGGCTGGAGTTCTGTTTCCGCTTTGTGCACTGAGTTAGGTCAAATGCAGCCTGGGGAAGATTTCCAATTCAGTTAGAATCTAGCATGCAATGCTGCACTGGAAATCATTTGCAGGTTGAGCATTGAGCTAACTTGCCACTGGGGTTGCCAACCTTCCTGGATTAATCTCCTGGACACGGATGCGAGAAACCCGGGAGAAAAATCATCAGGGCATTGAAAAAAATTGTGTTTTTTTCCCCCATTTTTTTAAAACACTTTTGTTTATTAGACATAAAAATGTTGGAGAGGGGAAAAAAAGCTTTTTGACCGACAGTTAAGAATCATCCAATCAGGAAATGAAGCGTCTGTTTGCTTTCCAATTGGCATGGGAAGATGGACGTATCGGGTGACCAATGGCGGGAGCGTGGGGTGGTTGGAGGTGGTAGATCATTTGATGAAACCTCCAAGAATATGTCCAACCACAGTTGGCAACCCTACTTGGTGCAAGTTTATCTAATGTCATTTATCTGATGCAGTACAGGAAACTCTTTATTAACCGGCACCCAAATATCCGGAAATCTCTCTTAACCGGCAAAATTCTTGAGTAGGTAACTGGGGTTTCCCTTCATCTCTCGTTTAAAATTAACTTAAAAAAAACCCCGAGGCGTTTGCCTTGTATCGGAGCGTGTAGATTGGGAGGGGAATGTGCAGCCCGGGTAGGCAGCGGACACGACAGATGGTCAGCTGGCGGTCCCCGGGGAGACGGAGCTCCGAATGCAGGCGCATGTCAGTCAGTATGGGGCTCTCGTACGTTGGGAGATATAACTCTCCATTATCCGGACTTTTTGATTAACCGGCACCACGCCGGTCCCGTCGGTGCCGGTTAATAAAGAGTTTCCTGTACTGATGCCAATTTAGTGGAGATGTCAGTAGTGAGGTAATTACACAGCCTACTTGCATCATTGTGGAGTGGGGCAAGGCAGAGCTTTGTGAGTATTCACTCAAATGCATGCTTGTAGTCTTCATAACCTTTGTAGTCAGCTTTTGCAAGTGAGAAGATCTGAAAAGACAATTAGCTGTTTCCAGATGGTAGAATTTGTAAGATGATGTCCAAAAAGTTTGAAACTAAGTAAATTGAAAAACAAATACACTGGGACTGGTGTGATGCAAAAATGAGTAAGACTGTTATTATTAAGGTGCTCTCACTAACTGTGATATTGGCGTGCACTAATTTCTATACACTGTCCTTTGGACTTCAGCCCGCTGCAGTGTTTGTGTTAAATTTTAAGGGGTGGGGATCCTCAGTGTTGAAATGCAGATGGATTAACAGTTTCTAAAAAATTTTCTCCTGAAGCACGAGAAGCCTAAAATCGTTGAACCCCTGGACTATGAGGCAGTCATTGAAGAACACGAGAGCCAAATTCAGGATCACCCCCTCAAAGATATGCTGCTGTTCCCAGACAATGATTTCTCTGTGAGTAGAACTTTTATACTTTAAAAGTTTTTGTTTCAGTCCAACTTTTTGTGAGTGTGCAAAAAACACATCTTAAAATAGGTTTTGTGGTACACAGCTGTGTAAGTCAGGACCAAACTAATTTCCTATGTAAATAGTTTAATTACACTTTTAATGTTTAAGTAACTCCTGACTTTACATCAGTGGTGCTTTTTAAATGTTAGAACACCATCTGGGTTCATTTTGAATTTAACCAGGTTTATACTGATATTGCATTGACCTGTGTGCTTGCTTTCGTTTCCTGTTTCACTTCCTGCATAACAACAACTTGCATTGATATAGCGCCTTGTAAGGCACTGCTAACGATGTTACTTTTTCTGATCTTGCGCTTGGTTTGCATCAGTATTGGCTTGTTTGTGGTGGGCTGAAGTGAATGCACATGCTGAGTGTTATGATGTTGGCCAAGTACGCACAAGATTGGGTGTCTGCAGATATGCAATAGTGCTCTTGAGTCTCGGAGGAAACTGGAACACCAGGTAGGTGTCATGTGACAAGTGCGCGTATAGCTATATTGCTTAATTCTGCTTCCCTTGCACCAATATGCTGATATTGGCAGTGTAACAGCAGCGTTATTTGCTCGGACAACCTCTCTTTGCAGCAGAAAATTAAATGTGCCTCAATCCCAACATGAGGCTAAGGCCTCAATTCTTAGATGCATTAAATTCCACTGTGTGCAGGTGGTAGTTTTAACTGCAAACCATGTAATATGCACACTAGCACTTGTATTTTGAATTAGCAGCCAATTCACTACAAATATGAATTTGCAACTGCAGTGTAATTAGAAATTCAGATTTAATTTGCTTTGGGTCTCAATCTCCGAAGGTGCCCATAATTCTGCAAGTAAAAGAACAGCCAGTTGATAAATTGAACACACAAGCCACTGGAATCCACAAAGGAACAGAGCTGTTATAAATCATTTTCAAAAACTCTTGGCACGCTTACCTACTTGTCTGCAACAAAAAGGAAAGCAAAATTGAAATGGAATATTGAGAAGAATTTTTCAAGTTGTTTTTAAAAACTCAAATATTGACTGATAACCAAAGTGGTGGGTTTTAAAGAGATCTTAAAGGAGATCGAGAGGCAGTGGGGTTTAAGAAGAGACCAAGCCTGATGAAAGCATGGCCACCAATGGTGGGGAGAAGAGACCCTAATTACACCCTTCGCACATTGCAACTCATCCAATTCTCTGCTGCCCGCATTCAGTCTTAACATATCATCCCTGTCTCAACCAATCTTCATTGACTACTTATCCCCCAACACTAGTTTCAAATCCTTAGCCTCATCTACAAATCCCTCTATGGCCTTGCCTCTGCAACTTCCTTCGGTCTGTGTCTCTGCATCCCTCACCTGGCTTTCTGCCTCTAGCATCTTTTTCATCCTCCAGTCTCAGCATCAAACTCTGAAATGCTGTCCCTAAACCGCTTTGCCTCACTACCCTTCTCCTCTACTTAAAAGTCCTCTTCAAAGCTACCTCTTTGATCATGCCTTCAGCTATCCCCAACCCTTCACCCATCAGTGCTCAGTATCTGGTTATTTTCATCTGTATGAAGTGTTTTGGGACATTTTAGTATGTTAAAGTCACTATAAAAGTGCATGTTGTTATTCCCCTAATGGTCTGGCTTATAAGGGATTAAAGGCAAACCATTATGGATGAATGCCAAAGTATTTAGACAGCAGCATGCAGGATTTATATTTTGAAAACATTGTTTATGAAAATATAAATTTCAGACTTAATGCTATTGTATTATGTTGGGATTTTCTGATTGAGCCCAAGGAGCTTTGCTGTACTAGCTTTATAAAAAGAAACCTTGGATTTTTTGTCTGATTTAGGGAATTTAAGCTGCATTGACGGGAGCCATTCCAATAACTGTTGGCCTTCACTATCCAATGCTGGAGTGTCTCCAACTACATTGACTGGCAACCTTAACATATTTGGCCATTAGCATGTTTTTGTGAAGTGGTTATATTCACATGTTTGTCACATTAAGACAGCTTTACAACATAAAATGGCAGACAAAGTAGATTTCCCAACTTTCTTATGCATTGCACATGATGCAAAAATTTCACCCAGATACTGCTTTTTTCTATTCATGAATGTTATTAGAGTAAACCTTTCACCTATCAATGCATTGAAAAAATACATTTTTACTTTTGTGACACAAATTTACCAAAATTTAGCACAACTTATACATGCATGGTAATTCTCCTGATTTTAACAATGAAACACTTTCAGTAACCATTACAATCTTGTAACACAAGTGCACTCAAACGTTGATGAGGTAGAAATTCTTTAGGGCCTGTTTTCGGGCCCAGACTTTGCTCTGTGCAGCCAGCGCACACTCCAAACGAGAGGTCCAAGACTGGCCCGAAATCGCGCCTCAGTAACATTTTGTGTGCAAGCTGCCAGCGCCTGTCACGCCTCCACATTTGAACAGCATGATGAGGCAAGCACCCAAAGGTAAGTCCTTGGAGGGGGGTTGGAGTGGGCAATGGGGGGGCGGGGGGGCGGGGAGAGCGATCGTGATGACTGTGGAATCGAGGGAGCATTCCTGCTTTTCCTGCCTTTATAAGAAAGGTTTTATAAAAATTGGAAAAAAATTATATTTATTTGGCGGCTACGGTGGCCGCTAAAGTCCCTTCTCATCGCTGTCCAATTTCACAAAGGGGGCTAAAACATGCATTAGACCCCTCCTTTACATATGTACCTTATGTACAAATATTTACATAAAGACCTAATACCTGTTTTAGGCGGCCACCAGGGACGCCTGAAAAATGGCGTGACCAAATTTTTGGTCGGACGTTTTAAGTGCGTTTTTGAAGCGCAGGACTTTGGTCCCTCGAAATTGGATCCCATTGTGCCCATTTTATGCCCATAACTTTTTAACTTTGATTTTTATCTATTTATTTAAAAAACCCATGGAAGCCTTTTCACTAATTAAATTGAAAGTGTGTTTTAAAAATGGAGAAAATGATTAAGTATCAAAATAATCTATATGCATAGTGGTAAAGACAGCATGGAAATACAAGGGAGCAGTTCCTCTCGCTGGTGGGACAGCTGGTTATGGGGGAAGTATTCAGGGAAATGATCAGCAAACGTAGGAGTGAGACATGACTGTACGTGATATTGGTATCACTGAAATCAGTCATACGGTAGATTTCACACACAAAATTATTTCTATTTATGTGCTTCTAATGAATGGGTATTCAAAACACAAAGGAAAAGGCACTAAAAGTATATTAAACAATGTGTGACAAAAAATTACTGTTTCTTTATGTCCAGCTATCATCAATACCAAGGGAAAGACGTACCATATGTTCTACAGTGCCTGAAGGGGCAGAAGATGAAGCAGAAAATCTACTAGTAAAACAGGTAAAGGATGAAATATGTATTACAGTTCACTACTAGACAGTGGAAATTGAAAGGTGGTCTCGAGGACAGCAGATTAGATTAAATGACATTTGATGAATTTGCAAAAGTGCCTTCTTGTTCTGTGCACACTGTAAGCCAATTTAGAATTGCATTAAAATGGATGCAAGATTATATAGCTGATCTTCATTGCCAATAACTGTGACTCAATGTTGACATTTGTTGACGTTTACTCTTGAATCTTGCCATTGGACTCCTGTCTAAACACCAAAATAAGAATTACAACTAACAATCAAATTATTTTCTTTTCTGTTCACTTCAGTAAATTTTCTTTTTGACTGAATAGTTTGTGCTGAAGACACCAACAAGGGCACCAACAGAACAAGTTAGCTGAATTTACCTGCAAAGTTTCCACTTACATAAAATTACCTGGTACCAACAGCACAGAAACAAGCCATTCAGCCCAACTGATTTATGTCGATGCTTATACTCCACATGAGCCTCCTCTCATTTCTTCCACTCTAATTACCTCTTCCCATGTTGCCTGTATATTCCTCTATTCCCTTCTCCCTCAAGCCTCCTCTTAAATGCATCAATGCTACCCGCTACAATAACTCCACATGGCAACAAGTTCAACATTCTCACCACGCTCTGTGTAAAAATAAAATCTTCTTAAATTCTTTATTTGATTTGTTAGTGGATGTCTTGCATTTCTGCTGGATGATCTGTGAATTTACAACTGCATTTCTATAAAGAAAAGTCAGCAAAACAATCAGGCAGAAACACCATTTTGCCATTACCTCAGATAAAATTATCAACATGTGCTATGGAAGCAAAATGTATTTTACAGATCAAAAAAATGGATGGAACAGAACTAAAGAATAAGAAATTAGCTATGGACAGAGCTAAGTGATCCCACAACCAACAGATTAGATCAGAGCTCTGCAGTCCTGCCACTTCCAGTCGTGAATGGTGGTGGGCAATTAAACAAATAATGGGAGGAGGAGGCTTCATGAACATTCCCATCCTCAATGACGGTGGAGCCCAGCACGTGAGTGCAAAAGACAAGGCTGAAGCGTTCGCAATCATCTTCAGCCAGAAGTGCCGAGTGGATGATTCATATCGGCCTACTCCTGAGGTCCCCACCATCACAGAAGCCAGTCTTCAACCAATTCAATTCACTCCACATGATACCAAGAAACGGCTGAGCGCACTGGATACAGCAAAGCTACGGGCCCTGACAACATCCTGGCTGTCGTGCTGAAGACTTGTGCTCCAGAGCTAGCCGTGCCTCTAGCCAAGCTGTTTCAGTACAGCTACAACATTGGCATCTACCCGACAGTGTGGAAAATTGCCCAGGTATGTCCTGTCCACAAAAAGCAGGACAAATCCAATCCGACCAATTACTGGCCCATTAGTGTACTCTCAATAAACAGCAAAGTGATGGATGGTGTCATCGACAGTGCTCACAAGCGGCACTTACTCACCAATAACCTGCTCACTGACGCTCAGTCTGGGTTCCGCCAGGACCACTCAGTTCCAGACTTCATTACAGCCTTGGTCCAAACATGGACAAAAGAGCTGAATTCCAGAGGTGAGGTTGAGAGTGCCTGCCCTTGCCATCAAGGCAGTATTCAACCAAGTGTGGCACCAAGGAACCCTAGTAAAATTGAAGTCAATGGGATCAAGGGGAAACCACTCCACTGAATGGAGTCATACCTAGCACAAAGGAAGATGGTTGTGGTTATTGGAGGCCAATGATCTCAGCCCCAGGACATTGCTGCCGATGTTCCTCAGGGCAGTGTCCTAGGTCCAACCATCTTCAGCTGCTTCATCAATGACCTTCCCTCTATGATAAGGTCAGAAGTGGGGATGTTTGCTGACAATTGCACAGTGTTCAGTTCTATTCGCAATTCGTCAGATAATGAAGCAGTCCATGCCTGCATACAGCAAGACTTGGACAACTGCCAGGCTTGGGCTGATAAGTGGCGAGTAACATTCGTGCCACACGTGTGCCGGGTAATAACCATCTCCAACATCAGAGAATCTAACTACTTCCCTATAAAATTCAATGGCATTTCCATCATTGAATCCCCCACCAACAACATTTTGCAGGTCATCATTGACCAGACACTTAACTGGACCAGCCACTTAAATGCTGTGGCTACAAGAGCAGGTCAAGGGCTGGGTATTTTCCGGCGAGTGACTCACCTCCCAACTCCCCAAAGCCTTTCCACCATCTACAAGGCAGAAGTCAGGAGTGTGATGGAATACTCTCCACTTGCCTGGATGAGTGCAGCTCCAACAGCACTCAAGAAGATCGACACTGTCCAGAACAAAGCAGTCCGCTTCATCGGCACTCCATCCACCACCTTAAACATTCACTCCCTTCGCCACAGGCGCAACGTGGCTGCAGTGTGTACCATCTACAAGATGCGCTGCAGCAACCCGCCAAGGCTTCTTTGACAGCATCTCCCAAATCTGCAAACTCTACCACCTAGATGGACAAGAGCAGCAGGTGCACGGGAACATCACCAGCTCCAAGTACTCCTCCAAGTCGCACTCCATCCTGACTTGGTAATACGTCGCCATTCCTTCATTGTCATTGGGTCAAAATCCTGAAACTCCCTAACAGCACTGCGGGAGTAGCTTCACCACACATGCTGTAGGGGTTGAAGAAGGCAATTCACCACCACCTTCTCGAGGGCAATTAGGGAGGGGCAATAAGTGCTGGCCTTGCCAGTGACACCCACATACCGTGAATTAATAGATTTTTAAAAAAGTAAGCGTTGAGTGGTAAAAGGCTAATCAGCTAACCAAGTCTAATACTTCCAATGACTTTGTCCATACTACTGTGTCTTTCATGAAACATTTTAAATCTTGAGCGAAAGTGCTCCATAAATACTCTCTGATCCACAAAGGTTACTGATCAATACTGCAGAATATTCACCTATGTTTACTGTTCCACTATTCTTCCCTGGCCTATTGCCAGTAATTGCTTCATGTCTCCAGGCCAGGCAGCACAGCCATTGTATAGCATGAAGTAATTGATCATCTTCATCACAACTGTCCTCATAACCTCCACTTACATTCCCACAGATGGTTGTTTAGGTCCTTTGAGAAGGAGTTGATCAAATCTACTTCAACTGCTTTTACTGGGACTATATTCCACCGAGCCACTATTCTGAGATGAGACGAGAAAATTATTCTTCAAATCTCTAGTTCTCACTTGATTCTGGTTAATTTTAAACACGTGCTGTGTCGCTCTGTGTTTGTACTCTAAGTTGCATGGCTTTCTTACATCTCTATCATCCATGCCCCTCAGTATTTTAAAAGCTGGGCCATGTCTCCCTTGAATCTTTCTCCAATGACAATGGGCCAAAATTTGTAGTTGGAGGCATATCTCCAGATTACGCCTCCTACCCAGAATAAAATCCGAACCTATCTGCTGGCTCCCGGGCTTCGGAGACTGTGGGTCCTGGGCCTGCAGGCATACGCCTGCATAAAGGCCCATGGACCCCAGGGACGCAGGCGGTTCGGAAGCGTCCCTGGGATCACATGGGCCAGGCCAATCAATTAGAAAGGGGGATTCCACAAAAGCTTATGGGGATTCCATTTACGAACAAAATCCCCATAAGCTTATGGGAAAGCCCCAAATAAATAAATAATGAACACAACTGAAATAAAAAATAATGTTCCCATGTTCAAAATTAATTAAAACTCCCTTTAATTAAGCATTTAAAATAAAAATGTAAATTTTTGAAAAATAATTTTAAACATTTTAATCCAGGCCAAAATTTACATAAACTTATTTTAAATATTTTTGTATGTTTTAATAATTTAAAAATGTTTAATTTAGCATTAATTTTAACAATTATGCTGGTAAAAGCAGGCCCTATGCCTGCTTTTACCAGGTGTAAGCGCTTCGTGGGCATTTGCTGGGCAGTAGATGGGCAAATAGCCCCACTCTGTGCTAGCCAAAGTGTTTTTGGGGCGCACGCGGACAATCTGTCAAGGAGAAACTTGACAGATCGCAACTTGCAGGGCCATTCTGAGGGCTTACCCAAAATCCATGCCAATAATATCATGGCTAATTATTTGTCATTTTAATTTGAAAATGATCCTGATGATTAGACTGACTATTTAAACTGCACCATATGGATGGTAATTTTAACCCCCAAAAACGGGTGGGTTTGGGTCCCGTGGGATGGTGAGATTTAAAAAAATCTCAAACTGGAACCTGGCCACTTTTAACACAGGTGGGACAGCAGGGGGGTCGGCAGGCAACCCACCCTATCCTAGGAGGTGGGTTGCCTATTTAAATATTATAATGAGGTTGCAAGCCTCAGATTTTATTTGTTGTCCAGCATTAATGCTGGCCAGCCAAGTTTCCCACTACCCTGCCCCCGCGCCATTGGATCCCTTGATCGGGCCCCCCCTCCCCGCGATCTCCACCTCAACAGCAGGAAACCTACCTGCTCCTGGACTGCTGCCTCTACTGGAACATTCCCTGCCCGACAGGGAGCCAAGCATGTTGTAAAAAAAAGTTTGGGGAAACCTGGGTTTACCGACCAGAACTCCTCCCCAGCCCCAGCATGGAAATCCCACCTCAGTAATGATCAGTGCCCATATGTCAATGACATTAACCTGCTGAACAAACAGAAAAATCTAAAAAGTTTGCAAGGTAAGGAGTTAAGGAACCTTGAAACAGTGTTATATTTCTATGGAATAGTCTATTGGAAGTATACAACAATAAAAGCATTTATATGGCAGCGCTAACATACAAGACATCCCAAGATGCTTAACAGAGAAATAATAAGAAAAACAGATGCTAAGACATAAGAGAAAGGTTAGGAGAGATGACTGAAAATTAGGTTAAAAAGATTGAGAAGCTTTTTAAAGGAGGAGAATAGAGGAGCAGAGAGATGGATGGGTGTGGAGAGGGAGTTCAGAGAATATGGAGGGATGATTGAGTGTTGAGGAATGGAGTGGGGAAGGGATCAAGAAAGTAGGAGATGAGTCTTGTGGAAGAGATGAATTTGGAAAGTGGCATGGGGTAGATGGTGGAGATACTGATGAAAAGAGTTGAGGTCTGGAGTAGTTGCCAGATTGAGGAGGGCTGGGGGCCATGGGAAAGGAAGTGGCTGTGTGGATGGTCTTGATTTTAGAGATTTAAAGAACAATTCACAAGTTCTTAATGCTTGGAATAGGATATAATTAATATTAGGAAAGAAAAAGTACTGGAGAAATTAATGTGACTAAAAGTCAACAAATCCCCTGGACCTGATGGCCTACATCCTTGGGTTTTAAAACAAGTGGCTGCAGAGATAGTGGATGCATTTGTTTTGATCTTCCAGAATTCTGGGTGTAACTAGCAGGGTGGATAACGGGGAACCAGTGGATGTAGTATATTTGGATTTTCAGAAGGCATTCAATAAGGTGCCACACAAGAGGTTGTTACACAAGATTAGGCCTCATAGGATGGGGGTAATATATTAGAATGGATTGAGGTTTGGTTAACAGATAGAAAACAGAGAGTATGAATTAACGGGTCATTTTTGGGATGGCAGGGTGTAACTAGTGGAGTGCCGCAAGGATCAGTACTTGGGCCTCAGCTATTTACAATCTGTATCAATGACTTAGATGAGGAGACCGAGTGGAATATATCCAAGTTTGCTGACAAAAGCTAGGTGGTAAAGTAAGCTGTGAGGAGGACGCAAAGTGATATAGACTGGTTAAGTGATTGGGCAAGAAGGTGGCAGATAGAGTATAATGTGGGGAAGTGTGGAATTATCCACTTTGGTAGGAAATGGAAAAACAGAATATTTTTTTAAAAGGTGAGAGACTAGTAAATGTTGGTATTCAGGAGGATTTGGGTGTCCCTGTACACAAATCACAGAAAGTTAACATGCAGGTACAGCAAGCAATTAGGAAGGAATATGGTATGTTAGCCTTTATTGCAGGGGGGTCACAGTATTAGAGTAAGGAAATCTTGCTGCAATTATATAGGGCTTTGGTGAGACTAGACCTGGAGTACTGTGTACAGTTTTGGTCTCCTTACCTAAGGAAGGATATACTTGCCTTAGAGGGGGTGCAACAAAGGTTCACTAGATTGACTCCAGGGATGAGAGGGCTGTCCGAGAGGAGATATTGAGTAGATTGGGCCAATACTCTGGAGTTTAGAAGAATGAGCTGCGATCTCATTGAAACGTATAAAATTCTTAGAGGGCTTGACAGGGTAGATGCTGAGAGGCTGTTTCCCCTGGCTGGAGTGTGTAGAGTTAGTGGTCATAGTCTCAGGATAAGGGGTCGGCCATTTAAGACTGAGATAAGGAGAAATTTCTTCACTCAAAGGGTTGTGAATCTTTGGAATTCTCTACTCCAGAGGGCTGTGGATGCTCAGACGATGTGTATAGTCAAGACTGAGATCGATATATTTTTGGACACTAAGGGAATCAAGGGATACGGGGATAGGATGGAAAAGTGGAGTTGATGTAGAAGTTCAGCCATGATCTTATTGAATGGCGGAGCAGGCTCGATGGGCCGTATGGCCTACTCCTGCTCCAATTTCTTATGTTCTTATGTGATGGTGGAGGAGGCAGGAGATGGGGTTCGAGGAAGTGGTTAGCTGTGGGAAGAAGGTTCTCGAGGATGATCTTGGAGTAGTAGGTGCTTCTGGCTAAGAAGAGTGAGATATGGTAAAGCTTGACATAGTTGGACCAAATCTGGCAATTGATAACAAGGCAAGCTGTGTGCCAGGTTTGTGCCCCTTTGACTTGAGGGCGCAAAGATGGAAGCTGCACCAGAGAAGCAACAGGGGTGGAAGATGGTGATTGATTTTCTGGGAATAAGGGCGTCAAAGGTGAAGGTGAGAGAGTGGTTCTGTAGATGAACAGCAGCAAAGACGTGACGGGAGGGGGTTCCACAAGGAGGGATTTGGGAGTTAGAGATGCAGTTTGTGAGGGAGTAAGCAGAGGCTTTTCCCACAGACAAACAGTGATGGTACAGGAAACTTTCGTTTATCCGGCACCCTAATATCCGGAATTCTCGCTTAACCGGCAAAAATCAGGTAAGTTTTATTATCCAGACAAGACCCCGATTCTGACCTTTCGCCCCCACGAAAGGGGGGTCAACGTTCTTCCGACTCCGACCTGTCGCCGCCACGGAGGAAAAAGCCGGAGTCTCGTTTACCTTCCCTCTCCGGGTCCCAATTGTTCAGCCTGTGGCCGTGTACGGGGCTCTCGTACCTTGGTAAGTATACCTCTCTGTCATCCGGCACTTTCGATCAACCGGCACCACGCCGGTCCCGTCGGTGCCGGATAAACGAAAGTTTCCTGTAATGTGATTGGTGGAGGGGGAGGGTGAGGAGGATAGTCAGAGATAGATTTATCGAGGAATATATACTCATTTACTTGGGAGGACATAATTTGGAATTCATATAGTTTGTATGCTGGTATTTAGTGAAAAATGTTCATTACTGCCACAAGTTCAGGCTATCCAAACTTCAGGCTTCATCAGTTCAGCCAAAAGACAAAGCCATATTTTAGTTTTGTACGATAAATGTTGGCTAGGTTAACCATCAAAGATCAGTTTGAATACCAAGGTCTACGCCAAGAAGATCTGCACTACCACAAAACAACAATAAACATTCATAATCTCGGAGTTATGTGAATTTGCTGCAGCTGTTTGGAATAAAGCAAGCTGAGGCCAAAACGAACCATACTTTGTTAGCCAAAAATGTCTGACAAGCTCAAGGCAATGTCTGGAGTTAGTATTATCGAAAGGATTTTTTTTTCTGTGTAAAATGTACGCCTTTCAGGGACAAAATATGAGGTACAAGAGAAAACAGGAGCTCAGGTAAATTCTATAGTTTGTCTTTGTAGATTTTTATTCATCGCTTTGTCTTTATTTGTTTTGCAAAGTAACAGGAACATTTAGTACATGGGGGTAACATCTGTTTTTATACAGTTGATGGTTAGATTGTTTGAGGGTAGCAGTTAAATTATTTTTCTCTTGGCCATCAGTTTTATTTAACATGGAAAGTGATTGAAATGATAACTGGCTTCATTTGTAATGTGCCCCATATGGTTTGATTATGCATTGCTGTGGGGTAAATGAGCTAACTAAATGATTGTTCTGTAAAACTACTTCAGTAGTGCATCCAATTGAAATGCAGTTTTACAGCCAGGATGTAAATACATGGCCTTTCAAATTCAGCACAGACTGATGAGATGGAAGTCCACTTTTGCTGTCAACTGTGTAAGGTTTTCAGTTGAAACTAATTTGTTCTCGACTGAGTGGGTGTAGGTGCACAGTATAAAACTACCATAACTTGGCACAAGTTAGCAAAAATTACTGGTAGATTTCTGATAGGGTCTGCTCTGTATCCTTTGTTGTCACCACTTTTGAAAAACAATAAGGAAGAGAGTAATTTTAGTCATGTTATATTTGCAGATAACACCAAACCAGGAGATAGACAGCATTCAAAGCAATCTTGTCTAATTAAGAGATGGGCTAAGGAAAGACTGATGGATTTTATGAGTTTTAATGTGCATAAATCTAAGGTTATGTACATTAAAATGGCAAACATAAAACCTCTAAAAGGTGTAAAAACCTACAAAATGATGATGGTTAGAAATGTGGAAAAAGGATTTTAGGTGTGATTATCGATTATTCCCTGTCAATATTGAATTGTTATTGAGGCCAATCAAGCATAGGGGTTAACCTCAAGAGCTTTTGATTTGATTAAAAGTCAAAAACAAATATCATAATCTTGTATAAATCATTTCGAGCATTATCCGTAGTGTCTGATACTTGACCTTCAAAAGAGCATTGATGCCTTGGAAAGGGTTCAGAGAGTAACAACAAGGATGATTCCAAGATTTGGTGTGTAAGTTAAGAAACTAAGGGGGGAAAATTCAGTTGGTTGCGCCTCCCATTAGCGCCTTAAAAGGGCGCTAATGGGGCGCAAAGCATCTAGCGCCCAGGCGCGGCGATGTTTGCGCCGCTCGCAAAATTAACTAGACATTTTGCGGCGGCGCTAAACACTACCGCCACGATCTCCTGCACCGGCAGATCGTGACGTCAGTCGAGTGCGCAACGCCCAGATATTGAGTGGCGCCCCCTGCCTTACCGCCTGACGCTAGCAACGACAGGTTGAGGGGAGCGAATTGCAGTCATGAAGGGACTGGGGGAGCGCTATTTAAAGGCGACCGCTTCCTGCCTTTTATTGTTGGTGCTATTTTTGAACCACGCATTCTGAGAGAGAGAGAGAGACTTCTGGAGAGATTCAACGCTGTGTGAAGGAGTTTTGGGTACTGAGCAGCACTTTGCAGGTTCATTTTGATTTGCCATTCCTTGTATCGATTTAGAAGAGACTGTGGGGGCTGCACTCTAAGCTCTTTCCCTGGTACTCTCCATTGTTCTTTCCAGCAGATTTGGTGTGCAGGTCTCTCCAGGCCGGGATTCAAGGCTGCAATGAGCAGGATGTGGATGGAAAACAAGATCAACCAGCCCCTTTAAGAACTGGCCGGTGCCATTGTGTGTGTGTTCCATTGCTGACTGACATCACATGAGCTTCGCCAGCGCTCTGAGGTAGCGCCTCGCTCCTCGGCCTTTGCGCCTTAAGACAGGTGTGAAGCGCCTGATTTAGCGCTCCAATCACCTCCAGGGGCGATAAAAGTCAAGTTTGCAGTCGGTGGCGATAATTAGCGCCAGGCGCTAATCTTTGCGCCCGGCCGATAATTGCGCCCCAAATGGGGCGATACTGAATTTCTCCCCCTAAATACTCAACTGAACTTGTATTCACGAGTGAGAAAAGAATTGAGAGGGGTTGAAGAGAATTGATAATACAAACATAAGCAGGCTATTTATATTAGAGTGTAAGTGCAGAAATATAGGTGATAAATACATTGCTTAGCAACCCTAAGCAAGTTTTCTTTATTCCCCAGAGTAGTAAGTGTGTAGAAACGACTCCTAGCTAAAGAAATTTATCCTGTATTGGCTAGATAGAGCTGCATAGATGTCTGGCAAGGAAAGAGATTGAAGGCTATGTTAAGTATAAATAGAGGTGGTCAAATGCATCTTTGGAAAATAATGTTTGCTCAATGCTGGATCCATTGAAATAACATGCCATGGAAAACAATCAGTCAAAGATAAATGAAGATCTTAAGTTTCATTCGCTTATCTTTTGAAGACGAGGAAAACTTTACAGAATATTCCCTGGGAAGATGAAATAAGTTAGGTGGAATCCATAATAAGTCAAATTCTATTGAAGGGCAGATTTTCAAATTGCTGCCCGGACGTAAAACTGGCGAGAGCTTCAGCCACGCTTTAAAGAAACCGCCTGATTTTCATCTCCATTGAAATAATTAGTAATGAAAATTGGGCGGATTCTGTAATGGTAAATCAATCTCAGTTTTACACTTGGTGGCAAGTTTAAAATCTGCTCCAAGTGTGTGGAAGGAATGGGCACGATGAACAAATATACCTTTCTCATTCCAAGTTTATTTTCTTGAATTCGATCAGCGAGGGCATAATGGTGGCTGGTATATGAAATGGAACAGTTTGCACTGCTATAATAGGATTTGCCTTTCTGAGGTTAGCATTGAGTATTATGACAGGTTGAGGCAGAGTAGATGGAGTTGTGCTCTGGCCTGTTTTCATTTTGACATTGGCATTGAATGACAAAAGTGCACACTTGCTCGATTCCCCAGCACTAACCTTTCACATTAATGGGCACAAAATATACGTTCCTAAAATAATCTTACTCCCCTATACAAAACTTTGTTTTTAGAATATCCACGTAAAATATTGCTGTATCTGCATACACCATTTTGTAGAATAAGACAGATGTAATGTATTTAGGATGACAGAGAAGGAAGTTTCAAGATAATAACATGTCAAGAGGATCAGATGATTCCATAAAGCATAACAACAAAACCTGAATTGTTTATCTAATCCTGAGATATACAATATTCTGCGGATTTACTTAACTATTCTTTATAGGACATACACGTGGAGATTTGGGAGACTGGCTTTGTTCCTTTTTCAGATTGATTTGGTTCTGCTAATGGCAAGTGCCATGATGGAAACTGATGGATGTCGGCAACTTTGATGCACTAACGTGATCTGCAATTGTACAGATGATTTTAACTGGCATGCTTGTATTTTATTTCAATGAAATAGCAAACATTATATATGTCTGGCATTACATCAGTTCATATACAAATGGGGAGAAATTGCTGTAGTGCCGGAAACCGGTGCTAAGGAGGCGGCACGCCTGGAATCCGCGGCCAAAGACGTCGGCTTTTGGCTTGCTGTAAATTGGGCCTTGGGCCTCAACTGCATAAAACTGGTGAGCTGCAGTAGCCAATTGGATGTCCAGATGCAGCTGTCTGGGCAGGGCTCTGGAAAATTCGGCAGGCAAGTCCTGGGAGGGGGAGGTGAAAGGGAGGAGCTCCTCCTCCTGGCTCCACATAAAGCTAAGTAAAAAAAAGATTGGGTCAGAATTTACAGTCTCCATGATGGCATAAGCCTTCTGTAAGGCCCCGCAAGTTCCTGGTTTCTACATGCGCTGCGCATGCGTGAAAACCCAGAACTTGCGATCTGTCAAGGTACACCTTGACAGATCATCTGAACCGATGAGAAAATCACTTTCACTGGCACAGAGTTGGGATTTGCCCAGCAATTGCCCACGAAAGCAGGGCCTACTTTCACCAACGTAAGGGTTATTATAAATCTTAAATTAAAAATTTAAAAATAAAAAATGATGCACAAACACTTAAAATTAGTTTATGCAAATATTGGCCCGGATTAAAATGTTTAAAATTATTTCTCAAACAATTAAATTTTTATTGTACTTGTTGTAACGAAGGAACTTTTAAATAAATTTGAAAATCATAGCATTTTTATTTATTACTGTTGTCTAAATTGTTTAATTATTTGGGGATTCCAGTCGGGTTTATAGGGGATTCCGTTCAGAAATGGAATCTGCCGTACACATTTGAGGACCTGGCCCACATGATCCTAGGGACGCTTCCGAACTGCCTGCGTCCCTTGGATCCATGGGCCTTTACGCAGGCGTACGCCTGGAGGCCCAGGACCTGAACTCTCCGTAGCTTTGGAGCCAGGAGGGAAGTTCCTAGATCTTTTGCGGGTCGGAGGCGTACTCCGGAGGCAAATTCAGGGCCATTAACTTATCTTTCTATCGGTAGACTCCAGTGGCCCGTTTAAGGGCTCAGCGGTTAGGCTGCTGTAGACTCGGAAAAACTGAGTGGAGCTTGCGCAGCACGTGCTCCACTCAGTTTATGCTGGATCTGGCAGCGGGGTCTTAAAACAGGTGTTAGGACCCTGAGTAGCATATTCATATTTAAGCCTGATGCCTGTTTTAGATGGGTGCTCTGGACACTTGGAAGTTGTCAGCTGCCACACTTCCGGGGAGGGAGCCGGTGCAATAGATTGCGACCGGGAATTGGTCCTCAATCCCCGCAATTCTATTTATTCACCCACAAAATGGGCGTGGTGGGAAAGGATTTTGGTTTAGCATGAGTCACGTCACTTACAGCAATATAGATTCCAGCAATATAGATTTCATGAATAACCTATCAACTCATTAGACTGAATTACGAGAAACGTTTTAACTTTACTGTCAGAAATAATGAGTACAGTAATGAGAAATACTCCTCATTTTATGCAGTGGAACTGGAAGGAGAACCAGCTAATTTTAATTTCTGCTAAGATTCACAACTGCAAAAATGTGTTTCCTTATGATTCATTAACAGTTCCTCTTTTATATTTTCACTCTGAATAAAATAATCTGTGGACTTGCGTCTTTACCTTTTCCTTCAAACTCCGTCATTGTTGGCTACAGACATTCGCAAAAAGCAGTGAATATATAAAAGGAACAATTACCACTGTGGCAAAAGCAGAGTTTTCATCATGTGTTAAAAAGGAAATGATTTCTGTATTTTCTAATATGGTGTAAGATCTTAAGATAGCTAGGACATGTCTCATTTAAAAATTAGCTTCAGGTACGTTTAGTTGGAAAAAGTGTTCCTTTGAGGGAGGAAGTGGGGTGAAGTGGGGTGAAGTGGGGAGGGGCCTGTGGTTGCTGATACACGAACTGTCCTGATTCATTGAATTTTTAAAAATTTGTTCATGGGATGTGGGTGTCGCTGGCAAGGCCAGCATTTATTGCCCATCCCTAGCTGCCCTTGAGAAGGTGGTGGTGAGCCACCTTCTTGAATCACTGCAGTCCATGTGGTGAAGGTCCTGAACAGTGCTGTTAGGGAGGGAGTTCCAGGATTTTGACCCAGCGACGATGAAGGATCGGTGATATATTTCCATGTCAGGATGGTGTGTGACTTGGAGGGGAATTTGGAGGTGGTGGTTTTCCCATGCGCCTGTTGCTCTTGTCCTTCTAGGTGGTAGAGGTCGAGGGTTTGGGAGGTGCTGCTGAAGAAGCCTTGACGAGATGCTGTAGTGTATCTTGTAGATGGTACACACTGCAGCCACGGTACGCTGGTGGTGGAGGGAGTGAATGTTTAACGTGGTGGATGGGGTGCCAATCAAGCAGGCTGCTTTGTCTTGGATGGTGTCGAGCTTCTTGAGTGTTGTTGGAGCTGCACTCATCTAGGCAAGTGGAGAGTATTCCATCACACTCCTGACTTGTGCCTTGTAGAATGTGGAAAGGCTATGGGGAGTCAGGAGGTGAGACACTCACTGCAAAATACCTAGCCTCTGACCTGCTCTTGTTGCCACAGTATTTATGTGGCTGGTCCAGTTAAGTTTCTTGTCAATGGTGACCCCCAGGATATTGATGGTGGGGGATTCAGTGATGGTAATGCCGTTGAATGTCAAGGGGCAGTGGTTAGACGCTCGCTTATTGGAGATAGTCATTGCCTGGCACTTGTGTGGCGCGAATGTTACCTGCTACTTATCAGCCCAAGCCTGAATGTCGTCCAGGCTTTGCTGCATGTGGGATGGACTGCTTCATTATCTGAGGAGTTGCGAATGGCACTGAACACTGTGCAGTCATCAGCGAACATCCCCACATCTGATCTTATGATGGAGGGAAGGTTATTGATGAAGCAGCTGAAGATGGTTGGGCCTAGGACACCTTCCATCACTTTGTTGATGATTGAGAGTAGACTGATGGGGCGGTAATTGGCTGGATTGGATTTGTCCTGCTTTTTGTGGACAGGACATACCTGGGCAGTTTTCCACATTGTCAGATAGATACCAGTGTTATAGCTGTACTGGAACAGCTTGGCTAGAGCCGTGGCTAGTTCTGGAGCACAAGTCTTCAGCACGACAGCTGGGATATTGTCGGGGCCCACAGCCTTTGATGTATCCAGTGTGCTCAGCCGTTTCTTGATATCATGTGGAGTGAATTGAATTAGCTGAAGACTGGCTTCTGTGGTGGTGGGGACCTCAGGAGGAGGCCAATATGGATCATCCACTCGGCACTTCTGGCTGAAGATGGTTGCAAACGCTTCAGCTTTGTCTTTTGCACTCATGTGCTGGGCTCCACCATCATTGAGGATGGGGTATTCATAGAGCCTCCTCCTCCCGTTAGTTGTTTAATGGTCCACCACCATTCACGACTGGAT
This sequence comes from Squalus acanthias, assembly GCA_030390025.1. NCBI lineage: Eukaryota > Metazoa > Chordata > Chondrichthyes > Squaliformes > Squalidae > Squalus > Squalus acanthias. The sequence continues at coordinate 55,149,955 of CM059429.1, forward strand.
GTCGTTGGACTGCAGAGCTTTGATCTGATCCGTTGATTGTGGGATCGCTTAGCTCTGTCTATAGCATGCTGCTTCTGCTTTTTAGCATGCATGTAGTCCTGTGTTGCAGCTTCTCCAGGTTGGCACCGCATTGTTAGGTACACCTGGTGCTGCTCCTGGCATGCTCTTCTGCACTCCTTATTGAACCAGGGTTGGTCCCCTGGCTTGGTGGTAATGGTAGAGTGAGGGATATGCCGGGCCATGAGGTTACAGATTGCGGTGGAATACAATTCTGCTGCTGCTGATGGCCCACAGCGCCGCATGGATGCCCAGTTTTGAGCTGCTAGATCGGTTCTGAATCTATCCCATTTAGCACAGTGGTAGTGCCACATAACATGATGGAGGGTGTCTTCAGTGTGAAGACGGGACTTTGTCTCAACAATGACTGTACGGTGATCACTGCTACCAATGCTGACATGGACAGATGCATCTGTGACAGGTAGATTGGTGAGGATGAGGTCAAGTAGGTTTTTCCCTCATGTTGGTTCTCTCACCACCTATCGCAGGCCCAGACTGGCAGCTATGGCCTTCAGGCCTCGGCCACCTCGGTCAGTAGTGGTGCTACCGAGCCACTCTTGGTGATGGACATTGAAGTCCCCCACCCAGAGTATATTCTGTGCCCTTGCTTCTCTCAGTGCTTCTTCCAAGTGGTGTTCAACATGGAGGAGTACTGATTCATCAGCTGAGGGAGGGCGGTAGGTGGTAATCAGCAGGAGGTTTCCTTGCCCATGCTTGACCTGAAGCCATGAGACTTCATAGGGTCCGGAGTCAATATTGAGGACTCCCAGGGCCACTCCTTCCCGACTGTATACCACTGTGCCGCCCCTGGTGGGTCTGTCCTACCGGTGGGACTGGACGTACTCAGGGATGGTGATGGAGGTGTTTGGGACATTGGCTGAAAAGTATGATTCTGTGAGTATGACTATGTCGGGCTGTTGCTTGACTAGTCTGTGGGACAGCTCTCCCAATTTTGGCACAAGTCCCTAGATGTTGGCGAGGAGGACTTTGCAGGGTCGACTATGCTGGGTGTGTCATTGTCGTGTCCGTACCCGGTGCTGAGGTCGATACCTGTGGTCCGTCCATCTTTATTCTTACTGTTTTTCATAGCGGTTTTTTACAACTGAGTGGCTTGCTAGGCCATTTCAGAGAGCAGTTAAGAGTCAACTACATTGTGGGTCTGGAGTCACATATAGTCCAGACCAGGTAAGGACGGCAGATTTCCTTCCTTAAAGGACATTCGTGAACCAGATGGGTTTTTACGACAAACCAATAGTTTCATGGTCACCATTACTGATACTAGCTTTTTATTCCACATTTATTTAATTAACTGAATTTAAATTCCCCAGCTGCCGTGGTGGGATTTGAACTCACGTCTCCGGATCATTAGTCCAGGCCTCTGGATTACTAGTCCAGTAACATCCAGTAACAGTTAGAAGCTGTTTATGTGAGCACAGGCAGATTGTTTCACATGTAAATAAGACCAGATGCAGAAGTTACATTCTAGATAATTGAATTAGTAGCACCTTGAAAGAAGATGTATATTTGACCTGTAATCTCCAGTTACTGTCCATCAAAAAAAAAGACTTGCATTTACATAGCACCTTTCATGACCAACGGACATCCCAAAGTGCTGTACAGCCAATGAAGTACATTTTTTAAAAGTGTAGTCCCTGTTGGAGTGTAGGAAACACGGCAGCCAATATGCGCACAGCAAGCTCCCACAAATAGCAATGTGATACTGACTAGATCATCTATTTTTTAGTGATGTTGACTGAGGGATAAATATTGGCCAGGACACCAGGGAGAAATCACCTGCTCTTCTTTGAGATAGTGCCATAGGATCTTTTACGTCTACCTGAGAGAGCAGACGGGGTCTCGGTTTAATGTCTCATCCGAAAGATGGCACCTCCAACAGCGCAGCACTCCCTCAGTACTAAACTGGAGTGTCAGCCTAGATTTTTGTGTTTAAGTCTCTGGAGTGGGACTTGAACCCACAACCTTCTGACTCAGGCGAGGGTGCTACCAATTAAGCCACGGCGGACACCATCAGACATTAGGAATGGCTTTGATTTTTGGCCAATGTTTAATAAATGTGTGTTTGCAGTGGTCAAAATAGACAGACGCATTAGCCCCAAAATTTCGAGAAAGAAAAAGAAAGACTTGCAATTATACAACGCCTTTCATGACCTCAGGACGTCCCAAAGCACTTTACAGCCAATGAAGTACCTTTGAAGTGTAGTCACTGTTGTAATGTAGGAGGACAGGACAGGGTGGAGAGTGAATGGATCACCCACTTAGGAAATCTCCAACACAAATAACTGCAACAGAAATTCTCCATAGTACTGTGCTCTCATTTTAATTTACAGCACACAGCTGGGTCAACTGAGGCTGATAAACTTCTGTCAGTGTAGGGTATCAAGGGATGTGGAGCAAAGGTAGGTTAATAGAGTTGAAGTGTAGATCAGCCATGATCTAACTGAATGGCAGAACAGCCTCGAGGGGTTGAATGGCTGACTCCCATTCCGATGTAAATAGATCAATAAAGTATTTTTATAAGATTAATAATACTACTCTATTGATCTACATAATATGCACTGTAAAGGTGAATTAGAGCACATAAGAACATAAGAACATAAGAAATAGGAGCAGGAGTAGGCCAATCGGCCCCTCGAGCCTGCTCCGCCATTCAATAAGATCATGGCTGATCTGATCCTAACCGCCAATCTACTATCTATCACAGAACCATCTCCTGCATCTAACAGAATTGCACACACGAAATAGGAGCAGAATCAGGCTACACAGTCCCTGGGCCCGCTCCACTACCCACAGGGCCATGACCGATCCGAACCTAGACTCATGTCCAAATTGCGCTATGGAACATTTCTGTTGCAATTCTCAAAAAGGTACACTTGAATTCCTGTCTGGTGATACCTTGCAGATATTTATCCTTTACCAGGCTGCAGATCCTGTTCACGTGTGGTCAGGGTTGGGAAGTTAGGATGACTATACTCATCTGGCGGCAGATCTTCTAGATTTTGTGAAAGATGGACCTGGTCCACCATGATACGGTTTTCAGCCAGTCCAAGAGCATGTTTCTGAAATTGCTGCCTCCGATGCAAGCTATGAGTTGGGAGAATGTGGGTAAAGAACGGTTTGCCTTTATGTTTTACTTAGTTTTTACAATTTTCTATCAAATCAATGTTAAAATAATAAAATAAATAAGACAGAAAGGATAGAGAAGAGAGGGAATAGGAGGGAAAATGGGAAACTTAAGCAAAAGTAGTTTTATAATTTTTCAGAATTTGAAATTGTTTCTTTTTATTGCTTAGAATTGCTATTTCACTAATACAGGTACTGCTGTCATTTGAATATCTTAATTAATGTGTTATTAGGGTTTATTTGATTATCGTGGAGCATGAGCTGAAAACTGTCAACAAATGGCCGCGAGCTTGCAATTTCATTCTACCCGATGGCAATGTATAAGTTAAAAACTATAGAAAGCATTTGGAACTTAGTGATTAATGTGGTCACTGAGCCGCTCTAATTAACAGAAACTATGGGTTGATAAAATGTACTGTTGCTGTATTGACCAGAAGCAAATAAACATTTTAGGAAATAAGTTATTTTCTAATCCTTTGAAGATTCTAACACACTCAAATTATACTGAGAAAACACCACTGCTCACAGAATCCCCACAGTGCAGATAGAGGCCATTTCGGCCCATCGAGCCTGCACCGACACATATCCCACCCTATCCCCGTAACCCCACGTATTTAATCCCCCTAACACTAAGGGTCAATTTATCATAGCCAAATCAACCTAACCCGCACATCTTTGGATTGTGGGAGGAAACCGGGAGCACCCGGAGGAAACCCATGCAGACACAGGGAGAATGTGCAAACTCCACACAGACAGTCACCCGAGGCCAGATTCGAACCCGGGTCCCTGGCGCTGTGAGGCAACAGTGCTAACCACTATGCCACCGTGCTGCTCCTTTTATATAGATGGATTATTAATGGGGTAAGGATCATAGCACCCCTTAAGAGACAAGTTAGTTTTAAACAGTTGTTTCTTCAATTATATTGAATGTTACTGATGGTTTTGGCAGTTGAGAAGTTTACTTTATTTTATTAGAGAATTCAGATTGTGTTGATGCATTTCCTTGCCAGGCAGCCACACCTACTTCTTACTTTTATTTGCTAATTGACTCCAGCAGTTGAAAACTAGATTGATATTTGCTTTGCATCTATGTACATTTTTAATGACCCTCTCTTCTAATGCCTCAAAATATAACCATTTGTTGTTCTACAGTAATGTTTATTTTAGTTAACCTCATGTGACTTTATTTGAGTACAATATGACTTTGTGGCGATAACTAAAAGTGAAATGTGAAATAAAGGGGAAAAAAGAATTCAGTTAAAACCTTGAAAGAACCTGGAGACCAACATTCCTTTGTTGCCTAATTTTAGCAAGTAAATTGACGTGAGTAAAGAGTGATGAATGTCAGGAGAAAGTACCAAAAGTCAAGATTTATCGATGCTCCCAACATTCCTACCCCTAAAATGCAACAGTGAGAAGAAAAAAGACAGATTTGTATATTTATGCAATATATATTTTATATTCGCATCTCTTTGAAATATCTCAAAACACTTCACTTTGAAATGCAATGACTATTGTTATTTGGGTGAACGTGGCAACTGTTCTGCACACAGCAAGGTTTGCACATACAGCAGTTTTGATTTTTGGTAGTGTTTGTTGAGGGAAGAAAAGTTGAGCAGGATTACGAAAGACTACTCTGCTCTTCAAATCATTAGCATCCTTCCTGAACTATTGGATCATGTAGATAGGCCCGATGGTTTTAACACCTCACCTGAAGAACTGAAAGGTACTTGTCTGAATGGCTTATTTGATTAACCCCTTGTAAACTATCTCCTGTCTTCTAATACTGTGTTGTATCATCCAATGTCCTGTCCATATTTCTATAACTTAATCTATTTGTAAATAAATATGTTTAATAGTTTATCTTCCAAGGAACAAGTGTTATGCGTGGCTAATCACCCCTGTGTTCACTGACCTACATTGGCTCCTGGTCCCCGACACCTCAAATTTAAAACATCCTTCATGGCCTTGCCCCTCCCTATCTCTGTAAATTCCTCTAGCCCTATTATACCCCACAATTTCTCCCTTCCTCTAACTCTGACCTTTTGTGCAGCACCCACCTCCCTTCACCCCATCATTGGTGGCCTTTCCTTCAGCCATTTAGGCCCCATGTCTTGTAGTTTTCTCCCTAAACCCTTCCACCACTTCGCCTCCCTCTCCTCCTTCAAGACCATCCATAAAACCAACTGCTTTGACCAAGCTTTTGGTTACCTCTCCTGATATCTCCTTCTTTGTCTCGGCATCCATTTTAGATTCACCATTACATTTTGACCTTTATATTCTTTGGCCTAGAAATTTGTAGTGTTTGTGCTGGCCGTTAAGGCCCGTTTCAGCAAAAAAAATGCCGGCCGCTTCACTTCTGCCCACCTCTGGCACGGGACACAGCGGCCGCCATTTTGGTAAGGGTCATAGCACTGCCGTTGGCACCTGAAATGTGAATGAGCAGAACGTGACGTCAGTTCCCAGCACTTTGTCCTCTTTTATCTTAACTAGCTTCTTTAATATTAATTTTTTATAGTATCTCTCATCTCACTTTTGACCAATTCAGGAATTACCTCCTTCCCAATATCCTTCCCTTTTGTAAACACTAAAGCAAAGTACTTGTTAAATATCTCCACCTATTTTTTCTTGTCTTCTACTAACTAACTAACTAACCTGTCTTCTCAGGGGTACCAAGGAGCCCTAGTAAAACTGAGCCAATGGGAATGAGGGGAAAAAAACTCTCCAGTGGCTGGAGGCATATCTGGCACAAAGAAAGATGGTTGTGGCTGTTGGAGGCCAATTATCTCAGTCCCAGGACATCACTGCAGGAGTTCCTCAGGGCAGTGTCCTCGGCCCAACTATCTTAAGCTGCTTCATCTATGACCTTCCCTCCATCATAAGGTCAGAAATGAGGGTGTGCTCAGTAAAAAACATTCTTTAAACATTTTGGGGAAAAAATTTGGTTGCTTTGCGCCTCCCGTTAGCGCCTTAAGAGGGCGCTAATGGGGCGCAAAGCAACTAGCGCCCGGGTGCGGCGATGTTTGCGCCGCTCACGAAATTGACTAGACATTTTGCGGTGGCGCTAAACACTACCGCCATGATCTCCTGCGCCCGCAGATTGTGACGTCAGTCGAGCGTGCAACGCCCCGGTAGCGCCCCGGACCGGATATTGAGTGGCACCCGCTGGCAACGACAGGTTGAGGGGAATGTTTTGCAGTCGGGAAGCGACTGGGGGAGCACTATTTAAAGGTGATCGCTTCCTGCCTTTTTTTGTCGGCGACATTTTTGCACAACGCATTCTGAGAGAGAGAGAGAGAGAGACTTCTGGAGAGATTCAATGCTGTGTGAAGGAGTTTTAGGTACTGAGCAGCACTTTGCAGGTTCATTTTGATTTGACCTTCCTTGCATCAATTTAGAAGAGACTATGGGGGCTGCACTCTCAGCTCTTTCCCTGGGTCTCTCATTGTTCTTTCCAGCAGAATTGATGTACAGGTCTCTCCAGGCTGAGATTCAAGGATGCAATGAGCAGGATGTGGATGGAGAGCAAGATCGACCCTCCCCTTTAAGAACTGGCTGGCGCCAGTGTGTCTGTGTTCCATTGCTGACTGACATCACATGAGCTTCGCCAGCGCTCTGAGGTAGCGCCTCGCTCCTCGGCGTTAGTGCCTTAAGAGAGGTGTGTAGCACCTGATTTAGCGCTCCAATCACCTCCAGGGGCAATCGAAGCCAAGTTTGCAGTCGGAGGCGATAATTTGCGCAGGCGCTAAACTTTGCGCCCAGCCGATAATTGTGCCCCAAACGGAGCGATACCGAATTTCTCCCCCTTTTTTTTCTTAATTCTTGCCCCAGGTCTCATCTTTCCAGTTTTGGACTTGGGAGAAGTTAAAAGTTATACATCCCTATTTTCATGTTTATACAAAAGCACAACAATCTGGGCAGCAGTGATATAACCTAGCGTAAAAAAGCCTTGTGTGCCCATTTTGGTGAATTAATTGGTTAAATAGTAACCACTACTCACGTGAATGACTGAAGAACATAAGCAATGTAAAAGCTTCTATAGATTTTAACTGCAAACTAAATGCAGAAGTTGCATTGTAGGATTTTGCAATTTAATATTAAAGAAGATTTCTTTCTGGCTAGGGACTGTCAGAACCAGATTGATTAGAGGCTGTTAAAACTCAATTCCTTCGAGGGTGGGATTAGATTCTGTCAGAATAATCAGAATAATCAATCAGATGTTACTCACTCCCTCACACTAGTTATATTTGAATTTGAGGCAGAAAAGTTGGAAGATGAGCTGATGGTTTCTGAAACTCATAGGGGGGAATTTTAACCTAAAGAAATGGGTGGGTTTGGAGCTTGCAGATAGTTAAATTGTTAAAAATGGGATTCTCGACCTGATTCAGCCTCCAACCCACCCATTCCGGCTTTAACAGTGGCAGGAAGGGGAGCGGGGCGGGGGCGGGTAACTAACCAGCGGGGGCAGCGCACCAATTTAAATATTAAAATGAGGCTGGAAGCCTCTTTTTTAACCTCCAATTTGTTTTTAACTGCATGTGGACGGGTTTTACACAATTCGTGAAACCCGGCAGTTACAGCAAGATGGGGTCTGCTGCATCCAGGAGGTAAGTACCGATATACCTACCTCCTGAATCCAGGGTCCCTGCCTAACCCACCCCCCTGCGATCAGAGAACCCCCCCACCCACAAGGCCTCCGATCCCTCCATGAGGCCTCCAATCACCCTCCCCCTCCCCCCCACCCAACAGGCCTCTGATGCCTCCATGAGACCTCCCCCCAGCTCCTCCGGCCTTCCCAGTGCTCCTCCCAGTCTGCAATCGTCCTCGGACCCCCCACCCCTCCCACCGCCAGTGCAGCTGCTTCCCGGCCCGCGATCGTCCTCAGACCACCCCCCCCCCCACCCCCCCCCGGTGCAGCTGCGGCCAGCCCCCGAACCCCATGCGATCCCTCCCTCTCTCTCTGCGGCCTAGTGCCGCAGGCCTACCCGCCCGCAGCCAGCCAGCCTCTCAATCTGGCTGGCTGCGGGCAGGAAACCGAGGCCTTGCATGCAAATCAGGCCCTGCCGTTACAGTCAGCAGGACCTGTGGAAAAGCCAGCCTCCCGGGTTTCCCGACCGTCTCGGAGCCCCCCGGTCCCCAACCTGCCCTCCTCCTTAAAATCAGCCCCCACAGTATGTTTATTCAGTGTCCCCAGTGAAGTTTTATATATAACAAATAAGCTGCTGAAAAGCAGATTTTTCTAAATAAAAAGCTTATTTTCCTTATAGTAAGTTTCTGGGGCATGCCTTGCTAATGTCTTCTGAAGGTTTATTTTCTTGCTCTGATTGAAGCTCCCCTACCCATTCCTACAAACCATATTTTCTTGTACATCAGTTTAAAAAAATTATTGTAGTATGGGATTCTTTTTGTTTCCAATATGGGAAGTAAATCAGTTGGGATCAAAAGAGCAGTATTGGCTCGAATGTTTATAAAAATAGAAGATGCTTAATGCATTCAGATGACATTGCTTTGTCTGCTACTTTAACCCACGCATTAACCTATTTACTTTAAATGGACTAATATTTCCATCAAAATAGTCGACAGAGGAAAGTCATATGATGGTGTCCCATGTTCATCCGCTGTTATTGATAACATTAATATCTAGGCTTGTGTTTAAAATCTTAAAAACAGAAAATATTTGAAATGCAGGTTGATCTACTGATAAAACAGCAATGACACCCACCCAAAACTGGTAGGGTCCTTTTTATATAAGCATGTTGGGTTCCAGATGACGTCATAGAGATCCAACTAGAGTTTTAATTGGGCAGCCTAAGCAGGAAGCCGCGATGGCTTTCCCACCAGGTGAAGATAACAGGGAAGAGGGTCGAGGTCAGAAGAGGCCCAAACCGCTAAGTTTGTTTTTTACTTTCCTCCTCTGGACCCCACAAGGAAAGCATAGGCCTCCTCTGCCACGGACTCACCCACCCTCACCCCCCTTGCGAATCATGAGACCCTCCAGGAGACGGCCCTGGCAGCCGATCCTGGAATGGGTGGGAAGTCAACTGGTGGGATTTAAATGGGGCCCAGCCGTTAAAATCGGCCATGTCTCATTCTGCCATAGATGGGCAGGAAATTAATTCTCAGCTCCTGTTTTTTGCCAGGCCACTGATTACTCTTCAACCTCTTGAAACGACATAAAAGTCCAAATTATTTGAATCAGATCAAAATAAATTCAGTCTGGGTGATTTCGCCTCGGCTCTGGGTTGCTCTGATGACCAGGAACTGTCCTAGGTGTGATAGTCAGCTAGTTTTGTTTTGTCAATGTGGGTGTTTGTTGTAAAAGGTGTTTCTCTTTTTATAAATTAAAATGAATTATCTGGAGTTTGATTCAGAATGAAAGGAATTGGACTCTGTAAAGTTAAAATAAGGTCCATACAACATTTTTATATGGGTAAACCTTCCAGGAGAAATTATTTTTAGTTTCCAAAACAGAATTGCTGCAAGCTGCAAAATGCTTACATACCAGATGGCAGATGTTAAAGTTTTTGGGCGGATCGGGGAGTTGTGTGGGTGGCTGGGATGCCTTTAGACAGCAGTAGAATGTTAATGTCATGCCTCCAGCACTCCCTTCATTAATTTCTGAATCCACTAATTGCTGCAAACTGCTCTTTTGTGTACTTTCCCCCTGTAATAAAAGTGATTGAATGTTGGGTATACCTGCAGGTTTCGTTATAATCAGCCTATGCTCTGTTGCATTTTCACTCTTAACTAGTCAGCCTTGAAAATATGCCAGTGGGTACTTAATGCATTCCCGTGAAATTCCTTTGTCTGCTATTTTAACAGAGGCATCAATCCGTTTAAAATAAATGGGCTAACGCAACTGTTAAAATAGCAGAGAGAGGAATTTCAGGCAAACGTGTTCATCTACTAATGTCCAATGGTATAATTTCAAGTGCGAAGTTATCCACCTTGGGTGCAGGAACGGGAGGGCAAATTATTATTTAAATGGCAATAAATTGGGAGAGGGGAAGTACAGAGAGACCTGGGTGTTCTTGTACACCAGTCACTGAAGGCGAGCATGCAGGTGCAACAGGCGGTCAAGAAGGCAAACGGTATGCTGGCCTTCATAGCAAAAGGGTTGGAATACAGGAACAGGGATACCTTGCTGCAGCTGTACAGGGCACTGGTGAGACCACACCTCGAGTACTGTGTACAGTTTTGGTCACCTCATCTGAGGAAAGATGTTCTTGCCATGGAGGGGGTGCAGCGGCGATTCACCAGGCTGATACCAGGAATGGCGGGATTGACCTATGAGGAGAGACTATGTAGTTTAGGGATGTACACACTGGAGTTTAGAAGATTGAGAGGGGACCTCATAGAAGTGTATAAAATTCTGACAGGTCTAGACAGACTAGATGCAGAAGGAATGTTTCCCTTGGCGGGTGAGAACAGAACTAGAGGACATAATTTAAGGATAAGGGCTAAACCATTTAGGACAGAAATGAGGGGGAATTTCTTCACTCAGAGGGTGGTGAACCTGTGGAACTCATTGCCACAGAGGGCAGTGTACGCCAGCTCATTAAATATATTTAAGAGGGAATTAGATATATTTCTACAGGCAAAAGGGGTTAAGGGTTACGGAGAGAAGGCGGGGACGGGATACTGAATTGGAGGATCAGCCATGATCTAATTAAATGGCGGAGCAGGCTCGAAGGGCCGGATGGCCTACTCCTGCTCCTATCTTCTATGTATCTATGTATCTATGTATTGGGTTATTTTTGAGTTGTTAGATTTTTGAAACCATTAGTCAGCTTTTGCTATTTTTCTAGGTTTTTACTTACGGAATTCCCTATACACAGAGCTGTGACATAAGATCCTGAATATCAGCGGTTAGTTGTATTGTTGAGGCAGAGATGGACACGAGATTGCAGTTGTGAATTTGTATGTTCTGTCCCTCCCCCCACACACATCATAAATGTGTGTGGTGTGGCAGAAGGAGGCTGTCTCATGGAGAGTTAGATCTTTTTTAGGGGTGATGTTTAATGTCTGGCTTTAAGGAACAGCTATAAGGGCAACACGGTGGCATAGTGGTTAGCACTGTCGCCTCACAGCGCCAGGGACCCGGGTTCGAATCCGGCCTTGGGAGACTGTCTGTGTGGAGTTTGCACATTCTCCCCGTGTCTGCGTGGGTTTCCTCCAGGTGCTCCGGTTTCCTCCCACAGTCCAAAGATGTGCGGGTTAGGTTGATTTGGCTATGATAAATTGACCCTTAGTGTTAGGGGGATTAAATACGCGGGGATAGGGTGGGATATGTGTTGGTGCAGGCTTGATGGGCCTCTATCTGCACTGTGGTGATTCTGTGAAGTGTATGAAGCTTGAATAGCCATTTTTAAGTGCACATTTATTTTGCTAAGTCATGTCAGAGATTCTTCTGAATTTATAACAATTAAATATTCTACTTCTGCGGGAGTAGTGGTTGGTTTTAGCACTGCATATGGAACAGAGAAACCTAATATCAAAGCAGAATATAATGCTCATCAATTGAAGTATTTTTGAAAAGAAATATTTTCCTGGAACTAAAGTAAAAAATATATGTCTAAGTGCTCCAGCCTAAAAGAACAAAAAGTTTCTTAATATAGTCCATACTTTTTTCCCGATATATTTACAACGGTTGTATTTATTAGGATTCCTAAAATAATATGAAAGATGTAAGAAAATTATTTGTGTATTCAGGATGTAAATCAAAATTAATTTAAAACTGGGTTTGGACAATTTTAGGTGACTTTGCAGATATCTGAAATTTGTCTAATTTGTCATGGCGAGTCTGGTAGTGAGCACGTAGCTTCATGGTCGGCGTGTTTCCATCTGGTAGGCTAGTGGGTGGAGTTTCTAAATGCTCCCAGTAATAGAGCATCAGTCTGATCTGTTGCAGTCTAGCAGGAAGAGGAAAGCAGCCCTGAAGAGTAATGGGTTTGCCTACTTACCCTGATAGGCATCTGAGGAGGGAGAAAGTTAACTTCAGGGTCATCAAGTCTTGGCTGTGTATTCCTGTTTCTCAAGATGTGAAATCAACAGGCAAGAAGAAACAAAAACAAATTCAATATAATGTGAGCTAAACAACATGTACAAATTATGTTGGTAAAGCAGGTTTCATGAAAACTCTAGTACAACAAAAATGTAAAATACAGCCTCCTTTTCCATTATAGGTACCTCCCATGAAGGGGAGGAAGGAAAAAATGTCACATCTCAGTAGTTACCTGGAGGTAGATTTTTAATGGGTAAACAATGGGCTGAATGTTTGCCCGTTCCTGGCATTTCGAGGGCTGGGTTTCGTTACCATGCTGCCAACGAGCTGCAAGCCCCAAATGTGTGTCCTTCTGTAGGTCCCCACAATATCAGGCAGCCCACAGGCCAAGTGGCCAACAGTCAGGTAGCAGGGGAGGCAGCCTGGGGTGGCAGTAGCTCCTCCTGGCCCCACAAAAATAATTCTGAACTGAATGCTTTACCGCCTGATACAACAAGAGAGAGCATGTACACTCCATCCAGTTAACTGTTAAAAGTGCATTGAAGTCCTATGTACATCGGACAACCCCAATTTGCATGCAGTAATGAGGCTCCTGCCTACTCCCTACCACACCAATCCCCACAACAAATAATCAAAATTGGACAAATTTCAGATATTTGTGAAGTTACCTAAAATTGGCCGCCCAATTGAAGGCCCTGGGAAATATGGCGGCCTGCAAGATTGGATCGAACGACAACACGGTGCAGCTATTTTAGGGTCACTACCGCCCTGTTTCCACAAGGCAGGCTGAGTTCAAGTTGGCCTTTCGGTCTCTTCCCCCTGCCCCCTCATCCACCCCAACCCCAACTCTGCTGTAGCAAAGAAATAGAGATCCCATCAGGTTAAATCTAATGGGTTCCTGGTATACTTCAAAACTTGTTTTTCGAATATATATTGACTTAGAAGTATCTAATTTTGTGGTAGTGAAGTATCTATCTGACCCTTGGTAACCTAGTGGTAAGCATGGATGCTGCTGGGGGAGCAGGACAGATGTGACACCAGACTGGACTGTGAAGTGTTGGAAGCTGTTTCCTCCTTTTCCATTTGTATTGCTTTGCATTGCCAGTCAAAATCACTTATTTCTCCAGGATCCACCTGGAGGGCAAGGCCAACTCCAGTTTCCTTTTTTCCATGACCAACTGATACAGCCAGCCATGCCATCCTCCTCTAATGCCTCTCTTCCATCTTCCTACTCCATGGGACTGGATTTGCTTGATTCCTACAATCATAGAGAGTGTACAGGGTGGATTCACCAGGATGATGCCAGGGATAAGCAACTATAGTTGTGAGTGGATTTGAGATACTGGGACTATTTTCACTGCAGCAGAGAAGGCTAAGAGGAGATTTAGTAGAGGTTTTTCAAATTATTCAGAGTTTTGATAGGGTGACTAGGGAATGACTATTTCCTCTGGTTTGGAAGTTAGTGACAATGAGATCGTGAATTTAAAATTGTCATTAAGAGAGTGAGGAGAAAGACGTGGAGAGATTATTTACGTAGAGGGTTGCTGAAGCATAGAATGCTTTGGCACAGGGAGTGATTGAGACAGAGACCATTGCATCTTTTAAGGCAGAGTAAGCAGTGCAATGGCATTAGTTTTGGGATTGCTCTAGCAAAGACCATGCATTGACATGATGGGCTGAATGGACCACTTGTGTGCTTTAACCTGTGTGCTTAAGTTTATTTCTGCTCCATTTTATCCTTTTCTGTTGGATTTTAAATGCACTATTAGGACAAAATTAGGACTCATGGTATTGGGTGTAATATATTAGCATGGATTGAGGATTGGTTAATGGACAGAAAACAGAGAGTAGGAATAAACGGGACTTTTTCAGGTTGGCAGGCTGTAACTAGTGGGGTACCGCAAGGATCAGTGCTTGGGCCTCAGCTATTTACAATCTATATTAATGACTTAGATGAAGGGACTGAGTGTAACGTATTCAAGTTTGCTGATGATACAAAGTTAGGTGGTAAAGTAAGCTATGAGGAGGACGCAAAGAGGCTGCAGAGAGATATAGACAGGTTGACTGAGTGGGCAAGAACATGGCAAATGGAATACAATGTGGGGAAGTGTGAAGTTGTCCACTTTGGTAGGAAAAACAAGAAAGCAGAATATTTTTTGAATGGTGAGAGACTGGAAAATGTTTGCACTCAGAGGGACCTGAGTGTCCTTGTACATGAATCACAGAAAGTTAACATGCATGTACAGCAAGCAATTAGGAAAGCAAATGATGCGTCAGCTTTTGTTACAAAGGGATTAGAGTATAAGAGTAAAGAAGTCTTACTAGAATTATACAGGGCATTGGTGAGGCCACACTTGGAGTACTGTGTACAGTTCTGGTCTCCTTACCTAAGGAAAGATGCTTGCCTTAGAGATGGTGCAGTTAGATATATTTTTTAAAGCTAAAGGTATCAAGGGATATGGGGAGAAGGCAGGTACAGGGTACTGAGTTTGGATGATCAGCCATGATCTTATTGAATGGTGGAGCAGGCTTGAAGGGCCAAATGGCCTACTCCAGCTCCTATTTCTTATGTTCTTATGTTACACCAATGGTGAGCAGTTAACAATGGTCAGTTGGATAACAAATAATGGTGAGGGTTTTCATCTCTTGCATTTTGTTCACGCAGGAATCTGTGACATTGAAATCACTACAAAAATAAAACGTCGTAATCCCTCTCTGCATGTGTACTACCATTGACTCAATGGGAAATTGAGAGGGATGGGAAAAGGCCTTGTCCTGGAAGTATGACTTTGCTTTCGTGCTAGTTTTCAATGACAGAAAAACAAATTATTATGAGAGCCTAGCTGTGATCTAATCAGCTGACCAGTAAAATCATTCCCATCCAACAAAATACAATTAAAAAAATAAAAAATAAATTATAAGTTGCTTAGCTGATAGGAAAATAGGATGTATTCTACAAATATAATTAACTGAGATATTTTTGGGACCAGAGGAGAATTGTGGAAAGACTTCCTGCTCATAATACAATTGACCTGGGTCCTGAAACCACAGCTTCGTAAATAGTGTATAATACAATATTCATAGGAATTTTGAACTCTATTTAAAATAATATGTTGGGTGTATAATGAATGGATAAACTGGAATCTTATGCAGTTACAAATAATACTGTATTGTTGTGCATAATAGTGACTGATTAAGAACTGGTCTTTTGCAGTGATCATCACAGAAAATACACAAATTGCTGTTGGGTACTTGTAAGCATTCCTTTTATGTTTGTGCCAGAATTTAAAAATTAATAGGAATGCTGCTCATAAGACGGTTTACTCTGCTGCTCTGGGACTAGAATTTCAGCTTTGAAAATCTTGTGCTGTCACCTAAGTCTTTTATAATCTTGATGTTTGCATATTTGACAAAAACATGACAATGGTCGAATGTTTCATAGGTTCTGCTGTACAGTTACAACAGAACTGGAGAAAAATGGAGCAGCAAAGGCACAGAGAACAGAGTGATTTAGGCACAGACATATCAGCAGGCCTCTAAAGAGACTGATCAAAAATTAGATTGGAACAGATGCAAAGGGATGAAATTCAGCTTCGGCGGGGGTACAAAACAACTGGTAGTGGATCGGCTGCCCATTGCACACTCCACTTGATTTTCTTTTCCATTGAAGTCCACCTTCATTGAAGATGGATGAACAAAGAGATCTAGGGGTTCAAATACATAATTCCCTGAAAGTGAGAGTACAGGTAGATGAAACCTAGAAGACAAGAATAAAGAAGTTAATGATGAATTCATACAAAACATTGGTTAGGACATGGTTAGGGAAATGTGTTCAGTATTGGGCATCCCATTATATCAAAGCCATAGAGAACATACAACGTGGATTCACCAGGATGCTACCAGGGATGAGAAACTATAGTTATAAGGAGAGACTTGAGGTACTTGGGGGGAAAAATTCAGTTGGTTGCGCCTCCCGTTAGCGCCTTAAGAGGGCGCTAATGGGGCGCAAAACATCTAGCGCCCAGGCGCGGCGATGTTTGCGCCACTCGCGAAATTAACTAGACATTTTGCGGCGGCGCTAAACACTACCGCCACGATCTCCTGCGCCGGCAGATCGTGACGTCAGTCGAGTGCGCAACGCCCCGGTATCACCCCGGAGCAGATATTGAGTGGCGCCCCATGCCTTACCGCCCGACACTAGCAACGACAGGTTGAGGGGAGCGAATTGCAGTCATGAAGGGACTGGGGGAGCGCTATTTAAAGACGACCGCTTCCTGCCTTTCATTGTTGGTGCCATTTTTGAACCACGCATTCTGAGAGAGAGAGAGAGAGACTTCTGGAGAGATTCAACGCTGTGTGAAAGAGTTTTGGGTACTGAGCAGCACTTTGCAGGTTCATTTTGATTTGCCATTCCTTGTATCAATTTAGAAAAGACTGTGGGGGCTGCACTCTAAGCTCTTTCCCTGGTACTCTCCATTGTTCTTTCCAGCAGATTTGATGTGCAGGTCTCTCCAGGCAGAGATTCAAGGCTGCAATGAGCAGGGTGTGGATGGAAAGCAAGATCAACCCTCCCCTTTAAGAACTGGCCGGTGCCATTGTGTGTGTGTTCCATTGCTGACTGACATTACATGAGCTTCGCCAGCGCTCTGAGTTAGCGCCTCGCTCCTCGGCCTTTGCGCCTTAAGACAGGTGTGAAGCGCCCGATTTAGCACTCCAATCACCTCCAGGGGCGATAAAAGTCAAGTTTGCAGTCGGTGGCGATAATTAGCGCCAGGCGCTAATCTTTGCGCCCGGCCGATAATTGCGCCCCAAATGGGGCGATACTGAATTTCTCCCCCTTGGACTATTGTTGCTGGAGCAGACAAGGCTGAGGAGATTTAATAGATTTTTTTAAATTCTGAAACTTGTTGATAGGGTGAATAGGAAAAGAATATTTGTTTTGGTTGGGGATTCAATGGTTGGGGATTCAATGATTTAAAATTTAAAATTATCATTAAGAAAGTAAGGAGAGAGGTTAAATGAAGTTTCCTTACACAGAGGGTTATTGGAGCATGGAATGTTCTGCTACAGGCCATAGTTGAGACAGAGATCACTGCACCTTTTAAGGGTAAATTAGATAAATATTTGAAGCAGAGGAAGATACAGGGCTATCTTATGGGATTAGTTTTGCATTGCTTTACAGCCAGTCAGCATAGACACAATGGGTCACATGGTCTCCTTTTGTGCTGTAAACTTCTGTGAGGTAAATTTTTGTCTTCACCACCTGGGCGGTAATCTGGCAGAGCTAATCACCAGATTTGTTGTCCAATTTTGCGGATGTCTATTTCCAGTTTGATTTCAATGGAATGAAAATTGGCGAGTTCTATAACAGGTGGGCAATCTATTCTGCCAGATGACTGCCTGGACAGTGAAGAGAAAAATTTACCTCATAGAAGTTCGACTGTGCCAAGAGCAAAGAGGCAACCAGTGGACATGGATCTTAAAGCTCTAGATTTTGCAGATGATATAGCACAATTAGAAAAACTGGAAAGAGAAGTGCACAGAAACAGACATCAACAAAATTGGACAACGAATCAGAACAAATTGGGAAAAAAACAAAGATCATGACGGTTGCAATGGATGACACCAGTGTTAGCATCAAACTCAGTGAAGCGACACTATAGCACCTAGACCTCTTCACATATATTTGAAGTGCACGTTGCAGCAATGCTTTTATTGGAAAAGAGTTATTAGCTGGAGTAAGCCAACTTGTGAAACAAAAGCGTGTCAGTTAGCTTGGCCATATGTTCAGGGTACAAACGTCCTGGCTACTGTGCCAAACACTGAAAGGGCAGCTGAATGGAAAAGCAAAGCACGGAAGGCCAAGAATAATTTGGCAAATAACTGTAGAGAAAGACTTTCTGGAAGCTGAGTTCTCTGCGACTAGCCAAAAACAGAATAGACTAGAAGCTGGCAGCTGTCCTTCATTCTGCCAGTGCATTTCACACTTCTTTTAGCCTCAACCTGTCACATTAACACCACCTCTTGCCTTGATCATCTCTTAATGTCTCTTAATCTCTCCTTTTGCTCTTTCATCCCTCCCCCTTTTCCCAGCTTTATCCTTGCCTTAAATCTATTTCATTTCCTGCTATTTCCAGTTCTGACGAAAGGTCTTCGACCTGAAACGTTAACTCTGTTTCTCTCTCCACGGATGCTGCCTGGTCTGCTGAGTTTTTCCAGCGTTTTCTGTTGTTATTTCGAATTTCCAGCATCTACAGTATTTTGCTATCGTAGAAGTGACTAGTGTTGGCTCTAGGGCTGGACTCACAAATATATGTTTCTCCTCTCTTGCCCCCTATCACTTTCTGCTGGTGTCCTTCAGTGGTATTCTTCTGTAGTTTATAAGGATGGTATAATACAGGTACTAGTTTGACATCAATATCAATTGAGAGTAACAAAGGGCCGGAAACAAAATTGCCCAGAATTTGCAATAATACAGAGTACAATGATCAACCACTATATTGTTTAGAGAACAGGTGCCACAGTGTTTTTTCTACTAGACTGTGTTGGTGGAGTGTTAGTTATGTTGTGCTTAGTGTGTTTTAACGGGCAAACCTACAGTTTCTCTTGTAAGGAACCAACACATCTGGCTCCATGGTTTACTACCCAGCCCACAACTGACAATACACCGACTAGCAAAAGCATGGTCACTAAATGCAGCTTTACTATAAAATACCACTTTACCTCATATAATGACTGTGTTCAAGCAACAAAATGATATAGTAAATATATTGAATTCTTTCAATCACCAGATACATCACATAGAGACATATATAAAGGATATTGTACATTCCGACAAAATAACTTCTTGTGTTGTTAACAACAAATTGCTTCAACTAAAATTAAAATTGAATAAATCTCTCAGTAAATCATAGGATAATGACTTTAAAAGGGTTAATATATGAATGGAATGTTATGGAAACTGATAGCAGGGTACTGCATATTTTGTTAAATGTTTCAGTAAAATAGCCAGGAATATGAAGGCTACAATTAAAAAGCACATTGTTCATAATAATTTTGATCTACCCACAGCCTTAATTCTACTGAAGAACACATGTACTATTCTAATTATGCTTCCATAATTATTGGCTAAGAATTTGCTGGAGTGGGGCATCTCGCAGTGTGCCCCATTAGTTAGACTCTTTCTTTCACTCTTCAGCTCGAAAATTTTTGCCATGTAAGTTGCTGGAAGTGTGAGCTGATAACGGCGTGGCAAGGGCAACGGGGCATCTTGAACCTTAGTGAACGACGGGACCAACAGTCTATCTCCTTAACCAATGAGCTTTATGGATTGAAAAATAAACAGGAATGACGAAGAAGGAGGGTGAATTTGATTGGGTCAATTAGAGTCAAATCATATATAGAGAGAAAGGAAGATTGGACTAAAAAAGAGAGAAAAAAGAGACAGAAATCAAAAGTAAGAAAAAAATGTAAGATTAAAAGTTTTAAAAATCTATTGGAACAATTTACTACCTGTAAGAATGTGACTCCAAAGTTTAAATTGTTCCTTTTCTGGGCTGGAGAGGTTGATTGGAATTGCAGCAACATAAATCTCCTCATTAAAAAGGTACTTACGCTGTTAGTTACCAGCCCTAACTTTCCGTGGCGAGTTTAATTGACAATTAATGTGCAAATGCAGCAACTTAATTAAACTCACGGGCTAATGGCGTAGTGGAGCAAATCGTCCAGCTCTTGTGTTGATGTGCAATTCACAAGATATCTCTTCCTTACCACAAGTTGCTAGACGATTTACACATTAATAACAGTGAGAGCCATTGAACTCGCTGTTATTTTGGCAGGAAATTCTGGGAATGTAAGGAATTTGGAAATGGTCTTGCTAGCTAACTTTTGCCTCACTTCCTTAGGCTTGCAAGTACTACAATTCCAACTGGAATACTGTGAGCTACAAATATGAAGAATATTCAGGGGATCTTAAACAGTTACCTCGGTAAGTTTTTAAAAATATTATCCCATTTTGATCTAGACTTCGGTGATAGCATTGTTTACTTTGATTTGTCCTGGTCCACACCCAATTTCACTGCTGAAAACCTGAATGCCTGTAGAGTATTATTAGTTCACAATTGAGGAATATTTGGTGCTTTATTTGTGTCTTGATGTGGCTACAAGTAAATGTTTAAAGAAAGAGTTGTATAAATGCTACAGTATTGATTGAAAAAATGATGCATGGAATTGAAACATATGGCACCAGCATGCACAACCTTGTTTTCTTCAATGGGTAAACATTGCTGTATATCCTACAGTTATGCTATTTATTTTGACAGCAGTGTCATTGAAGAGAATTCTGCTGGAAACTGGCACTGATTGAATGGCAGGACAGTGAAAGTGAGGGGCAGAGTGCCAGGTACAAGGGTGGGGAGAGAATGGCGATTCAGTCCCCTTCCAAACTAATCAATTGATGAATTCATATGAGTCAAATAATTGTGCAGTAATTCTGCCATTATTTTTTATATCAAAATCATGTATAATTGTCAATAGTTATTACAGGAATATGTGTTTAAAAACTCAGTGCTGTATTGAACAGATATTGTTAGTAAGGGCACAAAAAGGAGAATATAATTTGAGAAAAGTAAAACTATTTTAGTGACCGGAGTTTATACAGTAAACAGATGAGTAAGGTAACTAGAAATGTGTTTCTTTTTGTAGACAACAGTTTAGGCCAGAAAAACTACCTTCACATGCATTTGAGATTGATCACGACGATGTTGAAAAAGATGAGGTAGGTGAATGCGAAGAGACCGTGAAATCTTGTTCAAGTAATGTAAATATTTATAGTTAATGTATTCTCTGTTGGCTTTATTTTTTTTTTGGTAGAATATTCACTGCCAGCATTGTAATTTAACAGTTATGTTGTTTGCTTCCCTCTTCTGCGATTGCAGATTTACTCAAATCTGTCAGCCACAGTTGCTTTGCATTCTATCACCCGTAGAATACTAAACCTATAAATAAAGCTCAGTCTGCAGTTACATCACCATTGCCAACAATTAAAATGTAAATACCAGCACCATGTTGGGACAGAACAAAAGGAGGCATTGCTACTTGTCTATGAGAATTTACTTCATTCATATTCAGTTGGATTTCTGTCATTTCATCTCAAAAATCCTGCCATGATACTTCTGGAATGCATCAGTCCAAATGTAATCTTCAATGGATTGTAAGAGACGAGCAGCAATTTTAGTTCATATATATATTAGAGCACAGTACTGCTGACATGCAGCTATTTTTTGGTCTAATTTTTAAGTTGTGTTACTTTCTCTTCCCCTTTTGGCACCTTATGCCATGTAGCATTTTCAGGCTAAGAGAGCAGGCAGGTGGGTGGGCTAATCCCCTATCTGCTAAACGTTGCCCAAGATCAAGCCTGTTATGAGAAATGCCTGGTCTTTGCTCTCTGCCTCTCTATGGTGCATGGTTGAGATTAGGAACTCACTGTATGGGAAATTGGGAGCACAGTGTATAAACCACGTGCAAGTGCTACACATCTTCCTGTGCAATCCTTTCACAATGGGAATATCAGTGTTGTATCACTTTTTCATTTAGAAGACAAAGAAAAATT
The DNA here is from genome assembly GCA_030390025.1 of Squalus acanthias. Lineage (NCBI taxonomy): Eukaryota > Metazoa > Chordata > Chondrichthyes > Squaliformes > Squalidae > Squalus > Squalus acanthias. The sequence goes on from CM059429.1 coordinate 55,171,767, forward strand.
AGTATCATGTATCATGTAAAGGATGGAAGTAGATTTGTTTATCTAGAACAGTGTTACCGGTTTCAAATTAGAGTTACTGATTTTATTTATATAAATTGAAGGTGTTTTGTTCCTGAAATAACCAGTGCTCATGTACACATCTAATTATGATATGTCATTCTATTCTGCTTTAGAGGTCTGTGGGATCATTGCATAACAAGTATCCCTCTAGTAGGTTGAGCATTGAGTGGTCCTGATGTCAAAGTCATTCAGATATCTGTGTCTCACTTGTATTTCCTTCAAACTGCATGGAGACAAGAGACTGCAGCCCAACAACTGCTGTAACCTGTTTGGGAGAGGGGACTGGATTAGAAATGTAATAAAGACTGAAGTGAAAAATCAATGTATTCCTATTTTTATGATTTATAGGATACTACATCTCTATCCTCTTCGAAAGGAGGGGGTGGTGGTGGAGGAGGAATGGGAGTTTACAAGTCTGGCTGGCTTCACAAAGGGAATTTTAATAGCACTGTGAATAACAGCATTACTGTCCGAGTAAGTTGCACTTTCCTTAACTGATTTCATTAACATAGCAGGATTTGTTTTAAATTTTACAATGTAGAACTGTTCCAAATATTAAGAACACAAGAGAACTGAACAAAACATTGTATTCAGCAGCATTAGTTTGCAAACATTACTTCACTGAAAAGGTTAAGGAATTCAACAGTAGATCTTAGTAGTTTTTAATTATTGGTATTTTAGCAAATGTTTTACTGTCTTCCACTTTGAGACTGGATTACTGAAACTACTAGAACTAGAACATGTTCATTTAATGACTTTACATTTGTTCAGACAATCACCAAGACATATATTGTACTGCAATATTAACATTCACTCTCTTTTTGCAGTCCTTTAAGAGGCGGTACTTCCAACTAACACAGTTATCAGATAACTCTTACATTATGAATTTTTACAAAGATGAAAAAATCTCAAAAGAGCCAAAGGGTTGTATCTTTCTGGACTCCTGTACTGGCGTTCTACAGGTAAGAGGGCATGGTCAACTTGTGTTAAAATTTACGAATTATAGATCTCGGGCACCTTGCAAAACTCGACAGATTAAAATCTTGAGCCAGTGAGTTCTCTGATTTTCAATTCCACCGCTGTTTACTGCAATCTTTATAAGTATCTCTAAAGGTTATTACCTGTTCTAATCAATCTATTATATATTGAAAACACTATGTGGTGGCAACATTACAAAGGCATTTCACTTGTTCTTGGCCTGTTAGTAAAATGTCACTTGACATCACGTTTTGTGACAGGGCCACCTAAAGCAAAAAATAAGAAACCCATTTTCAGAAAAAAGCAGGAGAATCTTTTTTTTTCAACTAAAGATTCTGTTTAAAAAAAACAAAGAGCTCTTAAAAAATAATTCCACGGGATGTTTGAACAAGGAAAGGAATGAAGAAGCTAAGCATATGAATGAGCTGAAAGTAACTTTGGGCAATCACAGGCAAATATGGCTTTACATCAAATGGTGCTGGGAACTTTTCAACCAAAGTGGAAGACAAAATAGCACTCCCCAAACTATATAAATACTATTCGATAGGAAATCAATAAAATCGCACAAACACGCGAAGACCAACCTAGAATAATGTTCAACTTATTTGGAACCACCCCCCCCACCGCCCAAACCTTATTCCATCCACCGTACCATAAAAACACATTCATTCCCACGCACTCTCAAGCAAAAATTACAACCCCCCTCCCCCCACCTTCGACACAAATCTGTTGCTGTTCAGCCTCCCAATGAGGCAGGTAATGGACACGAGACCATCCCTACCCACCCCCCATCACTGAGGCAGAAAGGTGACTCCATCCCCCAACAATGAGGTGGAAAACATATATAGACCCCCTCACTGAGGCAAAATTTGCATGCCAACACACCTTTCCAGTTGAGCCAAAAAACAAATCCTATCCCACCAACTGGTTGACAATATCTTTACCCCCACCTCCCCCACCCTCTACTGGCTGCAGTCGCCCCCTACAGGCTACCTCTATATTCATTCCCCCCCACCCCCTCCCCCGACTACTATTCCCCTCCACACCTCCCCGCTCTCCAGTGATTGTATTTCTCCCCCACCAGTGGCAGGCTGTTCCATGCCTCAATTCTCCTAGTCTAGCTGATCTGAATTCCCCTTCCTCAACACTCCCTTTCTCTCCCACTGTCTTCTCTCTCTCCTCTCACTGTTTTCTCTCCCCCTTTTCTCCTGCACCCCTCCCTGCTCTCCTACCCCTTTCCTCACTTGCCCCACTACTGTTCCTTGTGTCACCTTCTCCACCACCCCCACCTACCCTGTTTGCTTCCTCCTCCTCCCCCTTGCCCCCTGGCTGCTTCCCCCATATTAGTTTCATTATCTCTTGTCATCTAAACCTGCTTAACCTGAAAAATTCAAATTGGTCTTGACTATCCATGTACAATGCCACAGGAGATCAACTAGTTAATTTGGAAAAAGGACTCCGATGGTGCAGTGGTTTGATAATGTGAGTTGTGTGTATGATTGCTATTACCTCAGTTCACTTGGCAAAATCTGATGCTTAAACCTCGGTTGTTTAATTTCATAAAATGATCCATTTCCTGTGGGAAACTTCCACTGCCTGTTCTGTTCTTTGCGACATGTATCTGTCAATATTGTAGTAACATCACAGACAATGGCCGCAATTTTCCGGGGCGGTCATCGGGCGCGATCGGTGACGGATTGGGTGGGAAAGTGGTTTTTGCCCCCAGCGGGTCAGGACCCCGCTGTGAACCCGCTGCCATGCGCCTTTCCTGATGTCGGGTCTGTCAGCGCTGAGCAGACTCGACACGCAGCGGCGGGGGACCCAATTCAGGTAATTATGACTTTGGTTAGAGATTGCGGGGGGTACCGTTATGTCTCACCATTCACTGCAACTCACTAAGCCACTTCCAAAGGTGCACACAAATCTGTCCAAGAACACAAAGTGTTGAAAATAAAGGTTTCAATGTTTGACACCACATTAACAGAAACTTTACATGAACATTACATAAAACACCCAAGTTTCTACCCTTGTGTGTTGTTAGTTAGCACTAGGATGAGGGTGAGTGTGAGGGGTGGTTAGTGAGATGGGGGTGTGATAATATAGATAGAGAGGGATGGGTGGAGGTGCAAGGTAAGTTGGTGTGAGTAAGGATGTGCAGGAGTAGGGTAGGGAAGGCAGAGTGAAGTGGATGTGATGAAAGGCACAGCAGGATGAGGTTGAGTGTGGCTTTGTAGTAATGTGTCGTAATCTACTGAGATTATTGAAACATTTGTGGCACTGCACCCAGGTCCTCCTGACCACACCCCTGCTTGTGCCCTCCTCTGCAATGTGCAACCAGGCTGTGTTGATCTCTTGGGGAGTCTCTTCCACCCATGGGAAGGGAAGAGGACCTCCCTGCGTGCTGTGACACCCTCCATATGCATATGGAGGGAGTCATGGGAGAGCCTGGGTGCAGCCCTGTACCTTTGTGCAGTCATTGTCAGTGTTTGCTGCACCTCAGTGCTGTAGAACACTGACAGCACAAATGCCAAAATAAATTTGGACATGGTCCCATTAAGGAAACGGCTGATGATACGTCATCAAATGACGTCACCAGGCCCGCTTCCTCTAATTGGTTGGGAAACGCGCTGGGCGGGCTTAACAAGCCCTATCAAGGGAAATTCATTTTACACAGCAGGCTGGAGCCAGCAGTGGGGTCGGGACCCGCCAACGACGTCGCCTGCCATGGACCTGCCGAGGTTAGTAAAATCCCGGCCAAAGTTGCGAAAGCATTGAGAAGGTTGGGGATAAACTCCCTTCTGTTCCAATATGAAGTGCATTGGGTGCTCCACATAAAGGTTGAATAAAAATTAGCGCATCAAGAAAGATAGCTAGAGACAAAAGTTATGATTTTATACTTGAACAAATTGAAGAAAAGAATTTTGTTCTCATTCCATATCTGGTGAAAGTTACAATTATGGACTACAAGGTAACATTTGGTATTTTTGGCTTTTTTGTTGCAACTTCAGAATAGCATTCTCTGCTGTACAAAGTGAAGTTTGGTTCTTACTTTAGAACTGTTTTAGAGCTAAATGTGGAATAATTCTGTGGTGTGGAGTACTCTGGGCTAAACAAACAATTATTTTATTTTTGGATCTTTCTAAGCACATAAAGACATAGATGAAAATGTAAAAAAAAATTACATTTCCAATAGGAAATGGAAAATATGGTTGAAAGCAACCTTGTTCTCACCTCTGCAGTGTGGTTTAAGTGAGAGCTGTGGGCAAATCTGCTTGGCCTAACTGGAGTAAATTTGTGGTATACTGTTATTGTTTTTATTTTTTCCACTGTGACCTTTTGTATTTTCAGTTTATCATAGCTTGTTCACCCAGCCCACTTGTCAGAAGACAAATGCCATATTTTTGGGGTTGCTGCATGAATGAGGTGCAGTCCAAACATTTGCAGTTCCACACCCTGTTTCCTGAAACTTCACATGCTTATGAATTGTTTACAGTAGTATGCACAGTTTCAACTGCAAATGAATGATGTTGGCATCGGCTGAATTGTTAGTGTAAATTTATATTCAAAAAGCATATATTGATTGTTGGTGTTATTGGACTTAAAGCAATGTCATACATGCCAACTGGCAAACTTGCAAAAGCTGACCCACAATCTCAAAAAAAAAGCTGAGAGCTCAAAAACAGCACTGAATGCAGGCCTATAAACATGTTGTTACACAGTGCAGTGGGCATTGGCTTGTCATAACTTAACCTGCAGGTATATCTAATATTCCATTAGTTGTAAAGTAGAAGCTATTGAACCATAGGAGTTTACAGCACAGAAGGAGACCATTTGGAGCATTGTGTCTGCACCACCTCTTTGCTATAGCAATCCAAGACTAATCCCACTGCCCTGCTCTACGCCCTCTATTAAATCTCCTTAGCCTTCTCTGCTCCAGCAGAAATAGGCCTAGTGTCTCCAGTCTCTCCTCCTAACTATGGTTTCCCCAACCCTGGCATCATTCTCATGAATGTATACTGTATGCTCTCCAAGGAATTAATATGTTTCCTATAATGGGGCATCCAAAACTGAACACAGTTCTCTAACTGCGGCCTAATAAGTGTGTTGTAAAACAAACTATCATTGTTCGTGTACTCTTTGCGCCTATTTATAAAACTCAAAATACTATTGGCCTTTTTTTATGGCATTATCTACCAGCACTTGGACTGTCAGAGAATTATGTATTTGAACCCCTAGATCTCGCTGTTCATCTACACCCTTCAGTGTCTTTCTATTAAGTGTATACACCCATTCCTCGTTTTTCTCATAAAATGCGTTACCCACACTTATTCATGTTAAATAACTCTTGCCGTCTGTTTGCCCATTCTGCTAACACATCTTTTGTCCTGGAGTCTTTTATAGTCTTCCTTGCTGTTTGCCTAATCTCTCACTTTTGTGTTATCAGCAAATTTGGAGATGCATTTCCTATAACCAAGTCCAAATCAACTACATATACTGAAACTAAAAGTGAATCCAGCACTGACCCCTCGGGTGCATCACCTCCAACCTTTCTTCAGTCCAAGCAACACCCATTTAACCTAACTCTTTGTTTGCGCTCCAACAACCAGCTTCTATCCTTGCTGCTGCATTTCCTCTTACACTATTTGCCTAAATTTATCCAACAAGTTTCTTATTGGTATGCTTTATTACTAAATCTGAAGGTTAAATTATTTTAAAATTATTCATATGGTTGTCAATGTCACATGGAGGTACTCTTCTTTCCTTCCTCCCAGTTCATGTTGCTACTTTTCACACTCTCTCATTCAAGCTGTAATTCTACTGCCTCGTACCCATTCCATGCTGGCAGTCCTGGTTCCTGCTTGCTCTGCTCCAGAGGATTAAATACTGCTCACATGGACAGGAAATCTTGACCGTGCAAAAGTATGACAAGAATTTCCATCGACCACATGACACCCCATCATTCAATCCCCTCGAGCAGCAGGAGCAGGAATGGCACTGAAGGGTGCAGCTGGGAATGGTGCTGGTGAGGAGAGTGGGGTGGCGGAAGCGATGCTAATTTTTGTCTGCTGTGCAGACAAACAGACTTTGACCTGAAGGCACTGACTGTCCACTTGATACACTGCTGGTTGGCATGTATGCCAGGTTGTTGTATCATTGAGGCAAAAGACAGATTGCACATTGCAGACTGATTGATGAGGGCACTATAACTATGGTTAACTCAGCATATTATGTGTCACATTATTGGCTGTATTAAACGCGATCTTAAACCAGCACAGCTAATGAAAATCAAAATCATAGTATGACAACTCTTTGAATTAAAACTGCCACTTTCTGATGCATTTAAAGCTGTATGTGAAGCTATGTGAGTAGAATCAGCCTGGGATAATACGTATTGTGTTTCAAATCCCCCCAGTCACTTGCAGCTTTGAAAAAGTAGATCAAGAATCCATGCATCAGGATTAGAATATGATCCCACTTGGCACATGAGAAGGGTTCTGGCAGAAGTGAGGGCAAAATTAGAGAAATGATAGTTTGGATCAATCTGATTTTTAATTAGATGCAGTTTAGTAAAGTAAATGGAGTTATCTGCAGACGGATGTTAAGGGTATTAAGTGGAATGACTTTGAGCAAGCTTAATCTGGTTTCCAATAGAAATGAGTCCGCAGTGGAGCATTTCATTATGGCTGAGAAACCATGGAAACTCTGATTTTGTTTTTGAGTTGTCAGCCTGCCGGAAAACTGGTTTGCATCTCACTCATGCTGCTCCTGGACTGGTGGTTCCTGTTGCTCTCATTTGAGGAAAATGTTTTTCTCTCTGTATTCCCTCGCTGTTATACCCCACAAGATATTAAAAAAAACACAAATAACTATCTATAGTGGTGTGCAAAGAGTTTTAGTTAAAGGAATATATTCCAGGCTAGAAATCCAGATCCAATTAATGAAGAACTGTCTGGCAACTTATCTCGAATGTGAACTTTTCCCTATGCCATTAACAAGTACAGTAGCTATGGAGCATCTCTACAATGAGTTTCATCACTTGTTCTGTCTTGCCTGAAATGTTATGGTCACCTTAGCTGTCAGTTGAAGTGCACTCACTTCATACACTTGTGTGTAGCAGATAAGCAAATGCAGTGCACTAGATTGTTATCTAATTACTATTTTAGCAATTGTTACTGTAGACGCAATCTATTGTAGAATGTTTGTTAGTGGCTAAGAGGAAGCTAAACATCAAAGATTTCTTAACATTCCTACAAAATCCTGATCAGCTGCATTTTAATCACAAGCCTGTAACATTACTGTAATCCTGATTACTTTTAGCACAATAGCAATTCAATTCAAATGTCTTTTGGAACATTTAAGGGTCTAATTCGAGTAGGCAGGGGCAGAAAGCCAGGCTGGGAGCCATCCCATTGACTCTCTGCGGCCTACCACCTCTTTTAGGATATTCTGCCAGAAATGAGATAGATGTTGAATGTGCCTCCTCATTGACATTGCAAGTTAATGTCAGGAAAACGTCATGCAATGTATTTTCTGTCATTAATGCCATAGTAACGCTGCTTTGTGTGGAATGATGGGAAAATCGATTTTCACACTCTCTGCCCATTTCTGAAAATTGGGGGAAGAAAACTATTCAAGTGGAAGCAGTTGCCAAGCTTTTCACTACTGCTGCAGGTACCTAAGGCTTGCAGCAGCCCCACTTTCCAACCCAAACGCTGGCTCCCCAGCACAGGTGGGAATCCTGCCAGGAGCCCATCCAAATTATTGTATTGAGGCTGACTGCAGCAAATCTACCAGGGCCAGCACTGGGCTAAATGGGCAGGCAGGGTCAAAATCCTGGAACTCCCAACCTAATAGCATTGTAGGGGTGCCTTCAACACAAGGACTGCAGCAGTTCAAGAAGAACACCCACCACCACCTTCTCGAGGGCAACTAGCGATAGGCAATAAACGCCGGCTTTGCCAGCGATGCCCATATCCCTAGAATGAATGAAAATAAAGGCCCGCCCTGCCACAGACACAGCAGGATACTACCCAAGCGGAACATCCCGCCTCCAGAACCGACTTACTCCAACACAAAGTTAATTAACAAAGTCATCTGTTTGCTTGTACCTACAACTTTATGCTAATTTATTTGATCAAAATGACCAATTTGATAAATTCTTCCTCTCTGCCACATTTCTTGAATCATCCAGAACAGTAAACTTCGTCGATACGCCTTTGAGTTGCAAATGAACGATGTGACATACTTTGTGCTGGCAGCTGATAGTGAACAGGATATGGATGATTGGATTTCCACCTTGAACCGAATCCTCCAAATCAATCCAGAAGGATCTAGTCAGGAAAGAAAAAGTGTAGACCTTACAGATGTCAAACAAGATGAAATTCCAGGTAAGTTGATACACTACCTACAGTATTACATGAGTATAAAGTGAGGATTGAATGAAATTGTAAATTATAATTTAATTCCTTTTTCAAAGCACATATCTTAAAAACTCTATAAAGTAAAGAATATGTTACTGTTTTAACAAAAGTAATGAATATTCCAGTGCAGTATCAAGCAACACCCAAGTAAGCTCTGATTTTCTTTTAAAATTACAAAACCCTTTTAAGGTGATCTAAAATATTACTCTGATATTTCAGATGGGAGCTAATTTGAAAAAAATGTTTACTGATGCATTTAATCACACAATCAGGTTCCAGATGTTGATATCTTTGGAAAAATCTAAATGTGTGATCTGTTCAACTGTTTGTATTTCCTCTTATTAGTAGTTTTTTCAATATTGTGCTCATGTTTTGGTGTCGTTAGACAAAGAATAAGTTGAAGCTTGCTAAAATGATCAAGTCAGTATGTTACTTAAACTAGATTTGACTGTGCTCCATTATTCCACAGAGGATGAAGCGACAGAGATTAGCTCGAATGATGTAATCGATGCCTCTGAGGACACCATCCATCCAGAATTAGCAAAGGTAAAAGCTACGACAGTGCTCAAGCTCACTTTTTCTGACCTCCAATTATTGTATTGACAAGTCACGCTCATTTCATTAAGATCTGTGGATTATACAATAGAATGGACATTTTATGTACTTTAAAAGAGTGGTTACTGTTTGCAAAGCAAAATCCATTGAAATGGAGCTGGTTTCTGAACTGAGAAGAACATTTTCTTCTTCATACCTGGGTGAAAGACCTTGGTGTGGCAGAAGCCCTTATCGTAAATTTGGGTACAAGCTGCTCATATTTTCTGCCCATCAATGGGACCTGAGTTCGAATCTAGCCCTGCAAGCTGGAATTATTTTTTTTTGCCAAACAGCCGTATATGTCATAAATGAAATGAGTTTTATGCCATTTACAGCACAGAAGTTAACATAATTAATTTGGCACTCAGAGGAGCCCTACGGATGGCTGCTGTGTGAAGTGGAAGATTCACACTGGTACAGTAATTGTAATAAGCTACAAATGTGGAACATTGTTGTATCATTGTATAGGGAGCTTCACCTTGCCTCCTCAGAAAGTGGACAGCTCTTGGACATTGGGGTTGCCAAAATAAATATCTTATGGGATTTGGGGGTCATCTGCTTAAATGGACTACTTATTCTCTGACATTTCCTGACCTGGAAACAAGGTCTTAAAGATCTTTCAAACTTTTTGTGAGGAAATTATAGGTCTGGAAATTCCTGGGCCCCACTCCACTGGTGTAGGTGCAGCAGAGCAGACCTCCCGCCCACCCTCAAGTAAAGCCAGAGACACTGACAAATTCCTTGACTGCAATTTAAAGATCTGCTCTCAGTAGGGCACAATCCCAGCAGGGCCAGGAACCATAAGAACATAAAAATTAGGAGCAGGAGTAGGCCATACGGCCCTTCGAGCCTGCTCCGCCATTCAATAAGATCATGGCTGATCTTCGACCTCTACTCCACTTTCCCGCCCGATCCCCATATCTCTTGATTCCCCTAGAGTCCAAAAATCTATCTATCCCAGCCTTGGACGTACTCAATGACTCAGCATCCACAGCCCTTTGGGGTAGAGAATTCCAAACATTCACAACCCTTTGAGTAAAGAAATTCCTCCTAATCTCAGTCTTAAATGGCTGACCCGTTATCCTGAGACTATGCCCCCTAGTTCTAGACTCTCCAGCCAGGGGAAACAACCTCCTGGTCAATCCCCATCAGAATCTTATGTTTCAATGGATCACCTCTCATTCTTCTAAATTCCAGAGAGTATAAGCCCAGCTCACATTCCACGCACTGCTCCGCCACCCCTGGGTGTAAATGTGACTTACACCCTCTCAGCGAATTTTGGAGTCGCTGAATTCCTATTTTTCCAGGAGATGTTTCAACACTTCTTTCTTTTCCTCTTTCTAATTCCCTCCCTCTTCTCCTGAAGGCACAGACTTGTAATTTCATACATTTCGACAGGCACTGTCCATTCTTCATCAGTGAGTCTAAATTGTAAGCATCAACAGGCTGATCAACTGTGGGGAGTATACACACCAAGCTCGATCTTGCCCTTACCCAACTCCCACAGATACACACTCTCCAGCAGTAGTTACCTCAAAGTAATCAGGAGTAGGAACCAAGGCTGATTTTTTTCTTATTTCCCCCAGTTTCTCGGCCAATTATAGTGTACCAAATAACATATGCTGTTATCAGGAAACTGATCATAGACTGGGATGGAAACTGGGAACTTTCCTGATATTTTTGACTTAGTTTTGCAATGAACAGCATATTTACCAACTCGAGCAAAAAAATGCTGAAAAACTCATTGACAGTTACCTTTTCTCTTAACGATTACAAAATCAATTGAGCAAAAAAAGCTTCTTACTTTCTGTTTGAATCTAGTTATTTTGTACTACAGGGGTATGTAGAAAGTACCTAAGTATAATATGTATTTGTATGAAAACCATACAGTACGTGCTGACTATTTTCTTTTTCCTTTTCTTTTATTGTATACAGTATATTGCAGAAACAGAAGAGACCATAAAACTGTCCAGGAATGAAAACCGACTGAATTTGTTTTCACTTGACCCTGATATACCTGTAAGTGACTTACTTTTTTAGTACTGCTGTTTGGTACCAATTTGCAATATAATTGTTCTGTAGCACTGGAAATAATGTTTCAAATCTGTCTGCGCCAAACACTATTTTCCAAGCAATAAGGCAGCCAGGTAACCTGTTCCCAGGCCTCTTCCAATGTTGCTGTGGAATTAGTCGTCGAGGTACTGCTGTCAATTAAAAAAAATATATAATTAATATGGTAGACAAGGCAGTGTGCACTCCGAACCCTTGTACCATGTTTCCAAACATATTTTGCTTCCAGTCTCTTTTGGCCATATCTACAGTAGGGGAAAAATTTGGTAGATGAGTCAACCTGGATCAATCTTAAGGGTCCTTTTAGCACCTAATTCAGGAGTGGCAGAGACTGAGACCTTGGAGCTTGTTTCATTTCAGCAATACAGTGATCCATAGCATGGTGTAATGAACCAAATGGAAGTGGAGTGAAGAAAAGTTAAGACGTACATACAAATTATAATCTGTATTGTTGTAACCCACTACTACCAAAGGACAACTTCCACCATAATTAATAATTTGGATAAGCTGTAACATTGTTTACCGTTCCAGTTAATTATGCTTGTTTATACCAGATGTTCATATATTATGGTGGACAACAGTGTGGAGAAAACATGCATTAATATTTTATTTAGAATTAATGTTTAGTTTCAGTTAATGTGTGGTTTAAACAATATACATGATGAGAAAAAAATCAGCCAGCGTTCAATATGTAAATGTATAAACAGTTTTATCTAGTTGCTATCCTGTGACGCGCATCAGGTGGGAGCATTGTCATTGTGGTTTGATTTTTTCAACAATGGACTAGCTTGCTGAGTCCACTGTCGAGGCTGATGCATGAAGTGTGGCCACTTGGATGAAGCTGTAACCCAGCATAAACCAATGTGTTCAGGAGAAAATTAAGGAGGGTAATTTGCAGTTTTGTGTGAAGTGAGCACTTTATAACTTTTAAATGAAGTATCTTTCTTCGTGGGTCATAGAAACTGCAACATCTATCTGTTTCTTTCACCTGTAGTCCTATTTCGAGCCCACTCTCTTGTCCATCATTTGTGTTTCCTGCCACCTCTTTTTATATCTTTCTTTTGCTGGCTGTCCCTCCTGTATGTATCCCCCCTTTAATGTACATTGATTTGCTTTGACATTCTCTCTTTCCATTTCTTTTCCTATATCTCTCACCTTTTCCTGCTTGATCCTTTTCTTTTTGTAAGGGCCCATCTAATTGCTTCTATAATCATGTCTCCTCCACTTCCTCTCAAGCTCTTGCACTGACCACCAACAGGAAACAAAGGCCGGATGCTCAATACATTTGCATGACTACTTCACCATTGTCTATGGTACACTTCAACCCCCACTACTCTACTTGATTACTCTATGTACGTGTGAAACAGAAAATACTCCAAAAATGGAGTCTCACCATGAAGACCACAAAAAAATCCTATTTAAAAAAATGTATACAGTACTTAACAACCTTTTTCCTTTTGTTATGTTGTCTGTCTGATTTAATATTTTTTATTTAAACTGAGTGCTGATAACATCAACAAAAGCACTAGTTTGAAAAAAGATACTGAGGCCAACAATGTAAGGATGCTGAATTATCATTGTTGAATTAATATTATTAATTAAGGGGTCCTTTATGAAATATGTTAATTCAGCTCCCTTTACAGTATCAGCTTTGTAGCCCTGTCTCCTTTTTTTTAAGGGAACAAATTTTGGTGAATTTTTATTCTCATCAGAGTGAGGTTTTGGCCATTTTTTCTCTCAAGTACTAGCATAGACAGTTATAAACTAAACTGTCTCGGCTCTGTCTCAACAATGTCCTTGAACCTTAGCCTCAGAAGAGCACCATCTACTGCCCAGTGTGAATTTTCTGTTATTGCACCAACCATCCTTATGGCCTTACTGTGTGAGATTGCAAAATTATGGATTTTACATAATTACAAACAGTCTACAGCACAGAAAAAGGCTGTTCAGTCCAACTGATCTATGCCGGCGTTTATGCTCCATACGAACCTCCTCCTACCCCTCTTCATCTAAACCTATCAACATATCTTTCTATTCCTTTCTGCCTCATGCACTTATCGAGCTTCCGCTTAAATGCATCTATGCTACTCACCTCAACTACTCCTGTGGTAGAAAGTTCCACATTCTTACCACTCTTAGGGTAAAGAAGTTCCTCCTGAATCCCCTATTGGATTTACCCATTTAGACTCTTATTATCCAAGCAGTATGTGGCCTCCTTATTCTTCCTAACAAAATGTAATACCTCACATTTACCTATATTGAAATTAATTTGTCAATTATACGCCCATTCTGCAAGTTTATTAATGTTTTCTTGTATTTTGTCGCTGTCTTCCTTAGAATTTACTATACCCCCAATTTGGTGTCATCCACAAATTTTGAAATTACACTTCCAATTCCCGTGTCCAAATTGTTTATGTAAATTGTGAACAACAGTGGTCCCAGCACCGATCTTTGCGGAACACCACTTCCCACCTTTTGCCTGTCTGAGTAGCTATCCTTAACCCCTACTCTCTGTTTTCTGTTCTATAGCCAACTTGCAATCCATTCTGCTTCTTGTCTCCTGACTCCAATTGCTCTGACCTTAGTCACAAGTCTACTTAAGGTATCTTATCGAAAGCCTTTAGAAAATCCAAATATCTTGCATCTACTGCATTACCCTTGTCTAGTCTTTCTGTTACTTCTTCAAAGAATTCAGTGCGGTTGGTCAAGCATGACCTTCCCTTTTGAAATCTGTGCTGACTACTTTATTATATTTCTGATTTTAGATGTTTTTCTATTACATCTTTGAGTAAAGAGTCCATTATCTTTTGTACCACTGATAAGCTAACTGGTCTATAGTTCCCTTTCTTAATGAATTTTTATATATATGTAAAATGTCTCTGCTATCTCTTCCCTGACTTCTTTTAATATGTGTGGATGCAATTCATCCTTAACAGGTGTTTTATCCTCTCTGAGTTTGATTATTTAATCAATTATCTCCCCTCTTTCTATCTTAAATGTCTTTATGGGGGAAAAATTCTGCGTCGCGCCTTTCAGGGGGCTAACGTCGCCGGGCCACTAATATTAGCGCCCGAAAAATTAGTGCCCCTCCGCCTGAAGTTCAGTTGTTGCACCCCAAGCAGACGGTGGGGCGCTATTAGAAGCGCTCCACCTCCTTCTTGGGGCGCTATGTGCAACAGTGCCACACGCATTGGCACGTAGCACCACGTCATTGCAGGCCTCCCTCCCCTGATTAAAGGGGAGGGGCCTAGCGCTGTGTGCACCGGGGCCCTGCTAGACCACCGGGGAGTGGGCTGCTGTGAAAACAGCCCGACACGCAGGAGGAGTGCCGGGCTGAGCGATCGTGGCTGGCACCCTGAAGATAAAAGGGGAAGGGGGCAGGTGCTTGCAGTCGGCCCAAAAAAATGGCCGCCCGACACCTGCCCTTTAAGTAGCGCCGCCGCGGCTGCAAAAACACCACCCTGACCCTGTCTGACATATCATCTGGCGATAGGTCAGGGGGCGCAACCTAAGTTTGCTGCCAGGGTGCTGCGCACGGCGATGCTGAATTTTGCAGGAGACGTTAGCGGTGCCATGCCCGGGCGCTAGGGGATTTGTGCCCTGTTAGCGCCCCCCGGCGACGCTAACGAGAGGCGCAAATCAACCCAATTTTTCCCCCTATATCTTTTTGATCTCTTCTTCCAATGTCATGTCCACCATGTTGGTCTCCCTGGTAAATACTGAGGCAAAGCAACTATTCAATATTTCTGTCATTACCTGGATAGTTTTGGGTTACTAATAATGACATTAAAAGTGATTATTTCATTTCATATTGGATCCTTGCCATGGTCAGAGAGATGAGACTTAATTACTATCAATCTGGACTGGATTTGAATTTGGGTTGTTGAAATTAAACAACAATACACTATCCCACTATACGACTCAGTTTCCAACCCCGTAATTTCCTGTAATCTCATCAGCATTCACTGTTTAATCAAAAATATGCAGAAAATGAATAGAAATGAATTAAGTAAAACAAAAAAAGTGTTGGGTTGTTGTCTGATTTTAAAAAAAAGTAGTGCTGGTGAGATGCCCTCTTTGATGGAGATCAGCAGAATAACGATGTTATTTCTGTAAGTATATAACTTCTAACACACAGACTTTAATTCTTTGAAGACACATATATCTCTGAAACATTTTGAACACACTGTATCTTTTCAGATCCTCAAAACGCAGAAGTCAGACTTTTTTGTCACTGAATCATCAGTGAAGCCTTCTGATCAGAAGCTGGGCAAGCGCATCATGGTTGCATGCAGGTCTCTTACCTTAAATCTTCTGGCTTGTGTCAACGATATTGAAGGTGGTCAGCTGACTAATGTAAGCAGCTCCTTCATTACTACTGTATTCAGGTTAATTATCCAGTTATTTTTCAGGAGTAGCTCCGTGCTTACAAGACAGCCTTTTTACCTTGGATTCTCTTTGTTTTTTAATCTCTGCTGCATTAAATAATTATATCTGCATTCTATTAGATATCTAGCAGTTGAAACATTTATTTCTGTCCAACTTATGTTGAACAAATATTAGAGATTTAGCTTCCTTGATGACTGAGTGGGTAAATGTGCTGGGTAGTGTCTTACTGAGCCATACAGCATCCCAGATTCACTTCTTTGATCTGTGCTGAGTTAACTAATCTCTGCTGGGGCAGAAGTAGAGTCTCCACAACTGGCATCAGTGTGTTTAAGCTTGGGAGGGGAAAATCCAGCCAATACTCCCATTCCTGCTCACTTTACACAACCCCGGTTGGCAAGTTTGTGTGTGTGGATATAAGTGCCAGCAATATAGAGCTTGGCCATGTGCCCTAGGATGACAAATGAAAATGGGGTGGTAGGATAATTTTAAAATCAACAGCTTTCATAAATCAGATTAATTTATAATATGTGTTTGGTTAAATTTGTACACTACTCTGATCTGTTTAAAGTTAGCAAGTTAAATGATCTATATAGATTGGCCACAGTTCCTGATCTTTACTCCGATGACCACTGCAGGAATCACATGTATGTGGGTTCCGTATGAGAACAGGATTCATTTCAGCTGCGGTGTTCCCCACAATACAGTAGCCAGCTGATGTTCACGGCCTTGCACACAAAAAATGGCCACTCAGGAAAGGTATTGGATGGTGACTGTGGAACCATACCCTAGCAGAGAGTCAGTGCCTTTAAGAATTGGCAGGAAAAGGAGGATAGAAGAAAGAGCAGAACCAAAACCACGGCAAAGTTTTGTCTTGATTGTTTTAGATTTTAGCGGTAATGTTGAATAGCTACATATTTCATACTTAATGCATCGTAATCAAAAACTTTTAATCATGTATCTCTTTTATTTTGTGTAGATTGAGCCATTCTTCATCAGTCTTGCTCTGTTTGATATTCGAGAAAACAGAAAAATATCTGCAGATTTACATGTGGATTTAAATCACGACAATGTTAGACAGCTGATTTCTGGTTCATTGTCTATGATAGAAAATGGAGGAAAAAATTCACCTGTGAAAACAGCTGGGGAAGAAAAATCTGGAGAGCACCAGTTGCAAAGTTTCCCTGAAGGATGGTTACAATACCCAAAACAGGTATTAAGATGTGTGTTTCTGTTCATCTTTTAATCATATAGCTTTTTTATTTTGTGTAGATTGAGCCATTTCATCAGTTTTGCTCTGTTTGATATTCAAGCTGTGGCTCAGTTGTTAACCTTCTGATGCAGAGGCAAGAGTGCTATGTCCTAGCGACAAGGGGCATGCCATATTAGATTTAGTAATGAGTAATGAGCCAGATTTAGTTAACAGCCTAATTGTGCGTGAACATTTATCCAATAGCGATCATAACATGATCGAATTCAACGTAACGTTTGAAAGGGAGAAACACGAAACAGCTGCTAAGATTCTAGATTTGGGTAAGGCCGACTTCAAAGGGATGAGACAGAGACCGTCCACAGTAAACTGGGCAAATCTATTAATGGGTAAAACGACAGTGGGAGATGTTCAAAAAAGAATTTAAGGTGTTACAGAACCAGCTTATACCCCTAAGGGTCAAGAGATGTACTTGCCAAAAAAAAACTATGGACGACTACAGAGGTAAGGGACAGCATAAAACTAAGGGGGTGATTTTCTGACGCTGGAGGAGGTGGGTTTGGAGTCAGGAAAGGTGGGAAAATTCGAATTACTGAGGTTGGGTCAGAAACCCGACTCCAACCCGCCTCTGTGGGATTTCGCTGGTGCCGGTTTTGGCGGTCGGGAAATGCTCCCGCCTCCAGCTGGCCATAACGTTAATTAACTACTGCAAATGCTTGTTAAGGCCTCTCTAATCCTATTTTGAGAGGCCCTCTTGAATTTACCATCATTTCGGCGTGCTTCACGCAACTTCTGAACCACGCCAGGTAAACCTGGCGGGTTGACTCGTGGGTGGCCTCCTCACTGCTGCAGGTCTAACAATACATCGTTTATTGCAGCATGGATTACTTGCAGGTGCCAGACCTTGGCTTTAAAAGGTCTCTGAGCACTTTTAGAAGGCCTTCCGAAGTCGGAGGTGCTACAGCTTGACTCCATCAACTGTGGGACCTCCTGGGAAGAACCTCGCCCCGCTTACAATGAGCGCTTCCCCAGAGGAGGCATCTGCAAGCAGAATGGGAAACATTCATTTCCTTTCACCTTGGACCTCGGATGAGGATGAGGAGGAGGAGGAGGCTGAGGAGGAGGAGGAGGAGCAGGAGGAGGAGCAGCAGGAGGAGGTCAGAGCACCGGTGTTTCGACCAGCGGCAGTGGCAGCATGCAAGCACATGACTGCCAGGGATGCAAGGGATTAACTTATCATGGCCAGATTTGTATAGGTTGGCCAAGTTGGCACATGTCCTTGGCTCCATGCCAGGACTTCATTGACAATGGACATGACTCTCTGGCCTCCTTTCAGTCAGGCCACCAACCTGACAATGCAAGTGTGGCGTTGCCCGCAATGTGGAGCTGCCTAAGGCTAAGTAACAGATGGCATAACGCCAACATTTTGGCATCAAATCATGTTAATGCTTTCCAACAGGATGATATTTCATCAATACATAGAAACAGTCTCCCAATCTGCACACAGATCTGGAGGTTATATCCCTTGCCAGCTGTACCCACACAGCCTTGGTTTCTTTGGCAGGCCTCTTCCTCTGAGATGAGTGGAAGAGCACCTCCCTGCTAGCTGTCACCCCCTCAAACAACATTTGCAGTGCCTCATCCAAAAGCCTCGGGTAGACCCTTGCCTTGGAATTGGACATAGTGGTTTCTCAAAAGATGTTGGAGGTGGTGCAGGAGATGCAGAAATACTGTGGAATGAGCCAAGGGAGCAAGAAGCCTTAAAATCAGACTGGAAAAGTGCTGTCAACAGAGGCAAGTTTCAGTCCCAAAACACTAATTGAGCAAGGCATCCCACACCTCTGAAATCAAGTGGCCAATCATGGGAAAATCTAAATTTTTTGAAAACTATCAGTGGAGGCGAGTTTCTGACACACCCAAGCCAAAACCCGCCTCCATCTCGCCTCCAGTGAGAAAATTGCCCCCTAAAAGAAAAAGCATACAAAAATGCAAAAAATTGCACAGATCCTGGCGAATGAGAATGATACAAAGAACAGCAAAGGGTCACAAAACAGATAGTAAGAGCTACAAAAAGGGAGTATGAAAGGAAACTTGCAAGGGATATCAAATTCAACACAAAATTTTTTTGCAATTATATTAGGAAAAAGAGGATAGTCAGGAGTAATGTTGGCCCCTTAAAAACTGAAGGCAGTGATATTATCAATGGAAATGGCAGACATGTTGAATAATTACTTTGTGTTAGTATTTATAGTAGAGGAAGAGGATAGCATGCTAATAATCCCAAGGAAACTAATACTGAGTAAGGGACAGGGACTCAATAATAATATTGTAAGTAAAATAACAGTAATGAAGAAAATAATGGCACTAAAGAATGACAAATCCCCAGGACCAGATGATTTCCATCCCTGGGTATTAACGGAAGTAGGTGATCACATTGCAGGTACCCCAAATATAATCTTCCAAAGTTCTCTCGATTCAGGGACCGTTCCTTCAGATTGAAAAATTGTGCATGTCATTCTGCTATTTAAAAATGGTGAGAGAGGGAAACCAGGGAATTATAGATCAGTTAGCCTAACATCTGTTGTCGGGAAATTGCTAGAGTCTATAATTAAGGATAGGGTGACTGAACACCTTGAACATGTTCAGCTGATCAGAGAGAGACAGCATGGATTTGTGAAAGGTAGGTCATGCCTGACGAACCTGATTGAATTTTTTGAGGAGGTGACTACAATAGTGGACAAGGGAATGTTTATGGATGTTATTTATATGGGGTTCCAGAAGGCATTTGATAATGTCCTGCATAAGAGAATGTTAACTAAGGTAGAAGCCCACGGAATTGAGGGCAAATTATTGACCTGGTTAGGAAATTGGCTGAGCGGCAGGAGTCAGAGAGTAGGGATAATGGGTAGGCACCCAAATTGGCAGGAGGTGACAAGTGATGTCCCACAGGGATCTGTATTGGGGCCTCAACTAGTCACAGTATTTATTAATGACTTAGATGATGGCATAGAAAATCATATATCCAAATTTGCCGATGACACAAAGATAGGCGGTGTTGTAGGCAGTGTAGATGGAAGCATAAAATTACAAAGGGTTATTGACAGATTAAGTGAATGGGCAAAACAGTGGCAAACTGTTTCAATGTAGGCAAATGTGAGGTTATCCACTTTGGACCTAAAAAGGATAGAACAGGGTACTTTCAAAATGGTGAAAGGCTAAAAACAGTGGAGGTCCAAAGAGACTTGGGGGTCCAGGTATGTAGATCATTAAAATGTCACGAACAGGTACAGAAAATAATCAAAAAAGCTAATGGGATGCTGGCCTTTATATCTAGAGGACTAGAATACAAAGGGTTAGAAGTTATGCTGCAGCTGCACAAAACCCTGGTTAGACCACACCTGGAGTATTGTGAGCAGTTCTTGGCACCACATCTTAGGAGGGATATATTGGCCTTGGAAGGAGTGCAGCGTAGGTTTGCCAAATGATTCCCGGACTCCTAGGGTTAAATTACGAGGAGAGATTACACAAGTTAGGGTTGTATTCCATAGAATTTAGAAGGTTAAGGGGTGATCTGATCGAAGTTTTCAAAATATTAAGGGGAAGAGATAGGGTAGATAGAGAGAAACTATTTCCACTGGTTGGGGAGTCTTGGACTAGGGGGCATAGTCTAACAATTAGAGCCAGAACTTTCAGGAGTGAAATTAGGGAACAATTCTACACACAAAGGGTGGTAGAAGTTTGGAACTCTCTTCTGCAAACGGCAATTGATGCTAGATCAATTGTTAATTTTAAATCGGAGATTGATAGCTTCCTGTTAACTAAAGGTATTAAGGGATATGAGCCACAGACGGACATATGGAGTTAGGTCGCAGATCAGCCATGATCTCATTGAGGCTCGAGGGACTGAATGACCTACTCCCGTTCCTATGTTCCTATGTTATGGGTTCAAGTCCTACTCCAGAGTCTTGAGCACAAAAAACTAGGCTGTCACTCCAGTGCAGTACTGAGGGAGTGCTGCAGTGTCGGAGATGGCGTCTTTTGGATGAGATGTTGAACTGAGGCCCCATCTGCTCTCTCACAGGTGGATGTAAAAGATCCCATGGCACTATTTCAAAAAATGGCAGGAGAGTTATCCCTGGTGTCCTGGCCAATATTTATCCCTCAATCAACATCACTAAAAAACAGATGATCTAGTTATTATCACATTGCTGTTTATGGCAGCTTGCTGTGTGCAAATTGGTTGCTGCGTTACCTACATTACAACAGTGACTACACTTCAGAAGTACTTCATTGGCTGTAAAGTGCTATATAAATGCAAGTCTTTCTTTTTTTATTGATCGCTGGATTCCAACAGATCAAATGTGAGTTGATATTCCTGTAGCTGGATGCTAAAAACCAAGTTTAATTACCTTAAAACTGATGTATATGTGCCAATGTTCTTAAAAACTTGCACCTTTATGAAGGGCTGCTTGAAGCTCATTGGTGCATTAAGTATACTCCTAGGTTTGCAAGTTGTAGAAGTCCTGCATAAAGATGTAACTGGTGCCCCAGAGTTTATGGTTGGTTTAAATAAAAGATGCCTTGCTTAACATTTTGGCTTTGGCAGAATGTGAAGTGTCTTGTGAATAAGTACAATGGAACCCTCAGATAACAATTTTTTAAATTATAAAACAGACATTTTCTCAACTTGAGCTCTATATCCAGTTTGGGAGAAGTTGAAGCATCTATAAAATGAACTATTGATAAGGTTAATCACTGTACCAGTCCCCACACTCTTATTTCTTACTGATAGTAGACTAAATTGGAATTGAGAAAGTAAACACAGAAATTCCTAACTTTGATATGCAGCTTTCGAATCGATGACTAAGCACTTCACTTGGGCAGTAACGAGTTGAACTCTATAACACACTTCAAATATCATTATGAAGCAACATTCATTTACCTCTGGGACCTGGTCAAATAGTCTATAAAAAGAGGATGCAGGTCTACTTTCTCATATAAAGGACAAAAGTGGATTAAAGTTTGCCATTTTTTAAACTAACCCACAGCACAAAAACCTGGTCTGCATTTAAGGTGGTTTTACACTCCTTGCTCCTAGGGGCTCAGGGTGGAGAGTAGAGATAATGACAGTGACATGTTAGACCGATTCATTGTCTGTGGTGGTACAACATATCTGGTTGATGTTCTAAGATTGCACTGAAGTTGTGAAGATCTAATATTGATACATTATCTGATTTAGGATTGCCAATACCTCCAAATACAAAGTAGAAAATTATAAAAGCCTTATTTGCTCCTCCCTTTCCCCCATCCCAGCACAACGCATGTATCATTCTGTGCACAAAACTGTGGATGACACTCTGCTGTTACCCTTCTCTCGGGACGCATTTTGCTATTTAAATGTGAAGTGTTTTAAAATAAGTACTTATGTGTGACTCTCCCAGGTTGGCACCCAGTTGGCAATTGCTCTACAGACAGAAAGCTGAAGGGTACACACATCAGGTTAAGCAGTCCATCACCTAATTTGTCAAAGGGGAAGCTAGCAAAAACAAGCCAAGGGTTCAAATGCCAATCCTAATTTCAATTGGCATAGCTATTCACCCTGCTCATGTATAGTCTTTGTGGTGTGCCTGCACTGGGGTTGGGATTGAGCAGATTTCAATATAATCACACTTTTATGTTGGTTATGGCACAATCTACACATTATGCACCGTGAGAACATTTTCAAATACTGTCATCCTTTTTTTAGATGCAAATTGAAAAAGGCACTGTGGGGATGAAATTTAACTTCAGCAGGGGTGCAAAATAGGTGCTGGAGAATTGACTGGCTGTTGCACACCCAACCCAATTTTCCTTCCCATTGGCTTCTCTTCCTGGCCACACAAAAGTAATTTAAAACTTAACTTTTTTGGGGCCTCTTCTGGCTTACCATGTAAGCCTTATATAAATCATTATTTAATCTAAGTTAGTAATTCTCTGATTGCTGCTTCAATGTCAGAAACACTGGCCTGAGCATCCTCGGCACACATGCTGACCAGTTCTGTCCTAAAATGGTGATCAGGGTCCTATGCCCATCATAGGACCCAGATTTGCATATTTAAAGGGTACTCCCGCCTGAAATAGGCGGGCACTTTGACCGCCAAGTGGCAGCCAAAGTGTAGGCGTTAACGGGCCAGTAGGTCTACCAACCCCATTTTGAGGCTGTTACCACCCCATTAATGCTGATTTTGGCGAGTTAAAACTGACTCCAGTGTGTTTCATCACTCTTAAACCCATTTTCACCATCAGGTTAAAGGCCATTTGTAATTGTTTTACTTTAACCAGCATCCATCAAAAAGCATATTATAAAAATTATTAAATTGATCATTATTTTGATGTAAAAATATAAATGGAGCCTAACTATTCTCCCAAGTATTCTTTATGGTGATGTTCAAATTTAGACAGTGATGGATGACCTCTGATGAAGCTGTACAGACTCCAAAATCACTAAAGCCCACGGGTGAGATCTTGAATCTTCCTCAGGACAATATTTGTTATATAAATCTGTGATTAGTTTAGTGTCCATATCAGTGATGCATTTTTCATTTATTATTTGCTGATTTTTATTCATCAAAGGTGATATCTGCTGTATTCAGTGGCATTAAGGGGGTGTTACTAAGTGACTTAGTAACGTAATGTTTATTAAAATATAAGTAAATAAGCTGATAACTCTACAGAGTAATGCAGTTTAAAGTGTATTACAAAGAAGAGCTCATTTTTACTCTCGAGCTGGAAGAACTGGTGGTGAAATTCTGTCTGCACAAGAAATGTTTGGCCAATGGAAGCTTTCATCATGAATTTGTAAAAAAATTCTTATTGTTATTGGAAACCACATGTAGCAGAAGGATTTGTTCCAATTTAGAAGGGTGCTAGATGGGACAGAATTTAACTGATTGAACTTTCGAACATGTGTAAAATCATTTAGCAAATCTTGGCAGATTGTGCTGTCTTCTTTGGATGCTGCATCTGCCAGGATGTTTTTCCGATTATGGTTGCCCATGGAAACAGACAAAAATCTGGCAGTATAATTGTTAACCGTCTAGTCTCTCAGACTTGTTGTCATGGGTTCAAATACTGTGCTTGGCTGTTCTTGTATCTGTCTCTTGTAATAGTGTATGTTTTAATGTAACATCTTGAAGGAAAGTACAAAATGTCAGAAAACACTGTAGTTCTATAGTTGAATTTGAATTTTGCATTAAATCCCTTTTAAAAGTAAGGCGGCCTGGTTGTTCTAGTGACTGTTATGATCCCATTCCAGGGCTTGGGTTTGAATTCTAGCCTTGATCGGCAGCTGAGCTTGGTGATGAAGTAATCCATCTAGGCTAGGAGAAGATAATCATCGGGTCACCTTCTGATGCTAAAAGGTCATTTAATAGGGATCACAGATTAAAGCTGAACTCTCTTGCTTGGAGGATGGGTTGGTTCAACCAACCAGGTGGTATTTTCTTATTTTGTAGACCGCTTTAAAATTCTCATCCTTCTGTTCAAATCCATCCATGGTCTCACCCCTCCATAACTCCATAACCTCCTCCAGCCTAACAACCCTTCGAGAATTCTGCGTTCTTCCAACTTTGGCCTCTTACACATCCTCCCCTCCCATCACCCCACCATTGATGGCCGTGCCTTCAGCCGTCTAGACCCGAAGTTCTGGAATTCCCTCCCTGAACCTATCTGCCTCTCCACCTCTTTCTCCTCCTTTAAGACCCTCCTTAAAACCGACCTCTTTGACCAAAATTTTAGTCATGTCTCCTAATATCTTTTTCTTTGACTCGGTGTCAATTTTTGTTTGATTACACTTCTGTGAAGCACCTTGGGATATTTCCCTATGTTAAAGCGGCTACATAAATGCAAGTTGTTGTTGGTCTATTATAAGGCAAAGAGGTGTGTTAGAAGTAAGGTGTGCTAAATGCACTATACAAATTCAAGTTGTTGTTGTTGTAGTAGTATCCCTTCCCAGACAGTGCTTCCTCTCTCAGCTAGTTGAACCAGACAAGACTGGCAAACCCATATATTTGTGATCACAGTTGTACTGTAGGATTTGAGAAACGTCGTGAGCTAGAAAACAATGATTAATTCACAGTAATTCTGTTCTGTATTTAAAACAATGGGGTAAATCATCATCTTCACCACATGAGAAATGATCTGGTAGGGCAGATTTCCAACCCGTTATAGAACCCACCCGATTTTGATTCCACTGATTTCAATGCAAAGAAAATCGGCAGGTTTCATAACTGGTGGATGATCTACTCTACTAGATTACCGCCCATGCAGTGAAAATGGAAATTTATCCCAGTGTAATCTTATTTCATTTTGCTGAAGAAATGCTACTCTGGTCTTCAACTGAAAAATGAAGTTTTGGTGCATTATACTGTAATTAATTAACACTTGTAATTGGCATTTCAAGAATTGTATCTGTATCCTTTGAGCATAAAACTATGCATGTTGTTAAATGACCAGATTTAGTCTTTTATCTATTATTGACTGATATCAAACCACCCATTGTCAGTATAATGGCTACGTACTATCATTACACTGAATATGTTCACTAAGAATAAATTCACTAATAATAAATCAAATGCCAGTGAGTGGTAGCATCTCCTTTCTATTCAGATTGTGTTTAAACCTATTGCTCACAGGAACAGAGTAGCCCCAACTCTGCAGCTCCCTAAGAAACTATCAGGCTGTTCCTGCAATATAACCAGTAACCTCCAGGATCAATAACCTGCCGCCTTTAGGACTCCGGGGACTTTAATAAGCTCATAAAGAAATTTATTCTCAGCAGGCATGGGTTGCATTAGACCCAACAAGAGACATATTCACTGGAATTTCCCAGGGAAACCTGGGAATTCCATCAACCATGCCCCCTTGATTTGTGGGGTGGCGGGGGTGGGGGGTGGTGGTCAGTGGTGGATCTGCCCATGGCTTCCCACTGGAAGTTCCTGAACTCCTCTCCATCGGATGGAGTCCTGATGGATTCTGCCCCATTTCTCCCCCTTCCCAGCAGCCCAAGATGTGTCCAATGCAAGGATGGGATTTTGGGCCTAGTTTTTGTTTGTCATTACTGCCTCTACTTTTGCTGGCACTACAAGCAGAGGCGTTGGACTTTTAGAAAATCATCTGGCAGATTGGTTTCCTACTGGTCAAGGGCAATTTTAAATTCTGCATTTCTTGTTTTACGAACTCCAAATGGTGCGATCTGGTAACATTACAATTGTAAACATAACCCTTTATGATTGCTTTGCTTGAACAGGTTTGTTGCAATATGAAGTTCATTGAGATTTCTCATATGATTTAAAAATGTAACAGCTACCATCTTTTTCTTTTTGTGTTTTTTTTAAATGTAAAATTTAAAATGAGGTGCAGTCAGTCTCTTTTTTACACAATCTTACTCCTTGGAAAACATTAAATTAATTTATGAATGATAATTTGACATGCAGGCCATTTTCTCTGTATCAAACCCACATACGGACATCATGCTGGTGGCAAAAATAGAAAAAATACTAATGGGAAACATTCCTAGCTGTGCTGAACCCTACATTAAGAGCTCAGACTCCATCAAGGTACCTGTTTGTTTCCATACTGTGTTCATTATTAATTATACATACTTTTACATTATGAAATAGTTCATTAATAAATGCAGCAATAAGCAATAAAACTGTTTCAACACAGTTGTTAAATTATTGATATGACCCAAAAACAGTTTCTGCTCATGAATGAGTGGCTCTGCTACAAGAGCTAAGTATGATTTTAAATAAAAACCTGTTCCATTCCAAAGATGGTAATTAAATCATGGATGTGCTATAGTCATATTTTAGCCATGAGTGTGTTTCATATTTTTTGCTTGCTTCCTTTTCAAGACTGCACAGAAGGTTCTAAAGACTAACAAGCAGTTTTGTAATAAGTTAGCCAAGTACCGGATGCCGTTTGCTTGGGCAGCGAGGTATGTATATGTTGCTATATTACTAATAGATACCTAGATGAGTAGATGCACATATCATGTATTTGTATATATGTTGGATGCATGATCATTGTTAAAGGATTGTGCTTATTTTGGGCTCCAAAATCCAATACTAAATATTTTAATTGCCACATCAAGGATAGAATTTTATTACCATTACAGCTTCAGTTATGAAATGTGCACTCTTATTCTCATTTATACGCGATGTGTGAGTGCATGACTGAGGATGTGGTGGAAGGACTCCAGGAATAGTTTTTAAGGGCCCCACTGCCCTCAGCCCAATACATACATAATGCCACTTCCCAATGGCACCTGGATACAAAACCATTCTGAATGGTCTTTGTGTCTATATTCACTTTTATAATTTTTTTTATTGTTGTTCCATCATCCCAGAGAGACAATGATATTGTTTTACTGCAGAATTTATGACCCTATTTTTATTGTCTTGATGAAATTTCAGTGTGCTGTCATGAAAGCACACCAGGAATTCTTGTTAAATGATTTATTCAGTGGGACAAACCATTGCTTAATTCAAATAGCTAAAACTATTATTTTAGGATGTTGCAAAATCATGAGTGGTGAGGTAATAAAAAAGGGAATATAAGAGCACTACCTCTTGATAGGAATGTAGTTATTCCTCAATATAGTACATTTGGAATTAAATTGATGGCGATTGTGAAAATTTAGAAAAAGCCAAAGTAAGTGAATTGACCCACAAAGTCCATAAATAGTTTTTGATGTAGGTATGCAGGGTCTGATTCACATACATTTAGACATGGCTAGTACTACAGAACTATCCAGAATGATGGACATGGCATTCCTCTGAATGCCTTTATGGGTCATAATTTGTTGTCAAAATGACAGCAAGGCTAATGGCGCTCGGCGTTATTTGTGGGTAAATGGTACAGCAACTTCAGGCGAGGATCAGATGCGTGGTTAAATGTGAATATCCAAAAGTTGCTATCAGAGTTGTGCTGCTCTGCCATTAGCTTCGCGAAAACAGCATCTCACACTTGGCCTCCCCATTTTCATTCGGAAGTTGTTGCATTTGTCCAATAATTGCCCATTAAACTCGCTACAGAAAGTTAAGTCTGTTGTCATTACCTCTTTTAACGACATGATAAGTGTCAATTACTGCCAATCAAACTCTCTGGTACCAAAAATTAACTATCACAAGTGTGGAATCTCATTCCTTCAGGTTTTGAATTTTTTGGGGAAGTTTTAAAAATGTCAAATTTTAAATTATACATTTTTTTCTTACCTTTCCTTTCTGTCTCTTTTATTTCACTCTCTTAATCCAATCTTTCTTTCCGTCTCTTTATTTATCTTTCTGTACCTGATTTGGCATTGAATTCACCCCCTTTAATTCACCCTGCTTCTCATTTCTTCCTGTGTTTATTTCCCAATCCTTAAATCTCATTGGTTAAGGAGATGTTGGTTGCCCTGTTCACTCAGGTCCCAGATGCCCTGTTTCCCTCGCTGGGCTGTAATCAGCTCGCACTTTCAGCCGATTAGTGGACAAAGAATTTTTGAGCTGAAGGGTGCAGGGGCAAATCTAACTCATGGCAGATGCCGTTAGATGCCCTACAAATTATCTTTGTTCAAAATGTTTATTATTGTCCTCATTTTGCTATGCTCTTTATCTTTTAGGTCAGTATTCAAAGACAATCAGGGAACAATAGATCGAGACTCTCGCTTCTCTCCTCTTTTCAGGCAAGAAAGCAGTAAAATTTCGACAGAGGACTTGCTGAAGTTAGTAACGGAGTTCAAAAGGTATTTCCCCTGGTATTAGAACATTGGAATATTTGGAGGGCTGATTATTTTTTTTGTTTGTTTTTGACCTAATTAGATACTTTATTTTTCATGCTTATAGAGCAGACAAAATGACCAAAGTACAGACCATACCTGGCAATCTTGATATATCGGTGGAATCCATCCCCATTGAACATCCAAGTAGGAGATTTATTTTGTTTGTTGTCTTTTTAGTCATTTTTAACTCTGCATTTACTTCTCCAACTACAACATGTTTCAGCAGCGAGTAGTGAAGCGCTTCTCATCCCACATCAAATGTAACAGAAATAGAAAAATATACCAACACATATATAGTTTTGATCACACACCTAAAATTAGGGAAATACTTGTTGACTCACAAATAATATAATGTACAAGTGTAGAAATGTAAAAATAAAGCAGTATAACATTTCTTCACCCACCCATTCCATGACAGATGTTATTTTTTGGCCAAAGGCCAAACCTCTGCCGAGACTGCTCTCTAACCATCTGCTGGAGGTGTGTAGTGGATGCCTGGGTAACTTGCTTGTCAATTTTCTCTCCCTCCCTGTGAGGAAGTGCTTAACATCTCCCTCATAATTAATCAACCAAGATTGAGGACTTCTTGCATGGGAAATTTCAGGCTGAAAACCAAGCCTTACCATGGCATGGGAAGACTGTGTGACAACCATCTGCATGACACCAGGTGTAGATAGTCGGGACAGTTATTTCACTGAATCTCCCAAGGCTTTAAAAGTAAATAGATTCTAAAACAGATTTTGAGCACCTTGCTAGTATTTTTATACAAGTATTTCTGGTGCATGCCCCTCAAAAATGCATTTTATATCATTTCTAGACAAAAATAAAATGAAAAATTAAGAAAGTAAATCTACTCTGAGAAAATTGTGAATTAAAAACATTCTATTGGCCCATGCATTACTCTTATTCTCCATTTTTAGCACATGAAATTTACAGGGAGCCATTTTGAGGCATCTGTGCATAGGAAGTGTCTGCAGAGTAAAACCTCCATTATCTGTGTTCCAATTATCCATCAGAATGTGTGCTGGACAAAGCCTCGCGCAAGACATTACCTCTTTGCACAGTCTCCTCCTGCCTGACATAAATCAATCTCTCAGCCCAAGAAAGATTACATTTAATTTGTTATTTGCATTGTACTTGTCTTTTTCCCATGTGTATGATATTGCTGTGCCTTGTGAGCAAGGCCAAAAATGTGGGGACTCGAAGCATTCGTCATTTTCTAATATCCATTGTGGAAAGTGCGTGATGATGGAGATTCCACTGTACTTTGAAAGTGGGAGCAGAAATTCATTCTTCAGAATTCAGTTGATAAATAGATAAAATAAGTACTTCTGAACTCTTCTTGAATTCAGGCAGGATACACTGTGTACAATGAAACTCCCTAATGCTGTAGATAAAATATTTAATAGGACATCAAAATGTACAACATTGAGACAAAAGTAGTGTGTGGAAGTCAAATTTTCTTTTTGTGTTGTAAAAATCAATTAAATTGTTTTTTTTATATTTCTCCTTTTAAAACTAATTGAAATGTTTCCTATTGGCTGCTGTTGAATACAAAATGTGGGTTAGAGTTTGCAGGTTTAATTTATATTCCTCCCTTTCTCTTCCTTTGCCTCATGTGCCATCTCCGGCTGGCAAGGCAAGGGTTCTGCCATTACTATTCTGAAGTAAATGACAGAGTGGAACTATCTTGTTGAAATTCCCTCCCTCCTTCTGAGGAAGTACTTGGCCCATTCCCAGCTCCTTCCTGTAATAATCTGTCTGAGATCAGGATCTCAGCATACAGAGAATCATAGATGCAAATCTGAACTTAGCATTTTAATTTGCCTAACCAGTACAATTTGATGTAAACTGATTCTATCTTGCGAATATTTGTTGGGTTATTGGCTAAACTTGAATGCTTGTCCAAGAAAATGTGTTGTATATAAAGTGGGAAAAGTTTTACTCTCTTTTTAATTGCCACAACTGATATGTTAAAAGAACTATTTTAAAAGCCATGTTTTAGACAGGGCAAGGTGATATACAGTTACTGAAGTTATTGGATTCTTATCAGATCAAACTCGAGTAGCAATGAAAAAATTCCTGAAAAACAGCTTGTTATTTATCTGTTTCAGATTGTGTTACCTCATCATATGTGCCTATTAAACCATTCAAGGACCCAAATAAATATGAACCTACCATAGAGGTTGAAGAGTTTGTGCAAGAATCAGCAAAATATTCCCAACCTTACACAATATACAAAAACCATGTTTATATTTACCCCAAACATTTGAAATATGATGGTCAAAAGTGCTTTGCCAAGGTAAGGTTCACAGCAAAAATTGTATTGTTTCATATGTATACCATTTTCTTCAATAATCTTCTCTGGAGATTGAGTTTGGATTTTTTTTGTGGTTTCAAACAAGTGGGTCATTGTCAAAGATAAATTGAAGGCTCAGTATTTTTATCCAGTGAGTAATTGACCCATACAAATCACAAAGACCCCAGGTTTGATTCCCAAATCTGTGCTGAGATAGTTGATCTTTTTGGGAGGTCTACAATTGCCTGATACACCATCAAGGTTCACGCATGAATATTGAATACTTGGGAAAAGTACTGGAATGCAACTGTCAGCCTAGGAACCTTACCTTAGTTAAAACATTCAATAGAGGAAGGGGAGGGAGAAAGTTGGTGAGAAATATATTTTTTAAATGGTTCAGTGTAGAAAGAAACTTAAAGTTGTGACTTCATTGGACTACTTATGGATATCAGTATATTTTTGTTGCAGTGTGTAAATACTGGGTTTGATAGCTTTCTGTTGATTGACCTTTTATTACCAAGGAGCCACTTACATTAAAAAGGGTCTGTCACAAGAGCCCTGCAGGTCTATACTACTATATGTCTGCTGTGTTTTGTAAGGATAAATTAACATACCTGTGTTCACCCCCATATGGTTAGTACAGTCACCTGTAAACCTTGGACTAGAATGTTATGGAATATAACCCCTTTTTTTCTGAAGTATAGACATTGCTTCCAAAATCTGCAGTATGTTGGTATCTTCTGAACAATGTTGCTAAACTCTGTTTACTATGTAACTACCTCACTATGTGGGCGACAGTAATGGAAATCTCAGTCCATTACCCATTTTGTAGCCATCAGTTAAAGATAGGCCAGCAGATGTAAAATGCCCCATGGGATTTTATTATTGTAAAATAATTTACTGTTATACGAGATCGAATACACGTTGGAAGAATTTACTGCTTGAAGTCTAATTTTTCCTGAAAATTATGCTAAATCAACACAGTTCTATGTTAATGTAATTTCTAGTTAATTTAACCAGCATCATGTTTTCTCAGTTCAGACTCCTTTTATTGTGTTGTCCTGTTAGCATAACATTTTATGTTTTGATTGATGTGATATTTGCTTTCTACAGGATCTGACTGCTAGCCTTGATAGCTGGGTTGTTTTTCCAAAGGGTCCATTGTTGAGGGGAGGGTGGAAACCTGTGCATCTGTAGCACATCCTGAATTTTGAGGAGGACCTGTTTCTATTTTGTGTGCAGAATCTCAATTTTCTAGGGTATATGAAATATTTATACAGTTTCCATTTCTGCAGGCAAGAAATCTAGCTGTGCGCATTGAGTTCAGGAGTTCAGATGAAGAAAGTGCTCAACCATTGAAAGTAAGTTTTATTAGCAATATAGTTTAACTGCTGTGTGAAGATGCATCAACACAAGGTTCCATAACAGTGTGTCACAGGGGTTTGATTTCCCGCATTGCTGAGTTGTAGATCTTAACTGCATTGTTGTGCAGAGGCACTAAGTGCAGGGTTAGTGCCTCCCTACCAGGTGGAGGAAAAAACAGAGCTGCGAGTCATCCCTCGGCCTGGGAGCTATCATCCATCTCAGTTACAGATGGTGCACAGCCTGGGGACACTGGCAATAAAATAGAAGAACAGCACCATTTATATTTCTAAAGTTAATGGGGGCGATCATTGATTTTTATCTGAGACGGATGCGAAGTTGGTGCCGGTGTGAGGTCTGAGCCATTTTGATGCCTAGGCCTCATTAAGATGCTGCGGACACCAAGCGAGCGCTCCACTGCAGCTCACCGGTTCTGGTAGGGCAAGAAATCAGCCAGCCCCTTTGCTGAGCTGACCAGAAGGTTGGGTCAGAGGTGGGTGGGGAGGTGATCCTGGAGGGCTCTGAATGGGTTGGCAGCCAGCCTGATTTTATTTTGTGCCCAGGAAGAGCAGGAGTGCTACTCCTGGGCCCACCAAAAAAAAAATTAAAAGTCTCCTGGGCCGTTTTTTGAACTGCCATCAGCGGACCCTTTAAATACTGCTGGTTAGGCTGTTTAATCAGAGTCCTGAAACATGCGTAGGACACCAATTTGCATATTTACGCAGCCTCTCACCTGTTTTAGGCAGACAACCTGCTCGCCCATTTACAGGAAATTGCATCAGGCACGCCTTGGGCATCAGTGCAGTGGCTGAGGCCCTCATCCGACGATTTTCAATTACTGGCCATCCGTATTTCAGGTGAGAAATGGATGGTCGGCAGTTGAAAATTGTCCCCAATTTCTTTATTGTATCGTTTGACAAGAACAGAAAGATGATAATATTTCTGATCTGTGCTTCAAATGTTCCTTGGTTATTTTTATTTATTGAGCCATTTCAAGTCTGAAAGGTTACTTGTGCAATGAAAAAAATGTTAACAACTATAGAACATAAAACTTTAATGGGCCACTTGGGTGGATGAGACTCAGACAATTGTTACTCAGAGGTATTTCTTTGTACTTTCAGTAAAGCTATTTTACTTTGCTCTTCTTTTTTGTAACAGTGCATTTATGGAAAGGCAGGAGGGTCAGTGTTCACCACTGCAGCACAGACAGCAGTCCTATATCACTCCCAGAACCCCGATTTTTATGATGAGGTACTTTCATTAAAAGTGTTTGGCGAGTGCTGCATAAAAAACTGTGATTAACATGCAAGTCACATCAAGCGCAGGCGGAGGAGCTAAAATACATCTGTTCACTAAAAGACTGAATTTGTTGAATGACTGATTATCTATTGCTGATTCTACTGAATTTGGACCCTCATTTTCATTTAGCCTTAATAAAACAATTAGTGTAAAATCTGGTATGGAATCTGCACCTTCAAGATATAAAGCTGTGAGCAATACAACAATGTACCTCATGCAATTGTTAATCAAAATGGTAACCATAAAATCAGGATAGGATGTGCACCAAATTTTATAGTAATGAGAAAAGACAAAAAATGATCTTCATATCTGATCTCACATTGTAATTTTAATTGCAGTGCATTTAGTTGTGAGATTGAGGTGCTCCTGTAGACTCTGCACGTGACGTATGCAGTCACTGCAGAGCAGTGGTCAGCAAATAGAAACATACAAGATCCTGAAGGGGATTGACAGGGTTGATGCTGAGAGGTTGTTTCCCCTGGCTGGAGTGTTTAGAACTAGGGGGCATAGTCTCAGGATAAGGGGTAGGCCATTTAAGACTGAGATGAGGAGGAATTTCTTCACTCAGAGGGTTGTGAATCTTTGGAATTCTCTGCCCCAGAGGGCTGTGAATGCTGAGTCTTTGAGTATATTCAAGGCTCAGAAAGATAGATTTTTGGACTCTAGGGGAATCAAGGGATATGAAGATCAGGTGGGAAAGTGGAGTTGAGGTGATCAGCCATGAATGGCGGAGCAGGCTTGAGGGGCCATATGGCCTACTCCTGCTCTTACTTCTTATGTTCTTATGTAGAATGCTGAACTATATTCTCAAATTTTAAGAATACAAGTTATGCATAAACTGTACAATGACCACTTCCCAAGTGTTGAGTCCTGTTCTGCCTATCAAGACACAAGAAAAATATTTGTGCCTTAGACCAATGATTAGGAAAGGCGTAAAGCTAATCCCCAGAATTAGAGGACTGGGTTTTGAGGAAAGACTGCAGAAACATGGGCTTTTCACTCTTGAAAAGAGGCAACTAAGAGGGAATCTCCAACATATATAAGATAGTAAATGGTACATCAAATGTAAATCTGGAATGCTACTTCATGTTAAACTGTGACAATAGGTTCAAAAGAAAATTTGAGACTGACATCAGTAAGTTCTTCTTCAGCCAAAGAGTGATCAACACATGAAATGGATTTCTGAACCGGGTAATAGAAGCAAAAACCCTAGAATCATTTAAAAAAAACAGTTGCATGTGACTCATGTGGGCATTGTAGATTTTTTTCTGTATGGATGAGCTACAATGGGATGAATGGTCTTCCTCATTTGTTTCCACCTTGTGATCTTATGAATGTTATATTCCTGGTTTAATAGTTTGAGCAACCAGGTCCTTGTAGAGTAAACAGTAGACCTAAGTAAAAACAGAAAATGCTGGAAATACTCAGCAGGTCAGGCAGCATCTGCAGAGAGAGCTGACCTGCTGAGTATTTCCAGCATTTTCTGTTTTTATTTCAGATTTCCAGCATCCGCAGTATTTTGCTTTTGTTGTAGACCTAAGTAACCTGCTTATAGTGGAACTAGCTTGCAAATATGGTATTAACATCTGGAACTCTTTTTATACTTCTATTACTCAGGTGAAAATCGAGCTTCCCACTCAGCTGAACGAGAAACATCACATTCTTTTTTCATTTTATCACATCAGCTGTGACCTTGCTACGAAAGGTGGTTCCAAAAAGAAAGAGGCGTTGGAAACGCAAGGTAAAATATCTAATACTTTGCCATAGCTTTTTTCCCCAAATGATTGTCTCCTTTTGCTGCACTGGCTAAAGAATTGTCACCCAAATATCCAAATTTTTTGTCGAAACATTTTTGTTTCAAATTCTCATCAAATGTTATAGCTGTTTGGCAAAAGTTACTAAACATCTTGTGAAAATGTTATCAGATTAGATTGGAGAGAATAAAAATCCACGAGTTTAGCAAAATTCTCATGGAGCCAGCCATACATTACATTTCAAACAACAACTTGCTTTTATATAGGGCCTTTAACATAGTAAAACGTCCCAAGGTGCTTCACAGAAGCGTAATCAGAAAAAAATTGACACTGAGTCAAAGAAGGAGACATTAGAACAGTTAACCAAAAACTTGGTCAAAGAGGTTGGTTTTAAGGAACATCTTAAAGGAGGAGAGATAGATGGAGAGGCGAAGAGGTTTAGGGAGGGAGTTCCAGAGCTTCGGGCCTAGATGACCGAAGACACAGCCACCAATGGTGGGGTGAAGGAAGTGGGGGATGCACAAGAGGCCAGAGTTGGAGGAACGCAGAGTTGTCAAAGGGTTGTAGGGCTGGAGGAGGTTACAGAGATTGGGAAGGGTGAGGCCATGGAGGGATTTGAACATGAGGATGAGAATTTTTAAAGCGAGGCATTGGTGAACCGGGAGTCAATGTAAGTCAGCGGTGATGGGTGAGTGGGACTTGATGCGAGTTAGGATATGGGCAGCAGAGCTTTGGATGAGCTCAAGCTTATGGAGGGTGGAAAATGGGAGGCTGTCTAGGAGAGCATTAGAATAGTAAAGTTTGGAGGTAACACAAGCATGGATGAGGGTTTCAGCAGCAGATGGGCTGAGGCAGTGGTGGAAATGGGCGATATTACGGAGGTGGAAGTAGGCGGTCTTTGTGATGGAGAGAATATGGGGTTGGAAGCTCAGCTGAAGTTGTGAACAGTCCAGTTCAGCCCGAGACAGTGGCCAGGGAGGGAGATCGAATTGATGGTGAGGGAATGGAGTCTGTGGTGGGGTCGAAGACAATGGCTTTGGTTTTCGTAATGCTCATCCAGGACTGGATGTCGGACAAGCAGTCAGACAATACATAGGCAGTGGACGGGTCAAGGGAGGTGGTGCTGATGTAGAGCTGGGTGTTGCCAGTGTACGTGTGGAACCTGATGTCATGTTTTTGTACGAGGTCGCCAAGGGGCAGCATGTAGATCAGAACTAGGAAGGGGCCAAGGATAGATCTTTGGGGACTCCAGAGGTGATGGTGAGGGGAGGGAGAAGAAGCCATTGCAGGAGATTGTCTGACTACGACTGGATGTAGACTCTGTCCTTATGTCAGCACTTTGAGCACTGGGATTGGTCCCCTAAAATACTTGAACAAAGAATTACATTTTTCCTGATTGATACCTTTTCTGGAGACCTGCTATTGGCAAGAATATGGAACTGGTGCCTCTGTTTTTGAGTCAAAACCATAAAAGGCAGCACAAGAAAACATTTTTTTGTAAGAATAATTTATGATGAATGTGGTACAAAACATATGGAAATTATCTGACATCTTCTGGCAATACAGAGCATTACAATCTTGCTTGTTCTGTTTCTATATAGTTGGATATGCCTGGCTACCTCTCTTGAAAGATGGCAGACTTGTATCTCATGAGCATTCTGTACTTGTAGCAGCCAGTCTTCCTGCTGGTTACCTCAGTAATCAGAACATAACACCAGGAAAGGTAAGAACAAATGGAATGCATCAATCAGCCGGACATATTAGAAGCAGTAAATATTTTTACATTTTTCCTCATTAGAAACAAGAACTATGGGGCTAGAAATTCCATAGCACCCCGTTTGGGGCGATAACTTTTGAAATCTCGGAAAATTATCGCCAGGTGATAATCATTTTCTGGTCCCAGAAAATTGAGCTTTAGCGCTCCAAGAGGGAAGTGGAGCGCTAAATCAAGGGCTAACCACTTCTCTTAGGGCGCTAAAGTGTAAGAGCGGGGCGGTAGTGGCAGAGCGCTGAACAATGTGGAGTGCAAAGATACCGGCATCGGAGGCTGCTTCCCTCGCTTAAAGGGAAGGGCCAATAGTGGTGCACAACATACTACTGTTCAGTTGTGTGTTGCCAGGCGATCTGCGCGACTGCCATTACAACCCCAAACATTCTGAGAGTGGAGGGCTCGGACATCTCGCAGCAATAAAGCAGCGAAAACTTTCAGCAGGCACCAGACTGGTGCAAAGAATAAAGTTTGGCCTACCTGAAAACCACTGCCTTTAATTGTCACTCCCCAAGCGGCCAGCCGAGGTGACAACGCCTCCTCTTCCTGCCGTTGCTGATGCCCGGCGATACAGCAGGGGGCGGGAGTCAATTTCACATCTGGGGCGGTAACGGGGCGCGGTAACGGGGCGCTGCGCACTTTATGACGTCACGATCTGCGAGACGATAAGTGTTAGCACCAGCGCTAAACTGGCAGGGAAGTTTGCGGGTGTCACTGAATTCGCTGCGCCCGGTCGCTAACCCCTTCGCGCCCTGTTACCGCCCCTCCAAGGCGCTAATGGGAGGCACAAAGCAGCCGAATTTCTCCTCCATAGTGTCAATTTTTAAGTATATACAGGAGTGGATAGGGGAACGTGCAACTTGTGCGCATCCTATTGCCAGGTCATTCAACAACAGGCTCCAAGGCCTAGACATTGGTTTGTGCTGGCCTGCCAGCATGAACTGGGTGTTGGGAATGATCTCTGTGCTGGAACGGTTAGGCCCAAGGCACACATGATATTGAGCTTCGGGCCTCATTTACATGAGGCCGGTGAGCTGCAGACACCTGCTTTGGCGTCCTCAGGCAGGTTGCCGATGAAGAGGATTTGAATTTTGGGCCACTTGGTCGCCTACAGTGGCTTTCATGTAGGTCCTGAGAGAGGGGAGGAAGCAATCTGGAGGGAGGGGATGACCGGAAGAGAGGGAGGGGTTCGACCGGGTGGTCACACATTTGTAATTTATTTTTAAACATTATTTCTGTGCAGGCTAATGGATCTGATATTAAGTGGGTTGATGCAGGGAAGCCACTCTTCAAAGTCTCTGTGCATGTAGTATCCACAATCTATACTCAGGTATGTGTCAATATGATTATCTAATTCCTAGCTTTCTAGCTTTGCTTTACATTTAAAGGATGATTGCCTGATTGGGCGCTCCCAATGAGGAGTGAGTGCTGATAAGGAAGTCGCCTAAATTAATTTAAATGGATAAAAAAAAGGAGCTGCGGGCCCATGATTTCCCAACCAGTACTCTCTGTGAGGCACTGTTCCTGCCCAGGAGTATCTGATCGGGGAATCAGCCCTTTAGTACACTGACCTATCAGGGAAATGAAGAGTCCCTAATTATTTTTGCTCCTTTTTATTAGGAGGAAAGACTGAACAACTTTTTTCAGGAGTGCCAAAAGAGAGAAAGCGGGATGTCGCAGCCTTCATCTTCAGATTTTATCAGCGGCATAGAGGTTTGATCATTTAAAGGGAAAATCAATTTAAAATTGAAATAAATTCATAGCACAGTACTTCAAAATTTATATTTGTTTATTACTTCAGTCACTGTTTCAGGGGAAACACGTATTATTGCTGGGGAATTTAAACTCTAAATTTGCAATGAATTATTATTATATATATTAATTTCCCTAAATACTATCAAACTACCAAGTTATATGTTAACCAATAGAGAGACTTTGCAAGTAAGTGAAGTGCTTCAAAATAGACTGCAATCCTAAACAGTAATATTAACATCTGGTTAAATATAGTGGGAGCAATACTCCAAAGTGGACCTCTGTTTAATTCACTGGGGCTTCTTGTTGATGGTGTGTCAGAAGTGTTTTGATTCTTAAGTTGTTTCTGATCATTTCAGGGTCTACTTGGCATTGAAAAAATCCACGTGATTGTACATTTCCTTCCTGTTCTTCTGAATCAGTTGCTTTGCATCTTGATACAGAATGATGAAAGCCAAGTTGCTACTGCCACCATCAGGTAGATATATAAAACCTGTCAATTACAAGAAAATCAGTTTGACCTCAAGCATGCAATACATTTAGTTTATCTAATAAGTTAGCCAGTAAGCTTTTAAATGTTTGACAACTTTCCACTTTAAAAACATGCACCACAATCTCTCCACATGCATGGGCTCCCTTGTGAGTGTGTAATCCTCCCTGCCCGATTTGCCTCAATCCACTGTGTCCGGTGATCCAGTACGTCCAGGCATCAGAACAGGAAAATCTGTCCCAATACCTTCAGTTCGCAGATTCCCGAAATCTTTGTTTGTATGAAAGTATTTGAAATGTAATCATTATTAAGGACCGTGCTCTATTGTACAGAATTTCAAGTTTCAATAAAAATATGATTTTTAAGAGCTCATCCACCAACTGCAATTCTCTGAAAGAAAAAAACGAGAAGTCGCACAACACCAGGTTATAGTCCAACAGATTTATTTAAAATTACAAACTTTCGGAGCTATCCTGCCCCTTCTTCAGGTAGAGTTACTGTGCCTCTGAAAGAAGACACTGAGTTCATACAGTCGATTGGTAAATACATCTTTAACTTCCTGTGTAGAAATGCCAGGTTTGAAACCAAATTTAATCTGTAAGAGGTCAGTTTTAATAAACACCAATATAGACATCTGGAGCAACTGACCTTTTAAAAAAAAAAGTGGTCACTAGGGTTGAAGTGGTCACTTGGGCTTTGATGCAGCATGTGCTGTCAAAGTTAAATACTTTGGATTGTTAATGATCTGAACTTTTGCTTGAGGGAAACCAAAGCTCAGATTAGAATTCCGCTTTGAACCACCCCAATTATGGCTGAATTGTAAACCAATCTTGGGGATTTTATCCTTAATTGCTGTGGCCTGTCAGCTAACTAAACCCTCAGTGCCTTTAAGATAATGATTGTATTCCCAGCTCTGGCTATTTTATTAATGAAAGATGTAAAATTAAAATAGGCATTTGTGCCTGTCAGAAAGCTCTGGTCACAAAGGCCTGAAAGCCAGACATGCAACATCTTGCCATGCACTAAAACACCTCTTTTCTGTTTCAAAGGGCCATTGTTGACATTGTTGCCAAGTGCCATGAAGAACAATTAGACAATTACATCCGCTCATACATTAAGGTAAAATAAAAGGTTTAGCAAAGTGTATGCATGTAATTATATGTTTTCCTTATTCAGAAAGTGTACAAGTATAGATCTGTGTGTCCTCATCAAACTTGTGTTAAAAAAATAGTGAATCTCTGGGACCAGCTTGGGGCTTGGCACTGGGAGCTCACTGGGAGGGGAGTCTGAAAATTACATCAGCAGCCATTAAACTTGACTCTGGCTACTTAAAGATAAATGGCTGTGTATGGGGGGAAAAGTTCTTCCAGCCTTTAAAAAAGCTGTAAGTATTTGCAATGCATCTTTCAGTCTTTCTGTAACAAATTCAGGTCTTCCATTGATAATCTCCAAGGGTTCAATACCGTCAGTTGCTCCCGTAAGCGGTTTGAGCATCTTATATTTTATAGGTGTTGACTCACACTACCCTATATCTACTTGTATGCTAGCGTAACCCAGGGTTGTAACAATAGTACCTCCTTATGACCTGAATGAGATATTTGTGCCTTACATCCCTCTCCAATCTTTTTGAAGTTGGACTGACAACTCCTTGAAAATCCCTGGGTCCTTCCTTTGAGAAGAGGCCAGTTATCAAAGTCAGAAGAAACCAGCAGGAACTGACCAGCTTTCTTTCATTAAAAAATATTTTTCTGAGATAATACTCATTCTTTGGTGGGTTGCTGACCTGTTCATGTGTGAATATGGGGCTGGATTCCCCTTCTGCGCTCACCACCCAATGATTTTTCATCCAACAAGATGACTGGGCAGAAAATGGCTTACTGGGGAGCACAGAATTGGACAATCCTGGCCATGATGTTTTGGCCACTAAGATGCAAGTGTGGCACAGACTTTGTATGTGTGATATCTTCAAACATAATAGATATGCTAGGCTCAAGATTTCTACAAGATAGAGATTAATAATGAGCATATTTGTTAACTGTTGCATATTGTTGTCAATTATTTAGTGTTTGAAGCTAACTGGAGGTGTACTGATTTTAATTCTACAATCTATGTTTTATGCAGTTTATTTTCAAGGCTGAATTTTCTGAATTGAAACAGAAAACAATTCATGAAGAGCTTTTAAAAGGTATAACCGAAGTCCTGACATCTACTGATGCCACAGATGTTAAACGTTTGCTAAAGGTAAGTCTTGAATTGTGACAAATAATTTTTCATGTCACTGTATTTGTGTGAATATAATTTTAATAATAATAGTAATAAAAACAGATAATGCTGGAAATACTCAGCAGGTCAGGCAGCCTCTGTGGAGAGAGAAACAGAGTTAATGTTTCAGGTCGATGACTTTTCATCACAACAGGTCATAGACCTGAAACGTTAACTATGGCTGGAATTTTCAGAGGTAAGAACGGGTGGGTTGGAGGCGTGGGGTGAAGTAAAAAGTTGTAGAAATGTAAAACCCGACCCCAACCCGCCTCCAACCCACCCACTTTAACCTTTCACTCAGGCGGGACTGGGGGACGGGGTGGCGGGCTGCCAACCCACTGCCAGGAGGCGGGTTGACAATTTAAATATTATAATGAAGCCTGAAGCCTCTACTACAGGTTTTACTGCAGGCCGGGGATCCCGAGGCTCAGGATTCCTGGTGGCTGCAACGAGGCGGCCTCAGCCTCGGGGAGCAATCCTTGTGGGCTGGGAAGAGCAGGAGTGCCTCCTCTCGGCTCCCCAAGCTCCCTCACCAGGGGTCGGGGATCGGACACCCCCTGGGCCTGGAACCCGCCCCCTCCCCTCCCCCACCCAGGATCGCGGGGTCGGGGATTGGGGCCACCCCCAAACGGCTTGTAAGCCCGCCCCCCCCCCCCCCAACCATCTGGGCCCCAGCACCTACCTGGTTGCGTGGCCTCCTTGTCTGCGTTCCCCGCACGACTGGAAGCCAGCCTGTCGTACATCATATTCTGATGTATTTTTGGTTATTCTATCTCCAAAAAAGCATTGATGCGAGTTCAGAATAGAGTGACAAGATTGATTTCACGACTTGAGGCTCTAGATTATAAAGAGAATTTTGCAGGACTAAACTTATTTTTACTGAAAAATATTGAGAAGAGGCTTGATCCAGTTTTTAAAAAAATAATGAGATAAATGGACAATGTAGAAATGAACAGGTTACTTGACTGTGATTATAGAACTGGAGGACAAAGTGTCCCGTTAATTTGCCTCAATCAAGTCTAGAGAGTAGAAGGATTTTTTCCTCTGCCGCAGAACTGTGGATATGTAGAATGAACATTCAACAAATGCAGTTAGTGATAAATCGAAGAACTCCTTTAAAAGGGAGCTGGATAAATGTCTCTTTAGGATTGGGAATTAAGTTTGTTGGGGAACGAGATGATTTGTAGAAAATGTTTTTTTCTGTTGCTTCTGATTATTCACCCTTAGGATGTAACTGGCCAGAGTGGACTAGTACGGATTGTGCAGTTGGACATTTTGCTCGATTAGCTTTGAGAAAACTTCATAAAGTGTTATTTTTTGCGTGTCTTCTCTAGTTTGATTACTTACCACAGGAAATTGATTATTTGAAGACATTCCATAGCTGTGGAGAGAGCAAACTTAATGGCCCAAACTCAACTATCTTATTCCTTAATTTATGTTCTTAGTTTTAAAAAAACAAAGTGTAATCCTTCAAATAAAGATTAATTGAATGGTGTTAAGCATTTCTCTTATTTTATGCATATTTTTTATTCTACAAATACAGTTTCATTGCCCGTAGCCCATTAAAAATAAATCAAACAGCTGAAAAATTTACAATTAATTTAAGGATCCTTTTGTGGTAACTGTTCTGTTTCATTACTTTTAATAGTTTTGTTCAAAGTGAGTGCTCTGCCATTATTGGGACACTGGCTGGGAGGAATTATTGTTGTTTGTCAGTATGAGTGGAGCAGAATTAACTGCCAGTAATGGTGGTGATTAATCCGTTTTCATTTCAGCTAAATTATGTGCCTCTCCTTTGCACCATCTGCCTCAGCAGCACCTCACAGCTTTAACGCTGTGGATCATTGTGGCTCACCATCTAAACAAAAAAAGTTACTTGAAGGTCAACAGAATTGTGATCAGGCCATGAGTATTGTTATTCAAATTAATATTGGCCCAGAATCTGCGGTCTGGATGACGGCGAACTGGAAGCGTTCGCCGCCATTCCGCCTTTCAAACTGAACACAATTTCAGGATTTGGCACACCCGCAGGCGCATGCGAAATCCTGAGGTTGCGGTCTGTCATTCACTGCTCCGACACAGGCTGCGCTGACTGTAAATTCCAGGCCATTCTTGCAGTTACGACTCCCCTGCTTCCTTGATGGGAAAATATGTGAATTTTTCTTCCAAGGATGACTCTTGCATTATTTGTCTCCAAAGTCATGTTCCCACTTTGTCAGATAGTCTAATGAACTGCCTATGTTAGAAGTTAAGAAAGGGTTTGACCAAATTTCATGCTTCCACCCTGAAATTTTGCCACCTCACAGATTTTTAATATTTTTATAGTTCTGGCAGTTATTCAGAATTCTGATGATCTAACTATTGCTTTGCAGCATTCATGGTTCTTCTTCGAAATTGTTATAAAGTCACTGGTGCAGTATTTGGTTGATGACGACAAGAAGCTGCAGGTAGGACTATGTGGGAGAAAAGCACAGAAGCAGTCAGTTGCAAAAGAATAT
Source organism: Squalus acanthias (assembly GCA_030390025.1). NCBI lineage: Eukaryota > Metazoa > Chordata > Chondrichthyes > Squaliformes > Squalidae > Squalus > Squalus acanthias. The sequence continues at coordinate 55,215,773 of CM059429.1, forward strand.
TTAAAAGTACCATGTCACATTTGATTAAATTATCAAAAATAATACAAAAATGTTGAAACACTACTCATTATACCCAACTCTGATGTCACAAGCTTTCCTTATTCCGACATCTTTCCCCCGGTCCAAGGACACGCTCCAATGTAGCTAACAGAGGAGTTCAAACCTCCATAAGTTTAACCATTAATAAGGAGAACTAATTTAATGTAACTTCAAATGTTTAAAACTTGTGTTTAAAACTTAATAAATCTGAAGTATTAGTAGACTTTTCTTCCAGACAATATGAGAAATCATTGTATTCCAATTCATTGTTTTTCTCTAAAATGCATAGCTAAAGCGTACTGAGAGGTTTCCATCGTCCTATCATAGTGCGATGGAAATGCTGGTGACAACCTTGGGAGACCTAATTTACAGAAAATTCAGAGAAGCTGAAGAGGAAACCAAGGAGGCAAACCATTACCTTGCCATGTTTGTAAAGGTACAATTTTTCTCAGTCTGATAAAGCATCACAAAGCCAATGCCTGACCTGTATTCAGGTGTTTGGAATGCAAGGGAAAGAGTAGATGGTGGCTGGGAGCAGATAGAAAATGCTTTTCATTTTTAGAATTGTAGACTTTTGCAACACAGAAGGAGGCCACTAGTCCCATTCTCTTAGTTTTTCCCCATACCCTTTTTAATTTTTCTTTTCAAAGAATTTTTCGCTTCCCTTTTGACAGCTATTATGGATTTTGATTCCACCACTGTTTCTGGTAGGGCACTATGGCATTGATATTTAGGTCTGCCTATTTCTGGGCATGTGGGAGGCGCAGGGAACTGTGCCTGAATGGCGAGGCCCGAGGTGCACCCAATATTGGGCCTCGGGCGTCATTTCCATCGAGCTGGCAAGCAGTAACAGGCAGCTCATTCATTAACCACTACTCTGTTTTCCATCCTTTTAGCCAACATCTTCTCCCTGCTACCACATTCCCTTTTATACCAAGTGCTCTAATTTTATCAACAAACCTCCTATGCAGCACTTCATCAAGCTCAATTTGAAAATCCATGTACACGTGATTGATTAAATTTTCTTTATCAATTCTTTACTTCTTCAATTACTCAATTAAATTTGTCAGACACAATTGGCTTTTACAAATTCATGTTGGATGTCCTTAATTAGCCCACGCCTTTTTAAGTGAGAACTTATCTATAATATGGTCTCTGGAAGCTTACCCTCTGCTACTTTTAGTCTGACTGGTCTACATTTCTCCCTTCTTTGAGCACAAGTGTTATTTTGCCAAACCTCCAGTCCGCAGGCAAACCTCCATATCCAATATCCACATAGCACACCCAAAAAATTGACTTGTCCGTTCTCTCCGCAAATGCTGCCTGATCTGCTGAGTGTTTCCACTATTTTCTGTTTTTTGTTTTCAATTTCTTCCTCGTCCCACATTTCATCTTTTGGAAACACATTACAGTATTAGTTAATTATATAAAACTCGAATGATAATTTTTGCAAATAGCCTGATAAGAATGTAACGTCTATTTAAAAATGTATAGATTTGGTTTCAAAGATGCTGCAAAACTCTTGCTTTATTGGTATTTGAAGCATTAACACAATATTGTGCCTTTGGTTTTCACAGAGATGTTTTACCTTTATGGACAGAGGATTTATATTGAAGCTGATTGGTACTTACATGAACATCTTCAATCCTGGAGATCATAAGGTAATTTGCTCAAGAATGAAACAGTGGGAAATCCAGCAAAACTTGTAATAATCTCCAACATAATTCCATAATGAGTAAGTGTGATCGTCTATTTTCCATATGGCCATCCTCACAACCTCTCCAAATAAAAGTGCTCAGTCATTGGTGAATTAGAATGATACTAACCAAAGTCAACTGAGTTTGGTTTGAGGGCCCATATGGTTCTCAGAGGAATCAATGAATACTATCTTCAACTGCCCTCAAATCTAGCACTTCTGTTATAAATTCTTTCTGACTACCCATAAGGCTTAAGATATGGGAGGTCATTTTAAACTAACCCGCCCAGTGGGAAACTGATGTGGTCAGATCCGCTGCCCATTTTACACTCCGTCTGATTTTACTTTCCATTGACTTGCGTCATGGGCAAGGCCACATTTATTGCCCATCGCTAGTTGCCCTGAGAAGGGGGTGCTGGGCCTTCTCCTTGAACCGCTGCAGTCCTTGTGCTGATGGTGCTCTCACAATGGTGTTAGGTAAGGAATTCCAGGATTCTGACCCAGTGATGACGGAAGAATAGCGATATATGTCAAGTTCAGGATGGTGTGTCCAATGCCCTCAGCCACTTAACTTCACGAGGCGTGAACTGAATTGGCTCAAAACTGATATCAATGCTGGTGGGGACCCTGGGAAGAAGCTGTGTAGGATCATCTACTTGGCCCTTTTAGCTGCAAATGCTTGCAAACACTTCAGCCTGACCTCTTGCACTCACATCCTAAGCTCCAAGTGTATTTGGGAATATCAATTATGAGGCTTGTTCCTCTAAACCACATGAACTGCAGCCAGAGCCATTTGAAGCAGCGATCTGTTTGTGGCTAGTCTGGATTCATGCAAGAGAGGTGGTTGGAAAGATTGAAATGAGAAAGCAGCAGAAAGACAAAGCAACACAGAGATGGAGAGAAAAAGTAAAGTGATTAAAAGGAGTAGCTAGAGAGAAAAACAGATAACAGCAGACTAAAGCAATGCAACAAACAGAAAGACATAATTAAATGTAAGAGACGGAAGAAAATGTGCAAATAAACAACATTAAAGACATGAAAGGGAAAAGCAAAGCAGTTAAAATGTTACAAATGGAAGTTAATTGTCTTATGTGTTATAGATGTTTCCTTGGATTTTCTTCATAGCTTACCTGTATACAGACACTTTAGGGTAGATTTTCAATTTATCACTGGGGCATAAAACCAGAATTGTGGATTGGCCACCCATTATACAAACCACCTAATATTATGGAAATGAAAACCGGGCAGTTTCTATAATGAGCAGTCGATCCGAAATGCTGGTTTTATGCCCGGGCAGCAACTTGAAAATCTACCCCTTAGAATCAATTTTTTTTCGTACCTATCTTTCACGTGTGTGCAAGGAAGGAAACAACAAAATACAGTAGAGTGAAAAATGCTATATTATACAGAAAAATCAGATTATGATGTGGGACCTGTGTGTGTGCATGTGTGTGTGTATGTGTGTGTGTATATCTGAGAGAAGTTGTGTGCTATTTTAGAGATGAAGGGTCTTCTGCTTTAGTACTCACCGGCCCATTAAAGTGATTAACTGGCTGGAGAAAGCAAAAGTAGGAAATCCTGTCTGAAATGTCTTAAAAAATAAAAATCATGTTTATTACTTTAAATAAAAACTTTCTTTTTCTTTATTACTTTCTAATTTCAGACTCTATTTGGATACAAGTTTGACTTTCTTCATGAAATTTGCAACCATGAACACTTCATTCCCCTTAACCTGCCGATGCTGTTTTTGAAGAATAGATCAGGAAAAGAAGGTAAACTAACTTTTCATTTCAGGATTGGGGGCAGGTGGAGTGGTTGTACAGGGGGGTGCGGAGGGGGCCATAAATCTTTTTGGTGCCCAGGGCCCCAAGAATTCTTACTGATTAGTTTGAAGTTCTTAATTTTTTGCTGTACCTTTGCTGTGTAGATGCCAACTGCAAGCAATATGTGTTTCACAATTTTTTGGTGGGGACTGACATCAACACATAGGAAGTAGGTGAGATGGGTTAAAACACTGTTCTTTCATCTCTCTGGGGCAGGTTTCAAATCATTTCCAAACTATGTAAAAGAGTATTATGAGTATCAAGCACTCCCAGTTCAGATAAAGCATTGGCCAGATACATAATAAAGCTCCCTCAATTCTGCACCAAGCATACCTTAAGCTCCAACTTTAACAATATAGTCTCAATCCAGTTCCTAATATGTGTGAGTCCACAGTACAAAATTGTGCCGAGTTTGACACGCATCATCAATCTCACTCAGAAGAGCCACAAGAATGAGCAGCGTGGGAATTAGTGAAAAAAATCACATTGTTAAAGTTGGGACTTAAAGTATGCTTGGTGCAGAATTGAGGGAGCTTTATTATGTATCAGGCCAATGCTATATATGACCTGGGAGTGCTTGATACTCATAATCAATGACAAGAGTGGAATAGTGCTATACTTCCAAACCCGATATCCCTTATCTTACTGAAAATTTAGCTCAAAATATAAATTGCTACATTTATATATGGGGATGTTACTTGCAATCATGTATTTGTACTTCTTCAGATGAATTTGTGTACATGCATGTATATCCAACAGTCATTCCTAACAGTCAAGAAAATAGTATCGGTATATAGACAGCCTATGCAGCTTACCATTTTTTGTTTTCTCCTTTGTGATTTCCATTTCACATTAATCAGAGGAGGTCACACCTTCTCGGGGCACTGATGAGGTCATTGCTATGGGTAGGTATTGGTAAGCACAGTCTTAGCTTTGTAGCATTTCTAAACAATACATGATCCCATTACAACCAGCAGTGCAGAAGTTGTCTCGCATTTAGTCTGTTCAATAGTAAGTGCACATGGCTGCCAATATGTGCAATAGTGCAGAAAACTCATTCAAAATGTTTATTAATCCTTTCACTGGTCCAGATGTAGAATTAGGTTTGAATAGGTTGCATTACAGACACCATTCACCCATATTTCTTTTGCACTCATACCTTCCATTCTTTTGTTGAAACAGAATGATCCATTCGTACAGCATTTTGTGATAATAAAGATGGGGCAAAGTACCAAGGGGTAGAATTTCCCTGGGGCTTCCCTGATCTCTCACCATAACTTTGGCAGATCAGCGAAAGTCCCGGAGAAACGGTGTAAACACAGGGGCAGATTAGCGCACGGGTCTATGGGGCTCATTCCCAGAGACCTCAGCCAAATATGAGGCCTCTGGTAAAACACACTGATGCAGAAAAATTGCAAACGACCTCTGGATCAGTTTCATTTCAACGTAGTATATTGTGATATGATTCGCTTTATTTATAGTGCAGTGTGTAAGTATTGTACTGGCCTGTTTCTGCATGCATTTTACTACACATTTGCGTTTTACTGGAATGGGAAGGGACTGTTGTTTCCGGGTGATGCGGAGGGGCCATGAATCTTTTTGGTACCCAGAGCCCCAAGAATTTTTAATCCGGCTCTGTAATGCCGTTTCTCTGGGGTTTCTGCCGAAGCCATGGTAGGAGATCAGGTAACCGCCACAGAAATTCTATGCCCAAAACAATATTCAGATCAATGCTAAGCAGTGTAGAAGTTAAAAGTGGGAAGTACTACTTGAAACTGTGTAGACCAGGATATATTTACACTTTCCATGATGCTGCATAGGCAACCTCACAAGTCAATTACAAAAACCCACAAGGGGGAGGAATTGCTCTGTCATCATGTGTAGTAAAGTTCCAAACATGAACACGTGGAATTTCCTCCGGGGTGCTTCCAATCTCCCGCCATTACTGGGGACAAGAGATTGGTGGAAAGGCATTAAGACAGAAGATGAGGAGAACACTCTCGGAAATTCTACCTCATACTTTTTGAATTGGTGTGTGATGCTACGCAGTCACCTGGGAAATTCCTCCACCCTATTGTTTTTGAAATTTGTAGTCAGAACCGGAGATCAACATTTCAATAAATACAACATTTGTTCTTTGAGTTCACATTTCATAACCTAAAGAAATCCCTTAAATTAGTCATCAGTTTTCTTTTCAGAAGTGAAAGTGAAACCATTTCAAAAATAGGTGGCTATGCTACTTTTTGTAGTCATTGCTTTTCCAACATCCAGTCTTGAATGAGTTTCCATTTTCTCCAGCTAAACCTTGAGAAGACCGAAGCCATCGTATTTGGCCCTCGCCACAAAATTGCACCCTCACCGCCAACTCCCATCCTCCTTTCCAGCCAGCGTTTCGGGCTGAACCAGACTGTTGGCAACCTCAGTGTCCTGTGTGACCCCAAGCTGAGATTCCGAACCCACATCCTCTCCATCACAATGTCTGCCTAGTTCCACCTCCATAACATCACCTGCCTCCACTTTTCCTCAGTCCTCACTGAATTTCAAATTCTCGTCTTCATGTTTAAAACCATTTATGGCCTCACCCCTCCCTATCTCTGCAACCCCACCCCCTGAACCCTCTGTTCCTCTGACTTCAGCATCTTGTCCACCCCCTCGTCACCTCTCCATTGGTGGCCGTGCCTTCAGCTGCCTTGGGCCCATTCTTTGGAATTCCCTCCCTAAACCTCGCTCCTTCTCCACCTTTTTCTCCTCCTTTAAGAACCTCCTCCAAAACCCCTTTTGACCAAACTTTTGGTCACCCCATCTAATATCCCCTTATTTGGTTCAGCATCTAGTTTCTTTTCCTTGCATCTCTGTGAAGAACCTTAGGACATTGTTTCTATGTTAAAGGAGCTTTATATAGATGGAATTGTTGTTGAAAGATGTATTTTTATTTCTGATATAGGCACACAGCCAGAATACACCTTGACAAATGAATTTTGTCGTAGTCATTTTCTCATTGGGTTGTTGCTCCGTGAAGTTGGATTTGCACTTCAGGAAGACCAAGATATTCGACATCTTGCTATTGCTGTCCTTAAAAATCTGATGGCCAAACATTCCTTTGATGACAGATATGCAGGAAAGGTAAATAATGAATCTATTTATGGTGCATCGATGGTGCTTAGTGATGCTTTAAAAAGCTCTGACTTTTCAATTAAAATGTTTACATTCTAAATTGTTTTAGTATTGAGACAAATTTGATTCTCCACTTGACCAACTTCAGTTGCAGCTGTGCTGTTTTTTATATTTGTTCATGGGATCTGGGCGTCGCTCGCAAGGCCAGCATTTATTGCCCGTAAGTTTGGGGGATGGGGTGCCAAATAGAGGTTTTGTGCTTCCCAGCAGAGAGGAAGGAAGAGTTGGAGGATGAAGCGTCCTGGGTCTGTTCTTGCAACCTTCTCGCACCCGGTTAAATGGTTCCATTGGCAGAGTCTGATTGCCTAGCCATCTCTCAGCTGAAGAACTGTGGGCAATTCTAGGGAACTGAAAGAAGGGAGAAAAATAAAGGGGGTGGAAAAGATTAAAAGTAAAATATCTTAAGGGAACAAGATTTAAATATTACATAAAATGACAGAGACTTAGATTTATTATTTAATTTAAATAGATCAGCTTGGTTAACAATTATGCTTTCTTTGTAGAGTCAACAGGAACTGATAGCCACTTTGTACCTGCCATTGTATGGAATACTTCTCGACAACCTTCCACGAATCTTTATGAAGGACATGTTCCCATTCAATCTCAGTTCCTCTAATCCGGTTAGTGTCACAGCAAGGAATGACCAACACTGGAGTAATGACGGCTAACACTTTAGTGACCTACCCTAACATATATGAAAAATAGATATGTAGTGCTGGTTTTGTCTTATTAATTACTGTGTTGGTATATCATTCTGGAAATGTTGTTAACTTACTGGTTTGGTAATTGATGTATTGCAGAAACCTATCATTTTATTATAAGTACAAATCACGAACATTAGTGATGATAACTAAAAGTGGAGCTGTTATTTTTTTTGTAAATTCTCTAAATTACAGGGTTCCAGGGATGACTTGAGTGTGGCCGGTGGATCACAGAATCAATCAACCACACCAACAAGGAATACAAATTCACTGGAAAGTTCGGTCTCAAAAGATGTTTTGAATTCAATAGCAGGTATGTTGTAAATCCTTTTAAATTGATAGATATTTTTCCCCTCATAAATTAATTCCCATTTATATCCAACTTAAGTTTTGCTGCATTGGTTTTATTTGTCCTTTATCTGTTAATGGTGATTTTGTGAAAATTAGATTAATTGACAGTAATGAAAAGTAATTAGTAGAATATAGTTAATTTAAAAAAAATATATAATTATTATTAAGCAATTGTAATTAAATCTAGAATGCAAACGCTTATTCAGTATTTTTTCAAATTAAATTAGTCATATATGCAAGTGACATTAATGGTACTATTTTTAGTTTTTTCATCTGTAGCTATTTCAACGGTGTCCCACGCAGACTCCAAAGGTTCACTTGGTAGTCTGGATTCTACCTCCGGTGCATGTGAGAAAATGAGTGAAAAACCTGATTCCTCTGAAAAGGTATCATTTTAGAGAAGTGAATTGCAGTTTTCACATTATTTGGAGGCACGAGATCAGCTTATCTGTTTATTTTATTTCAGACAGAACCATGTAAAAGCAGTGGATGTTGCTGCATTTCTGATGCGTTAGACTTTTCTTGTTGGGATTTATCTCCATTTTATATCATTACTTCCAGGCTTCCCACTTCATGTTGTCCTCTTGGCCTAGAGGCCAAGCAAGTTTGGGCGATGTATTTTTCCTCCATGGCCATTGTAAATGGTACTCATTGCTGGCAAACAGTAGGGGCTTACTGCAAGGCAGGTTGGTTGGTTCCTGTCTGGTGCCACAAGTCACTGGTGACTAAAACTCAGTGTTCGAGGGTGACCAATTGCTGGAGTAACTCTCGCATGTAGCAGGATAAAAGTTCATATAGTCTGCAAGTATACTTGATTACCATTAGATCCATCTTCATGTAAGACAGTGATACTCATAGCTTTTGCAGATATGCTGCTCCATGTGTCTCCGGGCTTTATTTCATAGCTCTGGGATATCACTGGGGCTCACATTCAGGAGAAACAAAATGGGGTAAAAATTCAGTTGGTTGCGCCTCCCGTTAGCGCCTTAAGAGGGCGCTAATGGGGCGCAAAGCCGCTAACGCCCGGGCGCAGCGATGTTTGCGCCGCTCGGGAACTTAACTAGAGATTGTGCGGCGGCGCTAAACTTTACCGCTGCGACCATCTGCGCGCGCAGATTGTGACGTCATTCCATGGTGCAACGCCCTTGTGGCGCCCCGGAGCGGAAATTGAGTGGCGCCCCCTGCCTTACCGCCTGGCGCATCCAACGACTGGAAGACTGGAACGCTATCAATCGCTGTGGGGCTGGGGGGGAGCGCTATTTAAACGGGGCCTCTTCCTGTCTTTTTCTGTGGTTGACATTTTTGCACCACTCGTTCTGAGAGAGAGAGAGAGATTCGGAGAGAGAGAAAGAGAGACTTCTGCACTGACTCAACGCTTTGTGAGGTAGTTTTGCCTACTGATCCTAACAGTTGGCCCCCCCCCCGCTTTAAGAACTGGCCGGCACCAGTGTGTCTGTGTTCCCTCGCTAACTGGCAGCAGCTGCGCTGCGCTCGCGCGCTGAGTTAGCGCCTCACTGCTCGGCCTTTGCGCCTTAAGACAGGTGTGCAGCGCCTGATTTAGCGCTCCACTCACCTCCCGGGGCGGTAAAAGTGAAGTTTCCAGTCAGTGGCGATAATTAGCGCCAGGCGCTAATATTTGCGTCCAGACGATATTTGCGCCCCAAATGGGGCGCGACCTAATTTTTCCCCCAATGTGTTTAATAAAAAAAAAAGGAATGTTTAAAGAAGTGTATGGTAGGTTTGTTAAAGTGTCCCTCAAGCAAGTCACAACTGATTAGTGTGGCTCGTGGTAAAAAATTAGTGAGTGCCCCTGTTGTAAAAGCTAGATGTGTGTCAGTTAAAGGCCAATTTGAGAATCTCGAATGGAAAAATGAAATCAGCTCAATCACACATCACTTTAGTAACAATGCTTTTAACTCTCCAGGCTTATTCAAGACCATTGTCTTTAATTGGATCAACTATTCGATTTGACAAATTAGATCAAGCTGAAATGAGAAGTCTGCTTACATGTTTCCTTCACATTATGAAAACTGTTTCTGAGGGTAAGACTCTACTTCCTGACATCATGTGACAGAGGCTCAGACAACTGGCTCCTCTGTGTGATTCTGATAGTCATTGCTGAATTTATTTAGTGCTATAATTTCATTGTGTAGTGTTTTCATAATATTTGATATTTATGGGATTACATTTCCTTTGTGAAAGGGGAAAAAAGTAATGTGTTACTTTACTGGCAACATGTAGGCTGCAAATATACTTTTATGGATTATGTTACACTGCAAAATCTATAAAAGCTAAATGCCTCTACTCACAAAGTAAGGGTTTACAGTCAATTATAAGCTTAAATCCTGAAATAATGAACATTTAAAAAAAAATTATATTTAGAACTTTAAAGACATTTACAGGTAAATTGTCTGGGGATGGTACTAACTTCATAATAATGAAATCATGTGTATGCTTCCTTCCAGAGATTCTTAAAGCCTACTGGTGCAAAGCACCATATTCAGAACTAATGGATTTCTTCAATATTTTAGAGTAAGTAGAAACCATTCAATTCTCAGTTTTTTAGTCACCTGATACACGCTTAAGTAAAAACTCAGTCAGGAATTGTAAATGAGTAAAAATGCATTCAGGAGATGTACGTAAAGGTTGTTTCAAATATGTGTAGCGCTGCAGCCATGAAATAAAGTATTCAAATCTGAAATGGCATGATGGCACACTGCCTCATTGTATCAACTTACTGTGCCACTGACAAATGGGAAGGGGGTCTGTCTCCTCAATACCCTACACGGCAAGTCTGAGATCTTCTCTCTGTCATTATGTGGTGATGTTAAGGAGAGGTTTGGAGCTTTTCCACACGATGGTCGGGAAAATCTCCGAGTGGTCATTTACAGAATGGCAATAGCTGCAGCTTGTTGTTTCTCCTTGTTGACTGGGGAATGGTGTGCAGTGAAGTGGGAATTCAGACAGGGATAAAATTCCATGTTTACAATTGTGGTCTGGGAAGCGATAAATATATGAAACAATTGAATGCAATCGGATTTAAACATCTGTGGATATAAAAGCATGATCACCTCTTATTGCATTCCATATTCTACATTTACATCTCTATTAATAAAGGTTAAATGTACACAATTTTATTTTTAAATTCTGCTACATGTTCAAAAAAAATTAGTATCCAATTTAAACAAGTGATTCCTAGATGCACAAGGGGGAAGTAAACATTTTAAATGCTGTTTTTAATGCTGAACATTTCTGAAGTGCTGCTGTGAATTAAATGACACTGACACCAGCAGCACACAACTTGGCTGGAGATATTGCCGACGTACACCTGTTTGTCTCTTCATCATCAGTCGAGTGCCATATCCTTGACATAACACTTGGCTTCCAGAATGAAAATACAAAACTGAAAGCCTCAGGCAATTATTTTACAGTAACATCACGGACAGTGACCATTTCTGCTTGAAACCTTGTTTTGCTTTCTTTCAGAGTTTGTATTCAACATTTCAGATTTCTAGGAAAGAGGCATGTGGCAAGGTAATGATCTTTACAATGCGATGAGTTTGCAGAACAATAACTTGCATTTATATAGCACCTTTAACGTAGTAAAACTTCTCAAGGTGCTTCACAGGAGCGTTATAAAACAAAATTTGACACCGAGCCACATAAGGAGATAATAGGACAGGTGACCAAAACCTTGCTCAAAAAGATAGGTTTTAAGGAGCGTGTTAAAGGAGGAGAGAGAGGTAGAGAGGCGGAGAGGTTTAGGGAAGGAATTCCAGAGCTTAGGGCCTTGGCAGCTAACGGCACGGCCGCCAATGGTGAAGCGATTAAAATCGGGGATGCTCAAAAGGCCAGAAGTGGAGGAGTGCAGCGATCTCGGAGGGTTGTAGGGATGGAGGAGGTTACCCAGATAGGGAGAGGTGAGGCCGTGGAGGGATTTGAAAACAAGGATGAGAATTTTTTAATTAAGGCGTTGCCGGACTATCTCAACATTTCAATTACTTTTGAATCACTTGCCTTTGGCTCCACTGAAGGACCAAGAGTCTATTCAGCACATAACTGATCCACCCAGACCAGGGATAGTACAGGTTCGATTCCTGTTCTGTGCTCCTTAATTGACCTCAGCCAGGCAGATGCTACAAGTGACATCAGCAGCCTTGGGTTAGGAGGAGAAAAACTTGTGCTGTGGAAGGTGTTAATTATATGAGACAATTGAATTCAATAGGATGTGAATCTCTGGATACAAAGGCTCCTGTTCCTGGTTGCTATTCAGTTATCCCTGTTGGATGTCTGTAGCCCTCCAATGAGGACAGGAATTGAGCTCATCTGTGATGCTTCTCCCATGGTTGAATCAGCTGCGGACACTCAGAACTGGGGCTAACATATGAAAATCGACACTTAGACAGGAAAGCACATAGCACCTTTGAAATTGTACCCAAGCAAGGGGTCAACAGAGAGTAAATTGGCAAAGGGTAAGGGGATGAAAGAACTAGTTTCGTCACTGTTGAAGACGATCATGGAGTTCCATTGTTGAAGCCTAATATTTTTAGTGGGGAAGAAAAAGAATTACATTTTCTGGTCTGACCTGTTGGGAATGTATTATGTGAATTCATTATTTTTAATCAAAATATTTAAATATCACCCAAAACTTTTTGCCAAGTTGCACTCTGTATGAATTTCTAATTCAATGAGTTCCTTCAAATGTCATATGAAAATGAAAAAAATCAAACAGTGTCACAAAATTGAATATGCCACGAATTCCACAGCACAGTTTTCCCAAAGAAAATATTTCAACATTATATAGGAAGAAAATGTTATATAGAGTTATTTTATGCCTTGCTATTTTCACATATAATGCAATATTGAAATATATACATTAACTGCTTGCTAGGGGAACTTTCCCTTTGGATTCAAATTGTCTAGCCTTAAGGTTGTACTCCATGTTGCCATTATTAAGTACATTTATAAATGCAATTTTAATGCACACCTCTATATACTCCACAGCAGTTGCACTGTTTGAAATTGTAAATTGTCTTCACTCACAAACTTTACATGTCTTAGAATGATCAATGCATTAAAATAGGCAGCAGGTTGTAGAGATAGAGCTGGTATCAGATCAATAATATGAACCATTATTGGATGGAACTGTCAAATGCAACATGGATAGAGTCATTCTTAGTGAGAAACAATTCCGTGAGCTCCTTACATTTGTTATTGGAGTATTGGGTAGTTTTGGCAGAGGAGGCCGAGGCCTTATAGCACTTGAAATCGTCCAGCCAGATCTAGCGATGGATGGCTAAACCAGTTATGCACCAGGTATGCTCAAGTGTGTACCCCTTGAACTTGAGGGAACAAAGATAGGGCCAGATCAGCAGGATTACTGGGATGGGAGAGAGTGAAAGTTCAAATGATCTGCCATGATAAAATTTGAAGCTTTGCTTCATGACAAAGCATACTATGCTCGCAGTATTATATTTTCTCTTTTCAGATGGCCTGTTACATATTTCCACCATTTTTTGTTTTTGTTAGAGATTTTAAATATTGGTCGCTGTTTTCTGTAGCTATAAACTTTTCTCAATCTAGTTTTCTACTTTTATTTTTTGTTCTAGTTGTTATACACAACCTTAATCTTATTATTGTGTTTAATTGAAACAGGAAGTTAGCTGCTGCCGCTAAACTCGCACAAGCCAGCCAGAGTAATGGAACTCTCAAAGGGTCTCACCCTACTCATCAAAGTACTGGTCTTCTCTCTCAATGGTAACTCCTATCAACAGATTCAGATAAATAATGTTAAACTTATTTTATTGGCTTATTATTGTACAGCCTTATTAGATAATTAAATGAGTGATATGATTGGCTGAGATAGTACCATTAGTGTGTGTTAAAAGGCCACATTCCTAAAGTGATTGTTAAGTACTGATGGTAATAACAAACAACTCTAGCATGTTATATGCTGGAATAAGTCCTTGAGCTGATTACAACAATTGTACTTTTTACTTTATTTTGTACTCAGTGCCTCTCAATGCCATATTTCATCATAAAAAACACTTGCAAGGGTCAATTTCACTATATTACAAATCTATGCTATGAATAATATAATCACTCCCTATTAAAATCCACCTAAACTGTAAAAAAAGGATATATTTGTCACCCTGCCTTTAGAATCATAGAATCATAGAATAGTACAGCACAGAAGGAGGCCATTCGGCCCATCGAGTCTGCGAGGAGCAATCCAGTTAGTTCCACTCACCCGCTCTTTCCCCATATCCGTGCAATTTTTTTTCTCCTTCAAGTATTTATCCAATTCTCTTTTGAAGGCTATTGTCGAATCTGTATCCATTTGAAGTGGTTTCTCAATGTATTTATGGAAAATCTGAAAGGAAGAATAATTGAGATATGTAAATAGGAGGAAAAAAGACCTATTCTCCTAAAATAGTGAGATTTCAAGTTTAGCAACAATTTTATTTTTAACTCGTAATAACTGCAGGAAGTTTAAAAACATAAGACATTTGTACTTTAGATTCTGTTGTGCCTCTTTATTTACTAGGATGCATTCAGGCCATGATGGCCACAGACATGGAAGGTCCCAGACTATGCCTATAATACGTGGAAAGAACGCACTATCAAACCCCAAACTGTTGCAAATGATGGACGCCTCCAATATAATGACCAGTATGTTTTAAAAAAAATTTCGGTATTAAGTACTCTTTCTTTTCGCATATGAAATACTGTCTTTTGTGCCAAGTTAAAAGAATGTAAATCGTATTGAATGAGAAAAGGTCAAGTAACTTATCAAACCCACAACTTGCATTTATATATTACTTTTAAAGTAGCAAAACTATCCCAAGGAGCTTCCCAAATTGGGGCTAGAAGTCAGCAAAATTAGGGAGAGCAATTTGGTAAGATGGCTGAAGGTATGGCCAAAAAAGTAGGTTTTTAGAATATTTAGAAGGTGGGAAAAGATGCAGAATAGTTGAGGAGCGTAGGAGAAGAATTCCGGAGTGTGCGGACAACATGGCCGAAGGCTCTGCCACAAATGCTGGAGTGGGGCAGGCCAACTGAATGCACAACAGGGCCAAGTTGGAACAACTGACAGTGAACAGCTATGGTGGGATTTGTATGTGAGGTTGAGGGAATAGATAAATTGAACCCTGATAACCTATTCAAAATTGACACAACCATTAGAATGGGCTAAAGCATAGAAGAGTTAGAATGCAATGAAGTTTATGCAAAGGGTGGTGAATGCGAGGGACTGAATCCCCAGGGAGTTAATGAATGAGAATTGGATAGCTATTTCAGGAAGTGAGCAACTGAGAGATATTCATTTTTGGCACTGGCCAGATAGACTTCAGTCCCTTGTGATCCTGTACTCTCCTATGTACATAAGATGATGCTCTATACTGCCTTCTTTAAAAATTAATCCTAAAGTGTGTAAATGGAATAAAAACAGAAAATGCTGGAAATACTCAGCAGGTCAGGCAGCATCTGTGGAGAGAGAAACAGAGTTAACGGGCTGGATTTTGCCAGCCCCGAGGAGGCGGGTATGGAGGTGGGACTGCCGGTAAAGTTGTAGAAAGTGGGGGCGGCTGGCTAACCCGCCCCCATCCCGCCCCCATGCCCTTTTGCCAGGAGGCAGGAAGCCGTCCTGACCTGGGTCCCGTCTCCTCGAGGCGGGAAAGGGATTAAATCCTTTTAACTGCCTGTTAACAGGTAGTTAACAGGCAGAAAAAAGGATTAGTCCCGTTTTACCTTTTCAAGTGCAGGCTTCCCGACCTCGGAGAACCCCGTCGGGGTAGAGGTGTCAAGTAGGAGGTCTGCGGGGGTCGGAGGGGTCTGAAAGTGCAATGTAGAGGTGAGTGATGGGTGCAAGGGTGGAGTGGTAAGTATGTGAGGTGAGTGTAAAGTGTTATAAAATATTCACTTACCTTTGTTTCTGCCTACAGCCTTCAGCCGCTCTGGATCCGGAGTCCCGACATCTTCATTGTAGATTTCACAGACTGGCTGTTGGATCCTCCGAACCAACAGTCATCTGATTTCTACAAAGTAGAAAGGTTTGATGAGTCCTGAACACAAGGACTCATCAAACTACACAGAATGTCAGTGTTTGACAGCTTCACAGAGCTGTCAAATGCTGACATTTCTTCTTGCAAGAAATCTTGACAGATGGTACATCAGATGTTGATGTGCTCTGTCAGTGACTTCCCCCTAATTGGCCTGCTGAGCCCGCAGGGCGGGCTTAACAAGGTCAATCGGGGAAAATCCCGCTGGTTGGCTAGAAGATGATGGAGGTGGGACTGAGACCCGGCAAACAGCAGTCCCGCCTCCAACCTGTCTCCATTCAGAAAATCCAGCCCAACGTTTCAAGTCGATGACCTTTCGTCAAAACTGGATAAAGTTAGAGATGTAACAGATTTTAAGCAAGTGCAGGGGCAGGGAAAGTGGGGAGGGGAGGAAAGAACAAAAGGGAAGGTTTGGGATAGGATGGAAGGCAGGAGTGATTAAATTACAAAAGGTATGATTGTACAAAGCAGAAGGAGATGGTAATGGGACAAGTAAAGAAACAAATGTTGGGTCTAGAAGAGGTGTAAATGGGTATAGCAAAATCATTAACAACTGCCATCTGAAAAAATAGGGGCAGAGGTTATGGTCTGAAATTGTTGAACTCGATGTTGAGTCCAGAAGGCTGTAAAATGCTTAATAGAAAGATGAGGTGCTTCCGTTGAGCTTTGTTGGAACAGTGTAAAAGGCCGAGGTCAGAGTTGGAGTGGAGCAGGGAATTAAAGTGACAAGCGACCGGAAGCTTGGGGTCAAGCTTGCGGACTGAATGGAGGTGTTCTGCAAAGCGGTCACCCAATCTACATTTGGTCTCCCCAATGTAGAGGAGACCGTATCGTGAGCAGCGAATACAGTATACTAATTGCAAGAAGTACAAGTAAATCGCTGTTTCACCTGAAAGGAGTGTTTGGGGCCCTGGACGGTGGAACGGGAGGAGGTAAAAGGACGGGTGTTGCATCTCCTGGGCTTGCATGGGTAGGTGCCGTGGGAAGGGGAAGGGGTGTTGGGGGTGATTGAAGAGTGGATAAGGGTGTCGCGGAGGGAGCAGTCCCTTCGGAATGCTGAGAGGGGAGGAAGATGTGTTTGTGGTGGGAATCACGCTGGAGGTGGTGGAAGATGATCCGTTGAATGTGGAGACTGGTGGGATGAAAGGTGAGGACAAGTGGAACCCTATCGTTGTTCTGGGAGGGAGGGGAACGGGTGAGAGCAGAAGTGTGGGAAATGGAATGGACACGGTCGAGGGCTATGTCAACCACAATAGAGGGGAATCCTCAGCAGAGGAAAAAGGAAGACATATCGGATAATGTGTGTAAATGAACACCATCTAAAGTATATAATTCTCAGCTGTTGGTGCTTTTGTTACAGTTTACTATCTAGTAATTATATATGAAGCACAACAGGCAGACAGATTGAGGTGTTCACTTTGTCCACTTTTAGCCTGATTCAACTCCTTATTTATTTTGAATTTGATGATATATTGGCCAGAATTTTAATTTGGAGGCGGGTAGTGAGTGGCGGGGGGAAGGGGTGGGGGCTGGAAAGTGGTCGGGAAACCCGGGAGAACAGGTTTCCCACAGGCCCTGCCGAATTTAACAGCAGGGCCTAATTAGCATTTGGAATCATTGTTTCCCGCCCGCAGCCGGCCAGGTGACAAGGCTGGCTGGCTGGCTGTCGGGCGGGTAGACCTGCGGCACCAAACCGCAGAGAAGAGGGAGGGAGCAATTGGGGGGTGGGGGAATCGGAGTGGCATCGGGGGGCCTGAGGGCGGAGGCCAGATCGTAATGGGGGGCCAGAGAGGGGAGGTCAGAAGGTGATCGGTGGTCGGAGGGCTGAGGTCAGGAGGCCGTAGGGTTGATTGGGGGCCGGGAGCCAGGAGCCGAAGATGGAAGGCCATAGCGGGAGATCGGAGATTGGAAGCCGGGTGGGGTGGGGGTCGTTGCGGGGGGGAGATCCGAAGGGTCGGCGGGGGGGGGTGTCCGATTACGGGGGTTTGGCGAGGCAGGAATGCTGGATCCAGCAGATAAGTGGAAAGGCACTTTCCTCCTGGATCCAGCAGCCCTCGTCTCCCTCTAGCTGGCAGGTTCCCCAAGGCCAGGGAAACCCACCCACCCACAGTTAAATTTAAAATGGTGGTTCACCGTGAGGCATGGAGCCTCATTATAATATTTAAAGTGCCAACCCGCCTCCTGCAAGTGGATTGGCTGCTCGCCCCCGTCCTGCCTCCGTTAAAACTGGAAGTGGGTGGGTTGGAGCCGGTTAGGGTCTGGATTCAGTTTTTTAACTCTTTCACCTCCCACCCGACCCCAACCCATCCGTTTTTTGGGGTTAAAATTCACCCCAATGTAGGTAATTTTTGTGAGCCTATGCTCTCAGTGTGGAGCCTTGCTGGGTGAGGGCACAGGTTGCAGAATCAGCCCAATAGTGTTATCGGTCTATATTTGACCTGTGCTCCCATCTAACAATGTTCACAAAATTACTCCATTTAAATTTACATGCATCAGAACAAAAATCAGCACTAACTTTGCATTATCTCAATACAGCTTGATGACTGACTGACTTTGATCTCCCATTTGTTTAGATGGTGCTCCAACTGAGATGGATACCTTGCATCTTATAGATGTAGAAGCAAATATTGCAACAGAGGTCTGCAACACAGTGCTTGAGATCATCTGTCTTTTTACTCAGAACCATCAGGTAGTTATGATGGCATCCATATTTGTTTTGCTGACAACATACATCAATGATGTATGAATTCCATACTGCATTGATGTACTACAGACGCTGTTAAATATGTATTCAAGAAAGCTGGTACTAATATAGTCCTGATGCCTATAATTGTACATGTAGCATAATCATACTTTACTACAGACATGAAAATTAATTATAACTCAGGGGTTATGGAAAACCATACCTTTTAAACTATCCTAAGTGCTCTTTTGTACAAATTGCAAGTTTGCATTTATACCAGTGCTTTTTATACTCTAAACTAACTGTTCTTTATAGCTTGCAAGAACATCCTGTTAACTTTTACCTACAGTGACAGTAGTTGATCTGTACCTCGTAATGAAACTATAATATTTGTTCTTGGAGTAAAAAGAAAGACCACTGGATGTCTCAAAGCGCTTTACAGCCAATGAACTACTTTTGAAGTGGAGTCACTGTTGTAATGTGGGAAACGCGACAGCCAATTTGCGCACAGCAAGCTCCCACACACAGCCATGTGAAAATAACCAGATAATCTGTTTTTTTTGTTATGTTGATTGAGGGATAAATATTGGCCAGGACACCGGGGATAACTCCCCTGCTCTTCTTCGAAGTAGTGCGATGGGATCTTTTCCGTCCACCTGAGAGAGCAGACGGGGCCTCGGTTTAACGTCTCATCCGAAAGACGGCACCTCCGACAGTGCAGCGCTCCTTCAGCACTGCACTGGAGTGTCAACTAGCTTTATGTGTTCAAGTCCCTCTTGAACCCACAACCTTCTGACTCAGAGGCGAGTGTGCTACCAACTGAGCCATAGCTGAAAGTATGTGGTGTAGGTTTAAATGTTGCATAAAATATCTTTAAAACATTGCTGGACCTTTCTCTTCAAGAATGTCTAGTTGGAACCAACCTGCAAGTGTAGAAGGTATTGTATAGTTTGTGTAATTTATAGTCTGCAGAACTTGTGTTTTCCATTAGTACACGTCAATTAGTTTCTTTCTTATCTGACTTTACAGAAACAACTGCAACAGGATGATGGACAGAATTCCACGATGAAGAGAGTCTTTGACACCTACTTGTTGTTCCTGCAAGTCAATCAGTCAGCAGTTGCTCTGAAACATGTATTTGCAGCTCTCCGGCTATTTGTTTCCAAGGTGCAGATACATAGGGCTGGATTTTGATACTGGGGCGGGTTGGGGTCCTGTCATACACTTTTCGTGTTATCCACCCGACTGCAACTGGATGTGGGAGATTGATGCAATTTACACCTAATTGGGCAATTGAGTTCCAGCATGTGGGAACCCATGACCCAATTAGTGTTATCAGTCTGAAAGTCGCCTCTGATGATGTCATCATTGCTGCTGCATTGACGGTCTGCAAAGACTGCCTGGCCTTTGCTGTGAGAGGACCTGGAGGCAAAATGAGCAGCAGCAGCCCTAAGTCTGCTCCCAGATATTTTTGCACCACCACTCCCAGATATGTCTCCCATCCACCACCACTCCCAGATATGTCATCCATCCATCTTCCCATCCACCACCACTCCCAGATATGTCATCCATCCACCCATCCACCACCACTCCTAGCCCGGCCGGCCAGCCAGCCAGCCGTGCTCCCGCCAGGTTTCACATTCGTGGTTCAGAACAGGCGTGCTTCACGTAGAAAAAGGGTTAAAATCACAAAGGCCTGTCAAAATGGCATTATAGAGGCAATTTAGTGCTTGTTAAGGGCCTTAACAGCCTATCTCGCCTCTTAGAGGCGGGACGGAGTCGGGACCAGCAGACACGATTTAATGAAAATTGCGTGGAGGCGGGATGGAGGCGGGCTTGTGCCCGCCCGCCAGTTTTTGCAATTTTAACCCCCCTCACGCCTCCAAACCCACCTCCACGGGTCAATGAAAATTCTGCCCATAGTGTTGAATACCAGAATATTTCCGCATTACTGTGTGCATCTGATGGGAGAATCATACAAATTTATCAAACTTTCTGATAATATAGTAATTGGGAATAAATCTATAATATAAAAATGGTACAATAGCATGCACAACACATTTTGTGTCCCACTTCAGCAAAAGATTTGCTTATAATTTTAATCACACTCCCAGCTGGAAAAAATATCAACCCCTGCCCTCATCCTAGTTTTGCCAAATTCTAGGTCCCTCACGTCAGTTATGCCAAACTCGAGGATCAATCCTCGGTGCGATCAAAGCTCAGGACTATCATAGTGCTCCTAATGCATGAGCTCCTTCCAGGTGCTGGTAAATTCCAGGTGCCTTCCTCCAGCCTGGTACATCTTGCCTACCATCGTGCTGTACGTTCCAGACATTAAGAAATTAAGAGGTAAAATTGCATACTTATGTGAAGGAACCTATCAAGGTTCTGATTTCAGCCTTTGGACAGAATAGCAGAATTCAAACTTGAAAATCGCAACAAAAATCCAAGAAATACCATGTAATAAAAACAACGTGAATTATTGAGTAACCATAAATCAGTGGTCCTGTTAATACATTTGCAGTTTATGGCACAAGACTCCTTTAAGTATAAAGCAGTATATCCTCAGCTTACCATGAGTAGTTTCACAGGAGATCTACTAGTATTATTTAAAAACAACTCTTAATTCCTAATATTCAGAACAGATTGGCTTGGTGAAACATCTTTTACAATACCGATGTGTATATGTATTCATTTATGGGTACAGACAGCATTCTAAGTTATAAATATGAGTTGATAAGATTATAAAAATATATTTCAGCACGAGTGTGTGCTGTTCTCATGTTTCTTTACAATGTGTAATACAATTGAGTAACTTCATCACAGCCACAATAAGAATAATAACATTGTAAGTGCAAAAAAAATTAAAGTTTTGTTTATGTATTATCCATCCGCACTGGGTATACATTTGCAGTCTGCAATCCAAGAAGATGACAACTCTTTGAAACTCCCAATTGAAAAGATGATTAAAGTTAATACTTCTTACTTAATCAGAATTTACTGCTGAGAAGGCATTGAGCTCATGGCTGCTGTCAGCATGCAAGGAGTTAACTGGACTATCACCTAGAGTCTGGTGCATCACATATGGTTTTTAACCAATGAAAATTGTGTAGGCTCTGGCCAAACATAATCCCAGTACTGCAATTGGCTATTTCCTGTTCTTATTTCAATGTGGAAAGGAAGGATATTTGAGAAGTAACATGAAAAATGTGCACGCGATTCATCACTCTTTTTCTTGAATAATGAAATACGTGCAAGTACTATGGGTCAGGCAGCATCTGTGGAGAGAACAGACAAGTTATTACTTCAGATATGAACCTTTCATCAGATTTGAAAGAAATGACAGATGAAGAGCGTTTAGAAAGGAACAGAACAATGGGGAAAAAACACAACCACACACGTACAAAGTGCTTAAGTGATATACAGCAGATGGTTAAATGGTAGAAGTGATATTAGCATGATACAATAGGAGGCATGAAGAGAGAAATCAAAGAAATAAAAGACATATATGAGACACACAAACTGTGTAAATCGCTAAAGGGGTAGGAGATAGGCAGGTAGAAAGGAAAGCATGAACAACAGGCTCAAGAGACTGGTGGAAAAAAATAGCAGGCTGGCATCAATGGTGCAGACCACTTCACCAGCACTGCTTCACTGCTGCTTGTATGTGAGGTTGTGTTTTTTCCCCTCTCACTTCCCATTGTTCTGTTCCTTTTTAATTTTGTTCATCTGTAATTTCTTCCAGTTCTGATGAAAGGCCCACATCTGAAACATTAACTTGTCTGTTCTTGCCACAGATGCTCCCTGACCTGCATTTCCTGCATTTTCTATTTTTGGTTTATATGGAACAAGTGCATATTTCCTTTTTCAAAAAAAACATTTTTGAATTGGATTATATGGCAGTATTTCTTTTTGGAACTTTTCCAATCTAGGACCCCAGTTATAGCCAATTTATAACAATACCACAGTGTTTACAGTACATAGCATGGATCAAATTTTATGCAACTTCAGAGCTGTTCTGGTTCCTAAAGCATGTTTGAAGTGGGCTATGATGCAGCCAGTTAATGTTGAATATGTACGATATTGTTGAATGTCGATTGTGCAGCACTGAAAGGTTTCACATCTTCTGCTTCTCACCAGTTCCCTTCAGCTTTCTTCCAAGGCCGAGCAGAGCTTTGCGGTACACTCTGCTACGAAATCCTAAAATGCTGTAACCACAGGTCAAGTTTAACCCAAAACGAGGCTTGTGCCTTGCTCTACATTTTCATGAGGAGGAACTTTGAATTTGCAAAAGGGAAGTCAATCGTCAGGTCTCACCTCCAGGTTAGTGTCGCTACTGACATTTTATAAACTGAAGCTGAATATTTTTAAAAGGTTGTCCCCTATGCAAATTGTCAATATAATAATTGCAAACAGATTGTCTAAAACTAGAAGTATGTTTCAAAATATTTCAAAACAGTTCTAATCTTAAACCAATAGCATGTCACGGATCAACTAATGTTTTATGCCTTGTGCTATTTGCTGGAATCTTAGTATATTACTGTAAGAAAGCTTGGAACAAAAGCAGGTGATTCAGGTCCTCAACAAGCAGAACAGCGATTATATTTTTTATGTCTTTATATTTTTATGCGATTTATGTTTTTTTGTAATTCAGCAACAAAACAAGAAAGTGAGTTCAGACATCTTGCGAGGCAATTTCGTCTGCACATTAAGTGTCACTAAATTGCCGTACAATTTCGTTACACGTGCTGCACAGAGGAAATCTTTCCTCTTGTGTTATACAGCTGATGGCTTAGAAATTTACAGGCATAAAAGGGGCACAAAAGTGGCCAATATGTCAGATGGCGAGCGGTGCACATTCCATTCCAGTAGGGCATGTTGGTATAGACATCAAAAGAGGTGTCCAGGGCCCACGCCTAAAACAGGCGTTCAGTCCTTTGCATGTGCAAATAAGGGCCTAACGCCTGTTTAAGGCCCCCGTTGTAAAATTGGGCTGCTCTGAACGCAGCCAGTGCTGGGCCAGTTGTGCTCAGGAAAACCAGGGCTACTTGCGGCCTAACCAGGGGTCTTTAAAGGGACCACTGCAGGCCACCACCAAGAAGGTCAATTTTTCAAAAATACTAGTCTTAATGAGGAGCGAGGAGGAGCAGGAGCCATGCACCGCTTCCCCTGACAGTCACTGCCTCCCTCCTCCTCCCGATTGCTGCCTCTCTCCCTCTCTCGGTCGCCACCTCCCAGCCCCCACCACGCTCCTGATCGCCCTCCTCTCTTCCGATCGCTTATCCCACTCGCCTGACCTGCCTGACCGAAATTTTAAAACCTGTTCGCCAACAAGCTGCATGAGGGCCCCCAACAGATGTCTGTAGCTTGCTGGTCTGATGTAAATGAGGCCTGATGCCCAATATCGGGTGGGCCTTGGGCCGGCCCATTCTAGCATAGGGATTGATGCCAGCAGGTTTGCACCAACCAATTTCTAGGCCGACGTTTCTTGAGGTTCCATGTCATATAGCCTGTCAATAACATTAGGACCACTAAAAATACAACTGTTTGTTTTTGCAAATAGAATATTATGTATAACAACCATTACTACATACGTCTCAATTAATTTTGGTCAGTAAGCCAAATTCTGGCTTTAGATGGCAAACATAAGCTTCTTTTACTCACATGTTTATGATGTCCCTCAATCGGATCCTTCCCTATTAATTCACTGGGTGGTCTCCAATTCACATTTTCGTCTGCAGAAGATAAAACCTTTTGCTTAATGAACAAAAGTTCTAACTGAAACAATTTTAACTTTTGTCAGTAATTCAATATTAGTTGTCCTTACTTCATAACAGTGGCATTTGGTGATGTAAAGCAATTATATTCTTCAAAACTGGAACAGATTGTCAAACTAACCAATTAAAACTAAATAATGTGCCTAAAATTCAGCAAAAATACACATTACTGCTGATAAATCCATCTGAACTTCTGTTATCCTTTTGTCTCAATTTTTAAAGCAGTTACTTACGAAGTCCAGTGAGGGGGTGGGGGTGAGGATGCAATCAGACATGTTCAGGATGTTTGGTATCAAAAAATCATGATAGTTTAATTCTTAAATTTATTAATATATTAAAAAGAAAAATGAATGTTTTATATTATGGCCTAATATATTACCATGTCTCTCTGCAGGGAAATGTTGATTTATACTTTTTATCTCCTTTGCAGCTTATCAAAGCCGTAAGTCAACTGATAGCAGATGTGGGGATGGGAGGCACTCGATTTCAGCAATCACTGGCAATAATTAACAATTTTGCAAATGGAGATAAGCCCATGAAGGTAAGCAAAGTTTAGAAAAGTCTTTTTAACTCCTATTTGAAAGCAAGATATTGAATGCTCATTCTGTGTATAAAATGTGCAGAACGATGATCACAGACAACAGTGTCGGGGAGGGACACAGAACCAGCCATGTAAAGTTATTGCACTCCATAACTGTAGAGATTAAATATTGTAACTGTCTTTGTAATTTTTTGAATTAAACTGCTACTTCTCTTCTGCCCCCTAATTCATTGGCCTTTGCCTTCAATGGTGATTGACAGTAATGTTAAAGCCATATAACAGCACCTTTATGATGGGCTGAATTTTATTAATACATATTTTGTGCATGGTTCATTTAACACTTATCCTGCATGTTTCTTGGGTTTCTGTAGTCTATTCAGTGCCTACCTGAATTCTACGATTGGAACTTGACTTGGTGTGATGCAGCAACATTTAGTTTTATTGTAAATGTGGGGTTTGAGTATGCCGAGTATGCCCGATCTGAACAAGTTTTTAATAGTTAAATACTTGTAATATGTGACTGTAAAGTAACTTTTCCTTTGGTTCATATCCTATAGAACACTTTGTTTCCTGTGGAAGTGAAGGACTTGACTAAGCGAATAAGAACCGTGTTAATGGCCACAGCGCAGATGAAGGAGCATGAGAAGGATCCAGAAATGCTGATTGACCTCCAGTATAGCCTAGCAAACTCGTATGCCAGTACTCCTGAACTGCGAATGACTTGGCTTGAGAGCATGGCAAAGATTCATATCCGAAATGGAGATGTGTCAGAGGTAATTTACATGATTTTACTTGTTAAGGCATTTATACCTGTTTGTGTCAAAAAATAAAATAAATACTACATTATATTTTCCAATCAAGACTTTGGGAAAGAGGGGGAATGAAGAAATGTCTATAACCCCCCCCCCCCCCAAATATACGTTAAGTTCATTGATACCCTATTGGACTAGGCTTTTCCCACAAGAGATGTCATGGTTGAAGCACAGACCTGAGTGATTACTGTTGGTTTGCTAAGCATAATGGTATTGGCCAAATTTCTACTTCCTCACAACATGACTCATGTTACTATAAATGTAGCAGTAACTACAGTACCAGACTTACACCCAAGTATAATGATGCTTTTTAATTTCATTTCCAAAATCATTGGGAGTGTTTTTGTTTTCAAGCTCAACAGAAAATTAAGGATGCTTGCAGCAACAATTGGATGTAACTTCATCTCATACCTGCAAGACTTTAGTACTCTGTTGCAAGTAACAGCCAGGATTGGGGTAGATTAACTTCATAGTCAAGGCAATAATCATGCCTGATTCCTGCTGTTGACCTAATGAGGGAAAGAGAATGGGGTAGAAATAAGTTGGGCCCAGACTCAGGTGCACAAACCAAGGTGCCTGAATATCAATGGAAATTGGTCCTTGAGCCTCATCAACATACTCAGGGCAAACTGCTGTGGCCGCTGAAGAACCCTGAGTGGACGCCTACCCTGTTCATCACCGAGCAATTTCATCAAGGGGTTCTTCAACATGTGTTGAGCCATTAATTAACACATTCAAGGGGCCTAATGCCTGTTTTAGGCATCCACCTGTGATACTTAAAAAATGGACCCCACAAATTCAGCAGTGTGACCAATGCCTGTGCAGATTGGGCGCAGGCTGTCCAACTGCTAAATCTGTATGCTTTACATCTGTTTAATGCTCAAAAGCAGGTGCAACGCTCACCAATTTCTACCCCACTAATGTTTGTCATGTTGTAATATTCAGAAGTGACAGGAAGATGGTCTAGCTTCAATTAAAAAAGGTCTTTCATATTTATTAATTTAATTTATTAGTTTCTTTAGTGCCATTTGTTCAGTTATTTTGTTTGTGATTCCTACTCCCAACAAAAGATTAGTGTGATATTTTACATCTGTACTGTAGCCCTGATTTTAACTCCTGGCGGGAGTCGTGCAGGCAGGGGTCGAGGCGGATAGGAAAAACATCCAGCCCTCTGCAGCATGAGGCCCAGGAGATTATAAATCCCAGGCCTCATCTACAAGTGCCCTGTCAGTCTTCCTCCCAAACCCGAGAGGAAGGGCTAGCTGTCCAGCCAGCGGGAGCAGAATTTTGGGTGGCAGGAGGCCACCACTGGGACGGTCCCCGGCAGTCAGGTAAGTGGTTAGGAGGGGACTCGGCAGGGCCTCGCAGTTAGGGGAGGACCAGTTGGGCAGAGTTAAAATCAACTCTTGTGTCTTCAGTCAGCAACGAGGATTTGCATAATCAAAATTAGTGAAGTCTTTACATTGGTCAGCAGAATTTTATTCTGGTGAATATAGTAGCATAAAAAGTATTTTTTTTAAATAACTTTTGCAGTTCTGATTTATATTTTCTGGTGTTGCAGGCTGCAATGTGCTATATCCATATAGCTGCTCTTGTATCAGAGTACCTGAAAAGAAGAGGTAAGTGAGTAAATAAAAAATCAAACATAAGCTTGCAAACCAAAAAGTGTATAACATTCGAAATACTCGATGTTGTAACATAAAAATAGTTAAAGTACAACTGTTTATAAACATAGGATTAGTTGTATTTGTCCAGATAGTGAATTCTATCTTAACGCGGTTGTTAGAAGGTATTTGCTAAGTGGAGGCTAAGCAGTTCCCAGAGACAAGGAAGGAAGAATATTTTGGTGGACAAGTCACCTGGGCCACTGTCACACTCTTAATGGGTAACAAAGACCATCATAGGAAAAGTCTTAGGAGCAGGTCCTAACCTTTTGATGAGGAATGAGCAACATAATGTTGATAACAAGTAGGAGACAATTAAAAGATTAAAATCACTAATTTAAGATGACCTGTCTTTAAAATAATTGATGTAAAGTAGTAGCAGCAATTACCATCAGATTTTGTATACTTCTTGTTTATTCAGCAAAGTATGAGTTCAAGTGGGAGAAATAGGTTAAGGCCCATAGGACAGCCCTCCAGAAGATGCAGCATCATTTGATTTTAACTTGCACGCACTAGCTCAGAGACTGTCACCGCATGCACTTTAGAGGGTCAGGTAGAGGGGTCTGCACTGGGAGATTCACCCTGTACAAGTGGACAGGAGAAAGGCCAGGGTAATAGGATGGTGAAGGAACCAGCTCGTTGGAGGGTGAGCTCGCATCCTAGCCCTGCTGCAGAGGGCACAGATATAGGCTTTGATGGCCCAGTCTACAGAAGTAGACTGATGACTGTACACCAGAAACTTTTAAGTGAACTGGCATGCCTGCCAGCAACCTTGTGCACAATGCCAGAGAACATGGAGGAGTGCAGCTCCAACTTTTGTGGAGCTTTTGTGCACGGCATCAAATTATGCAGCCAAGCATCGAGCAAGGGGTCAGCACTATGAACACTGCAGTGGGATCAACAGTGATGGAGTCTCTGATGACATCTCTGACAGCTTCGATCAGAGCTCAGACTGCTGCCATCTTGATTCTAGGGTTCAACATCTCCTCTGACTTTCAAAGCAATAAGGAAAGCTTGGATTGGGGCTTCGAGAGCGACACATCACTCCTGCACTCTGTTCTCATGCAGTGCAGTGGGAATGCTCAGGCGTAGCCCCATGACAGTGGTATTGGTTCCTTAGTTGAGGCATCTGCTCTCGTCTGGGAGAGAGTGCAGATAAACACGTGGCTGCAGGGATGGTGTAGGGGGGAGGGTTTCAGTTATGTGGATAATTGGAGCACATTCTGGGGAAGGTGGGACCTGTACAAACAGGACGGTTTGCACCTGAACCAGAGGGGCACCAATATCCTGGGAGGGAAATTTGCTACGGCTCTTCGGGGGGGTTTAAACTAATTTGTCAGGGGGATGGGAAAAAGGGCTGTAGTCCACGAGCCAGTGGTGAGTGTAGGGAGGTACTGAGGAGGGTATCAAGGTCGCAGGAATGTACCGGCAGACAGGAAGATGGCTTGAAGTGTGTCTACTTCAATGCAAGGAGCATCCGGAATAAGGTAGGAGAACTTGGAGCGTGGATTGGTACTTGGGACTACGATGTGGTGGCCATTACGGAGACATGGTTAGAACAGGGACAGGAATGGTTGTTGGAAGTTCCGGGGTATGGATGTTTCAGTAAGAGTAGGGATGTTGGTAAGAAAGGTGGGGGAGTAGCATTGTTAATCAAGGATAGTTTAACAGCGGCAGAAAGGCAGTTCGAGGGGGATCTGCCGTCTGAGGTAATATGGGCTGAAGTTAGAAATAGGAAAGGAGCGGTCACGTTGTTAGGAGTTTTCTACAGGCCCCCAAATAGTAATAAAGATGTGGAGGAAGAAATTGCAAAGCAGATTATGAATAGGTGTGGAGGTCACAGAGTAGTTGTCATGGGTGACTTCAACTTTCCAAATATTGATTGGAACCTTTATAGGTCAAACAGTTCGGATGGGATAGTTTTTGCACAGTGTGTGCAGGAGGGTTTCCTGACACAATATGTGGATAGGCCGACAAGAGGTGGGGCCACGTTGGATTTGGTACTGGGTAATGAACCGGGCCAAGTGTTTGATTTGTATGTGGGAGAGCACTTTGGAGATAGTGACCACAATTCGGTAACTTTCACTATTGCAATGGAGAGGGATAGGGCCATACGGCAGGGCAGGGTTTATAATTGGGGGAGGGGTAATTATGATGCGATTAGGCAAGAATTAGGGAGTATAAGATGGGAACAGAAACTATCAGGGAAAGGCACAAACGAAAAGTGGAGCTTTTTCATGGAGCAATTACTGCGTGTCCTTGATAGGTATGTCCCTGTCAGGCAGGGAGGAAATGGCCGAGTGAGAGAACCATGGTTCACAAAAGAGGTTGAATGTCTAGTCAAGAGGAAAAAGGAAGCGTATGTAAGGATGAGAAAACAAGGTTCAGTTGGGTCGATTGAGGGGTACAAGGTAGCAAGGAATGAGCTAAAAAAAGAGCTTAGGAGAGCTAGGAGGGGGCATGAGAAGTCCTTGGCGGGTCGGATCAAGAAAAACCCCAAGGCTTTTTACTCTTATGTGAGAAATAAAAGAATGACCAGGGTGAGGGTAGGGCCGGTCAAGGACAGTAGTGGGAACTTGTGCATGGAGTCAGAAGAGATAGGAGAGGTGATGAATGAATACTTTTCGTCAGTGTTCACCGAGGAGAGGGGCCATGTTCTTGAGGATGAGAGTGTGATAAAGGTGGATAGGCTGGAGGTGGTAGATGTTCTGAGGGAAGATGTTTTAGCAATTTTGAAGAACCTGAGGGTCGATAAGTCCCCTGGGCCAGATGGGATATATCCTAGGATTCTTTGGGAGGCAAGGGAGGAGATTGCAGAGCCTCTGGCTTTGATCTTTGGGTCCTCACTGTCCACGGGGATGGTGCCAGAGGACTGGAGAGTGGCGAATGTTGTTCCTCTCTTCAAGAAAGGAAATAGGAATGACCCTGGTAATTATAAGCCGGTTAGTCTTACTTCGGTGGTTGGTAAGATAATGGAAAAGGTCCTGACGGATAGGATTTATGACCATTTGGAAAGGGGCAACTTAATCAGGGATAGTCAACACGGATTCGTGAAGGGTAAGTCTTGCCTAACAAATTTGATTGAATTCTTTGAGGAGGTAACTAAGTGTGTAGATGAAGGTAGAGCAGTTGATGTCGTATACATGGATTTTAGTAAGGCGTTTGATAAGGTTCCCCATGGTCGTCTCATGAAGAAAGTAAGGAGTTGTGGGATAGAGGGAAATTTGGCCGATTGGATAAGTAACTGGCTAACTCATAGAATTGAGAGGTCGCACAACACCAGGTTATAGTCCAACAGTTTTATTTGAAATCACAAGCTTTCGGAGCTATCACTCCTTCCTCAGGTGAAGTAAATTGGATACAGAATCGCCAGAGCATATATAGATGGAAAAAAAAGCATGTGTACTTTACAATTGCAGACCAATAAATTAAATCATCCTGACTATCTGCCGAGGTGTGATAAAGTTAATTAAGTCAGCCAGGAAGGTACCACATCAAAAGACATAGCAAGATACAACTGAGACAATGAGGTGTAGTCGCAGGGGTTCCAACGTGTCAAAAGCTGCCGTCTGTATGTAAAACGAAAAGCTTTAAAAAAAATTTACTTTTTTACTGGGAAAATTTTTACTTTTTTACTGGGAATCACATCTGTGAACAAGCTAACGACGACTCGAGTCCGGATCACGTCATGTATCGTGACATAAACCCAAGATCCCGATTGAGACCGTCTTCATGAGTTCGGAACTTGGCTATCAGTTTCTGCTCGATGATTTTGCGTTGTCGTGTGTTTCTAAGGTTGCCTTGGAGAACGCTTACCCGCAGATCCGAGGCTGAATGTCCTCTGCGGGTAAGCGTTCTCCAAGGCAACCTTAGAAACACACGACAACGCAAAATCATCGAGCAGAAACTGATAGCCAAGTTCCGAACTCATGAAGACGGTCTCAATCGGGATCTTGGGTTTATGTCACGATACATGACGTGATCCGGACTCGAGTCGTCGTTAGCTTGTTCACAGATGTGATTCCCAGTAAAAAAGTAAAAATTTTCCCAGTAAAAAAGTAAATTTTTTTTAAAGCTTTTCGTTTTACATACAGACGGCAGCTTTTGACACGTTGGAACCCCTGCGACTACACCTCATTGTCTCAGTTGTATCTTGCTATGTCTTTTGATGTGGTACCTTCCTGGCTGACTTAATTAACTTTATCACACCTCGGCAGATAGTCAGGATGATTTAATTTATTGGTCTGCAATTGTAAAGTACACATGCTTTTTTTTCCATCTATATATGCTCTGGCGATTCTGTATCCAATTTACTTCACCTGAGGAAGGAGTGATAGCTCCGAAAGCTTGTGATTTCAAATAAAACTGTTGGACTATAACCTGGTGTTGTGCGACCTCTCAATTTTGTCCACCCCAGTCCAACACCGGCATCTCCGCATCATAACTCATAGAAGGCAGAGGGTGGTGGTGGATGGAACATTTTCGGACTGGAGACCAGTTACCAGCGGTGTGCCACAGGGGTCGGTGCTGGGTCCTCTGCTGTTTGTGATTTTTATCAATGACTTGGAGGAGGGGACTGAAGGGTGGATCAGTAAATTTGCTGATGACACCAAGATTGGTGGAGTAGTGGATGAGGTGGAGGGCAGTTGTAGGCTGCAAAGAGACATTGATAGGATGCAGAGCTGGGCCGAAAAATGGCAGATGGAATTTAACCCTGATAAGTGCGAGGTGATTCATTTTGGTAGGGCAAATTTGAATAAGGATTACAGGGTCAACGGCAGGGTTCTGAGGAACGTGGAGGAGCAGAGGGATCTGGGGGTTCATATCCACAGATCTCTGAAGGTTGCCACTCAAGTGGATAGAGCAGTAAAGAAGGCCTATGGTGTGTTAGCGTTTATTAACAGAGGGTTTGAGTTTAAGAACCGTGAGGTTATGCTGCAACTGTACAGGACCTTGGTGAGACCACATTTGGAATATTGTGTGCAGTTCTGGTCACCTCACTATAGGAAGGACGTGGAAGCATTGGAAAGAGTGCAAAGGAGATTTACCAGGATGCTGCCTGGTTTGGGGGGGAGGTCTTATGAGGAAAGATTGAGGGAGTTGGGGCTTTTCTCTTTAGAGCGGAGGAGGATGAGAGGCGACTTAATAGAGGTTTATAAGATGATGAGGGGGATAGATAGAGTGGATGTTCAGAGACTATTTCCTCGGGTAGAGGCAGCTGTTACAAGGGGGCATAACTATAAGGTGCATGGGGGGAGATATAGAAGGGATGTCCGAGGTAGATTCTTTACTCAGAGAGTGGTTGGGGTGTGGAATGGACTGCCTGCTGTGATAGTGGAGTCGGACACTTTAGGAACTTTCAAGCGGTTATTGGATAAGCACATGGAGCACACCAGAGTGATAGGGAGTGTGATAGCTTGATCTTGGTCTCGGACAATGCTCGGCACAACATCGAGGGCCGAAGGGCCTGTACTGTGCTGTACTGTTCTATGTCTCTCAGTGCCCTTGTTGGTGGCAGACAACCCCGGCCAAAACTGAGTGCCAGCAGTAGAATCCTCATCGGCCAGAGCTCCTCGAGGTCGCCCTCGCAAGGGCCCACTGTGGATGATCAGCAGCCTTCCATTTCCCTTGATTTAGCCACCAGGAAACCACCTTGTAAGGGCATCGGAATAGGCAAATGAGCACAGAACTTGGCACTAGGGTTTTGCACAAGGGTGCTTTTTAGTTCTCTGTGCTCAATATAAGCAATTGTCAGTTAAAGAATGAAGAAGTATATTGGTGCTGCAAACTTTTTTTTTGGATTGCTGTTGGTCTTAAGTGTCCTGGTAATACAAGTGCAACACCCATGAAGGTGCACTGTTTGAGGGCATTCAGATAATGGGTGTAAGGACTGAGTCAGATGGTAGGAGGGACTGTTGTTGAATTGGGGAGAGGAGGAATTCTTCAACTGAGCGTCTCATCAATTATTTGCTGCCTTAGAGCTCTGGCAGCATTGCTGGGCCTTGCTCTTCCTCTTGACCTTCGGCTTCCTGGTCTCCATCTTGCTCTTCCTCCTCCAGTTCTTCCTCCTCAGGTGGCTCCAAGGCTTGCCCTCTTTGAATAGCAAAGTTGTGTAGCAAGTAATACATGATGGCAAATCCTGAGACTCACTCAGAACTGTATTGAAGGACACCTCCAGATATGTCCAGACAGTGGAACTTTTTGTTTTAAAATCCCTATGAAAGCTCTGGTAGAGATATGGCTCTGATTGTAGTTCTCCTTTGCATCTGTGCCTGGGTTCCTGATAGGAGGCATGAGCCAGGTGGTCAAGGGATATCCCTTATGCGCAAGCAGCCAGCCTGTTACCCGATGGTCTGGGTGGAAGAGTGGGGGGAATTGAGGACTGACGTGGGATAAATGAATTATGGCTATTGCCAGGAAACCAGGCACAGAACTGCATAATTCTCTGCCTGTGGTCACGCACGAGTTGCACATTCAAAAAATGGAAGCTTTTCCTGTTGTAGTACATTGCTGGGTGCAGTCTATGATCTGCTGAATCTGAGGAAATCCAGAAATATGGGCAATTCGCTCGCAGCACTTTCTTCTTGCTTGGCAGCCTCCATGGGGAAGTGATGAAATGTTGCTTAGCCTGATGGAACTGACTTACACAGTTTGTGTCCCCTGTCGCATGCTGAAATGACCCAGAGGCATAAAATATGAGAGCAGCATTGACCTTAAATGCCATAGGCAGTGCTGTGCATGCCCTGGTGCTGAGCTCCAATTGTTGCTGCAACAGGTGACATAGTTCAGTCACTGCCACCCTGGTGCAGCCTGACACACTGCTCTTCTGTCAGATTCAGCGCAAGATATGCAGTTTCTGAAGACACACATTGTGTAAGGCCTCCTGCGCCCGCCCCTCCTTCACACTCTTCCAGCAGTCTCTCCTGGTTTGTGCTGCCTTCCCTGCTGCTCCTCCTCTTCATGTTCCAGCCCCAAAAGCAGGCCAAGCAGCATCTTCTAAGATTGTGTTAAAGGCGATCCTTATGAAGACTGCAGAACCTCCCCATACTCGCTCTCCAAGATGTAGCAACATGAAAACGCAACCAAAATAGCCAGAAAAGTTGCCCAAAAGCACACTACCAGCCTGTAAAGACTTACCTTAATGGAGGTGAAGAGCCCTTTAAATGCTGTTGCTGCTGCAGCTTGCTTTCCGACTGTTCCCAAACATGATTTGCTGGAGGAGCCGAAGAATGAGCGAATCAGACGCTGCCACATACCAACATCTCAGAAGGTTGCTAAAGCAGGCACAAGAGCCTTATTTAAATATTCTGATTAGGCCCCTGCTACTTTCCGGTGGCTGTCCGGGACAATTAACGGTTGGCTGATCCAATATGGTGGCCGCTGAATTCCAGGTGCAGATCAGGCACGGGAGATCCTGGTCTGATTTTGGTAAGCTTTTCCCTTGTTTTATGCTCAAAAACGGAGCGAACTGAGGTTGAATTCCTTACCCCAAAGGCCATATGAAATGACAGCTGTCCAAATTAAAGGTATTATTAATCAGGTGCAAATCTTGTGTAGGTTTCTCTTGACAAAACTGCAGGATCTACTTAATGTATTTACAGCCTTTAAAATCATATGTGTTTCTCTAACAGTAGTGTCATATTATTACAATACTGCCTTGCTATAGGTTATTGGAAAACAGAAGTGACTCGTTTATCAACCACCTTCTCTGAGGAATCACATAACCTTGACAGTAACCAATTACTAACATCACATGAAGGAAGAAGTGAGTTGTCTAACAATGCTTTGTGATGTGTGCAAGGGCAACTCCATGCATATTTCATTAACACTGTAGTGCTTTGCTGTCTTTGATGATTACTTCTTGCTAATATGTTTAAACAGATCCAAGCACTAATTTATACTTTACAGCTTTAGCAAGTGGACGCTAAACTTTCATGTCAACTGGTTTGCTTTTCTGACATTTCATGTGCTTCATTATTATTAATGAATTGCTTTTTTTTATTTTTCTCTCATGTGAATATTACATACTCATTTTCCCTTTTGTTAGCTTTTGTAAGAAGGAGGAGATGGGCCAGTAGTCAGTACTTGTAAACACCACCCCAAAGTAGCAGTGGCTTTGTTTATGAACTAGCCAAACGAAACTTGCAGTGCATTACAATATATTTACTGTTCTACATAACAAGTAAAAAAAAAAATCCTGTTTGTGATCTGAAAAAAAATAAATCAATTCGATAACTTGTCACCTTTTATTTGGCAATTAAAGAATGCTGCAGGTTTTTAACCTTGATTATTGGTACTGTTAGTATCACAAGCACCTAAAATGTTTGTTATTAACATGAATATTCATATTTGTAGTTTATTTTATATTCTCCCTTTCTTGTGTCGCCTCGTGTCACTTATGTTCTCTTGCTAAGAGGATGGCCTGTTCTATAGCCAACTGCTGAGAGGTGTGTGAAACTGGTCACTGATCTTTCTATTTGCTTTCCCACGTGTGAAGAACAATCTGACCTCTGTAGCATGGTTAAGGTCAGAAGATTGACTGTGGGGGAAGTTGCAAGCTCACAATCCCATACCCCCATCCTATCATCAATGGAACAATACTGGGCAGGTCACGTGCGATATCGCCCATTTTGCACTATTGCCCAAGATGAATATCTACCCCATTATCTTTAGATGATAATTGTCAACTGAAGAATTCCCTTAGATGGATGTCACCCCATTCTTCATTGGTTTATTGTGAGATGATACTCAAGTAGTCAGGTGTACCAGGTCTCGATATAAAGCAGCAAGTCTAAGGATATGGTTCTTCAGAAAGAACAGCAAATCATCAAAGAAGTATTGTTGCATTTGTGAGGACTCAGATATTGAGGAGAGCTGTCTTCCCTGGCACAAATATTGAGCATGTTATGGTCGATAATAGTCAGTGTCATGGTGTCAAATCATATCCCGTGTACTGAGCTGAAGCAGTCACAATTTTTCATGTGCTACTTTTCTGAATTTATTGATTCTACAATATTTTGAGCCACCTTTGAATTTTTTGGACCGTAAATCTAATTCACAGATGCTCCAACAGTTAATGGGAATAAAATGATGATACATTAAGTATAAGCTGCTTCTGTTGCAAAGTTAATACAATAATACTGGAGATTAATAGAATGTGTGCTTGAGTTTTGTTATAGCAAAAGAAGAATAGTTAGATTGTACATTAAATATTAGTAATCAAAATAGAAAGTATAAATTAAAATATTTCTTTGCAACATAGTCTTCAGTTATCCTTATTTGAAATTCTTTCATTTATCAATATGTTCACCAAGATAAAAAAATATATGTAATTGAATTGGCATAACATTTTCTCTTAGGTTTGTTCTCAATGGGCTGGCCAGCTTTTCAGACTATTACCCCCAATGTGAAAGAAGAGGGGGCAATGAAGGAAGACTGTGGAATGCAGGACACCCCATATACTGAGGTTGGAATCGTTGCTACCTTAGTGTAAAGAATTGTTTGAGTTGATGAAAAGCAGTCATGCAACAGAATGCTTGCTTCATGTTCCAGTGGTTGCAAGTTTGAGTTCAGTTTTTACTGTGAAACTCGATAGCTCAGGTCATAGAATCATAGAATTCTACATCACAGAATTAGAAAATTTGTCCCAACGCTTCTTTGCTGGCTCTCCAAAACAGATGTCCACTTAGTCCTGTTCCCTGGTCTTCCCTTCAATTGTCTTTTGAATGCTATTATACATCCACCACTGTTTCTGTTAAGACATTAATATAAAATTAAATTTCAGAGATTTAGGACAGAGAGCAGGAGAAACTTTTTTATACAGTGTTGTGAGGCTATGGAATATATTACCACAGTTAACAAATGAATCGGAGACCCTGTCAACATTTCAAAATAGGTTAAATAGGTGGTTGAAGAAAGGGGAATAATATGGGGCCGGCACATGGGATTAGGAATACTGATGATGTGGAGGATAAACACCAGCATGGACTGGTTAGGTCAAACAACCTATTTCCATGCTGTAATTTTTATACAATTCTATGTATGTAATTCTTCGCATATGTAGAAGACGGAGTCTCCATTTTCTGAACATGGCCTTTTATAATGGGCCTATAGGAAATTGCCTTTAACAAACTACTAGTGAGTTTCAATTCAATGGAAATGAAGTGAAAATCGGGCGGGGTGTAAAATGATCAACCAATCCTCCACCACCTGTTTCCCGCTTGGCGGTAAAAGTGAAAATTCACCTCTTCGATTTTAATAAATCTGGGACATGAATTTCTGAAAGACAGTGAGCCATCCTGTAGGCCACGCATTGTCAGGTAATTTTATGTCAATGCACAAGCATAATAATGTGCTAAACTGTATTTGGAAGATCATTGTGGGAGCCTAGAGTATTGATAACAGATCTAGAGATATGAATGGAAGCTGATAAGTTTACTTTTGGTAGTGCCATAGGCTGCATTGGACCCACACTTGGGGAGCCATCTGCACTGCAATAATGTAAAACCACCATTAGAAACCAAAGCTAGTGCAGCCCATTGCCTTTAGGCATTAGGAGTATTTTCCCATGGCTTTGATGAGTGCCCATTGGTCAGTATGAAGTGTAGAGTTCAGTGATGCTCATGATCTCATCGTTTACTTGAGATACCGATGCCAATTTGTACTTCTGTATGTGAGCTAGTCCCTGATAATATTAGAATACATGAAAATTGAAACAACAGATACTGGCAAAGGATCCATTCAATCCAAGCATTATCTTTATGTAATTTTCCACCTCATTGGTACAATAGTCATAATCTTATAAGGTTAATGTAAATTTCAAGGTAATGAAGATTTTAATTCTTTATTTTTCTTCTTTGTGAATAGGATACTCTCGTGGAGCAACTGGAAGCATGCGTTGATTACCTGTGGAAATCTGAACGGCATGAACTTATTGCAGCTGTCTACAAGCCTGTTATTTTGGTTTATGAGAAAAAGAGAGATTTTAAGGTACATTGTAATCTTTGCTTATCAGTATTTGATAACACGATCTGTGCTTTTACAGAAAGGAACTTTTTTCACTAATATGCATCCATAACTGCACATGTTTTTTGACCATAAAGTTATTTTCTCTCATCACAACATTGTATATTGTTACCATTTTAATCCTAAAAAAAGCTGTATATTGCTGGAGATAGGGAACTTAGACCTTTAATATAAGTTTATAATGTTTGCTTGAGGGAGTTCTCTTAGGTTTGAAAGTTTAGACTGAAATATTCCTTGTGCACTGTAGAACTGCAAGATGACAGGAAATCAAAGAACTATCTTATTAACTCTGAAGGAACTCCTTCAGGCAACTAGGATAAAATTTTATATATCACTGCCATTTCTTAATATACATTCTCTCTCTTTCTCTCTCTCTTTTCTCCCTCTCTCTTTCTGTTTCTCTTTCACTCTATTTCCCTCTCTCTCCTTAGCTCTCCATACTTCTCAGGCAAAATCTAAGCTCCTCTTTTGACTAATTAAAAAACAAACAAATTTAGTTTGGTCAGTAACCAAAGGACACCGATTTAAGATAATTGACAAAAGAACCAGGAGGGAGATGAGAATTTTTTTTACGGATGAGTTGTTATGATCTGGAATGCACTGCCTAAAAGAGTGGTGGAAGCAGATTCAGTCGTAACTTTCAATGGGACTTGGATATATACTTGAAAAGGAATAGTTTGTAGGGCTTTGGGGAAAGAGCAGGGGAGTGAGATGAATTGGATAGTTCTTTCAAAGAGTTATAAATGGCCTTATTCTGTGCTAGATGATTCTAGGAAATTTGTGTTGTGTCCATATGTATGTGTGGAATGAAAACGAAGTTTGTATTTTTAACATCTGTGAGCTGCTGGGCAATGGAACAGGAAACCATCCTTTTCTAATATGTATATACTAATGCATGTCCTATAATTCGAGATCTTTGTTTAATATTGACAAATCTTATTAATAAACAAGCATCTTACAGAAATTTCACCTGACTCCCACCACTTTTTCTGTTGTGTTGTCACATGTTAATGGTTGTGAGCATTACCCATGCTGTCAAACCATGCAGATTTTTCCCCAGATAAAATATTGCTATAAACATTTTATTCACCACAGAGATTGTCAGGACTATACTACAACATTCATCGATCCTATCTTAAGATCACAGAGGTTGTACATTCGGAAAAGCGTTTGTTTGGAAGATACTACCGAGTTGCTTTTTATGGACAGGTAAGTGCAATGTGGTAATGTGACATTGAATATAATTCCTGGTTCTGGACATTGTTTTCATTCATTTGTGTGCTTTGCATAGCAGTGAAAACTATGAATGTATTCTACATCAAG
Organism: Squalus acanthias; assembly: GCA_030390025.1. Lineage (NCBI taxonomy): Eukaryota > Metazoa > Chordata > Chondrichthyes > Squaliformes > Squalidae > Squalus > Squalus acanthias. The sequence continues at coordinate 55,255,442 of CM059429.1, forward strand.
CCCAGTCTCTCATGCAATTTTAAACAGTTTTTAAAAAATACAATAAATGTTTCTTGCGGTGTTATTTTGCATCCATAGCAGTAATTTTATGATTATCTGCACCCTGATATATACAGTCTGCATGAATTGCTTTTATAAATATTTTGATCGTAATTTACGCTTATCTTTTCATTTAGAATTTGAAATACTTAATGAAACACTGTTCCTAAACGCAGATTGTATTTCTTCAGCTATCTACGTTTGTTTCTGTGCTAAATTCCACTGACCCATGACAACACAGAAGCTATTAATCTCTGACAAACTTCCCAGTCAGTTCTATTTCCATATACAATATTGAAGTTCTTGTATCATTTGATGCAGCTTCAGAATCTAACATCAGATTCTGTATGATCCCATACAATCTATTGTTGCTCATCACAAGTGAGTATTTTAAAGAATCACCTTGACATTATGGAGCACAATTTTAACAAATAACTAGAAGCTTCTTGAATATCTGCCTGGACCCGTGTCTTAAAGGTGGTATATGATCTAATAATAGGTCTGGAGAGTTAGTGTAAATGTAATAACACCTAGGACTAGTTTAGGTAGTGACCATAACAACTGTAGTTTAACCTGATATTTTGACCAGGTTAAAATGTGATGTGTGCAGCCCACTGCCGAACAAAGCACACACATTTCACCTTTCAATAGCTGAAAACCTGATACAATTTGGATTGTTGGTTTTTATTACCTTGAGCAGATAATCTTTGCCCATTGTAAAGAGAGAAAACAGTTTTTTAATAAACTGCACTGGGCATCTCTCCTCAGTAAGTTGTCTCTCAGAGCCGAAGAATCATTAGTGTTGAAAGTAAATTCAGAGTTTGTACAACACAAACTGTCACAGACCTCACCTGAGTAATTAGTTCTTCCCCAAACACTTCTTATGCTCCACAAAAGTCATGGTTTTAAACTGAATTGAAACTATTTAGTGTTTGTGTCAGTTAAGAACCTTGATTCAATGAAATGGAAAATTTAATTAGAATAAGAACTAATACCCATTTTGCATTGGAATGTTTAGAAAATGAGGAACAAGAGAGAGGTACAGTATTTAGTTCATGTGCTATGATTCAGAGTTCTGGACCAATGATTAAGACAGGCTACACCAATCATTCAGTAGGTCTATCATCTCCATCAAGTGTGAACATATGAAAATGATGGGCAGGAATAGACCTGCTGGTCCATCAAACCCTGCAAACTTTTTCTTAAGTTAACCGTTCTGTAATCGGATGCACCCGATTACGGTTACTTCTCTATATTGAAGGCCTTCTGTAAGTAGAAGTTGTATATTCCGAATATTTAGGTTATGTTCTCTTGTGCCATGTTTTTAAAAATCTAATTTAAACAACATTCCTGCTTTCACTGATTTGTTTCAAAAGTTCTAAATCATATCTTCCCATATCCATCTTAGTTCTTGGGAAAATCTATTGGCTCTCAGCTTTTCACTGTAATACAGTTCTTTCCCAGAATAACCGAGCTGTACTTGAACAACTACAGGCAAAGCTGTCTACGTTGCACAAATCGGATGTGTGAGATTTTCAGTGATAAGTCATATACTTGAGGTATCCACTCACATTAAAAACATAAACTGTGTCTGTGAAATAGGCCACAGTGGGATGGTTAAGTCACAGTAATTGATTCTTCTTTCCTCTTTCTTATTTGGTTCTCCATGTTTGTCTTTTTTTCTTCAAAATTTCTATTTCCTTCTTCATAACCTATGGGATTTGCAAAAGATTTTTCCTGCTTTTTCTCGAGACAGCTATGGAAATAATCGGCCCCATTGTCGCAGCTGAGCTGACGGATGGAATTTAGTAGTAGTAGCAGCTATGGAGATATGACTATCCAGAATGCATAGTAATAGTGAAAATTATCCATTGAAATGATCGGACCTTCAGTATCACCTATGAATTCAGGGATAGCTGCACCTCTATAGCGACCTCCTGCTTTCTCCCTCTTTCTAATGCCACTGATTCTTGGTACAGTTCACACATTGATATGGTTGGCAATTGTGGTCTTCAAGTAGGAGATTGTGACTTCCTGTGTGAAATCCCTTCTGAAAGTGGCATTCTTGTTGGACCCGGTTACAGGGGGGAAAGGATTAAGTAGATAATGTGAGTTATTTGGAGCTCTAAGGATGCCATCAGAATATTTATAACAAGCAGTTCAAGTTCAACCTCCTGATGACCCAAACTCTTCAATATTATAACTGAGTGTTATAGTGTATGTCACTGAGTATTCATAACAGACTGCAACAAGTAGTTAACTAATTGCACTTTTCTCCAATACGGTTTCCAAGCTTCTCTTTGCCTAACTATCTAATTCAATCATGTTTAGCTTTTGGAACGTGTAAAGTATAATCACAAATACTGTCAAACCATAGAAATATCAATGTTTATTTTCACCAGTAAATTGGGTGCAGTATTGCTTACTTGTTTAGTTAACCTTGGCAGCAATGTATATACTTCTTTTAATGCAGAATTTTTCCTTTTTTCCACTTCTTCAAGGCTGTGGTAAGTTTTTCTCTCTGCTCTTTTTTTGAATGCCCTTTCATTTCTGTGCCACTCCTCTAGCCTTCCCTTAATACCACAAATAAATAAACTAACTTTTGGTTAGTAATTTAATTATATTGATGAAAATTATGATCAGCATGCTATCTGAGATATGGAAATACTATACATCTCAGATTGCAATGTTATGTTTCCTTTTTTAAATGTGGATAGAAAAGTGCTAAGTGTTTTCAATAACTACTGTACACTTCTGTCAGTGTTTAAACAGACCGTAACAGATCTAGGATGGGACTGATCTAGGCCATCGGCAGCATGTATATTACTACTCAATGTTTATACCACAGCCCCCACTAAGATCAGGATTACTGAGGCAGATTGCCATCTCCTGAAGTGTATGCAGTGCATTGCCCAGATACTAAGTTGCAAGCCCAACACATATACTGAGTGTCATTTATTGCAAAAATTATCAGTCATTATTTACACTGCCTAATGCAAAGTCAGGCAAAGAGGTGGGAATTTTTGCACCAGACTCGGTCCATAGTAAATAACTGTATAAAAGCAAAATACTGCAGATGCTGGAAATCTGAAATAAAACCAGAAAATGCTAGAAATACTCAGCAGGTCAGGTAGCATCTGTGGAGAGAGAAACAGAGTTAACATTTCAGGTCGATGTTCTGACGAAGGGTCATCGACCTGAAACGTTAACTCTGTTTCTCTCTCCACAGATGCTGCCTGACCTGCTGAGTATTTCTAGCATTTTCTGTAAATAACTGTACAGTTGTGGCCCTTGTATTTTACATAGCCTCTGTATGATGTACTCATACAAGTGAAGAGTAATTCTGTGCTAATGTTTCATCACTGCCATTGAACCATCAAGTAATGTTAATATATATTAGAAATCTTACATTTGTGCACACGTCCAGTCTAAAAAAACCTTATTTTTTGTTATTACATTTTTGTCATACTTTTGTGCCATTTTTTCCCATTTGAGTTCTTATGGTCACACTGTAATTACACCCTCTCAGCAATGGTGGCATTGTAACAGCTAAGTTTTGCATCTCCCAGCTCCTTAGCCTTTACTGCAGAGAAACTCTTATAGTCCAACCAACTCTACTTCTTTGCTTCCCAAATTTCTGTATGTTTTGCCATTTAACTACAAATAATATAAAATCAAAATATTATATGAAAATAAGGGCAGAATGTATGACTTTATAATAGTGACTGAATTTCATGTGTGTGCCCTGATCCAATTACCCCACACCCTCTAATCCCACTTCACCCAAAGACTACACTTGATCTTGACTTCCCATGTGCAATGCCATGATAGATCGACCAGTATCCTTTAGCATTTCTCTTTTTCAAGAAACTTAGCAAATTCCCTCTTTAAAAGAAGAAGAACAATGGTTTGTGGCAGACAATTCCACACTCCAACTGAGTCTTTGTGTAAAAGTTTTTTTTCCAACCTCTCCTTTTAATTCTTTTCATAATTATTTTAAATATGTGTCCTCTCATGCTGTCTTGCTGAGTAGTGGAAACATTTTATCACTATTTACTTATCATAATCCTTTTTAATTTTGGAAATCTAAGTTCTCTCGTCTCTTCATAACTGTATTCCCTCAATATAACATGTTACCCCAGCCCCCACATTTTCCAAGGTATTTAACTAAAGTTAATTTCCTTTACCTGTCGACATGCAGGGAATTGCTGCAGTATTTCCAACAATGATTTAATTCTAATTAGATTCCAACTTGCTCACTCAGAAAGAGAGGCTGAGTATTTTCTTGAGCAATGACGTGACACTGAAGTAATTGGATGAAGCCAACAGTCCCAAGTGTCGATTATAGCCGACACAACAAATGACAGAGGAGTGAGAAAACAATTTGGCCCAGATGATTATCCATGTTTATCCAATAGATCTTTTTATTCAAACACTAAATTTGCATTATCCAATAAGATGCAGTTTAACTCAAACATTAAATGTGTTTTTTTATTTGCGATTGTATATGAAAAAATTACTCACTGTATAATTGCTGGAGCAATTTTGTGGTGATTTTGATTATGTCAGTCCATTTAGAGGACATGTATACAATTTCAACTGAGCACTGCTGTTTCAGTGTTGCCCCTAGTGGTTTAAGTTCTCCCCTTCCCTTCTCACAATGCAGACAGGGTGAATTTAGAGTACCAGGAGCTGAATTAAAAATGCTTCACAACATCATGATTATGGAATCATAGAATGTTAAGCACAGAAACAGAACATTTACCCCCTTAAGTCTTCACCAATGTTTTTCCCCACAAGATTATGTGGTTGTGGAGCAGCTGTTCAGTACAAAATTATTACTTATTATCTGTGAGTTGGAAAAAATAGTCAGTGGGAGACATAAGAAGGGTTAAATGCTACTCACCCGATAGTGACATTCTCCTTTAATGGGTTTGTTAATCCTGATGCAATGTTACACTTACATGATACCACATATGGTCATTCTAGCTCTCATCACTTGTGTCTTGCAATGTGGCCAAATAACACAAGGGTTTTAAATATCACACTCCAGTCATATCAACCTTGTTAGACTTGCCCCATCTGGCCTGCATTATGCACTTTAATAATGACTGTGATGTATGGAATATACAATATTTTTACACAACAGGTTTCTACATTTCAAAATATTTTACTCACTCAAAATATCATGTAACAAAAGAAATTATGCATTTAAGAGGAAGCTAGATAAGTGCATGAGGGAGAAAGGAATTGAAGGATATGTTGCTGGGGTGGAGCATATATATTGGCATCGACCTGTTGGCCTGTTTCTGTGCTGTAAAATTCTATGAAATTACTTACTCAACTGCCTTTTCAGTTCTATGTTTCCTTAAGGTTGTGCGTTTTAATTTACTGAGTTTACAGCAGTTATTTGCTGGATATTTGGTGGATATTTTCATGGATTGGTTTTAGTGCTGCTTCAGAAACTTCAATGCACTACTACAATACAGTGTGGTGCACAATACCTTTATCTACTGAGGTGGAATGAAATCTGTAAAATACTTGAATGGAAATATAACATTAATTTTAATGCAAGCCATAGAAGTTACAAGGATCTAAACTACAAACTACAAAAAAGGAAAGGAAAAGTTTCCACTTGAATCTAGCAATATTGTATCTTCTGCAGTAAGCAGTTTAAAAGAGCTCGTGTTTGGATGCTACTACGTTTTATACTTCTTAGAGTTAAGTGGTTTGCCAGTATTATTTTAGATAAGGCTAATCTTGGAACAATATCAGACTTCTTATTAAGTACTTATAATGATTTTTGGTGTTTGATCCATTAGGGCATTCAAAAGTGAATAACTGTCTGGTGTCAATACCCTGAATATTAAGTTTCAGCTCAGTTAATAGCAAGTTGTGTTCTTTTTAAAAAAAGGCTTTTTCTTGTAACTTCCAGTAGACACCACATGGTGACAGTATTTATCAACAAGTTAATACAGTGCGACTATAACATGTTGTCGGAACGCTGGGTGTATTAACATGTAATCCTTAGCTATCAATATGTTATGTACAAATAGAATAGCTACATGTGATTAGAAATGCTAATCTTGTGTTACGCTGCCATGGCTTATTCATTTTTTTAAATGAATTACTCAAATTTCACGAGTTTTACACTGGCTAATGTATTAATAAAGCTACTATTAAAAGACTAATGCATATCGAATTCACGACACAAAATTAAAATAATAATGAATAGCAAAATTAAAATCTTCAGTTAGATAGTATTTCAACTGTCAAAACTAAAATAAGTGTTAATTATTTTATCAACCTAGAGACTCCTGACCAATTTGCATCACTTTGTAAAACTGTTCTCTTGTGTGAACATGTTTTAAGAAAAAGTACTGCCAATCTTTTCTGCGATAAACACTGAAATATCATAAATCCCTCAAGGACTTCCTACTTCAGTATATAAATCATAGAATCATAGAAATTTATGGCACAGAAGGAGACCGTTTGGTCCATTGTGTCTGTGCCGGGGAAACGTGTTGCAATTAGCCTCAGCAACCATGGCTTATGAGAAAAATCAGCCATAGTTACTGTTCCTGCGCACCAACTAAGTGACCGCATGCCAGTGTTGAGCAAGGAAAGGATTGTGCTTGATTGTGATGTCCCAACAAACAAATGGGCTGCTGATATTCAATGTAGAGACTTATGTAAAGTGGTAACTTGGGTGAGGTAACAGAAGACTTTTGTCACACATAGAACTGTACTTCAGCGGTTCGAGAAGGCGGCTCACCACCACCTTCTCAAGGGCAAATAGGGATGGGCAATAAATGCTGGTCTTGCCGGCAATGCCCACATTCCAGGAACGAATAAAAAAAATGAGTTCATATTCAGGAGAATTGGGGAAAAGCAAAATAAAAATGATTTCTTCAAGCAGTAGTATTGTATAAATAATGTGCTATTGAATTACCTTGTATTCACTTTTAATATTTTAAATATTATTGGAATATTAACTTTGGAAGTGGAAAGAAATTATAACATTCCTGTAAACAGTAAAGTGTAAAGAGAATTCAGCACGGGTTAAGCTATTAAACTTAAGCATTCAGCTCCAATGTAAAAGTCATGGGAATTTCTAACAGAACATTAATTCGATATAAATGGTATGGTTATAGGTGAAGATCCGGTACTAGGTATGTGAACAGAATCAATCACTGCAGGAGATACATGCACAAATGAGCACTGAAATAGTTACTGATTTCTGTAATAATAAATAAGCTACAAATGGATTAAAATATTTTTCAAAATTCTCCAGTGAGTCATTAATGAAACTCCAGAGAAAACTAGAACTGGAGAATACACAAAAGACCTATTGATGTGAGCAGACCTCAATTAATAACACAGGAGTGTCACTTTTGTTATTTCGTTATTTCTGCCCTTTGAATAAATATCGTATCCAAGGAATTCTTGACATGTCTTTTGTGTAAAAGGTACAACAAGATCAACTTGCATTTATATAATGCCTTTAATGTAGAAAAATGTCCAAAAGGGCTTCACAAAGGTGCAATGAAAAAAATGGATGTCATAAAAGGAGAGAGTGGTCACCAAAAACTTGATCAAGGAAGTGGATTTCAAGGAGGGTTTTAAAGGAGAAGTGGGAAGTGGAGAGGTTTAGGAAGGGTGAATGCTGGTGGTTGAAGGCACAGACACCAATGGTGGAGCCAAGGACGGGGGTAATGCACACGTGAAGAGTGGAGAGTTTGGCAGAGAGGGGGCGCGGAGGTTGTAGCACTGAGATAGGGAGGGCCGAGGCCATGAAGAGATTTAAACATGAAGATGAGACTTTTACATTTGAGGTGTTGGGCGACTGGCAGTCAGTGTGAGCACAGGGGTGATGGGCAAGTGTGACTTGGTGTGGGATAGGATACGGGTAGCATGGAGATAAACAGAAATGAATTAAAATACTTTTGAAGAATTAGAATTTTATTTAGAAAACAATGAATAAAAATGGAGTAGATTTATTGTAGATTAAGTTGATGCAGCATGTAGTCACATCATGACACAATAACAGCAATAACTTGCATTTCTATCGTGCTTTTAACGTAGAAAAACATCCCAAGCCAATTTAGAGTTATTTTAAAAGTCAGTAGTTCTGTGGTTATTGTCTAAAGCGGTAAGTACAGGAACTAATTGTTTAGTTTAGATTTCCTGTTCATGGGTGGCAGTGTGGTTGCTAGGGCAACTTTTGTTGTGTACTGCGCAGTTTATTGTGGTTGTTTGCTGGAAGCCCATTTATGGAAGAAAAATAGTATTATAAAAATCTAACGCCATGAGTGTTCTTTCATTAACTGAATGTTGCTCCAATGGGAAAAGCTCCATAGCACCCCTTTCCTGCTGTAGTATATATCTTTGTTTCAAAAGTGGAACTGAAGCTTTGCCTTTTTTTAAGTTATGCATCTAAAGGAGAATTAATTACATTTATACATTGAAGGTGTATAATCATGCTACACCCTCTTCAAACAGTTTAAAGACATGCCATTGGTTTATTGACATCAATTGATGCATGTACTAAACAAATCATCAAGGCAGGTAGTTGTGTGTGTTCATTAATTGGGGCAGCAGTGCCATGGGGAATTTGGTTTAAGGATTTCTGGGAAGAAGGAACTTCCAGAAGTTGGTGAATGTTGAGCTCAGACGAATTAGTATTTTCCCAGCTCCACCTAGAGCCAACACATTACAACTTCAGATTGGAAAATGCCACAAAGGCATTTAGTGCACAGGTTTGGTGTGGGAGGAGCATGGTGGCAACATAGTTGGGAGAATGTACTATCTTGCTGCAGTCAACGAGAATTATGCCAGTCTGTGTACCACAGAGAGCCCTCCTGGGTAAGAAGCTGCGAGGCTGCCAGGCTCTTGTGGCTTCTAGAGCCCTTGCCCAAGAGGGCTGGAAGTTATGGCAATAACAGAGAGAATGTGGTAGGGCACGATCTTGCTAGCCCTGGGGAGGCAGGTATGGAGGCAGGGCTGTCGGGAAAATGGCAGAATTTGGGGGCGGGTACCCATCCCGCCCCCCAACCCGCTTCCGTACCATTTTGCCAGGAGGCGGGTAGCCGACCCGCGCCGGGTCCCGTCTCCTTGGAGGCGGGAAGCGGATTACAGCCACTTAACTGCCTATTAACAGGCAGATAAGAGGATTATCCCCATTTTGCTCACAGAAGTGCAGGCTTCCCGAAGGCTCCGAACCCCGCCAGGGTCACCTAGGTGAGTAGTGGGTCTGCGGAGGTCGGAGGGGTGCAAAAGTGTGCTGTGAAGGTAAGTGATGGGTGCAAGTGTGGAGAGGTGAGTATGTGAGGTAAGTGGAAAGTGTTTGAAAAAGTTTACTTCCCTTTGTTTCTTCTTGCAGGCTTCAAGAGTTGGGTATGCGGAGAGTCTCGCACCTCCGCGGCAGAGATGACAGATGGCTGTTGCATTCTCCAATGCCACAACCATCTAATTTCTGCAAAAGAAAGGTTTGATGTGGTCTTGAATTCAAGAACTCATCAAACTGCAGAGAATGTCAGTGTTTGACAGCTTCACAGAGCTGTCAAATGATGACAATTCATCTGTCAAAAATTATTGACAGATGAAACGTCATACGCTGACGTTCTCTGTAACCGGCTTTCCCTTAATTGGCCTGCTAAGCCCGCTGGGCGGGCTTAACAAGGTCAATCACGGGAAAATAGAGTGGGTTGGCCAGAAGTTGATGGAGGCGGGACTGAAACCTGACAAGTGGGAGTCCCGCCTCCAAAAGCTCCCCATTGGCAAAATCCAGCCCGTAGTGTACTCTTGATGCTACAGGCCTTCCTGGATTCTTGTGACAGACAGGGATGGAACTTGTGAAGCTTGTCTGGGGTGTAATATGTCTTGTATATTATTTAAATTAGCCCTCTGCATTCTGCTCATGGACAAGTCAGTGTTAAGGGATTTCATATCTCTCCTATTGCACTGCTGAGAAGGAGCTAGGTCTACACCTCATTCCTGGGACTCTCTTGAGCTTTCACCTTGTAGCTGATGTAATATCACATGATTAGTACAGTTGAAAACATGGTAATAGTGGTTTGTAAAAAAAGAGAATATGCTGATCCATTGCTCCACAATCATCTCTGTGCTGTTAGATTGCTTACCTGACATTAATGAACCAGATTACCTCAAATTGAACATTAGGAAGACTGAAGCCATTCTATTTGGTTTCTGGCAAAAATCTTTTACCCTTGCTCCTGATTCCATCCAACTCCCTGGCTGTTTACTGAAGCTGAATTAAATGGTTCACAACCATTGCTTATTTGACCCTGAGCAAAGTTTAAAATCCCACATCTTTTCAATCATCAAAACTGGCGAGTTCTATCTCCGCAACATCGTCCATCATCACTCTTACCACCCCCCCCCCCACTGCCACTGAGCCGGTTATCCGCACTATTGTTCTCTTCAGACTCCATTTTTCCAGTGTTGTTCTTGCTGGCCACCAGTGCTCCCCTGTACACAAACTCCAACTCATCCAAAACTTGGGCTTCCGCTTCTTTTCCTTCACTAAATTTCAGTGCACAATCGCCCTTATCCTTGCTAATCTCCATTGGCTCCCTATCTCAATGCAATGAATTCAAAATCATTATCCTCATCTGTAAACCATTACATCACCCCTCTCTACCTCTGCAACCTCCTCTAGTCCTATGCTCCAGCCCACCCCCAACCCCACCCCCACCCACACGCAGTCTTCCAACTCTGGTCTCTTGTACATTCCACACTATTTTTTGGTGGCAGAGCCTTCAGCCACCTTGGCCCTATTCTCTCAACAACTTCCTTAAATCCCTCTGCCAGGCTACTTCTCTCCCTGCCGTAAAAGGTCTCCTCACATCCTGCCTTTTTGACCATACTTAGTCACTTCTCTTAACTCTGGTCTTCTCTGGTGTTCTCCTGTGTTAAAGGCAAAATAGAAATGTGAGTTGTTCTTGTTGATGTAAACTTGGGTTAATGACTGAATTGTCACAGCCTATCTGGATATTGTTGAATTAGTTCTGTGTATTCTATCCAAATAAAAACTAATCTATTAATATTTTAACAACATTATTACTGATTGAATGAAACTGAAAGCTTGAACTCACATCATACAAAGAGGTTTCAAATTCAGAAAATGCTTCAAATGTTTAAAAGTATATTTGATCATTTTTTTTCTTGTTTTTCTTCCTATCCTTTTTATGCCAATTTTCTCCCCTCTTCCTTTCTGGGGTTTAGTTCCACTCCCAATTGTTGCCTTCTGGAACTTCACCCAATGGATCCTTATTCATATGTGAGCCGAGACATTGTGGCGGGGGGTGGTGGAGATTAACAGGAAGTGTGTTTCAGGCGGAGTGAGTGTTAATCTTTGGCCCCAACAGCATCAATTTGAGGCCCAGGATATTTTAACTCCCAGGTCTCATTTGCATCCCGCTGTCCGCTGATAATGGTTAAAATTGCGCTGCCCAGAGGCTGGAATGTGAATGATGGGCAGGTGATTTCAGCAGGGTTTTGCGGTTGGGGAGAGTTAACAGACCTGGGGTCAGCAGAGGCCGATACTTTCTTTTTGGGACCTGCAGAAACACTCCTGATCCTTCCGGCCCACCAAAGGAATGTTTAACACTTGCCCTTTACGGCCTTGTCAGTCATCGGAGCAGCTTTCACTGAGCGAGGTGACTGCGTTGGTACCCCGCTATGACCATGGTTAAAAGGCCATTGGGGTTCTGATTAGCCTCCATGTATAAGGCTCCCACCTGACTTCGGCAAGTACCTCATCCACCGCCAAAAGCAACGGCATTAAAATCTCTGCAGAGTGGGAATGGAGCGGATAATTCACTCATTCTGTTTTGACTGACCCCTCAGCTGGGGTCAGAGGGAGTTAAAGTCCACCAATGTTTACTTTCAGCAGGGTTCAGTAGATACAGACCCCAAGAACAGGAATCATGGCTAATATTTTTCCACCTTCCTAACCCAGAAATGCTGAAACCAATTGTAATGTCTCTACTGCAGCCTTACTGAAAGCAGTAAAGGCCAGGGATTAAACCTGGGGCGTTCTGGTTTGTATAACGCTGTTACTCACTACCTTAACCAGTTAAATTATCATAGGAAACCTGTGTTTTGATGTCCGTGTTTGTTTTTATTGGTCAGGCATTTTTTGAAGAAGATGACAGCAAAGAGTATATTTATAAAGAGCCCAAGCTAACTGGACTCTCAGAAATTTCCCAGAGGTTGTTGAAACTATACTCGGATAAATATGGAGCAGAGAATGTGAAAATGATCCAAGATTCTAACAAGGTAAAGGCTGCAGTCACAACCCAGGCAGCTTTTGGATGAGTTAGTTTTAAAAAAATATATAAAACCAGAGTAAAATAACATTAAGCAATTACAATTATATATATATATATATATATATATATATATATATATGTATCGTATCTGCTATATCTTATCAATGAGCAACTTTAAATTATGACATTTTGAAATGAAAATCATTTTTAATTCAAGTATCACTAATTCTGAAACTGTTTTTGCATAAGTAGAAAAGAAACAGCAGCAATTAACAATCTTTATTTGAAGATTTGTGTTCTGCATCTCAGATGTGGTGTTCTTTTCACTCAGGTCAATCCCAAAGACTTGGATCCAAAGTTCGCCTATATCCAGGTTACTTATGTCACACCATATTTCGATGAAAAAGAACTCGTTGAAAGGAGAACGGATTTTGAAAGACATCACAACATCAAACGTTTTGTGTTTGAAACCCCTTTTACTCTCTCTGGAAAAAAACACGGGGGAGTAGAAGAACAATGCAAGAGAAGGACAATCTTAACAAGTGTGTAATAATTTTAAAATGAAGAGAACAAGCTCCTAAAGTTTATCAGCTTTGATCATTAACAGGATGCTCAATGTAAATTAAATAGTTTAAAACAAATAATCTATCATAGAATTTTCGTATATTGACCAATCCAAATCCGTGAATTAATCATTAATCAAAAATTAATCAAAATTAAAAGAATTATACTTTGAGCTGTGTAGATCTGTTCTGTAGTTAAGGGGAAGGGGAGAATTTCTGCTCTAACTTCGGCAGATCCGCAGAAACCCCATTTAACTGTTTTTATGTATTTCTCCGGGGATTCCGCCAAAGTTGCAACAGTAGATCGGGCAACCCCATAGAAATTTCAGATGATGGAGTTAATTCCACAGACAATGTCCGGAACCTAATAAGATGTGAATTATAATATTTGATTAGTTCCGTTCCCTAGCCACCGACTCCATTCCTCTCCCAGGTAACTGTCTGAGGTTGAACCAAACTGTTCGCAACCTTGGTATCATATTTGACCCTGAGATGAGCTTCCGACCACATATCCGCGGCAGAACTAAAACCGTCTAGTTCAACCTCTGGAACATCGCCCGTCTCCGCCCTTGCCTCAGCTCATCTGCTGCTGAAACCCTCATCCATGCCTTTGTTACCTCTAGACGTGACTATTCCAACGCACTCCTGGCTGGCCTCCCACATCTCTACCCTCCGTAAACTTGAGGTGATCCAAAACTCGACTGCCCGTATCCTAACTTGCACCAAGTCGCGTCCACCCATCATCCCTGTGCTCGCTGACCTACATTGGCTCCCGGTTAAGCAACGCCTCGATTTTAAAATTCTCATCCTTATTTTCAAATCCCTCCATGGCCTCGACCCTCCCTATCTCTGTAATCTCCTCCAGCCCCACAACCCTCCAAGATATCTGCGCTTCTCTAATTCTGGCCTCTTGAGCATCCCTGATTATAATCGCTCAACCATTGGTGGCCGTGCCTTCAGCTGCCAAGTCTCTAAGCTCTGGATTCCTTCCCTCAACCTCTCTACCTCTCTTTCCTCCTTTAAGATGCTCCTTAAAACCTACCTCTTTTCTGCCCTAATATCTCCTGATGTGGCTCGGCGTCCAATTTTGTTTTATCGTGCTCCTGTGAAGCGCCTTGGGACGTTTTACTACGTTAAAGGCGCTATATAAATATAAGTTGTTGTTGTTGTTGAAAGGATTCAAAAGTCAGCTGATAATATTCATGATGTGGATAATATTCATGTTCGAGAGAAAAAATATCACCCATGTAAAACTAAGCTGCATACAGAGTTGGGACAATATTTTAACATAATTTAAGACAAAAACACAGAAGGGAGATAAATTGGTCTCGTTGCATTCACTTTTAGGGGGGAAATTTGCGTTGAGTGGACTCATTTTGGGTTGCAATTTCTCACACCCGATCTCACGTGGAAGAGCAACTTCCAAGTGTTCAAGGTGTCCACTTGAAACACTTTGCTTCACATCTCATGGGCTTATAATTAGCATAGTTTTTGAACGATTAACTTTTTTTGGTGCTGTGTCGCCTTTTTTTGAAGTAGTTGGTCTACTTTTGCTGGTTTTCCAGGTTGGCACCTGTGATGTATTAACACAGGCACTTCCAGCAGAGTTCACTAATTAATAATTAGGAGTGGGAACTGTGGCCAGGTTTTCCTCTTCCCTAGCATGGGGACACCCAAGGTCAATTGTAATGCCCCACTGCTGCCACGATAATAATGTTGGCTGATTCAACATAAGCCAAGGATTGAACCTAGGACCTTCATGATCTGTATAGCTCAGTGCTACAGCAGATGATGCATTTATTCAGTAATTGTATGATGATACTGTATTACCTTGCCGTAATATGTGCAAATAAGTGGAAATGCAGCTTTATTATGTTTTCATTTCAAAAGTATTCTTGGTTTGTTGATGCAGCTAGCCAGACATTTCCATACGTTAAGAAGAGAATTCAAGTTGTGAACCAGCAGAGTACAGAGCTGAATCCCATTGAGGTGGCAATTGATGAAATGTCGAGGAAGGTTTCAGAACTAAATCACCTGTGCTGTATGAATGACGTGGACATGATTCGCCTGCAACTCAAACTACAGGGAAGCGTCAGTGCCAAGGTAAGGGTATTTTTGTTGAAAGAAATATATTTTTATTATTTAGCTGTTAAACTTGACCATGAGATATTACACACATTTCTCAATGAATTCTCTGTTTATGCACAGTGAGAAATCTTATCCCATTTTACTGGAAGACAAAGTATACATTTCCAGTTAATTTTGGATAGATCTTGACCAACACATCCCTGTACTTTATAACAAAGAAATATATACATTTCCACAATATGGAATGATTAGTCACCACCTCTTGACAAGGAGAGAAGCACATTATTTTTGAGAATAAGGAAAATACTTGTATTTATATAGTGCCTGTTATGTCCTCAGGACGTCCCAAAGCATGATGGGCATTGCTGGAAAGACTGCATTTATTGCCCATCACTAGTTATCCCAACAACAACTTGTATTTATATAGCACCTTTTAACGTAGTAAAACATCTCAAGGCGCTTCACAGGAGTATTATAAGACAAAAAATTTGACACCGAGCCACATAAGGAGAAATTAAGGCAGGTGACCAAAAGCTTGGTCAAAGAGGTAGGTTTTAAGGAGCGTCTTAAAGGAGGAAAGAGAGATCGAGAGGCGGAGAGATTTAGGCAGGGAATTCCAGAGCTCAGGTGGCGGTGGTAGGCCTTCTCACTGAACCACTACAGTTCTTATGGTGATGGTATTCCCACAGTGGTGTTAGGTAGGGAATTCCAGGATATTGACCCAGTGACGATATATGTCCAAATCAAGATGATGTATGACTTGGAGGGCAGCTTGGAGGTGATGGTCTTCTAAAGGCATTGCTTCTCTTGTACTTCTCAATGGTAAAGATAGTAGGGGAGGGAGTTGATATTAATGTCTCATCCAAAAGATGGCACCTCAGACAGTACAGCATTCCTTGAGTACGGCATAGAAGTGTCGGCCTCGATTATGTGCTCATGTCTCTGGAGTGGGGATTGAACTCATGACCCTTTGAATAAAAGCAAGAGTGCTATCATTGAGCCGAGGCTGACACCCAAGTACTAAACTATCCGTAGTTACCATTATACTTCCCTTTCAGTCCTTCCATCTCATAGCTATGCACATGGAATCACGCTTCTGTGGCAGCAAGACAGCTGGCAATTTATGAAATAAATAAATACATCCTCAATATATGGAATCAGGCATCTTAGGCAGCAGGTCAGGCAGAAAATAAATAAAAATATGTGGCCTCAATACATCAAGTAGGTCTTCTGTGGCAGAGGGCCAGCTGGGAATTAATTAAGTAAATAAACATGTCCTGAAGAAATGCATATATGCTTCAGGGAGAATGGACCATCCACAAATTAATGAATTAAGTAAATGGGGACATAATAGATTAAATCTGACTTGGAGGAGAGTGGGATAGCCATAAATGAATCAGTGAATTAAATGAATGTAACCTGAGTACAGTAAATGGAATCTGGCTTCTAACAAGCCAAGGTACAACTTGATATCCTATGTTATGTATCTAATGTAGTAATGTCATGCAATTTACTCTCCTCTATCACTTTTTTTCATACAACTGATTAAGAAACTAAAACCCTAGTGACTCTCAGTTCAACATCAGCTCCTTCATAGAAAAGACGATCTGAAAAATCTGAGGTGAATCTTGCTGTGTCCAAGATAACCGTCAGAATGGTTAACTCTGTTTCTCTCTCCACGGATGCTGCCTGGCCTGCTGAGTGTTTCCAGCATTTTCTGTTGTTATTTCAGAATGGTCTTGTCGCACTGACTAGTAGGAGTGCACATGACGTTACCAGAATGCTGTGACACATGATAAACATGCATGCATAATAATCTTTTTGCTTAAAGAAAACATTGTAAGGTGCAAGCAAGCTAGTTGCTTTGGATCTGAGGACAAAATTTAAGGACACAAGTTTCAAAGTTACACACATCAAGTGAAGCTGTGTTGAGACTAGAAGAACTGTTAGATATGTGGAACAGACATTCTGCAAAAGCAGTTACTGTGATATCAATTAACTCCTTCAAAAAACAATTGAATAAATATTTGGTTAAATATTGGGATTTAGGATATTTACGGATTAAGTGTAGACAAAGGTGATCATTGAATTGCAATGTTTCTGTGCTGTTGGGATCATACGAATAACATTTGTGGAAAGCAACTAGCCAGGTTTGAATGAAGGATGTCTCAGTGTGGACAGGAATTATAGAGTTTTGTTTGATTGTCTTTGGGGTCAGTGAGAAATGTTAAAGAGCTTTCCCCTTAGTTGATTAAATAAGTGAGATAGAACCTAGGTTCGGGGAGATTGTACATTGTTTCCGGAAGGAGTGAGTTTGTTGGCCCATGCAGTCTTTTCTTGTTCTCTGCTTTCTTGTGTTAATCTAATGCAAACAATGATTCCGAGGGTTACACTGTGTTCATAACACCGCACGTGTAATTCTTTTTTGTTTTTGTGCCAATTTTACTGATTTGCAATGGCGCTCATTTAGTTATATCTTTGTTCTGCACAGGTAAATGCAGGGCCCATGGCTTATGCTTGGGCTTTTCTAGAGGAAAAGAATGCAAAAAAATATCCAGACAACCAAGTAAAACTCCTCAAAGAAATTTTCAGGTAAGCATTGTGGGAAGTTTAAGGTTGAACTATTAAAGATTAATTTTCCTGATTTAGAATATGGATCCACAGATTCCTTGCATCTACTCTTCTTTAAGATGTAAGTAATATGCAAACTACGTGGTTGGAAAGTCTAGTCTATATAATTAAAAGTTTTATATCTAGCAGGCTTCTATTATTTCATGCCTTTCAAAAGCATCTTGCTTCAGAAGAGTTGCACTTGTGGGAGTCGAACCTCAAAGCATTGTGTGTCCATTGGACAAGAATTTGTAATTGCTGAATTAAGCAATTATCTATTAAGTTACCAACCAAATATCCAGAAAATATGAACAATTCAAAAAGTTGCAAATGAATAATCAAAAGCAAGCTGAGCAATCAAGCCCCTCAATTTTATTCCAAAGTTACCATTCACAACCTAGAAAGTGTTACAAAACTGCCCAATCAAATTGCTCAAGTAATTTCTTCACACTATTTTCAACTATCATTTTTCTTCTTCATTCTATTTATCAGTCAGTGCATTAGTTTGGAAATAATCTTTGCAAACATAAAGAATACATCAAAAATGCCAAAATTCTGAAAAGATCACTGGGCTTACCCATAAAATTGGTTGCTCAGTGTTAGAAGTATCTGCAAGAAATTTCCATCAGACAAGCCTACTCTATTGTCAAGAACCTGGACCTTGAGTTAGAAATTTTACCCTGGCCAGAGTGCGGCTGGTTTCCAGCTTTTGTGGAGAAATTCTATCGGGTAATTTTAACTTCTATCGTCAGATGAAAAATGGGTGATAGTGAACTGTGAGTCTGTTTTACATCTCATCCGATTTTTTTTTCCATCATCCATTTTTTGTCTGGCGATGAAAGTTACAATCACCCTCTCTGTGTGCTTGATGTATCGGGCAAGTTGTAATTTTCGCTCTTCACCTGTGAAACTAAAATATGCAGTGTGCACCACAGCAAACTATATCACAACACTCAGGTAGAAAAAGATGAGGGAATTCTACGTGTGGAGAAAGTTTGTGTGTGTGCAATGCATCATATGAGTTTCAGTTTTCATCCTTGTGCTGCAGAACAGCAATATCCAGACTATGACAACAAGCCAGAAAATGTACAAACAGGTTTTAATAAAGCTTTTGAAGGTGGAGAGAGAAGTAGAGATGTTGCAACATAAGAAATAAGAGCAGGAGTAGGCCATACTTTGGAATTCTCTACCCCAGAGGGCTGTGGATGCTCAGTCATTGAATATATTCAAAAATGAGAAGTCGCACAACACCAGGTTATAGTCCAACAGTTTTTTTTTAATAGTCCAACAGTTTTATTTAAAATTACGAGCTTTCGGAGCTCCGCTCTGTTGGACTGTTGGACTATAACCTGGTGTTGTGCGACTTCTCATTTTTGTCCACCCCAGTCCAACACCGGCATCATGAATATATTCAAGACAGAGATCGATGGATTTTTGAACACTATGGGAATCAAGGAATATGGGGAGAGGACAGGAAAGTGGATTGAGGTAGAAGATCAGCCATGATCTTACTAATGGCGGAGCAGGCTCAAGGGGCCGTATGGCCTACTCCTGCTCCTATTTCATATGTTCTTATACGGCCCCTCGAGCCTGTTCCATCATTCAATAAGTTCATGGCTGATTTTCTACCTCAACAACACATTCCTGTTCTATCCCCATATCCCTTGATTCTCTTGGGTGTCCAAAAATCTATGGATCTCAGTCTTGAATATACTTAACAGCTGGGAAGGAGGGTTTAAGGGAGAGAGTTCCAGAGTAGACAGCCATATTCTCCCCCCAGTGATGATGATGTGAAAAGAAGGATGCACCAATGCCAGAGTCGGAGGATCAGAGGGCACTGGAGCAGATCCACCTTGGGCCATGTGACAAAAATCCAAATATTTTATAATATAAGCAAGTGGAAATAATTGGTTTGGGAGAGGAAAGGAAACAAACAAAATGACTTGCACCATATGCAAGTTTTGTAAAGTGATAGGTAAATAGTATAAGACTTGTACCTTTCAGTATCAACAAGGCAGCATAGAAAAGGTAGATCCAGAATGTTAGATCAAACTAAACTGTGTCGAGTAGGACAAGAGGACACAGTCAAACTAGGCAACTCGCCCAACAGGAGATGTCAATTTTGGGGCGCTTGCCTCGTTGTCAGCGGCCCTCATGTTGGTCAGGAGTGTGGGGGAGGGGAGGGGGTCAATTGCGACTCCTATAGAGTCCGGGGAGCACTTCTGCTTCTCTTGGCTCCAAGAGAAGGTGTTTCTTAAATACCAATTTCTTGACCTCCGTGTTTGAAGGAGAAACTGGAGAAACCAAATGGAGCCAAATGGAGAAACTTCATCCATGGGTTTCCACAGTTGCCACTTAAATCCACTGAGGTATAATGTTCTTGTCATTCTTTCTCACCTTAATTTTTCTCCAGGAATCCTAATGTGATCATTCAGAGCTTACACGGCCTCATCCTCGAGTTACAGAACAGACTTTCTCCTGTCAATATAGAGCTGGAGGATTGTGCCAAGATCTGGCGTTATGCCCCTAATTTTCATATTCAGAGATTAATGCCTATTTTAGGCGTCCGCCTGGAATGCCTAAAAAATGGGTACCACAAAATTTGGCAGTGAGACCAATGGCTGAGTAGGATGGTCGTAGGCAATCCCACTACTAAATTGGTATGCTTTGTGCCAGTTTTACACCCTAAAAGTGGGTGCAATTCATGCAGATTTCTATCCCACAAACATTAGCAACAGTACCAGCTGTCAGCAGTGGAAATGGTACCTACCGTTCTTCATGTACAACATCTGTTGGCTCTGCTAGCTTTGTCACGACCACACTTTACAAGTTGTTATTGTGTAATCTGCTTTTATGTCACCTCTGTGACAAATATGAAAACTGAGGCTATCAGGTCAGTTAAGTCAACAGTGCTACTTCATAACTTTAGTAAAACTTCTGACAAGTATTTGATCTGTTTCTAAAGTAATAGAGGATTCGACTAACTTCCCTGAGAAACTGTAATCCTCTGGCCTAATTGCACTCAGTCACCCAGATGCCAAATAATGTAGGAATTTAGATATTTGTCTGCAATGCTGTTAAAAACATTAATGATGTACTCTAAATCATTATGAAATGATCAGTAATTAGCTCAGTAATTTGTTTTTGATCTTATCTGTGCAGACAATTTGCAGCTGCATGCGGACATGCTCTAGAGGTTAATGAACGGCTTATTAAAGAAGACCAATTAGAATACCAGGAGGAGATGAAGTCTCACTACAGAGATCTGCTCAGCGAGTTGTCTACGGTCATGAATGAGCAGGTTAGCATTACTATCATAACTGCCACTATCTTGTAAGTTGCACAGTTCATCTTTTAGTTCATTTGCCCGGACTTGGGGCATACACAGTGGCCACCCGGAGGAGGATGCAGAAGGACCAACCATTTTGGTTCGGGGTCCTCATTATAATGTGAGCACGAAACGTGCTTCCCAATAGGCAACTTGGTGCTCTGGAGGCAGGAAATCAGGCTGAATGTGAAGGGCTTGCAGCAGCACCTTAAAGGGGAGGGGTAGACGTATCGGGACTGATAAAAAGCAGCACTTCAGAGCAGCAGGTAATGTTTCTGCGGAACTTACAGCAGCAACAACATTAAAGTTGGAAGCCTTTGAGGCTCAAAACCCACAAGCGACTGCCATAAAAATGTGCCTCAAACCTCCATCCCGCTTCCCCTGACTGCAGCTGAGAATCCCAGTTACTTATGCTGACAATGATTTGGTTTGTGGGCGGGAGCAGGCGCAGGAAATGCTGGTAGTCAGGCAGGAGAGCATAGGGGTCGTTACTAAGTAATTTGACCCTAATTTGCATTTAATAATGAGGCTCCCACCTGTTTTCAGTGGGAACTCTGGTCACCTGGATCGAGGTCTCCCCGAAAATCAGCAATGGCGGAAACTTGTCACTAAGTGGCCACTTCCATTGCACGCACTATCTTTTGGTTCCTCTAGTGCCCCATTTTTAAGTGCAAGCAGGGTGGTCTGGACATGAAACGTCCCCTCCCCCTAGATTTTCTATCCATCAACTGCAAATGAATGGGAATCTAGCCTACAATATAAGGATGTTTATTTGTTCAAATGGAAAGGTTGCATATGCAAATTAATCCTACGCACGTTCCTGTTTTCTTCTAAGAATTAATTATTTTTCAATGATTTATTCAATCTGATAGCAGGTCTACTGAAGAAGGCAAGTACTATGTTTAGCAATCATCAATTACTTCTGTCAATTTCAACATAACCTTTTAAAATACTCCGTTAAATTTCAGAAAAGTCTGTGGTATCTAAATACTGTTTATCTTTTTTTTGTTCTATTATTTCAAGCTTGCAATCTAATTTCATTTCAAAGCTGTGCTTGGTTTATTTAGCTGTAATATTTGCATAAACAGACAGATGCAGACCACTAAACTCGAACAAATAGGTTTTAGCTACATAGCTCCAGTAATATTTAATCACAACTCTGCGTTGATGTTAATTCTAAGAATTAAGGGGGAAAAATTCAGTTGGTTGCGCCTCCCGTTAGCGCCTTAAGAGGACGCTAATGGGGCGCAAAGCAACTAGCACCCGGGCGCGGCCAAATTTGTGCCGCTCGCGAAATTAACTAGACATTTTGCGGCGGCGCTAAACACTACTGCCACAATCTCCTGCGCCGGCAGATCGTGACATCAGTCGAGTGCGCAACGCCCCGGTAGCGCCCCGGAGCGGATATTGAGTGGCGCCCCCTGCCTTACCGCCTGCCGCTAGCAACGACAGGTTGAGGGGAGCGTTTTGCAGTCAGGAAGGGACTGGGGGAGTGCTATTTAAAGGCGACCGCTTCCTGCCTTTTTTTGTTGGTGACATTTTTGAACCACGCATTCTGAGAGAGAGAGAGAGAGACTTCTGGAGAGATTCAACGCTGTGTGAAGGAGTTTTGGGTACTGAGCAGCACTTTGCAGGTTCATTTTGATTTGCCCTTCCTTGTATCGATTTAGAAGAGACTGTGGGGGTTGCACTCTGAGCTCTTTCCCTGGGCCTCTCCATTGTTCTTTCCAGCAGATTTGATGTACAGGTCTCTTCAGGCCGAGATTCAAGGCTGCAATGAGCAGGATGTGGATGGAAAGCAAGATCAACCCTCCCCTTTAAGAACTGGCCGGCGCCATTGTGTCTGTGTTCCATTGCTGACTGACATCACATGAGCTTCGCCAGCGCTCTGAGTTAGCGCCTCGCTCCTCGGCCTTTGCGCCTTAACACAGGTGTGAAGCGCCTGATTTAGTGCTCCAATCACCTCCAGGGGCGATAAAAGCCAAGTTTGCAGTCGGAGGCGATAATTAGCGCCAGGCGCTCAACTTTGCGCACGGCCGATAATTGCGCCCCAATCGGGGCGATACTGAATTTTTCCCCCTAAGTTCTTTTATTTGGCCAGCAGATATTTAGCAATAACTTTAGAATTAATAGCCAAATTAATTCTTTATTTTGAAAAAAGGTTAATTTCTATCATGTTTCTTCTTTCACATACGATAATCCTGGCCACTTTTTACAGACAGAAAATGTTGGAAACACTCAGCGAATCAGGTACAGCATCTGTGGAGAGAAATTCTGATGAAAGGTTATGCCTGAAACAGTATCTTGTCACTTCGCTTCAGATGCTGTGCCTGACTTGCTGTGTGTTTCCAGGATTTTCTGTTTTTATATCAGATTTCCAGAATACTTTATTATCTGGTCACTTTTAGTCTTGGCTTTTACATCAATGTAACTTTTGGCCATAACTATCAGTGAAATATATCAATTAAAGATACAAAAAATTTGTAATATTGTACATAAAGGAACAGGTATGGGTTTCTGATCCTGAGAATACAATAGCCCGGAATTTGCGGTCAGCAGCGAAGCAAAGGTGTTCGTGCTGGCCCTGAAGTACGCTTCGCACAAGGCTCTTGCGATCCCTGTGTCAAGAACTTCAGGTTTTCTGACCAACAGTTCAAATCAACGGAAGTTAATGGGGATCCCCTTGTGCGAACTGCTGTGACGTCAAGAGGCTGTCTAAGCAGCCAATCGAAAGGCAGAATTCTCAGACAGCGAACAAGGAAGTGAGTAATTGTTGCTGTAAGTTGTAAATTATACTAATTGTTTGGAACCTGGTCTGTGAATTTATTTAGTACTTGATAATCTGGTGCTGAACATCTTTTCAGCATCCGGCTGTAATTTAGGTACAGAGGGGGGAAAATTCAGTCGCACCCCGTTTGGGGCGTAAATATCGGCCGGGCGCAAAGATTAGCGCCTGGCGCTAATTATCGCCACCGACTGCAAACTTGACTTTTATCGCCCCTGGAGGTGATTGCAGCGCTAAATCAGGCGCTTCACACCTGTCTTAAGGCGCAAAGGCCGAGGAGCGAGGCGCTACCTCAGAGCACTGGCGAAGCTCATGTAATGTCAGTCAGCAATGGAACACACACACAATGGCATGGGCCAGTTCTTAAAGGGGATGGTTAATCTTGCTTTCCATCCACATCCTGCTCATTGCAGCCTTGAATCTCGGCCTGGAGAGACCTGCACATCAAATGTGCTGGAAAGAACAATGGAGAGTGCCAGGCAAAGAGCTCAGAGTGCAGCCCCCACAGTCTCTGCTAAATCGATACAAGGAATGGCAAATCAAAATGAACCTGCAAAGTGCTGCTCAGTACCCAAAACTCCTTCACACAACGTTGAATCTCTCCAGAAGTCTCTCCCTCTCTCTCTCAGAATGCGTAGTTCAAAAATGGCACCAACAATAAAAGGCAGGAAGCGGACACCTTTAAATAGCGCTCCCCCTTTCCCTTCATGACTGCAGAACGCTCCCCTCAACCTGTCGTTGCTAGCGTCAGGCGGTAAGGCAGGGGGCGCCACTCAATATCCGCTCCGGGGCGATACCGGGGCGTTGCGCACTCGAGTGACGTCATGATCTGCCGGCGCAGGAGATCGCGGCGATAAAGTTTAGCGCCGCCGCAAAATGTCTAGTTAAGTTCGCGAGCGGCGCAAACATCGCTGCGCCCGGGCGCTAGCTGCTTTGCGCCCCATTAGCGCCCTCTTAAGACGCTAACGGGAGGCGCAACCAACTGAATTTTTCCCCCAGAGATTCTAATCTTTATTGACACTCAGTAATAAATGAATAGTTAAAGCACTACGGTAAGATTAATTGGGGCCTCATTCAATGTTCCCCCTAAGGTGCACGGCCATGTGGCCGCACACCGATCGCGAGGTCCCGTGCAGGCCGCTCACCAGCTGCTAACGCTGGAAGAGATACCGCACATGCGCAGCCGCGCAGCAAATTTAAAGGGCCCACTTAGGGAAAAAAAATTAGAGGGAACATTGGCCTCATTGTACATGATAAATGATACTGGCCACATATTAGTTAGCGAGTCATAATCTTCTGTAGCAGGGCGTCTAATGGCATCTGCCACTTAGTTAGACTTGCCTTTGCACATTTAGATTTTTTAAATTTTTGCGTGGCAAGTTGCTGAAAGTTCGAGCCGATAACGTCGCAGCGAGGGAAACAGGGCAAGCAATTGTGTATCTCCTGAACTAATCAGATTGAAGGATTGTGAAATTAACAGCGCAAGGACTGCGAAGGAAGTGGAAGTTAGAGTGGTTGAATTCAATGTCAAATTAGGTACAAAAAGAGAAATTTTGGCTGGGATTTTCCCGCTGCCGGGCGTGCGGGTTTGGAAGCAGGTCGGCAGTAAAAGTTGCAGAAATTGCGAGTGCGTCGGGAACCCGCCATCATCCCACCTCCTCGCGCCTTTAACTCGGACGCGTTTGCCAGTGCGCCACGGACCCCAATGGCAGAGGCGGGCGACCTAATTAAGCTCATTAAATCATTGTTGTGAGACACTTAACAGGATTTTAACCAGACCTTTTGATTCTTGCTGGATGGCCACGGGAATCACACAGCTCGGGAACCACGTCTGTCAATGTGAGGTGGAAGCTCAGTGGTCATTGAGCGAGGTCATTAATGGAGAGCATGGAAATCCCAATAAATACTCCCACATGACACCTCATAACTTGCCTAAGGGAAAGGCTCTTGCTGACTCCATTTTGAGCACAGATTTAGGTGTCTAGAGTTTGCCAGTCTTTTCTGCAACCTCGGAAGCCACTCTCACCACATTGCTAGTAACTATCAATGTGATAGGTCCTCTACTTGACCTGCCATCTATTACATCAGCATGGGTGCTGCTTATACTGTCTCACCTTGGTCCTCACAAGCGGACCAGGATGAGCCCCACCACCAGTCGCAGCAGCAACATCACCACCAACCTTCTTCTCAACGACCTGATGCTCCACCAGACAGATGGCATCAGTGCAGGGCTGCAGTGCGCTGGAGGCGATACCCCCAACACAGGGTATACAGGCAGAGGATGATCTTCCTCAACATGACTGAGCAGCAGTGCCAAAGGAGGCTCAGGCTATCGCGCCAGGTCATAGCAGACATTTGCAGCTTGCTGGAACAAGACCTGCAGCCCAGAGGACCTGGCGGACACTCCTTACCAGCGGCTGTCAAAGTCACTACCGTCCTCAACTTCTTCACCTCAAGCTCCTTCCAGCAGCAGATATTTGTGGCATCTTGCAGTCGGCCGCCCACAGATGCATCACACAGGTCATTGAAGCCATGTTTAACAAGTCAGCCAATTATGTGAACTTTGCCACTGATGAAGACAGTGTTACAGAGCGTGTGCTTGGCTTTGCCACTCTGGCTGGCTTCCCACGGGTGCAGGGCATCATCGACTGCACACATGTGGCCATCAGGGCACACCACCATCACCCAGGAGTCTTTGTCAACTGCAAGGGCTTCCACTCCCTCAATGTGCAGCTCATCTGCAACCAGAGAAAGGTCATCATGCATGTGTGTGCCAAGTTCCCTGGCAGCTGTCATGACTCTTTCGTCCTGCACCAGTCCACCCTCCCTCAGCTCTTCACACCACCAAACACACTTACCGGCTGGCTGCTTGGAGTCAAGAGCTATCCACTGAAGACATGGCTCGGGACACCCTTGAGGAGGCCAAGCAATGAAGCAAAGAGCGTTATAATGAAAGCCACATGTCCACCAGATATGTCGTTGAGCAAACAATAGGCATGCTCAAGATGTGCTTCAGATGCCTTGACCGGTCTGGAGGAGCCCTTCAGTACACACCAGCCAGGGTCTTCAGAATCATCGTCGCCTGCTGCGCGCTGCACAACGTAGCGCAGCAGCGAGGATTAGAGCTGCATGAGGAGCAAGGCACTGAGCGCACAGCCTCTTCAGAGGAGGAAGAGGAGCATCAGCTGGAAGATGAGGAGGAGGAGCAGGAGGAACCTGAGGTCCAGATGGCACCAGCAGCAGAGCACATTGCTGCCTGTGAGGCCAAGGATGGCCTCATCATGGCCAGATTTACTTGACTTCCTGCATTACACCCATATGGCTGCCACATGCTGTGCCAAGTTCCCCCCGCACCCCCCCCCCCACCCCACCCCAGGCCCCTAGCCAACAACACTTTAAAGAAATAACAACAGAAAACGCTGGAAAAACTCAGCAGGCCAGGCAGCATCCGTGGAGAGAGAAACAAAGTTAACGTTTTAGGTCGAAGACCTTTCGTCAGAACTGGGAAAAAAGCAGGAAATGGGATAGATTTTAAAGCAAGTTTAGGGGCTGGGAAAAGGGGGAGGGGATGAAAGAACAAAAGGGAAGGTCAGTGATAGGATAGAAAGCAGGAGAGATTAAGAGACATTGAGAGACATTAAGAGATATTCAAGGCAAGAGCAGGTGGTAATGGGACAGGTTGAGGAACAAAGGATGGCTCTAGATGAAGTGTGAATTGCGCTGGCAGAATGAAGGACAGCTGCCATGTGGGAGGGAAGAAAAAAATGCCAAACAAAGTGTGGATAAAAAAATATAGATATATATATGTGATAGGGGCCGAGGTTATGATCTGAAATTGTTGAACTCTATGTTGAGTTCAGAGGGCTGTAGAGTGCCTAATCGAAAGATGAGGTGCTGTTCTCGAGCTTATGCTGAGCTTCCGTGGAACAATGCAAGAGGTCGAGGACGGTGAGGTCAGAGTGGGAGTGAAGCGGTGAATTAAAGTGACAGGCCACCGGGAGCTCGGGGTCCCCCATACGGACTGAATGGAGGTGTTCCGCAAAGCGGTCACCCAATCTGCGTTTGGTCTACCCAATGTAGAGGAGACCGCATCGTGAGCAGCGAATACAGTATACTAAATTGCAAGAAGTACAAGTAAATCGCTGTTTCACCTGGAAGGGGTGTTTGGGGCCCTGGACAGTGGGAAGGGGGGAGGTATAAGGGCATGTGTTGCATCTCCTACGCTTGCACGGGGAGGTGCCGGGCGAAGGGGAAGGGGTGCTGGGGGTGGTAGAGGAGTGGACCAGGGTGTTGCGGAGGGAGCGGTCCCTACGGAATGCTGAAAGGGGAGGTGAGGGGAAGATGCATTTGGTGGTGGGATCACGCTGGAGGTGGCGGAAATGGCGGAGGATGATCCGTTGAATGTGGAGGCTGGTGGGGTGAAAGGTGAGGACAAGGGGAACTCTATTGTGGTTCCGGGAGGGAGGAGCAGGGGTGAGGGCAGAAGTGCGGGAGATAGAATGGACACGGTCGAGGGCCGTGTCAACCACAGTAGAGGGGAATCCTCGGTTGAAGAAAAAGGAAGACATGTCGGAAGCACTGGTATCAAAGGTGGCATCGTCAGAGCAGATGCGGCGGAGACGGAGAAACTGGGAGAATGGAATAGAGTCCTTGCAGGAGGCGGGGTGGGAGGAAGTGTAGTCAGGTAGCTGTGGGAGTCAGTGGGCTTGTAGTGAATGTTTGTCAATAACCTATCCCCAGAGATGGAGACGGAGAAGTCGAGGATGGGAAGGGAAGAGTCGGAGATGGACCATGTGAAGGTGAGGGAAGGGTGGAAATTGGAAGCAAATTTAAGCAAATACCATTAATTTAAGCAATTACGAAATTGGAAGTGAACACTTTAAAGAATCCCTACAATGAACAAGCCGTTCTTTCACACTGACCCCCATTGCTGGAGGTTACGTTATGTGTCACATTCACTCCAACTCACAAAGCCACTTCCAAAGTAGCAGACAAAAATGGGCAAGACCGGAAAGTGGTGAAAATAAATACTTTTATATGTGTGATGACAGTAACGAAATCTTAACAATAACACTTCTTTATACACCCATGTGCTTACCCTTGTGCATCTACTTTTGTGTCATTTTTCTTTTACGAGTGCTTCTACGAGGTGCATCCCCTGTGGCTTCAGCAGAGGTAGAGGCAGGCTGCTCACTTCCCTGCTGCGAATGCTTAGACACTTTTGGCGGTCATCCTCTGGGTTTTGGAGCCTGTGAGGGCCCCGCCAAAGTCTGCTGCTCCTGCGACTGTGCAGGGGCAGACTCGGCCATCGCGATCCGAGGAAGCAGCTGGGGCTCTGACTGGCGGGTGGGGGGAGGGCATCGGGGGAGAAGTGTGAGAACTTTGAGAGAAACCCCCCACTTCCATGTCCCCTCTCACCATCATCCCTCTCATGGGCCACCTGCACTTCCCTGCTAGCAAGGAGCTAGAGAGCACCTTGCTGCACAGCAGTGGGGCCATGAGGACCCACATCTACGTTTAGATCCCTCCTAGAGAGGAGGTCTATAAGCTTCTGCCATCTTTTCTCCATAGCTAGCATGTGCTAATGTGAGTGGCACATTAGCTGCTCCATACAGGTGGCCAACCTTTCCATGGAAGAGCACGTTGTCGCCATAGCCTGCGACTTGGTGTTGCTCATGTTGGAGATTGACTCCTCCATTCTCTGTACATTTGCACACATCACAGCTGCAAAAGCTGCCAGAGCCTCATGCAATTGTTGCTGCCCCTCCAGGATTACCCTCTTTCTCGATGGCCCCCAAGGCTCAGCATCTGCATGTAGCTGAGCAGAGCTGGGAGTGTCCTGCGCCCTCCGGCGAAGAGTCTCCACTGCTGTTTCTGTCAACACCATCTGCTCTTGCTCACTTGTGAAGTGTGAGACACCAGGTGACAACACTACTCTATCTCGCATAGGACCCACCGAGGTGTGTGTATCTGCACTGGTGCTGGGAGCGCTTGGGTCTGGTGACGGTGCACCATCAGAGGCTGGAGGCTCCTCTGAGAAGTCGTCTTCCTCTTCCGGCTGGATGGTGCGGGGGGGGGGGGGGGCGGGTGGCTAATGATGGACGTGTGGGAGAATAAAGAGATGATTTAGAAATGTTGTATTAAGAATGGGTACCGATACCATTGCACATGATGAACATTCACTGGCTGCTGACATCAGTCACCATATGAGTGACTGCTGTATGCCATGTAGCTGTATGAGATGTAATTCTGTCACCAGGTTGCTGAGAGGTCCCCCTCTCTCCGTCTCCCACCGCCATCAGCTCTGTAACTCTTGAGACCTCCTCTGCTGCAGTTAAAGTACTGAAGGATGGAGGGCCACCTCCGGTTCTCTCCCTCTCCCTGTTGTTGTGCGCACGCTTCTCCTGCAAGGAGGGAAAGAAGAGAAGTTTGAGTGAGAGTGATGGAATGAGTGTAAGGAATGTGTGGGTGACTAGAGGATGTGAGTATGTACATAGAGAGAGCGGGATGGGTGGATGTGCATGGTATGTTGGTGTGAGGAATGATGTGCAGGAGCAGGCTTGGGAAGGCAGAGTGATGGGAGTGTGTTGATAGGCACTTCAGGATGAGGGTGAGTGTGGCTTTACACTTACCTTTCCTGATCTCATTAGATCATTGAAGTGCTTCCTGCACTGTACCCAGGTCCTCCTTATGACATCCCTGCTGTTGACCTCCTCAGCAATTTGGAGCCAGGCCCTTTGTTCTCTTGGGAGCAGGAAAGAGGACCTCCTTGCGTGCTCTGACTCCCTCTACAAGAATATGTAACGATTCATCGGAAGAGTGGAGTGCAGCCCTCTGTCTTTGCGAACCCATTTTTCTATTTCTCAGCAACAACGCAGTCCTCTCCAATCCTCCCTCCACACTCCTACATGAACCTTCAAATGTGATGTGGCGAAGGCTGCTTTAAATATCCCCGCTGGAAATGAGTCATCGATGATGTCATCAGACCCACACCATTTAATAGGACCGGGAAGCCTGCATGTCTGCCTTAATAGGGCCCATTACACTAATGTCGCTCTGAAGAGCGGGCTGATCAATACATCGCGGTACTGACCCGCTACGCGGCCCACACGCACCCGACCCGACTTGGCAGGGAAAATTCCGGCCAAAGAGAGGGGAAAAAAATACTGGATTAAGAGAAGAAAAAAGAGATCAAAAGGAAAATTTTAAATTTTAGCATTTGGAAAATCTCCAACAGCAATTAAAACCTAAAGGGGTAGAAATTAGGTCGCGCCCCATTTGGGGCGCAAATATCGTCTGGACGCAAATATTAGCGCCTGGCGCTAATTATCGGCACTGACAGGAAACTTCACTTTTACCGCCCCGGGAGGTGAGTGGAGCGCTAAAGCAGGCGCTGCACACCTGTCTTAAGGCGCAAAGGCCAAGGAGTGAGGCGCTAACTCAGAGCGCTGGCGAAGCTCATGTAATGTCAGTCAGCAATGAAACACACACACAATGGCACGGGCCAGTTCTTAAAGGGGATGGTTAATCTTGCTTTCCATCCACATCCTGTTCATTGCAGCCTTGAATCTCGGCCTGGAGAGACTTGCACATCAAATGTGCTGGAAAGAACAATGGAGAGTAACAGGCAAAGAGCTCAGAGTGCAGCTCCCACAGTCTCTGCTAAATCGATACAAGGAATGGCAAATCAAAATGAACCTGCAAAGTGCTGCTCAGTACCCAAAACTCCTTCCCACAACGTTGAATCTCTCCAGAAGTCTCTCCCTCTCTCTCTCAGAATGCGTAGTTCAAAAATGCCACCAACAATAAAAGACAGGAAGAGGCCCCCTTTAAATAGCGCCCCCCCCAGCCCCACAGCGATTGATAGCGTTCCAGTCTTCTGGTCGTTGGATGCGCCAGGCGGTAAGGCAGGGGGCGCCACTCAATTTCCGCTCCGGGGCGCCACAAGGGCGTTGCACCATGGAATGACGTCACAATCTGCGCGCGCAGGTGGTCGCAGCGGTAAGTTTTAGCGCCGCCGCACAATCTCAAGTTAAGTTCTCGAGCGGCGCAAACATCGCTGCACATGGGCGTTAGCGGCTTTGCGCCCCATTAGCGCCCTCTTAAGGCGCTAACGGGAGGCGCAACCAAGTGAATTTGTACCCCAAAGGATTGAAACTCCATATTTGTAATAGTTAATTTTCAGTGCCAGAGAGGTTGACTAACAGTAATTAACACTTATCGCGTCGTTAAACGGGTACTTAGACTGAAATGGACAAGACTTAACTTTCTGTGGCAAGTTTATTCATATCTACCGCACAAATAGAGCAACTTCACACTGTTCAATGCATTTCAATGAGAAGTGAGATGTAATTTTCATTAAGCTAACAGCATCTCGGACAGCAATTTTGGATTTCCATATTTAACTATGCATCTGCCCTTGCCTGAAGTTGCTGTGGCATTTGCGTGTAAATAACGGTGAACGCTATTAGCCTCACCGTTATTTTGACAGCAAATGATGGGCCAATGGTACAGAATTTCTGTATCTACATTTTAGTACCTGAAAACTCCTTTGTGTGATTAGCTAGTGAATCACCTGAGAAATCAAACTCTTTGAAACTGGATGAATATGAAATATAGTGAGGATTTTCTGATCTGCCTGGTTTTCTGGCTCCAATATTTATTTGATCACAAGTACACTAATGTTGTATAGAGAAGTATAGTTTTACTTTATTTAAATTTGTCCTCCTCCATCTCTTTTGGGGTTTTACTTATCCATAAAATTCATGGCATAGGTGCAGACTTAAAAAAAACTGATTGGTGCTGATCCTTCGATTAGTAAAATCAAGTTCATGAATTATAGATGAAAGGAGTGTGTGTAAATGAATAAAAATTCCAGCATCATATCCTCTTCCCTTTTCCACCTTTGAACATAAGAAATAGGAGCAGGAGTGGGCCATACAGCCCCTTGAGCCTGCTCCACCATTCATAAGATCACGGCTGCTCTTTGACCTCAACTCCACTTTCCTGCCTGATCTCCATATCCCTTGATTCCCTTAGAGTCCAAAAATCTTTGCTAACTGGCATCCCTTCATTGTGTATGTTTCCTGATGCAGTGTGTTTAACTTTACATTTATCTACATTAAAAATGCATCGACCAGTGACTAGGTGGTGCAGTGGGTTAGGACACTGTTTTTCACCTCTGTGCATTTTGGGTTTGTATTCAGCCCCGATTAAAGAGACATTTACTGTGAGGCTCCTGTGTGCAATAACTTTGGGTAATTTCTACCTAGTTCTGAGTGGGTATAGACTTCTAGCACAAATTGCTCCTATCTGGCATTCAATTATATTCTCACTTTGTCACAACGATAGCCAGTTTCAGAAATGAAAGTATCACCTTGTTGCTTGGGCAGAACAAAAGTAAATCATGCAGCAGCTGGCTGTGCCATTGCTGGCATCAGAGGCCTTAAATGGGTCAGTAATCCATTGCCTGAGATCAACATCTGTCACCTTAATGAGTACAAAAAAACCTCATCAGTCATTCCATAGCCCATCTGGTGAATCAGACCACATTGCTGTAGCAATCTTAATTTGCCATAGTAATTGCCGTATAACAGAAAATTTGACTGGAAAAGAAAAATAGTTGGGAGAAGAAATATTTGGAACACTTGCCATGAAAATAATTTTATTTTTCATCCCCCTGATGCCAAGTTGAACTATACACAGCTTGTCTGATATTTAAAAAGATGTCAGAATGGGGTGAATGCGCTTCATTTGTAAAAGTATTTGCTGTACACTCGTACTGCTTCAATGCAAGTGACTGGAAGAAAAATCACAAGAAAGCTATGATGGGCACAACCTATCTTTATGGTTCTATATTCTGGCGGAAGCCGCCACTTCAGTTTACATTCTTGACCTGGGAGCTGAAATGTGTGTCTGCTGCTGACAGGGATCTCAGAAAAACACTGGCGGGCAAAATAAAGGAAAATCCCAAGGTGTTTTATAAGTATATTAAGGCAAGAGGATAACCAGGGAAAGATTAGGGCCCATTAGGGACCAAAGTGGCAATCTGTGTGTAGAGCCGGAAGATGTAGGTGAGGGTTTAAATGAATATTTTGCCTCTGTGTTCACTATGGAGAAGGACGATGTAGGCATAGAAATCAGGCAGGGGGATTGTGATATACTTGAACAAATTAGTATTGAGAGGGAGGTGGTACTAGCGGTTTTAGCGGGCTTAAAATTGGATAAATCCCCAGGCCCAGACGAGATGTATCCCAGGCTGCTGTGTGAGGCAAAGGAGGAGATTGCAGGGGCTCTGGCACAAATTTTCAGAATCTCTCTGGCCACAGTGGAGGTGCCAGAGGACTGGAGAACAGCTAACATAGTACCATTATTCAAGAAGGGTAGTAGGAATAAACCAGGGAATTACAGGCCTTTGAGCCTAACATTAGTGGCAGGGAAATTATTAGAAAAAATTCTGAGGGACAGAATTAGTCTCCACTTGGAGAGGCAAGGATTAATCAAGGATAGTCAGCATAGCTTTGTCAGGGGGAGATCATGTCTAACCAATTTGATTGAATTTTTTGAGAGGGTGACTAGGTGTGTGGATGAGGATAGTGCAGTTGATGTAGTCTACATGGACTTCAGTAAGGCTTTTGACAAAGTCCCACATGGGAGACTGGTCAAGAAGGTAAGAGCCCATGGGATCCAGGACAATTTGGCACATTGGATCCAAAGTTGGCTTAGTGGCAGGAGGCAGAGGGTGATGGTCGAAGGTTGTTTTTGTGACTGGAAGCCTGTGTCCAGTGGTGTACCGCAGGGATAGGTGCTGGGTCCTTTGCTGTTTGTAGTGTACATTAATGATTTAGATATGAATGTAGGAGGTATGATCAGTAAGTTCGCAGATGACACGAAAATTGGTGGAGTGGTAAATAGCGAGGAGGGAAGCCTCAGGCTACAGGACGTTATAGACGGGTTGGTTAGATGGGCAGAACAGTGGCAAATGGAATTTAATCCTGAAAAGTGTGAGGTGATGCATTTTGGGAGGACTAACAAGGCAAGGGAATACACAATGAATGGTAGGACCCTAGGAAGGACAGAGGATCAGAGGGACCTTGGTGTGCATGTACATAGATCCCTGAAAGCAGCAGGACAGGTAGATAAGGTGGTTAAAAAGGCATATAGGATACTTGCCTTCATTAGCCGAGGCATAGAATATAAGAGCAGGGAGGTTATGATGGAGCTGTACAAAATGCTAGTTAGGCCACAGCTGGAATACTGTGTGCAGTTCTGGTCGCCACACTGTAGGAAGGATGTGATTGCATTGGAGAGGGTGCAGAGGAGATTCACCAGGATGTTACCTGGGCTGGAGCACTTCAGCTATGAAGAGAGACTGGACAGGCTGGGGTTGTTTTCCTTAGAGCAGAGAAGGCTGAGGGGGGACCTGATTGAGGTGTACAAAATTATGAGGGGCATAGATAGGGTAGATAGAAAGGAACTTTTCCCCTTAGAGGGGTCAATAACCAGGGGGCATAGTTTCAAGGTAAGGGGCAGGAGGTTTAGAGGGGATTTGAGGAAAAACTTTTTCAGCCAGAGGGTGGTTGGAATCTGGAACTCACTGCCTGAAAGGGTGGTAGAGGCAGGAACCCTCACAACATTCAAGAAGCATTTAGATGAGCACTTGAAACGCCATAGCATACAAGGCTACGGACCAAGTGCTGGAAAATGGGATTAGAATAGACAGGGCTTGAAGGCTGGCGCGGACATGATGGGCCGAAGCGCCTCTTTCTGTGCTGTATAACTCTATGACTCACTTCAGCAAGAGGGGTAGTGAAAAATGGGATTAGGATTGTATTTTTTTTTGCCACTGAAATCAGGGATTGAAAATGAAGGGAGTGCTGAAATAAAGCAGAGTACCTGGTTTTTTTCTAGTCTGTTGGAGCATCAGTATTTCTTGAGTTTATTTGATATCCGATAAATCTGACTTTGTAAGTAACAGCATCACATTTTTTTTAAAATGATTTGAAGGTGAACCTTACAATTGATCAAATAATTTAATATCATAATATTTGAGCATTTGAATCCTCAATAGAATGTACTCACTCAATTATATTTTTATTTTTCTCTGGCAGCTGAATTATGCTTTCACTTCTTCCAACTTCTACTCTTCTCAGTCTATTATCTCCTTCACTACTGTTACCAAAAATGGTATGTCTGGACCTCTTTCTATGGTGAACTTTCACTCTTAACTGGCTTTGATGCATGGTTTTGTATTTCAACTTCTATTTTCATTTTTATTTTTCAGTTTATTCATTTATTATAAAATGGCTACCCAAAGCCATCAGCCACATTGCACAAACATGGTGGATCTTACAACATTTACAAAATGTTTGTTTGTTTTCTAGTAACTGTTCAGTTCAATTTGTAGCATGCGCAAATGATGCAGCTTAAAAGCATTTGGATAACATGATTTTATACATTTAAAAATGCAGCTGTCAACAAAGTAACATGATGGATTTGAATGCTGACTTTATTGTTAAATAACACATCTTATTTAATTTGAATAAACATTTGTAATTCATCTGTACAAATTTGCATGGTGCAATTAATTGTCAGTAGAACATTTACATGACCAAGAGCATGTTAAAATGGTGTTTTACACACGCATGTGCGCGTGCACATGCACACATAGCTTCCTTTTTGTCAAGTGCCTGACCTCTCAGCAAAATACTGAGAACTAATTGTGTGAGGAATAATGGGCTTATACCTGTGTCCTGCTGCACTAACATAATAATGTACTGCATCATTATGTTATATATTGATATTCATGTTACTATAATTGCAAACTAGAGATTTTGTATCAGTAGCTTGTGTGGACAGTGTTACTCAATTCTCAAAAGGTACCATTATTTCAGTGATCTGAATTTTAAGACACCAAGGGGGAAAAATTCAGTTGCTTGCGCCTCCCGTTAGCGCCTTAAATGGGCGCTAATGGGGCGTAAAGCAGCTTACGCCCGGGCGCAGCGCCGCCCACGCCTCCCGAAAAATTTAGTGGGAGGTTAGCGGCGGCGGCAGCCGGTAGCGCCCTGTGGCGCTGCGCCGCCGGCGATGACGTCATCGCCGTGCGCAGCGCCCCGCTCGCGCCCCGGCCGTGATCTTCAGTCGCGCCCCCTGATTTACCGCCAGACGCTATGTCCGACGGGTTCAGGGGGGCGTACGTGCGGCCGGGGCGGCGATATTTAAAGGGGAGGTGGCAGGCGGCCATTTTTGTTGCTGGCCGCCTGCCAGCACCTGCCCCCGTTGCTGTCCCCGGCCCCCGTGAAGCCCCCCCACCGTGAAGTGCCGGCTGCGCTCCAAGAGCCCGGCACTTCTCTTGAGTGCCGGGCTCTTTTGCCGGCACTCCCGATCCCTGGGAGCCCAGCTGGGCCCCGGTTCGCGCTGCGCAAGGCCCCTCCCCTTTAAGAAGGGGAGGAAGGCCTGCAATACCGCGGCGCGACGTGCCGCAGCGCGTGGCGCTGCGGCACGTAGCTCCAGGATATTCACTCGCAGCGCCCCAAGAGGGATGCGGGCTGCTTCCAGTTGCGCCCCGCTTCCCTCTTGGGGCGCAACCACTGAAGTTCCGGCGCGGGGCCGCTAATTTTTTCGGGGCGCTAAAAGTCGCGCCCCGGCGAGGTTAGCGCCCCAAATGGGGCGCGACTCAATTTTTACCCCCAAGTTTTATAATTGTAAAGAATTTTGCAGGAAATATTTCTGGCTAAAACAGCAATAGCTGAAGTTCCCAGAGGGTTTTAAGAATTAAAATAGCGAATAAATGATCTCGTGAAGTCTGCTGATAAAGACATTGGCCCGGATTTTACAGGGCCGATGACGCGTCGTAAGTCCTCAGAATGGCCTCGCAGGTTCTGGGTTTCTGCATGCACTGCGCATGCGCGAAAACCCAGACAGAATGTGCGATCTGCCAATTTTCTCCTTGACAGATCTTCCGCGTGCGCCGCAAAAACACTTTTGCTGGCGCAGAGTCGGGCTATTTGCCCAACTACTGCCCAGCGAATGTCCACAAAACCCTTCTGCCTGGTAAAAGCTGGTGTCGGGCTTGCTTTTACCAGCGTAAGGGTTAAAATAGATGTTAAATTAAAATTTAAAAAATGATTAAAACATACAAAAACACTTTAAATTAGTTCATGTAAATTTTGGGGCAAACTAAAATGTTTTTTATTATTTTTCCAAAAAATATTTTTTTTATTTTAAATGCTTAATCAGAGGGACTTTTAATTAATTTTGAACAAGGGAATATTTATTTTTATTAGAATTGTGTAAATTATTTATTTATTTGGGGATTTGTCATAAGCTTATGGGGATTTCGTTCGTAAATGGAATCCCCATAAGCTTATGAGGAATCCCCCTTTCTAATTGGTTGGCCTGGCCCATGTGATCCCAGGGACGCTTCCGAACCGCCTGCATCCCTGGGATCCGTGGGCCTTTACGCAGACGTATCCTGGAGGCCCAGGACCCAAAGACTCTGAAGCTCCGGAGACACCAGGTACTTTCGGATTTTTTTTCGGGTCGGAGGTGTACTCTGGAGGTATGCCTTTCGACCGCAAATTTCGGCCCATTATTTTACTGATGGACAGCAAGCCATAAAAAATTACTATTCTGTCAGGTAGGAGCATAGAGGATTTATGGGAATAACACCATGATACTTTGTGCCAAATTGAACAATTTTTTTTTGATATTATGTTGCTACATGTGAACAATAATTCAAATTGTTAAATCACATTTTAGGTATATGTTTTATATCATATTGTCACTAGCTGTTGAAATGGCATAATAATCTAACTTTTTTGTACATCTCTTCTAATTCTGCTTTTAATGATTGTGCACTTTTTATGTCCTGCAGCAAAACATGTGATTCATTAATCTGGTAAATTTACAGCTTTATAACTTGGCTTTGCATGAGTGAAAATTAGCTTTCTTGTAGCAGAATGCCATCTTGCTTCTTTTTCACATTAATTGCCTGCGATAAGTATTACTTTTAACCATAATAACCTAAGAAGCAATTATAAAATAAATCATTTGTACCAAGTCTGTGGTCAAACGAAAAGTTGAAAAACAACAGTGCAAAAAATGTTGTGCATCAACATTATTTTAGCATCACAGACAACCCCACTTGTATGTGTTTAACTCAACAACTCCACACAATCCTTTACCAGCTTCTAATCCAATTCCATACTACTTCCAGCCTGCACACTACCACACAGCACTGCCCTGCCAACAATTATAGCTAGTGACAAGCAAGCAATAGAAAAATTGGATGAAAAAGCCACACAGGATAGCCATCAGACAACAACAGAAAATATACATGTTGTGTATCAGCCAATGACAGTCTGATTCCCTTACTAAATGGACACAAAAAACTCAGTAGATTAAACTTCCACTGCGAGCCCAAACCCTATCTACACAGTAACATTACAGAAGAGACTTTTGTCCTTCACATAATTAAGAACCCACCCTGAATTCTCTAAATTAATTTCACGAGAGACATACAGAAATGTTTAAAATATTAGTTCCAGAAATGCAGCACATATTGCCATGTGAGACGTAGAAAACATTTAAGCGTAACTAATCTGCATAGCTCATTTGTAACTTCACAGTTTGTGAGTTATGAGCTAATTCATAAGAACATAAGAACATAAGAAATAGGAGCAGGAGTAGGCCAATCGGCCCCTCGAGCCTGCTCCGCCATTCAATAAGATCATGGCTGATCTAATGAAGTATTTGCTGAATCTTCCTTAGTAGCATGCAGTATCCTTTATTTAATACTCTGGTGCATCAGTACTACCACAACATGAAAACTATATAGTTAGATTTAAAAATGCACTTGCCTACACATTTCTTTAATAGCTTTAAGATTCAACATTACATGGAATTATTTCTGGTGATGTTATGTGACCAGAAAGGTGCATAGTTCAGTAAGTCCACTATGAAGTATGCTACCCTGGACCTAGATAGAGTTGATACAAAATGTACAATGAGATTATATAACAGTCACCTAATTTGCTTTACTGAATATTATAACATTCCGGGAATCCAGAATATAGTAAAATAAATTTGTAGTTGTGAATTTGTTTTGTGTGTGGTAATTACAACTGGAATACTTATTTTTAATTTTAAATTTGAAGATTTCAAAGTTCTTTTGATGTTCTAGCTCTCTTCCAATTTTCTGGAGTCCTGGAATGTCCTGACATCATAGTACTTCTAGTAGTTCAAATTTTTATGTTAAACCGATGTGAGTCATTTTTTTTAACTAAACAAACCTTTCAAGGTTTCCCTTCGGTGCATTTGGGTACAAACATACAAACACTAATGTTAGGCTGAATTTGCAACAATTTGGTCATTTTTACCTAACCTCATTACTGTTACATGCATTGGAAAAGAGTAAAGCTAGTAGCTGGAATTTGGTTGAAGCACATGCCGTAGAAGTGAGGAGAGATGTTCACTCTATGCATCCACAATGATAATTTACTCTTCCTAAAAGATACAAAGAAGGGTAAAATTTTGCAAGGCTCCCTTCCTGCCTCAGAGCCTCACTAGAGGTGAGATTGGAAGTGTAAAAATCAGGTTTGCAGGCCCATGTGCTATGGCTAAATCCGTAACTATTTTGTGGTGAAGACTTTTGGAGCTATGGGAGGGGAGGTACGGTGAACCCAGCCAAGGTTCAGTAGACATTTGAAAATTATGTACATACTTATCTTGCTAGATTTCACATTTTTGGGTACACTCCATCCCCAGTGCTGACCTCGGCCTTAAAAAATGTAATTGCGAGAGAATGCACCATTTCTGTTTGCTTTTGCCAGTTTTTTCATAAATTATTCTTGGTTGTTGCTGCAATTTAAATAGCACCATAAAAAGTAGGTGAGGATGGGAACTCCTTTGGGCTTCTAATAGTGCTGTATGATTTAGATGAGAGAGAAAATGTCATGAGGGGGCAATAAATGCAGGTGAAATGATACCTGAGGCATTTTCTTTGCACCTGTGACTATTGTAGGACCAGAGTTTGTTGACCAAGCCACACATCCCTTCATGTGTCACTAGAGTGCCGTCTTTCCTGCCCTGCTTCATAAAAGGGGCTGTTGCATCAGCTCTGCCATCTGCTGCAAGTTCACCAGCAGACAACTTGTACCACAGGAATGGCTTGTCCCATAGGCTTGCATTAAACTTTTATGGTACTAGATCCTTCCAAGCGACCACTGGTGATGCATGTCAATTTCATCATTTAATTAAATTTGAAGAATAAAGTTATAGTGGGTAGCAGTCCATTCAAATGAGCACACGTTTCATTTCAAACATATGCAGTATTATGTCAACATTTATGCATGTTCACAACCCCCTCTGGTTGTTTGGTAAAAATATAGTGTGGCATTATTAGTGGGATATGGTAACCATCTTGTGTTCAACTTGCTCAACAACTCATTTCCACTCCGCATCAGTTAGAGCACTTGTGTGTAATTTCAGGTCTTGTGTATAAGGTGTCGCTTCTCACATTTATCATGCAACTCTGAATTTGCTGTGCCAGTATTTTCCTTAAATAAGACAAGTTTTCTGGACAGCAGCATTGCATTTCTTTCCCCTCCCCCAACTGTTTGCATATGATGTTTGATTTTAAGAAGTGTATCTCTTATTTTTTTTTAAAAATAACTTATTTTATTATTTTTTGGGGGGAAAAAAACAGGTTGTGTACGGGGAGGATATGACAAAGCAGCAAGGAATGGAACGGCAGCACGTGTTCAGAGCAATCAGTAGAACCATCACCTCCAACAACCTGCCAGGAGCAACAGTCACATCAAACACGGAATAATATCACTTTCTCTTCAATAAATTACCATAAATTATAGTTGTTGTCAGATCTCTGATACTGGAACTGTTACAAGCTGCAAATTAAATGTATTCTGTAAAAAAGAATAGAATTGTTTTATTATACTGAACAGTTACAATTACAAACCAGTGTTACAAACTCCAGCTTGTAATCCGTCTTTGCAATGTACCTGCAGTATCTGCACTATTTACTGTGATTTTTATTGTTCTGTGGCATTTATTACACCAAGTTGGATATGTGTAATGGATACAATATAAATGTACAGTGCTTGCAGTAAACTATATGGTACCTAACATTTTGTTTGCTAGTACTGTTTTAAATGGAAATATTGATATTTTATAACCTTTAAAGATCTTGAAATGCTTTTATTTGCTATTTTAACTGTAAATATTGACATTAATATGTAAAATAGATCTTTTACAATGACTTTAAGTGGACATACTGATGAGATGAATTTAACAGCAAAATAACAGTGTTTTTTAAAAATAAAATATGTAAAATATTTGTGTACATACATTGGCAAATTTTGAAAACTTATTTTTACAAATGTTTGCTGCTGAAAACTCCATGCATATTGTCAAAAGAAAAGAGCAGAACCGTAAAGCACAACAGTCCGATCTCATTTGACAGTAATGGGACACCGTAATCTGTAGACTCCCTTCTGAGTGTAGATATAAAGGAGTAACAGATAACAGGGGTGATTTCAAAGCTGAAATTTAATTGCAGAATTCAGCTGCCATGATAAACCACCAGCCCCAAGCTCTTGGTTTGTGAATGCAATTTGAACCCCACAAATAGATTATATGCTTAAATATCATGGCCTTCTACCTGTTAATATTTATTAAATATCCCAGATCATGCAAAAGTATTAGTTTAGTTTTGTTTTATTAAATACTTGTTAACTATTTTCACCCATGTCTGTGTGAGGTAAGGTACCCTTGTTTTATGCTTGTACTTGGCAGCATTATATTTTTTTTATGTTAGTGGTTACCTATATCTTCTCACCAGTAAAGATGATGTTAAAAATAAAAAAAAATAAAAAAAATGAGTTTCTTGTGGAATAGTTTTTCAGGCCCCTCACTTTGAGGTTACAGTTGTATTATGTTATCAGTCTGAGACTGGCGGATGCATTGTGTGATTCTCAGCGACAAAATCTATATTACATTATCTAGCTGTGAATCACATGCTTACGGCCACAAGAGAGCTCAGTGTGTCAACATAAGAACATAAGAAATAGGAGCAGGAGTAGGCCCTTCGAGCCTGCTCTGCCATTCAATGAGATCATGGCTGATCTTCTGCCTCAACTCCATTCACCGGCCCTATCGCCATATCCCTTGATGCCCTTACTAGTCAGAAATCTATCGACTTCTGTTTTGAATATACCCAATGACTGAGCCTCCACAGCCCTCTGGGGTAGAGAATTCCAAAGATTCACCACCCTCTGTGTGAAGAAATTCTCATCTCAGTCCTGAATGGCCTACCCTTTATTCTGAGGCTGTGGCCCCTGGTTCTAGACTCCCCAGCCAAGGGAAACATTCTCCCAGCATCCACCCTATCAAGCCCTGTAATAATTTTGTATGCTTCAATGAGATCCCCTCTCATTCTTCTGAATTCAAGGGAATACAGGCCTAGTTTACTCAATCTCTTCTCATACGACAGTCCCGCCATCCCAGGAATCAATCTCGTGAACCTTCGTTGCACTCCCTCTATGGCAAGTATATCCTTCCTTAGGTAAGGAGACCAAAATTGTACACAGTACTCCAGGTGTGGTCTCACCAAGGCCCTATATAATTGGAGTAAGATTTCTTTACTCCTGTACTCAAATCCTCTTGTAATGAAGGCCAGCATACCATTTGCCTTCCTAATGGCTTGCTGCACCTGCACATTCATTTTCAGTGACTCATGTACAAGGACACCCAGGTCTCTTTGAACATCTGCATTCCCCAATCTTTCACCATTTAGGAAATACTCTGCCTTTCTGTTTTTTCTACCAAAGTGGATAATTTCACATTTATCCACATTATATTCCATCTGCCATGTTCTCGCCCACTCACTGAGCCTGTCGAGATCCCCTGGAAGCCTCTTCACATCCTCTTCGCAACTGACACTGCCACCTAGCTTTGTATCATCAGCAAGTTTGGAAATGTTACATTTAGTCCCCTCCTCCAAATCATTGATATAGATTGTGAATAGCTGGGGCCCAAGCACCGATCCTTGCAGTACTCCACTAGTCACAGCCTGCCATCCTGAAAAAGACCCGTTTATCCCTACTCTTTGTTTTCTGTCTGTTAACCAATTCTCAATCCATGCTAGTATATTATCCCCAATTCTATGTGCCCTAATTTTGTTCACCAACCTCTTGTGTGGTACCTTATCGAAGGCCTTCTGAAAATCCAGATACACCACATCTTTGTCTACTCCACTAGTTACATCCTCAAAGAACTCCAATAAGTTTGTCAAACAGAATTTCCCTTTCATAAATCCATGTTCACTCTGCCCAATCTTACTATTCGTTTCTAGTGCCCAGTTATTGCATCCTTTATAATAGATTCCAGCATTTTCCCAACTACTGATGTGAGGCTAACAGGTCTGTAGTTCCTCGTTTTCTCTCTCCCTCCTTTCTTAAATAGCGGGG
This sequence comes from Squalus acanthias, assembly GCA_030390025.1. NCBI lineage: Eukaryota > Metazoa > Chordata > Chondrichthyes > Squaliformes > Squalidae > Squalus > Squalus acanthias. The sequence continues at coordinate 55,299,637 of CM059429.1, forward strand.
TTACATTTGCTATCCTCCAATCTGCAGGAACCGTTCCAGAATCTATAGAATTTTGGAAGATGACAACCAATGCGTCCACTATTCCAATGGCCACCTCTTTCAAAACCCTAGGATGTAGGTCATCCGGTCCTTGGGATTTATCGACTTTTAGCCCCATTAATTTTGCTCGTACTGTTTTTTTACTAATAATTTCTTTAAGTTCCTCATTCTCGTCACACCCTTGGTTTTCTCATATTTCTGGGAGGTTTTTTGTGTCTTCCTCCGTGAATGCTTATATTCAGAATATTCAGAATGGCATTCTCAACCAGGATATTTGTGAATGTTTTTAAACTGTGAGTAGGAGTGCCTGCTTTCTCAACCGTTTTCTATGTTAAAGGCACTATATGTTATTGTAAAAAAAAGGCTTGACATTTACACAGACCCCATAGCAATTTTTAATCCTAAGTTAACACCACACTTGAGTTGTTTTCCACACAGTGCGAAGCCCAAATGATGTGACAAACTTTCCAAGAATGTCTTTCAATGGTACAATCTGAGGTCAGAGCAGGACTTGACTCCAGAGTTGTATTGTCATATATCCATTGTTGCAAACCAGAAGCCACTTTGCAATAACACAGAAGTGGCAGTATAACTGCACTCTGAGTCTATTGTTGGTGGCAGACGAATAGCAGGGCAGAATGTTCACAGAAGGGTATTTGTGTGTCATTACATGAGGTTTTCTGAGAAATAATCTACTTCTGACAAATGAGAGATTAAATCCCCAGTATATTTGTTTGATGCAAGAAAAATAATCCAATGAAAAATTATTTGATTCGGATTTCCTTTGCTTCTGTGTTTTGCCTGATTGAAACGTTCAGCTTCATATTTGTCTTTGCATTGACTGCACATTTTGTTTGCTGGATTACTGCAAATACAACCTAGACCCCATACTTTTCATTCAGCATGTAAACTCCCTAGTAGTTGAGCAGTCCTTTTACATTAGTAACCAAATTAATTAAAGCAGTTCAGTAGATTTCCAGAAAGTCTTAAGTAAATTGCAATTTAGATGGCTATTGGAAAAATATACCACCATGTGGTATTGGCAGTAAAATACTACAATGGATTGGAAATTGGTTTCAATCTTGCAGGTAGAAGGTCATCATCAATGGGAGTAGATCTACTATGGGCCAGGTTCCAAGTGGAGTCTAATGAGGCTTTGTATTGAGATCGGTCCTGTTAATGATCTTCATTAATAATTTGCATCAGTGTATTAATGGGCCCATTGACAAGTTAACAGCTGACACAAAAATGTGCATGGGCCTGATCTGCAATTGGATGGAGCATCTTCAAACTTAATTAGTAGTGCCCAACAGTTTCTTATTCTTCTGAGATGAAATGTTTTTGTATTTATTGGAGAAAATATGGTTCTTGGACCATATATAGTGTTTCTCCTGGCCCCACTAAAATAATGCGATCCATTGCTGGCCCCTCCCCAACCTCTGGAAACCACCTCCCGAGGATGTGACTGTTGGTCGGGCTGCTATGCAGAGCAGAAAGGGGGAGGTGATCGAGAAGAGAGAGAAGGCGATTGCGAGGGGTACTGCTCTGAAGCCAGAAGGAGTACTCTTCTTCCACGTGGCTCCACATTCAAGTAAGATAAATTACAGAGGTGTGCAGGAACTATAGAGTAGTAATAATGGGGGACTTCAACTATCCTAATATAGACTGGGATTGTAATAGTGTTAAGGGCAGAGAAGGGGAAGAATTTCTGAAGTGTGTTCAGAGAGAACTTTCTTGATCAGTATGTTTCCAGCCTGAAGAGAGAGGAGGCATTGCTGGATCTGGTTCTGGGGAATGAGGTGGGTCAAGTGGAGCAAGTGTCAGTAGGTGAACATTTAGGGAACAGTGATCATAATATCATTAGGTTTAGATTAGCGGTGGAAAAGGACAGGGAGCAATCTAGAGTAAAAGGGGGAAAAATTGAGTCGCGCCCAGCGCCCCCAAAAAATTAGCACCCCCACATCCGAAATTGAGTGGTAGCGTCCCAAGAGGGAAGCGGGGCGCTACTGGAAGCGCCCAGCCTCCCTCTTGGGGCGCTGCAAGGGAATATCATGGTGCTACGTGCTGCAGCACCACGCCGCGGTATTGCAGGCCTTCCTCCCCTTAAAGGGGAGGGGCCTTGCGCAGCGTGACCCAGGGCCCAGCTGGGCCACCGGGATCGGAGTGCCGGCAAAAGAGCCCGGCACTCAAGAGAAGTGCCGGGCTCATGGAGCGCAACCGGCACTCCACGGGGGAGGTGCTCAGGAGGCCAGGGACGGCAGGTGCTGGCAGGCAGCCAGCAACAAAAATGGCCGCTCGGCACCTCGCCTTTAAATAGCGCCACCCCGGCCACAGGTAGGCCCCCCTGACCCTGTCAGACATAGCGTGCGGCGGTAAGTCAGGGGGCGCTACCGAAGATCGCGGCCGGGGCGCTGCGCACGGCGATGATGCCATCACTGGCGGCACAGCGCCGCGGGGCGCTAATGGTTACCGCCACCACTAACCTCCCGCTGAATTTTGCGCTAGGGCGCTAATGGGAGGCACAAAGCAACCAAATTTTTCCCCCAAAATGTTTAACTGGGGCAAGGCCAATTTCAGTGGGGTGAGAACGGTTCTGGTCCGGGTAAACTGTAATCAAAGATTGACAGGCAAAATTGTAATTGAACAATGGACTGCCTTTTAAGAGGCAATAGTTCAGGTACAGTTGAGATACATTGCCTCTAGGGGGAAAGGCAGGACCACTAAAGTCAGGGCTCCCTGGATGACGAAAGAGATAGAGAATATGATGAAGCAGAAAAAGAGCACGTATGACAGATGTCAGATTGCAAATACATCTGAGAATCAGGCTATATATAGAAATGTCAGAGGAGAAGTGAAAAAGAAAATAAGAGGGACAAAGAGAGGGTATGAGAATAGAACAGCAGCCAACAAAAAAGGTAATCCAAAAGTCTTCTATAGGCATATAAATAGTAAAAGGGTAGTAAGAGGAGGGGTGGGGCCGATTAGAGACCAAAAAAGAGACCTATGCATGGAGGCATGGCTGAGGTACTAAACGAGTACTACAGGCCAGTCAGTTTGACCTCGGTAGTGGGGAAGCTTTTAGAAACAATAATCAGGGACAAAATTAAGAGTCACTTGGACATGTGTGGATTAATTAAGGAAAGCCAGCATGGATTTGTTAAAGGCAAATTGTGTTTAACTAATTTGATTGAGTTGTTTGATGAGGTAACAGAGAGGGTTGATGAGGGTAATGCAGTTGACGTGGTGTACATTGATTTCCAAACGGCGTTTGACAAAGTGCCACATAATAGGCTTGCCAGCAAAGTTGAAGCCCATGGAATAAAAGGGACAGTGGCAGCATGGATACGGAATTGGCTAAGTGATAGGAAACAGAGAGTAGTGGTGAACGGTTGTTTTTTGGACTGGGGGAAGGTATACAGTGCTGTTCCCCTGGGATCGGTTCTAGGACCACTGCTTTTCTTGATATATATTAATGTCTTGGACGTGGATGTACAGGGCACAATTTCAAAATTTGCAGATGACACAAAACTTGTAAGTATAGTGAACAGTGAGGAAGAAAGTGATAGACTTCAGGAAGACATAGACACGCTGGTGAAATGGGCAGACACGTGGCAGATGAAATTTAACGCAGGAAAGTGTGAAGCGATACATTTTGGTAGAATGAGGAGAGGACATATAAACTAAATGGTACAATTCTGAAGGGGGTGCACGAACAGAGAGACCTGGGGGTATGTGTGCACAAATCGTTGAAGGTGGTAGGGCAGGTTGAGAAAGCAGATAAAAAAGCTTATGGGATCCTGGGCTTCATAAATAGAGGTATAGAGTAAGAAAGTGTGGAAATTATGATGAACCTGTATAAAACACTGGTTCGGCCCCAAGTGGATTACTGTGTCCAATTCTGGGCACCACACTTTAGGAAGGATGTGAAGGCCTTAGGAAGGGTGCAGAAAAGATTTACGAGAATGATTCCAGGAATGAGGGACTTCAGTTACGTTGATAGACTAGAGAAGCTGGGGTTGCTCTCCTCAGAGCAGAGAAATGTGAGCAGTCGCACAACACCAGGTTATAGTCCAACAGTTTTATTTGAAATCACAAGCTTTCGGAGCGCTGCTCCTTCTTCACCTGACGAAGGAGCAGCGCTCCAAAAGCTTGTGATTTCAAATAAAACTGTTGGACTATAACCTGGTGTTGTGCAACTGCTCACATTTGTCCACCCCAGTCCAACACCGGCATCTCCACATCATGGAGCAGAGAAGATTGAGAGGAGATTTGATAGAGGTGTTCAGAATCATGAGGCGTCTTGACAGAGTAGATAGAGGGAAACTGTTCCCATTGGCAGAAGGGTCAAGAACCAGAGGACACAGATTTAAGGTGATTGGCAAAAGAACCAAAGGCGACGTAAGAAAAAACTTTTTTACGCAGCGAGTGGTTAAGATCTGGAATGCACTGCCTGAAAAGATGGTGGAGGCAGATTCAATCACGGCTTTCAAAAGGGAGTTGGATAAGTATCTGAAGGAAAGAAATTTGCAGGGGAAAGTGCAGGGGAGTGGGACTAGCTGAAGTGCTCTTGCAGAGAGCCGGCACGGGCTCGACGGGCCGAATGGCCGCCTTCCGTGCTGCAACCATTCTATGATTCTTTTTTAATATTTACCTTTTTGGTGGCAGGCTGGTTAACCTGAACACAGCAGGCCTGGCGCCAGCTGTGTTCAGGGCAGCCCAATTTCGGGAAGAGGTCCTGAAACAGAAGTTGGGGTCCCTGATTTGTATTGTAAAGGTGTTATCCTCCTGTTTCAGATTTGGATCCTCGCCGCCTATACTTCAGCCTGTAAAACGGGTGTGGCATCAACAAATTTCTCGGCCAATGTTTCTTTAAGGGTCACCACTAGGTAACGCAGATCAGTAATCAGAACTGGGATCATAGTTTTGAAAAGGGCTTTTCATATAAAGACTTTGATCAACTGATGGGACAGTAAGACATTTCAACAAGCTTAAAAATGATACTTAAAGCCGCAAATCAAGAGTCAGGAATCGAGAGGAGTCGTCGCCGTTTGCATGTAACTGTGGCGAAAGAACGAAGCTCATTCCTGTCGGCTGCTGTCGGTGTTACTGCATTTCACTCCCACAGCACCGCCGACTCTCCCTCCCATCCAGTCTTGGCTCCTTATGCTGATTTTAAGCTGTGATAAGCATGAATGGGAATACTCCAAAAAATACACCTCGACATCAAATAAATTTTTAAAAACCATCACATATTTAAAATTAATTAAAATGCCACTTAATTCAATATTTAAAACAAATTTATTTTTTTGAAAAATAAATGTAAATGTTTTAAAGGGGCTAAAAATAAACTTACCTTATTGTACAGGTTTTTAAATGTATAAATTCTTGATAAAATTTTATTTTTCTGTTCTTTAAAACTCTTACGCTGGTAAAAAGCAGGCCTTATGCCTGCTTTTACCAGGCGTAAGAATTTCATGGGCATTCGCTGGGCAGGAGTTGGGCAGATAGCCCAAATCTCCGCCTGCGAATGCCCTTTTCCCAGGGATGCGTTGGATCGCAAGTTCCGGGTTTTCGCGCATACGCTTCACATGCCTAAACCGGGAACTTGCATGGCCCTTACGGGCACGTATACACCTCATACGCACCCATGGGGGCCACGAATTACGGCCCATAATCTCTGTCTTATTAACTAACTGTCACTCACGCACACATACTCACACCCACCAATAACATTTCATGATTTTTCAAGAAGCAACCATTGAACTGATAACATGCCTGAATGCTCTTGCAAGAGTGAACTGAAATGCTAATGAGTATTTATGTAGATGTTCCTAATTAGGCAGCATTATCTTTAATTGTACTCTTTGACTCTTTTGATAGCTAGAATGTGCTCAATGGGAAAGGAGGGGATGGGAGAGGGAAGGTTGAGTAGTCGAGCTCCACTGGAATTTTTTGTTTGCTCAGGACAGCTCACTGCCTGTGAACTTGTTTTCTAATGGACCCACGTAAATGCAGTGAGTCTCTTATTTTCATTCTGAACTGTTTTAAAATGTGTTTTGAGAAAAGTGTCAATTCTTTGTGGTCCTACCTTTCCAAAAAGAATTGTTTAATAATTCTGCAGATAACTATTATTTTGAAATAGTTATATAGTTATACATTTGTACATTAGTTTAACTTCATGGGCTTGAATAGTACAATGTAATGTTCTCATTATCTGTCACTTATGAGCTACAGTTCATTCACTGAACACCTTTTTTCTGTATAACTATAACAATGTAGGTGGTGATGACTGATCAGTTAGTAGAAATCTGTTGTGGTTAAAATATCTGTTGCAGTATACTTTATGTTAGAATTGGAGATGAAGTTTGAGAGCCCTTTTTTGACACACAACATACTGAATATTCATTCTAACCATGAATAGACAGTAACAATTTGAGTGTGAGCTGCTTCTGGTAGTTCTGCTATGGTTCTGCTAAGTCTGCACCAGTCCACACCATTACTGTGCTTTAATACCCATTTCCTTGACCAAACTGATTGCTCAGTTTAGAAATAGTAAATATAGAAATCTTTATATGATTTTAATAGGAAATACTTGCACTGGAATAGTATGCATCATTGATTATAATTTAAAGCTTTTACATTCCACAACCTAAGATTTGTTTCATTACCAATAACAGATAATGAAATTTACATTTTTGATTGATTAGCAGTTGAATAGGATAACAGACATGGTAGTTTATGGTGGTTGGTATATTGAACTTTTATTTTTAAATAAAGGTGGAATAATAAGTGCAAACTACTACAATAATAAATTGTCTCATAAGCAAATAGTGCTCTTTGTTGCAATAACATTTTTCATCCTGTTTATATATGTATTTATATTCACATTCATTGTAAAATGTTACCATTTTAACAGCTTTCATGAAATGAAAAATCAATGCTATGTGATTACGCAGCTGTAAGCTACACACAGTTAATTTCCTTTCTATTTGTATGGTGAAAGTATGAGCACATTGGGGTAATTGTAGATAATTGCTCAACCCTTCACCCCAGTGCTGGAAAGAATAGTGAGACGTGCTTGTCTGTGATGAAAATCACGCTTTATTCTATCAGATTCAAACACATTATACAATGGAGAAACAGCTCCGTTCTCCTCTTTGAAATTATAAAGAAAGCACCTGCTTCTTCATTTAAATTCTGTAGTCTTTGAAGCCAAATCAGAGCCTCCTTTGTTGAACTATAGGTAAAATACTAAAACGAAACATTTTTTATGTGTCTATTTTCAAAATAAGTATTACAAACAAAAATTACGATTACTAATTTTCCTTGCTCTTTGATTTTCAAATTTCCAACAACTTTGATCCTCTGTATGTCTTAACTTTTTAGTGTAAGTGTAACCAAAGCGTATGAGAGCATGGGCCTTACACTAAACATCCGTAAGACAAAGGTCCTCTACCAACCTGCCCCTGCCACACAGTACTGCCCCCTGATTATCAAAATCCACGACAAGGCCTTGGACAACGTGGACCACTTTCCATACCTCGGGAGCCTACTGTCAACAAGGGCAGACGTCGATGACGAAGTCCAACACCGCCTTCAGTGTGCCAGTACAGCCTTCGGTCGCCTGAGGAAGAGAGTGTTTGAAGACCAGGACCTCAAACCCGGCACTAAGCTCATGGTCTACAGAGCAGCAGTGATACCCGCCCTGCTGTATGCCTCAGAGACATGGACCATGTACAGCAGGCACCTCAAAGCACTGGAGAGGTACCACCAACGCTGCCTCTGCAAGATCCTGCAAATCCATTGGCAGGATAGGTGCACCAACGTCAGTGTTCTTGCTCAGGCCAACATCCCCAGCATCGAATCTTTGACCACGCTCGATCAGCTCCGATGGACGGGTCACATTGTCCGCATGCCCGATACGAGACTCCCAAAACAAGCGCTCTACTCGGAGCTCCGGCACGGCAAGAGAGCCCCAGGTGGGCAGAGGAAACACTTCAAGGACACCCTCAAAGCCTCCTTGAAAAAGTGTAACATCCCCACCGACACCTGGGAATCCCTGGCCCAAGACCGCACAAAGTGGAGGAGAAGCATCCGGGAAGGCGCCGAACACCTCGAGTCTCTTCGCCGGGAGCAAGCAGAAGCCAAGCGCAGGCAGCGCAAGGAGCGCATGTCAACCCAAGCACCCCACCCACCCGCCCCTTCAACCACCGTCTGCCCCACCTGTGACAGAGACTGTAGGTCCCGCATTGGGCTCATCCCAAGAGAACTCATTTTTAATGTGGAAGCAAGTTATCCTCGGTTCCGAGGGACTGCCTAAGAAGAAGAAGTCTTAACTTTATTTATTAATCAAAATGGTTTTAAATAAAGTTTCCATTTGAAGAGAGAAACATGGACAGCAGCTGCAAAATAATGTCTTTCAAAATGCAACCATAAATCTTTCAACACAATCATACTTTGCTAAAGGAATACATTTGAAATTTTAGTTGTTTAAAAATCATTTTCAACAATCATACACACGTGTCTCAATATTTTGTACAAAGGTGATTCTGGTTAACTGTTATTCCCAACCTGAAGTGAGTTGTTGAAGTAAAGTTTCTGTTTCTGCATTTGACGCTGGTGTACGTAATTGTAGTCAGCTGATGGCAAGACCCATGAGGCGGGACTAAAGAAAAAAAATCGGATGGTGATAATAAGGATGGTGGTGATAAGGATTGCAGAACTGTTGGTGCATTGGGGAGAGGAGGGATGGTTCAGCTGAAATGCACTTGGATGATGCTGCACCTGCTCTTCCTCCTCTTTGTGCTGCTGTTGATGTTGAGAGAGTTTATTTATCCCACAAGTGAAACATTTGATGTTTTAAATATGTTCTGCATTCAGCTTCACAGTTCTGATCTTTAAGATGGTAATTCATTGAACTGATTAATATTGTCACTTAGTTTGTTGTTGTGAATTATCACATCACCAAGCCATGAAATTATTCATATTTATGGAGCAAATGTTGATTAAACATATGGTAAAAGTAATGCCTGAATGAAGACAAGTAAATTAATATTAGTTATGCAATCCATCCTGTTTGGTAGGTTTTGATGAAGATAGATTAACTGGAAGGCAGACAACACTTAAAGTAAGGAGATATATTTTGCCTGAAAAATATCCCTATTGTGATCAAATGTAAAAGTCCCCATATTCTGCAACAAATAAATGTTTATTTTAATTGTTTCTTTGAATTGTTTAACCATTACAGCTATCCAGACATTCTTACTTCCCAGGTAGTTCAATAATTCCAATAAATTGTCAAATCAGTCATATTTTAACTATACTTTGGTCAAGAAAACAGTTGAACATTTATAATGCAGCCACATCTCCAATGGCACTACTGGGCACAATTCTGACTCAGGAGTTATATTTTTGCAAATGGGTGCACATCTCCAGTAAAAGGATTCCTCATCTTCCTCATCCTCTCTGCAGCCTTTAACACAGTTGACCACACTATCCTCCTCTAATGCTTCTCCTCCATTGTTCAGTTTAATCACTAACTGAGCTTCTGACCTCATAATCCTCTCCATCACAAGGACTGCCTACTTCCACCTTTCTAATATTGCCCATCTCTGTCCTTACCTTAGCCCATCTGCTGTTGAAGCCATCATTGATGGCTTTGTCAGCTCCGGACTCGCCTGACCATCCTCCATAAAATTCAGCTCATCCAAGAATCTGCTGCCTGTATCCTATTGCACACCAAGTCCTGCTCACCCATCACCCTTGTCCTCACTGACCTATATTGGCTCCCAGCCCCCTTAAGCTGCAAATGTAAAATTTCCATCCTCATGTTTCCTAGCCTTACGCCCCTCTGTAGCTTCCCCCCATGGTACAACAACCCCATGTACTCTCCTCTGTTGCTCTGGCTCCGGTCTCTTGTGCAACCGCCCCCCCTTCCCCACCCCCCACCCACCTCCTTTCGTCCCAACATTGGTGGCTGTACCTTCAGCCACCTAGGCCCCAAATAAATAAATAAATGTGCCTGACCTTTACTCTCATCTCCTATTTCTTTTATCTTCAGACTTATGCTATTTTCACCATATCCCTCCCCCCCCCCCCCCCCCCCATTTACTAGTTTAAAGTCCTATCCACAGTCCTATTTATCCTTTCCGCTAGGACACTGGTCCCACTCCAGGTACAACCCATCCCAATGGTAAAGCTCCTTCCTGTCCCAGCACTGGTACCAGTGCCCCATGAAATGGATGCCCTCCTTCCCACACCAGTCTTTCAGCCACACATTTACCCTTCTGATTTGTCTGTCTCTGTGCCAATTAGCATGTGGCTCAGTTCTGTTCTGTTTGAATAAATGTTTTAAATTCAAAACTTTATGCAAAACTTCCTCAGAAATTAATAATGGCTCAGTGCTTCTGGAACTTGCTCATGGTTAAATGAACAATGGTTGCTTTTGTGTTATGAGTATAAACATAAATAAAAGAAACATACTGCTGTAGCCATTCAGATTGCATTACAAAATATAAAGACCTGCTCTGAATTATTCCCATATGAGCTCTTCACCACTTGCTGATTTTCTCTTCACTCTATTTGTGTTTGTCTCTATGTAAGGGTCTGGGAGATCCAAGTGTGGGATTGTGTTATATGGTAGCACTTGAAAAAAGGATAGCAGGGTATGAGAGAACTGGGAGTGGGAGCATGGGGGAAGGAAATCCTGATCTAGTGAATTTGTGAGGGAAATCTATGGATACTCCGTGTGGGATGGGGACAGGAGTGAATTGCGGGGAAGGTACTTGTGTTTGGGCTCGGGCTTGGGAATGGCAGGAGTCAGTTGGAGGGAGCGTGGAACAGCGATGGAAGAAATGTATGGGAGCTCAAGCTGGGTGGGGGAGTGTGTGGTGAGAGATAGGAGTAGGTTAAGGCATAGTGGGTGCGGGGCTAGAAAGAGGCGGTGGGGAAGAGGGGTGCGGGGGGTGATGGCGCAGGTGCTGAGATAGGTGAGGGTGCCGCGAGGTGGGTGGATGTGTGATGGCACAGGCACTTGGATGGTGAGAGTGATAGTGAAGTGAAGGAAAATCCATCCCCTCTCTCCCCATGTTCTCATGCCATGCTGAAAAGCCTCGTTTTGTTTAAATCCCACACTGATTTGAATCATTATATTGATGGACAATTAAACTCAAGTGTTCACTACGGGTGAGCTTCACCAATTCTTGCCAACTATTCGTTAATAGCACCTAATGGTTAACGCACCATTAAACCACACATGCGGAGTTATCACCAGTAGTTGAATTGTTTTGGCTAGCACCACATTCAATGCCAGTGCCAGTGCCAGTCTCTCAATACAATTCTCTCAACATAATAAACAACAAAAAACAATTACATTTCAAAATTGTTTCCTTCTTTTGGACCTTAACATAGTGACTCTGCTAACAAAATCCGCCCCCCCCCCCCCGCCACCTCCAACCCCCCCAAAAAATGGACTGAGGCATTGATCCCTCCCTGCACCTATTTCTGGGCTGCTCAGGGACAGGCTCTGCCAGGCCCCACTTTCCTTTTCTTTTTAGGGATTGATCCCATTGGGGCAGAGCACACTTGCTCACGTTAACTTCGTGCAAATGAGGAAAACATGACCTTTGCTTTGTTTCCCTCCATTTGTGCTTCACGAACATTGGACACGGGACCACCTGTTGGGCTCAGTCATCCAGCACTCAGTGGTCAGCAGAACTGGGCCAAGAAATCAATGTGCAGCCATGGCCTATGCAAGCTATCTTGTGCAAGTTCAAGTGGTAGGGGGCTAAAAGAATTTCCAAAAAACAAAATTGTCCGACATTGCGACAAGATCCCGCATGAAAACGCCAGCCACTTTTCAGTGGGACTCCAGTATTATCATGATGGTGAGGTCAATAAGTCAGCCAGGGTCAGTGGGCCATCTCTGTGGTGGGTGAAATTTTCTGTCACACCACCTCCTTCAAGGTGTACCCCAATCAAGAGGACGGGGCAGGCATTGGCCATTTCATCAAATATGTTCATCTACCTTTGTAATTGTTATGAATTCTCCACAATATGAGTATCATGTAGGCATTAACCAGGTGACCTCAGCTGTTGCACTGTATGACAGTGATCCGCATCATTGGACTTCATGAAAATATTCTTGTGCACTACGCAAATAGATTATATTTATTAAAGAGAATGTGCGTGCTCATACAGTTCATTTTGGGAGGTTCTGCTGCCAGCTGGAGCCTCAGTCGTGACGAGTATGGATCAGACGATCGAGGGTACAGTGTTCCCGTCCTATCTTTGACCCATACTTGCATCTGGAAAGGTTCCGCACCAGCAACAGGGCCTCACAAAGTTATACATGCCTCCAAACACTGGTTGTGGTTGAAATCTGGTACGTGTAACCTGAGTAACAGTTTACTGGGTTAAATCGTTTGATGATTTATTGCGACATTTCACTTAAATCTGTGGCAATTGTAAATGATAAAACTGATATTTCCTGCAAATTCTTTTTTCTCATTGTGTGACCTATATATCTCATGTGGTTCATTGCCAGGGAAACCAATCCCACTCCACAAAGCAACCCTTGCAGTGAAATAATGTGATAAAAGGGTTATTTTGACATAGTAGGTGACTTTGACACATTGTTATAAATAGGGTCACAGCGACAGAAGTGGAAATAATGAAGTGGAGGAAAAATTAAAAAAATTCTAAAGGGTGATACTCTCCTTAATAGTGCAGTGGTCTTTTCTGTGCTTTGGAGAAGTTTGAGCAGTTTTTAGAGATTCTTTTTTATTTCTTTATCTTCAGTCCGTCTGTCAATATTTCTTCACTTTATTGTTTCTCTCCATGGCTAAACAACACTAGTTCTTAACCGTGCCCTTTAAAGTAGGTTACACCGCTGCAGTATTCATAATATAATGCTTTCACCCAGACTTAAGAGAATAGATGAAGTAATTTCCATTTTAATATGTGTGCTTTTTCTGATATGTAAATGAAACAATTCTAATTTTTATACAGCAGTTTCTTGTGTGTTAAAATGTAATTAATATTAAAAATGCCAGAAAATGACTGACTACCCTCAATGGCGGAGCTAATGATTTTTGACATGTACACGTAGAACAGTAAACATCAATATTATTTGATCTCAATCAGTCTTACTACCAAACCTTTTCCACAGAAATTTCAGTTCCCCTGTTTTAACCTCTTCGCTTCCTTGCTGCACATATACTGTGTGCTGAGCTGACATTGAAGATCAACAATAATTCAAGAAACTAAAGGGAGAGAAAGAGTGAATGAGTTCAGAACATAAGGAAGTTAAGCTTTCCACTGAGATTTCATAGGACTTTTAAAATTTAATACGTGCGTTGATGCACTGGGATTGCCCCAATATTCCACAAGTGATTCTAATATTGTGCAACTTTATTTAAGATGAGCAAAATCTGTTGCCAAAGCTCAGTGAGAGTCTGGAAGCAATCAATGCGATGCAATATTTTGGATTGATTTTCAGTCACTTGCAAAGTCAATTGAACTATGATTGAACACCTTAGGTTGCACACTGATCACTTTATTGAGTTAATTGCTTAATAGTTTCTTAGATAGTGTTCAACAAAGGACAAGGCAACTGCTGGATTGACAAATGCTGAATCCCATACAATATACAAAACATAAAGGGGGGAAATTGGACCTCGTTGGACCCCTTTTCCAGGTGTACAACAGGTGCAATTAGGTCTAATTTAGGGGGCTAACCTCCTGTGCTTTTGAATATGATCTGATTATTTTAATTAATTTTTTTCATCTCTTGAACTAGTCTTGCCTCCAAAATCACAAACTGTAATGGAAACCTAATGCTAGTCTTGGCTCACTAGATGGAAGAAAATCTTAATGATGGATATATATAATATATAATTTTGATCAGATCATATTCAAATGGAGAACATTTTCTTCTGAGCCATTACTGGTATCAGTAGCTAATTCAAGAAATTCATTTGCAAATTCATTTTTTGCATTTGCAATGTTTACAAATGGCTTTTGGACCTTAACTGCAATTACAGTACTCTGTAAGTAAAATATGTATCTGTATTGTAACAAGAAAACTTAGCAGAGACATCACCTGGTAACATCTTGAATTGCGTAGAAGCATAATAATATCTCCCAAATTTCAGACAAGAAGCTTCTTCCCTTCTGCTAAATTAGTTGTTAGCTTCCTGACTGACATCTTTGCTTTAGGATTGAAGAAAATATTTTTGAAATGGACATTGACTAATTTTGGAGTTTGCATCAGTTACAAAAACAATTTGTATTTGGCATGAAAGGGAAATCTGGAGCTCTTTGTTTTAAATCAGTTAACTTAAAAAAGGAATATAGCATTCAACATGGTCTGCTGTAGATTTGGATAAGAATGTTCTTTATTCTTATTTTCCATCTTACTTTTTTTGTTGCTGTTGATGTATCTCACTTTCCATAAAGGAGTGGTTGGAGATTCCCTTCTGAATGAAAACCCTTTTTAGGAGATACATTTTAGAAATGCTAAAATGCTTTAAGAAACAACAGCAAAATCTACATTGAACCTTAAAAGACAGCCACATCCATATGCATCCAGTCCTCTAAAGCAAGGCAAGTTTCCTTTTGCAGATAGCCTTAAAAATTTAGGGGCCGTTGGATTTCTATTTGATATCAGAGGTTATAGTGGTACCAAAATATTCGATGAAGAACACAATAGATGAAAAAGAACTAAGAATGGAGCAGTCAGAGGTAGTTGCAATATGTTTAAAAATAAATATATTTCCTTTTTCTGAACTACAGTAGCCAATGAGTATCACCTCTTGTACATGATGTTTGTTCAATCATGATTGATGGGAAGGGGGCTTTATAAACCTCATATTTGAAGTCCCCCTTTTTGAATTGGAATATGTAACCTGTTTGGTGCCACTTGCTCATTATCATTTCAAAGCCCAGGTAGAAGGACGGAACAGTCAATTCATACAACAAAAATTAAAATTAGATTAGCAGTTTGAGTCAATGTAAGATGTTCAAAGTTACACAGCACAGATTTTCTGCTAAAAGCCCTTTTAATTTTCTTAGCAGTTTATAAATCTTCATAACTTTGATGTTGACTGCTCATTTTATCCTAACATTTTCTAAGCTTAAAATAATATTGGTACAAACCCTGGTTTACTGCAATGGCAACAATATCAAGGCAGTGATGTGTAAAGTTTCGCAATTATCGCGATTCAAAATAACGAAAGAGAAGCAGATTCATTTGATCAGTTTATTTAAAACGAAATGCTGTCATGATTAAAAAGGACACAGAAGCCTGTAAAATGGCCGCCGCGCATCGTGGCAGAAGCTTCCAGAATTACAGTGGGCAGACAAGATGGCGTTCGAATAAACATTTCAATATAAGACGGGATCATACTCGATAAACACTGATAAAGACAGGATGCAACCTGTTTGCATTTGTGACAATAGCAAAAGATATGAGTGCTGGAATCGTTTTCCATGCACAAGTAAGGACCATTGTACTGGGCAATCGAAGGCCCATCCAGACACATCAATACACAAATACCCCCACGGCTCCACAATGAGAGAGACATCGACGGGTGATTAAGCAAGCATTCGGGGGCCCCCAAAACCCAGCCAGGGAGGCTCCGAGCCGGTTCAACAATGGGGAAAACATTAACGGGTAGTTGGCCAGTTTCAGGTGCTACCGAAACCCGTTAAGGAAAGAATCGCCCCATGCTGGGAGCTTTGAGCGCCAATATTTCACAAAGGACAAACATTAAGATTTGGGCGGGAGATAAGGGAACACAGCACTATAACTATAGTGAACAAATGTCCATCGGTCTCTTATTCGCTCGAATCGTCTCCTATTCTCTTAGCTTGCTGCTGACTGCTGAAGCTCTTCTCTAGGGCTGGACTCTGTTGACTCTGGACTTTTAGCCGCACTGGACGGTTATTCGAATGTTGGGTGGAGCTCAATCGGAACGAGCCGCCTCGACAAAGGCAAGTGACCGGGTGCACCATCCCGAGAGTCGGTAAACGGTGTCTGGACCCGAAGGCCCAACAAGACAAGATGAAATGACAAGAAAAGAAGAAGAATCCACGTGCCGCGGCGGTCAGTAAACCCCGACCGCGCCCGAAAATATAGGACCCACTTCTTGAATTCTACAGGTTATTGCACGAACCGGTCAAAGACTCTTCTTTGAATTCTACCGACAACTGGTGTCGGTACAGGAAGACTTTTCTTTGAGTTCTACAGCCGGGCCCGAGTCCTGTCGAGTTCTTCATGACAATGGGGAGCCCGGCCTGCTTGCCGCAGCAGCGAAGATAAACAAGTGAGGTACAGAGACCCCTCCAAACACGTGACAGTCAGGCGCTGCAGCGAACGAGCCGAGTGCCTCACTTTAAAATTCTCCGAAGTATCACGAGCGGTGAGCATGTTTCCCGATCCTACAAATCTAGATGTAGTGTAGGTATTGATAAGGGAGGGTGGTTTTATTAAGGATAAAGTATAATGTGTTCCCCTTTTTACGATGTGCCGTGCGTTCTTCATTACCATAGACCAAGCTTTATGAATGTATGTATACTTGTACTCTCGTTAATTTGTGCCTATGACATGTACTTCATGATTTTGGACGCTATGCAATAAAGATTTCCATTTCGTACTATTCAACCGGGTCTATTTGAGTTTTTCTCTGCATTACTGCTCTTGCACCTAAGTCCAGTGTTAGAACCGTAAGGGCGAGTGGGTCGAACCACTCACAGGTGCTTATTGCAACAAGGCTGGCCGGAGACCAGAGCAAGCAATAGCATTAGGCAACGAAGGCCTAACCTCGCACCAGCACCGTCTGTGATACAAGCACGCCAAAACCCCTTACAGAAGGAAAACATCTTCACTGCATCTAACATTTATTGCCTTTCCTTGCACCGTATCTATTTGTGGCTGTTATTGCATAAATAAATACAGGAATAAATTAGTTATCTTACAATTTTTATTAGCATTTCAGAAGTATATTCCTAATGTGTATATATATTCATTACAAGGAATTAATTAACTGTGACAAATTATTTTTCAAAATAAAATGAAATCTGACAGTAATTGAAGCTACAACTCTGCAGACAATGAGTTACGAAAGCCCAGTTATTCTGTAGTTACTGGTTTCAGCCTGGAGTGTAATTTATAGCTGGCAGACCAGAGTTCTATTGGTGATTGCTCACTGCTCTCAGTGGAGTTAGCAACAAAGGAGTTCTGTGTATTTGTGTGTGGGCGTGTGCAGGGCTGCACTACCTGGCCAGCTAATATGCGATGTTAGTCGATAACTTCTGGGAGTGGCTGCTTTCTCCTCACATTAAAAACATTGAAACATACATTTATAAATTAGCCAGGAGGTCTGCCGGCCTACAGTTATACTGCAATCAAGGGGACTGGTGTGAGGCAATCTCCCGGGGATGGCTATCACACTGATTTGGCTTTAGTGCACCAAGGATTCTGACAACTGTGTTATACAGTAACTTTCACATTGACGGACACCGAAAGCTGCTTTGCATCTATTCTTCCAGTTCATAGAACATCTCTTTGCTTTCTGCTTGAACTCAAATAAATTGAAGCACCTTCAAATTGATGGGGGAAAATAAGTCTTGGAAATTTTTGCCAGCCACCAACTAATGCTATTGTTATATTCCAGCTTTCACAGGTACTAGGCAGTTTTGGATGTGTGATAAAACAAAAGTGGCAGTATATCAGGTTATCAATTTGATTGTAGGGTGAACTAAAGACCACATCTCCTTGGATCCACAAGTATAACTGTAGTCTGATGTGAAGCCAAGTTTAAAAACAAATTCCAGTCAAGCTTCAGCTGATTCTGTCCAACATTAAAATTAAACTGCGCTGAGCATATGTGTATAACTTGGGTTTGCAAGCTATGCATCGCAGGATTGCACAATCCAGCATAATGTAGTATAATGACGCCCTTAATAATATGTTGCAGTCACCATCTGTCTACATGTGAGACTTCCAGAAACATTGGGCATCATAAAAGTTATTACAAAGTTGTCTCCTATTCTTTTCAACACCGGTCGTAATAAAAACAAAGATTTATTATACATGTCCTAAAACAAAATTGTGGTTCCAAATTGCTCGGGGGTGATTTCGCAGTGTGCTACAACTAGCCTTAAGATTTAAGACTGACCTGCTTATGCAGTAGGTATAATCAGATTAAGCTCTGATGTGTAAAACAGGATAGGAAGGCCTTCAGCCAAATAAATAAGTTTGTCACCATCAGTGCAATAATTAAAAAGATTTTAGCATTTAAAAAACCAAATATGCTCAGAACTTAGCAAATAGGCTTTTACTTAGCTCGGTTAATGCTGACTTAATTGAAACAAGAAGGAATTAGATAAATTACTGACTCAGCAGGGAGTCGAGGCATACGGGTTTAAGGAAGAAAAGGTTATGTTTTTGGGGGGAGGGGTAAAAAATAGGTAACGCAGGTTTTGAAAAAGTCACTAAGTGATGCAGTGAGTTGAATGGGCTGACTCATTTTCTTATTTCTACCTTCCTATGTTCTGATAACGTTAATTTACTAAATAATCCTGACACGAGTGAGGAAAATAATTCTATTAGATTTATTTGCATTTCAGTTGATATGTTTAAACCCCGCCTCAGCCTAATTCAAATAGGAATGTCATGGTATTAATTAGCAGTGCCTTTGTCTTCTTATTTTATTCCTAGGAAGGGAGTACAGGAAATGTTAGAAAACATATTAAAATTCAGATCAAAATAAAATCAAATAGATACATATACATAGTTTTAAGCAGTTTGAATTTTTCAACAAACTTGCTTTGTTCTCTTCAAAGCATACCTATATATTCTCAATTTCATGCCAACAGATCATGTAACCAAAGTAGAAAATGCAAATGTCTCATGTCATATATATTTAACCCAGTAAGCATGTGAAACAATTTGATATCAAAACTTCATTTAAATCACATTTTCAAAATGCTTTGTGTGTAGAAAAAGCAATGGGTAACAAACCAACATTGTACATGCGGCACCATCTTATCTGACAGCATTCCAGTCAGCCAGTTAGATTATGTTCCCCAGAAACCACTGAAATCTGTTTCAGATGAAAATTAATCTCTTGTAATTTATTTATGAATTCATGCTTTCTTACGCAGGGTGATTCCTCCACCCCCCACCCCCCCACCCCACCACCTCACCCCAGTTTCCAATAACATGAAGTTTTAGTGCGCTTCTGAATTGAGACTGAGCTAGCTCTTTACGTCATACAGTGTTTCAATAAAATATATACCACACTCCAACATGGCATTTCTGTTACTTTATCTTACTCCAACAATGCTGATTCCCAGTAGCCTTGGATAAGATCCATAGCGACATATTCTGAAATATATTATTAATACAGCAGGAACCCGCATACAAAGAGCTAGTGGCAATGTTTGAAGTGTTGAGGCACATGTGCATTTTCATTGCATTTTGATTTTATTTCTGCGTACTACTTTATCTGCCAGTACTTATTTCCCAATAGCAATAGCAGCTGCAGTTTGGAGCTTATGGCTTTGTGATTAAAATACCACATAAAAAAATATAATGCATTGAGAAATTAATAGCATTTTTCTGAGCCGCAGTTCTATGTAAATCTATCAATGTTTACCACAGGCTTCTGCAGAATTATAGCCAGTATTAAAAGGACTTGCATTTACATAGTGGTTTATCAATTATCTCAGAATCCTCTCAAAGCACTTCAAATACAGGGAATTACTTTTGAAGTGAAGTGAATTTAAACAGATGCAACAGTCATTTCCCACAGCAATACTTCACAAGACAACAAGGAGATGAATAACAGGTAAACTGTTTTTGGTAGTAATCATTTACAGAGGAATGTTGTCAGGACACCCAGCGAATTTCCTGCTTTTCAAATAATGCTATGATCTTTAACGTCAACTTGATCCAGCACAACAGGTAAAGCGTATCTTTATTTTTTGTCTCATCCAAAGGATGGCACCTGTGACAATGCAGCACACTCAGAGGTGAGAGTGTTACTAACAGAGCCAAGCTAACAATATTTTTAGACACAATCTACTGGCTGACAAAAGTGCCATTTTAATAATGATGTAGGTAAAAGAAGGCCTTAATCTGTTCAAAATCTACCGCCATGTGATCCAATATAGTAAGAGTATATGAAGGTATCTGTGTCCATGCACGAAACTGTTTTCTTGTCTGTCAGGTAATCTTTTTTCTATCTGCAAAATGCACTCTTCAAAGTGGTGCATTTTTTATTATCTTTTACAAATTTGTGTGAAAAAAATCAGGCAGATACGCAATCAATATTATTAACATCAGTGATTACTAACATTTTATTTTATTTTATTTTATTTTACTTACAACTTGATTGAGCTTTATTTTAAAATTCATGAAGCCTTTGTGTTTGTGATCCTATTCTCAAAATCTTTACCTGAGTGCATGTGCCGAAGTTTTTAACAGCGCGTTCTGCACTGCGGTTTAACTCAATTACATCAATTGAAACAGTCATGCGGGTTTCCCGGCCCAATTAAATGAAGCAGATCTGCTGATGTCACCAATGACTCGTTTTCAGCGCGGATATTTAAAGCAGATTTGCACACATCCCAGTTGAAGGTTGTTGGAGGAGGCATAAAGGTGGTTGGAGAGTTGGCAATTGCTCGATATCGCAGAGGTTTGCGTGGGTCCAAGCAGACATGAGTCACACCAACAGAAGGCTGCGCCCAGATTCACTGATGCATCCCTGGAATTCCTGGTTCAGGGAGTCCGAGCATGCAGTGAGGTCCTGTTCCCTGGGGATGGGGGTAAAAGAGCAGCCAGAGATACCAAGAGGGCATGGCTGGAGATCGTGGAGGAGGTCAGCAGCAGGGATGTAGTAAGTTGGTCCTTGATCCAGTGCCAGAAAAGATTCAATGATCTCATAAGGTCAGGAAAGGTGAGTGCAATGCCACATTCAACTACATCCTGATGTGCGTGTCACCCCAACCCCTTCACTCTGCCTTCCCAAGCCTACTCCTGCATGTCAATCCTCACACCAACCTACCTTGCAAGGTGCACCCATCCCTCACTCTCTATGCACCTACTCACATCCCCATCTGACTAACCACCACTGATACTCACCCTCATCCTAATGCAATCATAGAAAGTAACGCCACAGAAGGAGGCCATTTGGCAATGTCACGCTACTCCCTCATAGTCAACCTCTACTGATGTAGCCCATCCATTCCTTACACTCATTCCATCACTCAAAGTTCTCTTCTTTCCCTCCTTGCAGGAGAAGAGCCCAGAACAACAGGGAGAGGCCCTCCAATGTTCACCAACCTCACTCCAGCAGAGGAGGAGGCACTTGAAATCACTGGAGTTGCAGAGCTGCTGGCAGTGGGAGACGGAGAGAGGGGGACCTCCTAGCAACCTACTGAGATAATTAAATATCATACAGCCACATGGCATACAACAGACACTCATGGTGACTTGATGTCAGCAGCCAGTGAAATATCATCATGTGCATAATTGTAATGTTACACATTCTTATCATAAGACTTCTAATTCATCTCTTTACTCTCCCACAGGGCCATCAAGTGCGCACCTCCCCCCCGCATTGTCCAGCTGGAGGAGGAAGACGACTCCCCAGAGAAAGCTCCAGTCTCTGAGGGTGCATCGTCAGCAGACCCATGCGCACTCAGCACCAGTGCAGATACACACACCTCAGTGGGTCCAGCGAGAGATATAGTGTTGTCATCTAGTGTATCTCAGATCACATGAACAAGAGCAGATGGTGGAGTCAGGGACGACAGTAGAGAGTCCTCGCTGAAGGGCGCAGGATGCTCTCAGCTCTCCTCAGGTGCAGGCAGATGCTGAACCTCGGGAGCCATCGAGAAAGAGGGTGAGCTTGGAGGAGCAGTAACAAATGTGCGAGGCTCTGGGAGCTTTTGCAGCCACGATGTGTGTGACTGTACATAGAATGGAGGAGTCCATCTCCAACATGAGCACCACCATCTCACAGGTGATGGCGATGATGTGCTGTTTCATGGAAAGGATGGCCACCTGCATGGAGCAGCAAATGTGCCAGTTGAACGAGAACATGCTTGCTGTGAACAACAGATTTCAGACACGCATTGACCTCATCTCGAGGCGGGATACCAACTTAGACTTGGGCATTCATCGTCCCACTGATGTGCAACAAGGTGCTCTGCAGCTCCTTGCTAGCAGGGAAGTGCAGGTGGCCCATGAGAGGGATGATGATGAGAGGAGTCATGGAAGTGCGGGCTCTGCTCAAAGCACTCCCACTTCTCCCCGTTGCTTCCCCCTCACTCAGAGCCCCACATGCTTCCTCAGATCCCGATGGCTGAGTCTGCCCCTGCACAGTTGCAGGAGGAGCAGTCTTCGACGGTGCCCTCACAGGCTTCAAAACCCAGAAGATGTCCGCCAAAAGTATCAAAGCAGTCGCAGCAGGGAAGTGAGCAGCCTGCCTCTACCTCTGCTGAAGCCACAGGGGTTGCACCTCGTAGAAGCACATGGAAAAGAAAAAAGACACAATCATAGATGCACAAGGGTATACACATGAGTGTTTGCCAAAATGTTAGTGTTCAGTTTCAGTTCTATTTATGACGCACAAAAATTTATTTCATTGCACTACTTTCCTGTCTTGTCCATTTTTGCCTGCTACCCGGGAAGTGGCCTTGTCACTTGGAGTGAATGGTGAGACATTACTTAACCTCAAGCAATGGGGGTTTGGGTCACAGGAATGGCTTGGTCATTGTGGCACTGCTTTGTGGTGTTGTTAGTGGAGCGGTGAAGGGGGGGGAAGTTGGTACAGCATCTGGGAGCCATATGGGTGCACTGGTGCAAGTTAAGTAAATTGGGCCATTATGAGGCCATCGCGGGTCTCATGGGCAGCAATGTGTGCCGCTGCTGGTGCCAGCTCCACCTCAGGTTCCACCTGTTTCCTACATTACATCAGTGACTACACTACAAAAGTAACTAAGTACTTTATTGGTTGTAAAGCACTTTGGGACGTCCAATGGTCATGAAAGGAACTATTTAAATGCAAGTCCTCCTCCTCCTCCTTCTCTTCCTCATGTTCCACCTGTTCCTCCTCCTCCTCCTCCTCTGAAGAGGCTCCTCCTCCTCCTCCTCCTCTGAAGAGGCTGTGCGCTCTGAGCCTTGCTCCTCCTGCAGCTCCAATCCTTACTGATGTGCTATGTTGTGCAGCGCGCAGCATACGCTGATGATTCTGGAGACCCTGGCTGGTGAGTACTGAAGGGCTCCTCCAGATCTGTCAAGGCATCTGAAGCGCATCTTCAGCATGCCGATTGCTTGTTCTATGATACATCTGGTGGACATGTGGCTGTCATTATACCACTCCTTGGCCTCATTGCTTGGCCCCCTCAACGGTATCATCAACCACGTCTTCAGTGGATAGCCCTTGTCTCCAAGCAGCCAGCCGGGAAGTCTGTTTGGAGGTGCGAAGAGCTGAGGGAGATTGGACTGGCGCAGCACGAATCATGACAGCTGCCAAGGAATCTGGCACACACATGCATGGTGATCTTTTTATGGTTACAGACGAGCTGCACATTAAGGGAGTGGAAGCCCTTGCAGTTCACAAACACTCCTGGCTGATGTGGGGGTGCCTTGATGGGCACATGTGTGCAGTTGATGATGTCCTGCACCTGTGGGAAGCCAGCCAGAGCCACAAAGCCAAGCGCCCGCTCAGTCACACTGGCAGTGGCAAAATTCACATAATTGGTTGACTTGTGAAAAATTGCATTGGTCACCTGAGTGATGCATCTGTGGGCGGCTGGCTGTGAGATCCTGTAAATGTCTGCTGCAGATCCCTGGAAGGAGCCTGAGGCAAAGAAGTTGAGGGCAGTGGTGACTTTGACAGCCACTGGTAAGGCGTGTCCACCAGGTCCTCTGGGCAGCAGGTCTTGTTCCAGCAAGCTACAAATGACTGCCATGACCTGCCGCAATAGCCTGAGCCTCCTGAGGCACTGCTGTTCAGTCATGTCCAGGAAACTCATCCTCTGCCTGTATACCCTATGTTGGAGGTATTGCCTCTGGCGCGGTGCACCCCTTTGCTGATCCCCTCTCTCCTGTGGAGCATTGGGTTGGTGAGGAGAAGGCTGCTGCTGGTGTTGCCGCTGCTGCTGGTGTGGCTGGTGTTGTTGGTGCTGGGGCTCATCTTGGTCCGATTCTGAGTTCCAAGGTGAGACAGCATAAGCGGCACCCATGCTGATCTAATAGATACCAGGTAAAGTGGAGATCAGAGGGACAATCCTCCAATGTACAGAGTGAGAAGCAATGTGATGAGAGTGGCTTCAAAGGTTGCAGAAATCACTTGTAGCTGTCACTTAATGAACTCGCACAATGGCCACTGAGCTTCCTAGGAGACAGGTTGGGCATTTAAATATTATAATGAGGCTGCGTCCCTCATATTTAACCTCTCTTCCAGGTATAGTCCTGGCCAGCCTCTCCACCGCTCTCTCCTCTTATAAAACCCGACTTAAAACCGACCTATTTGATCAAGCGATTGGTCACCCCTCCTAATACTTGTCGTTTCCTTCTTTGGTTTGGTGTCCATTTTTTTTGATTATGCCTCTGTGAAGCATTTTATGGTAAAGAAACTATATAAATGCAAGGTGGTGTTGTCATTGTTATTATCTGGCATCAGGGTTTGAAATCACCCATGAAGAAACATCTGCCTTTTCTGTTGCTCTAATGACCTTAAATGAAATCAGTTTGCATAAACTGAACTCAAGTCCTGCTAAGAGGAACGCACAGCTTAAAACTGCTCAGAATTCAGCGCACATTGGCAGACTTAATCAGAGTAGTTGCAAGACTGGTTGGAGTGTGAAATGAAAATGTCACGCTGGTGTGACATTTAATAAAAAAACAGATGTGAAGCTTCACTTTATCAGTTTAAATAAAGAACCAAAATGGTAAATAGCACACTGCGTGAAGTAAACTGGCAAGTTTATGAGAAAAATCTCAGTAACTTACTAACACCTGTGGCTCCTATATATAACATGGCCTTTTCAATCGTGTAATTAATTCAATGCTGCACTCACAGTCCCACACTTGCTGTCATCCATTACATTCTGTATGATCAAATCTGTCCAAAATAAATGATGGGTCCTTGCTTGTTAAATAATTTGATATATTGTATTAGTAAAACAATAGCCTTTCCATAACAGTAAATGTCTGATGTACAAACCTAGCCTTGGCAACAGTTTGCATAGATCTCCAGTCATATCAATAAGCAGATAACTCTTACAAATACATTTATTATTTTGCTTTCACTAAGCTACCCATATGAACACCAGTAGTGGATATTGTTGGTGCACATTGTACAAGTAAGCTAAAATATAAAAGTCAAGTAATTTGACATTGAGAAAAAGTAATTTTAATCCCTCAAAAACGGGCGGTTTGGGGTCAGGTGGGATGTAAAAAATTTTTAAATTGCAAAAACGACCCCAGCCCCCCCACGTCCCATCAAAAAAAAATGAACACCAAACCAAAGAAGGAAATGGCAAGTATTAGGAGAGGTGACCAATAGCTTGATCAAATAGGTCGGTTTTAAGTAGAGTTTTATGGGAGGAGAGAGCGGTGGAGAGGCAGAGGAGTTTAGGGAGGGAATTCCAGAGTATGGATCCTAGGCAACTAAAGGCACAGAGGCGGGTAGGGAGGGATATACAAAGGAACCAAGCCTACATGTGGATTTTATCTGGAATTGCAAGAATTTACGTTAGTTACTAACATTTATCTCTTTTATTATCTTAGAATTACTGACACTCACAACAGCACAGCCTTAGCACACAGGTCACCCACTATATTTGTTACCATCTGCATTCTCCTTCAGCCAGCTAAATTCCACAGTTAACAAAGTTCACCGCCTTTTCTCAATATATCTTGCCTGCAAGTTTGATCAACTGCTATTTGTATTACACAATCTATTGATGCGTATAATAATGGTGGGAACCATGCAAAGCTTAAATACACATCAGCTTCTTCCACAGGTAAGTTTATGTTTCTATTTGTGCAAAGAACAGTATTTTACAAGATGATCAATGCCCATTGACAGTTGAACTGTAATCTCTTTATTTCTTGATCTATAAAAATGTATTGCTGCTTTTTCTTTCAAGCAGAAATGATAATGAAATAGCTTTTCAAGCTTCTATCTTTTAAACTATCCTAAACAGTCTATGTTTTTAATATTTCATTGCAGCTTTCATAACTGACAGACCCAATTGGGATTTTACATTTCAAAATCTTAGCTTTCACGATTTCAAATTTGCATAACCCCTGGTGTAGCTGTTATGAAATTTATTTTACCCCTGGTGTAGCTGTTATGAAATTTGTACTCATGTTTCACAAATATGTTGAGTTCAGAATATGAAATCAACCCCTCGTATTAATAACTTAGTCACCTGGTTTCTGTGTTCAGTTTGTAACTAGTTAGATAAGGATTCAAATTGGATTCACATATTTCTAATTTATTTCCCTGACTGACTAGGTTGGGCCAGGTTGCTCTTGCGTACGAGTTTCAGTTTTGTAGTTAGTAAAATGCAGTAACAAAGCACAGTGACTGTGACGAAGCAAAGAACCTTACATGCCTCACTGAGTTCATGGTTTGATGCTGCATGGTCGAAATGGATGCAGTCTCTTAGCACTTATACAGTTCTGGATATATTTGGAACAAATATCACAGATGTGTTCAGCAGCTTTCTTTATTAAAATATTGTTCATGCTTTCAGTCGCCCTGTAACAATGCTATCATTGTTCTAATATATCCCAGTCACTTTGTTTGATTAAATCAACAACCTGAACTAAAAATATCGAGGAGATAGGAAGGCCACATTGATGCAGTTTGCAAGTTATATTAATCGGAATAAAAAATGTTTCAGATTAGAAAAGATGGCAATTATTTCTGAATGACTGTTCAGTTCAATTAATCAAAACCATTTCATTTAGACATACCTCTAATTTAAAAATGAACAAAATCTAACCATAGTACTTTTGAATTGCTATTTACAAATTTAGATTGCTTCTGTACATCTGATTGTGCAATATTTATACCATCAAAAATGCCCTGGAAAATGCCCAAATTATATATATTGGGCTCCATGATATATGTAAGGAAATAATAGTGAACAATACTTATTGTTCCAACCAGTTTCCTGTTGGAGTAGCAGCTGAAAACGTGTAACAAGGATTCTGCCAAAAGGAAGTGCTATTAGTCAAAGATTGCATTATTCCATTGTTGCGCCTGAAGAAGGTAGAGTGTAGTAGTATTCATTACAGCTAGGTGGTATCTTTGCAATGTTTTGCTCATCACCCATGTGAAGAAAAGGCTGGAAAGATTTGATCATAACAGTGTGTGTCCTTTTCAATCTATTAAAGATAGTTTCCTTTGTTATTAGATCAGCACTTATTGTGTATTTAAATGAAAGCTGCTAATACCTTTTCTTTATTGTGAAACTAAGGCGGCATTTACACAACAGTAGCATTGATGTGAAGTGGTTTCCCTTTGCTCTGACACTAAAGTTGCACTGTAAATTCAGAGTCAGGGCACGTGACTCCAGGGAAAAGCACAGTGAGACTCCTAACTCCATATTTACACCTGAACTACTTAGTGTTGGTGCAAAAAAATTGAGCAGAGTGGTAGGAGCTGCCTACAAACCGCCTGATAGTGGTGATGTTGTGGGGAATGTATAAATATGGAGGTCAGGGAAGCATGTAGCAAAAACAATGCGATTATAAATAGAGATTTTTATTTTCACATGGACTGGGAGAAGCAGAACAGCTCAAGTAGTGAAGGCCATGAATTTCTAGAATATATTCGGGGACAGTTTTCTAGAACAATCTTTTTTAGAACCAACAAGGGAACAGGCCACACTAGAGTTGGTGATGAGTAACAAACCGGAATTCGTTAACAATCTGACGATAAGGGAACATCTCGCAAATAGTGACCATAATATGACTGAATTTGATATTATTATGTTTCAGAGGAAGAAGGGATAGTCACAGCCCAACGTTTTAAATTTAAGTAAGGCAAACTTTGAAAGGATGAGAAATAAATTGATCACAGTAAACTGGCTGAACTGTTGATGATAAACCTACAGGACAAACAGTGCGAAGTATTCAAAGTAGTATTTGGTATGATACAAAACCAGTACATTCCACAAAAGGCAAAGGCTTCATTAGTGTAGTTAAGCAACAATGTTCAACAAATGAGGTAAGAGGCAGTATCATGCTAAATAAAAGACATAAATACAAGGAAAAATGGAAATCCAGTGGACTGGGAGAGCTATAAAAAGCAACAAAGATATACAAAGAAAGTAATGAGATGCAAAAAGGGAATATGAAAAAGACAAAGCTAACAGCAAAATGTTTTGTAAATGTAGTAAGAGAAAGAGACTGGTAAGTGGGAATATGGGCCCATTAAAGACATATGCAGGCAAGACTATAGTAGACAATAAGTAAATGGCAGACTTGTTAAATTAATACTTTGTATCCATTTTCACAATGGAGAAAGAGGATAAAATACTAGGGGGACTGCAACGAAACCTATAAATAAGTCAAGGAGGAGGAATTTAGTAGATTTAATATAATTTAAAAATGGTAATGGACAAAATAATGGGACTTAAGATAGATGGGGGGAGAAATTCAGTATCGCCCCATTTGGGGCGCAATTATCGGCCGGGTGCAAAGTTTAGCGCCTGGCGCTAATTATCGCCACCGACTGCAAACTTGACTTTTATCGCCCCTGGAGGTGATTGGAGTGCTAAATCGGGCGCTTCACACCTGTCTTAAGGCGCAAAGGCCGAGGAGCGAGGCGCTACCTCAGAGTGCTGGCGAAGCTCATGTGATGTCAGTCAGCAATGGAACACACACACAATGGCACCGGCCAGTTCTTAAAGGGGATGGTTGATCTTGCTTTCCATCCACATCCTGCTCATTGCAGCTTTGAATCTCTGCCTGGAGAGACCTGCACATCAAATCTGCTGGAAAGAACAATGGAGAGTACCAGGGAAAGAGCTTAGAGTGCAGCCCCCACAGTCTCTTCTAAATCGATACAAGGAATGGCAAATCAAAATGAACCTGCAAAGTGCTGCTCAGTACCCAAAACTCCTTCACACAGCGTTGAATCTCTCCAGAAGTCTCTCTCTCTCTCTCTCAGAATGCGTGGTTCAAAAATGGCACCAACAATAAAAGGCAGGAAGCGGTCGCCTTTAAATAGCGCTCCCCCAGTCCCTTCATGACTGCAATTCGCTCCCCTCAACCTGTCGTTGCTAGCGTCAGACGGTAAGGCAGGGGGCGCCACTCAATATCTGCTCTGGGGCGATACTGGGGCGTTGCGCACTCGACTGACGTCACGATCTGCCAGCGCAGGAGATCGTGGTGGTAGTGTTTAGCGCCGCCGCAAAATGTCTAGTTAATTTCGCAAGTGGCGCAAACATCGCCGCGCCTGGGCGCTAGATGCTTTGCGCCCCATTAGCGCCCTCTTACGGGAGGCGCAACCAACTGAATTTTTCCCTCATGGTTTCTATCCCAGAGTATTAAAAGGAATAGGTGAGGAAATTGTAGATGCGTTACTCATAACTTTCTAAAGTTCTCTAGATTGTGCCTAGGTGTTTGTATTTTAAAAGGTCCTTACTACGAGTGCAAGTGATTGCTAAATCTACAATTAAAAAAAAAAGAAATTGGACTCCTCTTCAGCTACTCAAGCAGTTAGCCGTGCCCAACTGCCGTGACTCCAAGGTCTGGAGCATTTCCCCCTCTTCCCACCCCTCGACACCCCCGAGGCAGGTTTCCTGGCTCCGGCAAAAATATTTAAATTCATCTGATCCCAGATAGTTCACCAGAGGCAGTGAGGGCCAAGTTGAGTAGGCACAAAGCTTGCGATACTAACTTCGCATTAGGGTTTTACCAAAGCAGAAATTCTCCTGTCTTCCCTTTTGCGCCTTATTCTTCTGTACCCCATTCTCTTTTAGCTTTAACTTTTACTTTCTTTCTTTTCCTTCAAGCCTGTTCTTTCTTTTTAAACTTATCTGTTTTTCTCGTCTCCCAGGCTCGATTATCCATCCCAGTGGGATCTATATTGAAAACCCTGACCTTTGGAACCAGCTGTTAAGCTTTTAGCCAATTAGATGCCCAGAATCTGAAGATTGATTTGGTTGCATCTATGACATGGCCAAGCCAACAACAGAAGCAATTTTGTCAATGCACTCAGCGTATCATAAAGGTAGGATTGAGGAATATTTCTCTTTTTGGGATTTCACTTTAAGAAAGCAGTTTTCTACTGTTCATTGAAAAGTTGTTGATAAAATTAATATAACAACAACAATCCTTCAGAATATCTACTCCTACAGTAAAAATGAGCTGCTCTTTTGCAGAATTCCTCTTTAGGAACAGAGGAATATAGGAACAGGAGTAAACCATTTAGCCCCTCCAGCCTGTTCCGCCATTCAATGAGATGATGGTTGATCTGCGACCTAACTCCATATACCCGCCTTTGGCCTATATTCCATAATACCTTTGGTTAACAAAAAGCTATCAATCTCAGATTTAAAATTAACAATTGATCCAGCATCAATTGCCATTTGAGGAAGGGAGTTCCAAACTTCTAGCACCCTTTGTGTGTAGAAGTGTTTCCTAATTTCACTCCTGAAAGGTCTGGCTCTAATTTTTAGACTGTGCCCCCTAGTCGTAGACTCCCCAACCAGCGGAAACAGTTTCTCTCTATCTACCCTATCTGTTCCCTTTTAATATTTTGAAAACTTCAATCAAATCACCCCTTAACCTTCTAAATTCAAGGGAATACAACCCCAGTTTGTGTAATCTCATACAGTCATAGATAGAGTTATACAGCACAGAAAGAGGCCCTTCGGCCCATCGTGTCCGCGCTGGCCATCAAACCCTATCTATTCTAATCCCATTGTCCAGCACTTGGTCCGTAGCCTTGTATGCTATGGCGTTTCAAGTGCTCATCTGAATGCTTCTTGAATGTTGTGAGGGTTCCTGCCTCTACCACCCTTTCAGGCAGTGAGTTCCAGATTCCAACCACCCTCTGGGTGAAAAAGTTTTTCCTCAAATCCCCTCTAAACCTCCTGCCCCTTATCTTGAAACTATGCCCCTTGGTTATTGACCCCTCTACTAAGGGGAAAGGTTCCTTTCTATCTACCCTATCTATGCCCCTTGTAATTTAGCCCTTGGAGTTCGGGTATCATTCTGGTAAAGCTACAATGCACTCCCTCCAAGGCCACTATATCGTTCCTAAGGTGTGGTGCCCAGAACTGCACACAGTACTCCAGGTGTGGTCTAACCAGGGTTTTGTACAGCTGCAGCATAACTTCTACCCCCTTGTACTCTAGTCCTCTTGCTTTAAAGGCTAGCATTCCATTAGCCTTTTTGATTATTTTCTGTACCCGTTCATGACATTTTAATGATCTATGTACCTGGTCCCCCAAGTTTCTTTGACCTCCACTGTTTTTAGATTGTCACCATTTAGACAGTACCCTGTTCTATCCTTTTTAGGTCCAAAGTGGATGACCTCACATTTGCCTACATTGCAATACATTTGCCACTGTTTTGCCCATTCACTTAATCTATCAATATCCCTTTGTAATTTTATGCTTTCATCTACACTGCCTACCATGCCGCCTATCATCGGCAAATTTGGATATGTGGCTTTCTATACCATCATCTAAGTCATTATTAAATACTGTGAATAGTTGAGCCCCCAACACAGATCCCTACGGGACACCACTAGTCACATCCTGCCAATTAGAGTACCTGCCCATTATCCCTACTCTCTGTCTCCTGCTGCTCAGTCAATTTCCTAACCAGGTCTATAATTTGCCTTCAATTCCGTGGGCTTCTACCTTAGTTAACAGTTTCTTATGTGGGACTTTATCACATGCCTTCTGGAAGTCCATATAAATAACATCCATAGACATTCCCCTGTCCACTACTTTAATCACCTCTTCAAAAAATTCAATCAGGTTTGTCAGGCACGACCTACCTTTCACAAATCCACGCTGGCTCTCTCTGATCAGCTGAAAATTTTCAAGGTGTTCAGTCACCCTCTCCTTCATTATAGATGCTAGTAATTTCCCAACAACAGATATTAGGCTAACTATAATTCCTTGTTTTCTCTCTCTCGCCATTCTTAAATGGCTGAGTGACATGCGCAATTTTCCAATCTAAAGGAACGGTTCCTGAATCGCGAGAACTTTGGAAGATTAGAGTTAGGGCATCTGCAATGTGCTCACCTACTTCCTTTAAAACCCTGGGATGGAAACCATCTGAACTTGGGGATTTGTCACTCTTTAGTGCCATTATTTTCTTCATTACTGCTGCTTTGCTTACGTTAATTTTATTGAGTCCCTGTCCCTGTTTCAATATTAGTTCCCTTGGGATTTCCTCTGCTGTAAATACTGATGCAAAGTAATTATTCAACATGTCCGCCATTTCCTTATTATCATTGACAATATTAATGATATCAGTTTTCAAGGGGCCCACATTGCTCCTGACCACCCTCTTTTTCCTAATATAATTGTAAAAATTGTTTTACATTTAAAAGATGCATTCAGAGTTCTTCAGAATAAAACCAACAACTTCACCTAACCATTGGGAATGGAACCAAAGAGTAAGTGAGTGAAAGAAAGCTTATTCGGGAAATAAAATGCTGCTGCTGTTTGATCTACCAAATGATGCATCTACTCAGAACAGTGTTTTTTGTTTTCATCATTATTATTTACCATGATCACAAACAAGAAACTATTTAATAATAGATAGACATACAGGTCTGATGAAAGGTCATTGACCTGAAACGTTAACTCTCTCTCGCCACAGATGCTGCCTGACCTGCTGAGTATTTCCAGTATTTTCTGCTTTTATTTATGATAGACATACAGGCTTTGTTTAAAATATGATGTCAGTTTTATGAATGAGAATGTTATCTTCAGTTTGAACTAAAGCTGGAGATCTAACACAAGACCGTCTGTACTTCAAAGAGGTTCTTATCTCTGCAGATGTTGTCTCTTGGAAAATGTTCACATTCGTGAATCAATGCAGAAGGATTCTGGTCACTGAATATGGGGAGTGGATTTTCCAGTGGCTAGTTTGTTTGCTATTTAATTCTGCTATGATTTTAGCTGGTGATTGCTCTCTGAAAAATAAAAACATTTTCCAGTGTACAAATGGAATAAGGCAATTGGGACTGTAGATTTGTGCCCTATTTTCCATTTATGAAGATACTGCTCCATTCAGGTCAATCAGGGGTTAATCTCATCACTGAGCTAACAAGATTTTTTTTAAACTGAGAGCCTGTGTCCAAGTGGGGATAGCCAGAGTCCTATTCTGATGGTGTTCTTGGGTGCCACGGAGGGGAGGGGGTAGATAGATTTGTATATTTTTCATTTGTGGTAGGATCACAGCTACTGGCTGGGACCTCTTTCTGATTATGGCATTCCTTTTTGCACCATAAAACCAGCAGGATACTAAGATTTCAAAATGCCCTTGCTGCTCAAAAAAAGCAGCAACCCACCTGAACAGCCTTAGCTCCTGCCCACTGCAAAATCAAGTCCTTGATGTTATAGTAATGGGAAATAGGCTTTCATCTGTTTTTATTTTTTGATTCCAGTGACAAAATATTCTTTTATATATGACCAACTGATTTGATATCCATTGTATCATTTTGATGAGATACTTTTATAGGATTGGAGATAATTATGTTTCTGTGGATTGTAGGTGTGTAGTCCAGTATTTAGATAAAGCAATCCACAGAAAAAAGTCAGTCAGGTCAGGATATTTTCTTTTTCTTATGAGGCTGTGAAACCCCTCTGTTTTTCACATTTCTTAACCCCTGTATTTTTCTCAACATCAGTTTGTAAATGACTTTAAAACTTTTGAATGAAGTCACACTCACCATTCAAGTCATGTCCCCAATTTCACAACTTGTTGAAATGGGGTACAAAATGATCATTACCGCTCTGAAAATGAAGTTCAGCTGCAAAGCATTTAATAGATTTCTGACCTTTCAAAAGACTGTGCAAATATTGGGGGAGAAATGAGGCTCTGTAGTGCCTGCCTTTTGGGCGCTATGAGGCCTCCTAAAGTTCGGAAATGGCGTCCGCCATGGACGCGCACACTTCCGACCATCGCCGACAACATGCAGAGCAGGCAGATCATGACGTTAATCAGTGTGCAATGCTGATTTGACGCCAGCCCTGCCATTTTTAAACGCCAGGCTCCAGACTATGCCCGCTCTTAAACTTGCACAGTTGAACACGACATTAAACGGCATGAAGCAACCCCACCAGTGCTATTTAAAGAGATCATGAACTACTTACTTGTTAGTTGCTGGATTATTTCTTCTGGCTGTTGGAGCGTTTCCATACTTGTTTAAAGTTTCAACAGTCTACAGGGAGTGGTCTGGCTGGTGCTGAAGTATTTTTTTGGTGATTTACAGGCTTGTGCAGAAACCAGGTTTCCAGACATGGGTGGCCTAGTAGGCTTTCCTCTTGGAATTGAGCATGACTGAAGCAGAGACCACACAGAGCAGGACAAGCTGCTGGAAGAGAGGGAGGAGGAGCGGGAGAAGGGCTCTCAGCAGGAGGCCATTTCAGCAGAGGGTCTTTAGGGAGATATTCTCTTACCTGAACTTCAGCAACGATCAATGATTGAGATGTCCTCGCTTCACTAAAGAAATTGTGACTGAAATCTGCCAACTGTTGCAGCTTCAGCTCCAACCTCCGAGCAGGGCAAGGACCGCATTGCCTATGGCTGTCAAGGTGGCCGTGGTTCTGAACTTTAATGCGTCTGGCTCCTTCCAGGCTGCAGCTGGAGATATAATAAACATCTCTCAGTTTGCATTACACTGAGGCTCTCTATACAAAGAGAGACAGCTTCATTTAATTCCCTCTTACCAGAGACAAGCAGTCAGAGCGAGCACGAGGGCTTGCTTGGATTGCAGGCTTCCCCATGGTGCAGGGTGCCATTGACTGT
Source organism: Squalus acanthias (assembly GCA_030390025.1). NCBI lineage: Eukaryota > Metazoa > Chordata > Chondrichthyes > Squaliformes > Squalidae > Squalus > Squalus acanthias. The sequence goes on from CM059429.1 coordinate 55,334,714, forward strand.
GTGCACCTCATGTCAACTCTGCCATTTTAATGAACCGAAAGGGATTCCACTCCCTCAATGTGCAGCTGGTGTGCGACCACAGGCAGCGCATCATGCAGGTCAATGCCCAGTGTCCTAGCAGCAGTCACAATTTGTTCATTCTGCGGCAGTCCTCTGTGCTAGCTGTATTTGAAACACCACAGCACATCAAAGGCTGGCTACTCGGCGACAAGGGTTATCCACTCAGGACATGGCTCATAACTCCAGTCCGGAACCCACGCATATGCACACAGCAGGCATTCAATGAGAGCCATGCTGCCACATGGAATATTATAGAGAACACCATTGGCATCCTCAAGCAACGCTTCCACTGCCTGGACCGCTCAGGAGGAGAACTGTAGTACTCACTGAGCAGGTTTCAAGATTTGTGGTAGTATGCTGCACAACCTGGCCATTATGAGGGAATAGCCCTTGCCACCACCAATCAGATGAGGAGACAGTGGAAGAGGAGGAACAGGAAGAGAAAGGGAGGCTGCAACGTAGACAGCCCCTTTCTGCCCTGGCTGCAGCGTGGCTGGTGGAAGGCTGCTGACCTTCAGTTGAGAAGACTGCAGATGACCTTGAAGGGCGACCTTGAGCAGCTCTGGGCCGAGAAGGCCCGGCTTCAGACTGCACCATTTCGGCCTGGGCAGCAGTCTGGGCTGTCTGGCTGACAGGCAACAGCAAGGGCATTGGCAGAGTGGCATCATCTGCCACCCTGAGAGAATACAGCAGGTTCGTACCCCATGGAGCCACTGCCACACTCCCAAGGTGTGCATCAGCAATCCGAGTAATCTGTCGTAGAACAGATTGCTGGAATGCTGTGACGCCCTGGAAGCCCCTTTGAGCACTAGTATCCAGAGCTATGATGGCACCAGTCTGATCTTGCATGGCAACAGTCTGAGCTTCCACTGCAGCATTCGGGGGCTTTACGCCACCCATTACCATCAAAAAATTGCGAAAAGAGGGGGCCGCTGCTCTTTCGCCAGCTGGTGGTGGATGCCATGGCGTCCTCCATTTTCCCAGGCTGGCAGCGCTGCCAGTAAGATGCATCGCCCTGCAAAGTAAAATGAGGGAGCAGTGACGCCAGTTGACGTGCAATGCCGACTTGACGTCACCATGGCGAACTTGGACCTTTGCGCTGAGTTCAGCGCTGGGTCCTAAGCTCGCCATGTAAACCCAGCGTGCAAGCAGACTCTCAGAGGTGCTGTCAGTACCTCTTAAAGGGACACACACATCTTTCAGGTAAGTTTGCATTTAAGCTTTCGGACTGTTTTTTTTTGATTTTACTGAAGTAGTGGCTTGCTGCAATAGATGTTAAAAGTTTTAAGTGTGTAGGGAGTGCTGCTGGATGCTTGCAAGGCCTCAGATGGTAAAGGAAGGCCTCTGATAAGAGAAAAAGCTGCAAATACTCAGCAGGCCAGGCAACATCTGTGGAGAGAGAAACAGAGTTCATGGGCTCGATTTTGCCAGGCCTGAGGAGGCGGGATTGGAGGCATGTGAGGTGTTAAAATCGCAAAAAATGACATGCGGGCCCGATCCCGCCTCCGAGCAATTTTCCCAGAATCGGGGTTTCAGACCCCATTTCCATCCCGCCTCCAAGAGGCAGGATAGGCTTTAAGGCCCTTAACAACCACTTAATTGCCTCTATAATCCAATTTTGAGAGGCCTTTCTGATTTTTAGACATTTCCCCCATCCTACACGCCTTCTCTGGAACACGCCAGGTAATCCTGTCGGCCTCACAAGTGGATTGCTTAGTAACAGCTGCAGCTCCACCATTAAAAAGGAGTTTTCAGCAATCATCATTTGCAGGCTGGCAGAACTTTGTTGTCTCAGGTCTGGGGGATCTTTTAGCAGGCCCACTCATTGTTGTGGAAGTTTGGAGCCTGAGACCCATCTCCAGTGTGACCTCCTGGGAAACCCCTCTCCCCACCTTGACTGAGCGCTTCCTCAACTGAGGTATATAGCAGAAGCATGGGAACCATTTATTTCCTTTCCTACTGGACATCAGATTTGGACGAAGACCAGCCGCGGCAGCAGCAGAACCATGAACAACAGCACCACCAGCAGCAGGAGCAACAACAGGAGCGTCAAGCTGCTGCTCACCCACCTGAAACTGCACAGGCCAGAAGGTGCCAGAGCACGACCACATTGCTGCCTGGGATGCAAGGGATGCACTCATGTTGGCCAGATTTGCTTAGCCTGCACAATCAAACACTTTTGTCTCGCACCTTCTTACCAGAGCATCGACAATGGACAAGAACCTTCGGATTCCTATCACTCTGACCATCATACTAACAATTGCAAGTCGCCCTAAGCCCTCAATGTGAAAGTCCCTTTTGCGAAATGACACAGGCCACAACTTCAACAGTTTGCCATCAAATCTGTTTATGATACCATGACAAGGATGGCTGGTACAAATACAATACATCACAGCACCCAAGTGACTACCCTTGTGACTACTTGTGCATTATCTTCCTCTTGCGCATGCTCCTACGTGGTGCTTCCCCTGTGGCTTCAGCAGATGTGGAGGCCCCTTGTTCACTTTCTTGCTGCTCCTGTCTCGATGCCTTTGGCAGGCGTCCTCTGGGGTTGTGAATCTGTGAGGGCTCGCCAACAGTCTGCTGCTCCTGTGGCTGTGCAGTGGCTGAGACGCCCAGCTCAGTTGGGTGAGGACTCTGGTGGGGCTCTGACCGAGGGCTTTGCAGTGGCATGGTCGTGTGAGCGCTTGGAGAGGAGCCCCCACTTCCTTGTTGTCTGCCACCAACATCCCTCTCATGGGTCAGCCCCACTTCAGAGCTAGCAAGTGGCTTGACAGCACCTTGCTGTACTTCAGGGGGGCCATGAGGACCCGTTTCTGCACTGGAAGTCCTACTCCAGAGGTCTTCCATGAAGGTCTGGTTTCTATGCTCAATAGCTGACCATCGCTCTTCAAGAGATGTCATTCTATTCTGAACAATGACCATGTTTTCAAGACCCTGGCGACTAAGCTCCTCCATGGCCGCAGCCATCCTCTCCTCTACGGTAGCCAGCCTTACCATGGAGTTAGCCATCCTTTCCACAGAGGTTGCCATCCTTTCCGCGGTGATGCCTTCATGCGCCAATGCCTCCACAAAGGCTCTGCTCATGTTCGCGATGGACTCCTCCATTCGCTCCACACGCGCAGCGACCCTGGAGACAAAACCTGCCAGAGCCTCCTGCACCTGTTCCTGGAGTTCCAGCACCGCTCTCCTTCTGGATGGACCCAGAGGCACAGGGTCGACATGCAGCTGAGCTGAGCTGGCAGAGTCCTGCGCCCTCCAACGAGGACTCTCCACTGCTGTCCCTGTCACCACCATCTGCTGATGCTCACTTGTGTGCTGTGATACACCAGGTGCCAACACTACTCTATCTCGCGAAGGTCCCACCGAGGTGTGAGTGTCTACGCTGGTGCTGGGTGCACTGAATTCTGCAGACGCTGCGCCCTCAGAGGTTACAGCTTCCTCTGAGGAGTCTGAAAGCTCAGGCTCTTCCTCCTGGACAGTGGAGACGGGGGCTTTCGATGGTCCTGTGGGGGAGTAAAGGAAAGAGTTAGAGATGTGAGGTAAAGGTTATATGCACATTGAATTGTGCAGATGATCATAAGTCAATCTGTTAGAGCATCAGATTCATTATCAGTGACTCATGCTATGTCAATGAGAGAGATGCTAAACTATTCTGTCACCAGCTTGCTGTGATGCACCCGTCTGTCCATACCCCACTTGGGAATCCTCCACGATCCTGGAGATTTCCAGGGCCGCCTCCTCCCAGGCGGTGAGCTGGGCTACTGAGGGTGGCCCTCCTCCTGTCATGGCTCTTTCCCTCTTATTGTGGGCTCTCTTTTCCTGCAATGAGGGACACAAGTGGAGTTTGAGTGAGAATGAAGGAGTGAGTGTAGAGAATGCATAGCATAGATGATTAGGAGACAAAGGGCCCTCGCTGTGTGTTGTAAGTTGTTGTCATTGCGTTACAGTGATAGGGAGTGTGAGGGCTGCATGGTCGAATAGTTAAGTGAATGTGACCATAGAGAGAGAGGCAAAGGGTAAGGGTGCAGGGATGTAAGTGTCAAGTGGGATGTGGAGGAAGAGGTTAGCAAAGCAGAGTGCTGGTGAGGAGAGGCAATCAGATTGAGGGAGATGGGAATGTCATACTCACTTTTCCTGTGCGGAGAAGGTCATGAAACCTCTTCCTGCATTGCAGCCAGGTTCTGCAGCTCATCGATATGGAGTTGACCTCCTGGGCCACTTGCAGCCACACAGCTTTAGTCTGCTGGGGTGGCTTTTTTCTCCCTGAGGAAGGGAAGAGCACCTCCTTATTCGATCTTGCTCCCTCCACCAGAGCTTGGAGGGAGGGCTCATCGAAGCGTGGAGCACACTTTTGCCTGCTGGTGGACATAGTCGATCAATGAATTCCTTACTACAATCACCATAAAGTTTGCATAAAGGAAGACTCAGAAGAACAGGAAGCCGAAGGAAGGATGTAACCCAGATAGCCTCTTTCCAGCTGGAATATCCGGGATGGAATGGTCCCAGTGACCACAACCGCAATTCCACTTTCAACATTGTCCCACACCTTACCTTCCCTCTGTTACTGACCATTACACCATCTTCTTGGCCATGATGCTGAAATAAAAGCCACCATAAAGCAAACTTTCTAATCCAATTTTATACATCTATCCATCCAATATGACATCAAGAAATCAATAATCACCCTGATGCATTTTCTTAGTGACTGTCTTGTGTGTATGCCTTTGTCTATCCTACTGTTGTCACACAGTGCTACCCCAGTGGCTGCAGAATGGCTGGAGGAAGACTGCTGACTTTCAGTGGGGGACACTGCAAATGGCTTTGCTGGTTGACCTTGAGCTGGTGGCTGGGAGTGTCAAATGAAGTGACTGTGTTTCCTCTTCTTCTTCTTCACTCTCCTCTCCCTCATCTATGCTGACCACTGGCTTGGCAGGCTGAATTTTTTGGGTGTGTGAAATGAGGAAGGCACAAGGATGGAGTTGTGGTGAGGGGAGGGCGGGAAAGCAAGAGGTGTATGCCAGAAGGAAGATAACGTATGAGGATACCAGCATCTTGAATCCTTTCTGCCCCGCTGCTGGCCAAGGGCTCAGCCATGCCCCTGCCAAGAATGGCCTGCACTGTCTCCTCCAAGGGGGTGAAGTGAGGCTAGGAATGGGAGATGTGTCTCATGATTGGTAGAGATTGTTGGTAGATGAGTGATTTTTGGGGATGGGGGGGAGTTGTGCACTGAGCAGTGTGTGAGGCTAGTGGTGAAGTTGGTAGCAGACAGCTTTGAAGATGCATTCACTGACCTTGACCAGTGATATGAGATCATGATGCTTCTTTGGGCACTGGAGCTAGGTGGTAGGGGCGACACTGCTGGCAGTGATGGCCGCAGTGATGTGGTCCCACAACCTACTTTCTGGAGGATCTCCTGGTCCCTGTGGTTAGAGGACCTTTCTTACAGTGTTGACCCCCTGCACAAAGCTGGAGTGCTGCATGCGAGACCCTTCCCTGGCTTACTGAGGTGTTAGTGCTGAAGCACTTTTCCCATTTTTTGAGGTTCAGAAGGATATTCAGCTTTAAGTGCTAAAGACTCCCATTTGAGACTTTTTAATGTTAATTTTTTTTTAAAAGGCAGTAAGGGCTGAAAACTGCATTTTTTCCACTTGATTTTAATTTTTATTAGTTCAGAATGCAGTGCCCTTTTAATTCAATGCCCTTTTAATTTCCCATAATTCCTAGCAAACTCCGTAGCCTCGCTTTCAGAGGCTTCAGGATGGGAACTTCGACTTCCAGGCCTGCACTAACGCGACCAGGAAGGTGTTACACAGTAAGTTAGCACAGGGCTAAAAATCTTTAGCCCCCAGCGCGAATTTTCCCCTGGTAGCGCTTCAACTATTTTCAGTGGCCGTTAACCCAAGTTGCCGGTGACACCCACAACTCTCATGGCGGCCACGAATTTTTCCCCCCTCAGACTTTTGGTGGAATTTGCTTGTACTGCCATCAGATGTTGCATCATGGTGGGTTCCACAAGTTTGCTGATGGAGGTGAGCACCAGTTCCATGTTGGAAAGGATGGGCTCCAAGCTTTGCGCAAAGCCCTGTGGCAAGTTGGTGCTGGACTCCTCCATGCTCCTTGACATTGAGTGCAGGCTTTTTGGCCAGGTTTCCAGTGCACCAAGCCTTCTTCTGTAGCCTGGCCCATCAAAGTCCTCATCTGATTCCTCTGCAACAGAACTAGTATGCGACCTTGCCCTCCGGTGAGCTGGCACCTGCACTATCCTTACCCCCAGCCCTGTCTCTCGTGCATTTGTGCACGTGTCTTATCACATGCAGATCCCGCCTCCATCCTATCTTCTAAAATACGGGCAGTGTCAGTATCTGAGCTGGTGGTTGTGACTGTGAGATCGAGTAATGGTGTCTCTTCACCTTCACTTTCTTCCCTTTCCTCCACTGACTGGACAGGTTCCAGTCCTTGAGCATCTGAAATGAAAAAGGGACAAGGGTTGGGTTGTGGTGAGGGTAGAGAAGAATGTAATAACTGCAGCTTCTCAGCCAGAAGAGATTGTGGGATGAGAGAGAAGTGAGATGAGAGAAGGAGGATTAAGTATGTGGATGCCCTCATCATCAATCGCTTCAGCCCCGCCGGTGGCCCTTCCCATGATGGCCAGCACTATCTCCTCCATGGGGGTTAAAACATGCAGGCACGCTTGTCTTCCTCCAGTTAATTCCTGCTGCCTTCTGTTATGTGCCACCTTCTCCTGCATGAAAGAGGGAAATTTGTCAATGAGTGCTGTACAATATGTTTTGGTGATGGGGCTGTCATGGTTGAATAGCTGCCAGTGTGTGCGAGCTGTGCCTTGTGAGTGTGAGGCTTGCAACAGTGCTAAGTGTGTGAGGGTGAGATAAAGCATATGAATGTTAGGGTTGAGTCCTGATTGATAGAGATTGTTGGTAGGTGGGTGATGGGGGTGTAATGAATTGAGCAGTGGATGAGGCTAGTGGTGCAGTTGGTAGGATACAGCATCTGACCTTGACAACTCATACAAGATCATTAAATTCCTTCCTGCCCTGCATCTAGGTTCTTGGATCTATATTCCTGGCATCAACTTCTGACGCTATCTCTTCCCACTGCCTCCTGTGCATATGTCTGGAGAGCTTGCTGCCCCCCACTCCTTTGTGACTACAGGACATCTCTCCTCCATTCCACCTCCTCCACTAAGACCTCCAGTGCAGTGTCTGAAAACCTTTGTTGCACGCTCTCTACCATGGTCAGCTATTGTTCAATCTTTCACAGGACACTTTTGAAAATACTCTCACCACCTCCAGTAGCCATGATGCACCTTTCCTTTAAAAGGTGCAGGCTGGCTTTAAGTAGTGCTGGGCACTCGCGATATTGGGCACCCTGCTGATGCGTGCAGCCAATGAACAGTGCGGGGAGCGCTGGCTTCATGCAGCAATCATGTAAAACAGCAGGCAGCATGAATTTGACGTGCTGCCTGCATTACAATGAATGGTGCATGTTAATCATGCATTGTGATCTCTGTGCCCATTTTCAAGCCTTATCCAATTTATCCCCCATTATATTTAACAGTACAGCTGAAGAATTTCACAGGATTTTGTTTAAAAATGCATCTGCTTGCACATCATTGAAAGAAACTATGGGCTGGATTTTCATTGACCCGTGGAGGCGGGTTTGGAGGCGTGTGGGGGGTTAAAATTGCGAAAACTGGTGGGCGGGCACAAGTCCGCCTCCATCCCACCTCCACGCAATTTTCATTAAATCGTGTCTGCTGGTCCTGACTCCGTCCTGTCTTTAAGAGGCGGGATAGGCTGTTAAGGCCCTTAACAAGCACTAATTTGGCTCTATAATGCCATTTTGAAAGGCCTTTGTGATTTTAACCCTTGATCTACATGAAGCACGCCTGTTCTGAACCACGATTGTGAAACCTGGCGGGAGCACATTTGGATAGCTGACTATCAGCTGCAAGTCCACTATTACAACGGAGATGTGATGAAGGTAGTAGTAGTATTAGGTCTGAAAGTCGCCTCTGATGCTACTGCATTGAATGTCTTCAGAGACTGCCTGGCCTTTGCTGTGAGAGGACCTGGATGCAAAAAAAAATCTCTCTCTCCTCTCTCTCTCTCTCTCTCTCTCCTCTCTCTATCTTTCCTCTCTCTCTCTCTCTATCTTTCCTCTCTCTCTCTCCTCTCTCTCTCTCTCTCCTCCCTCTCTCTCTCCTCTCCTCTCTCTCTCCTCTCTCTCTCTCTCTCCTCTCTCTCTCTCTCCTCTCTCTCTCTCCTCTCTCTCTCTCTCTCTCTCCTCTCTCTCTCCTCTCTCTCTCTCTCCTTAGAGATGCTGCTCATTTTGCATCCAGGTCCTCTCACAGCAAAGGCCAGGCAGTCTCTGACCTTCAATGCAGCAGCAATGATGACATCATCAGAGGCGACTTTCAGACTGAAACCACTAATTGGTTCATGTGTTCCCACATGCTGGAACTCAATTGCCCAATTAGGTAAAAATTGCATCAATCTCCCACATCCAATTGCAGTCGGGTGGATAACACGAAATGCAGATGACACGACCCCAACCCACCCCAGTATCAAAATCCAGCCCTATGACTTTAAACCAGCTAAACATACCAGAAAAGTTCAGAAGCAATATAGTGCTATCTTATATTGTTTCAAAAACACAAATGAGTGAGTTTTCTCTCTGTCGGCTGCTGTGCATGTGGAGTAATTAATCTGATACAAATAAATAGCACATGAAAAAATACTTTGCAGTCGAGCTAATTTAGCTTTGTAAATGTATCTGATTTGTGAATAAAATGCATAATGGTAGCTTAATATATTGAGAATCACTTTATTATATACCAGCATGTTTTGACTTTTGCTCTGCAGTGTCATTTTAGTTTCTTTCGCCATTAGGCATTATTAGAACATGACCTGGAACTGCGTTGGAGGAGACAATTAATGCGGAAGCAATTTTGTCATTTCCAATTATTTTAAATACAGATTAAATCTCAGCACCTCTTTCAGGCACCATATCTCTGCCAACACTGACACCCTAATGGAAATTTTCAACTTGTCACTGGGGCGAGAAACTGAAATCAATGCAAATAAAAATCGTGCGGTTTCTGTAACGGGTGGCCGATTGGCAATGCCAGTTTGACGCTCAGGTGGCAAGTTGAAAATCTACCCCCGTGACTCTAAACACGTCAAGTGCAAATGGTGTGGAGACTGGGAGCAACATCTGCGAAATAGATGCACAAAGGCAATGGGGGAGGAAATTTGGAACCAAAATGTCTGGCCTTGATTTTCAGGTCTGGTTTTACACCTTAAATTTTACGTAGGATTACATAGGATATACGGCACAGAAACAGGCCATTCGGTCCAACCAGTCCATGCCGGCGTTTATGCTCCACTCGAGCCTCCTCCTGTCTTTCCTCATCTAAATCTATCAGCGTAACCCTCTATTCCCTTCTCGCTCACATGTTTGTCCAGCCTCCCCTTAAATGCATCTATACTATTCGCTTCAACCACTCCCTGTGGTAGTGAGTTCCACATTCTCACCACTCTTTGGGTAAAGAAGTCTCTTCTGAATTCCCTATTGGATTTCTTGGTGACTATCTTATATTGATGGCCTCTAGTTACTTTGGTTTGGGGAAGGATGAATTGAGAGCAACTCTTGGTAATAATTGTGTGAATCTCTTTGGGCAGACCAACATCATAATGATCATTGCATTTCATCAGATGTTGGAGATGGAGGAGTTAAAGAACTCATTGCAGGAGATTCTCTGGCTACGAATGGATAGGTAAGAGTGGAACCAGGTGAGGGTAGTTCCACTCAGCTGGATAACGGAGGAGAGACGTTGGACATATCACAGCACTGTTCTTCATTTAAAAGAAGACAAAGCATTGCTCATGTGCAAGGACGTGTCGCAGCACAGCTTATAAAAAGAACATTGCACAGCATTGATCAGAATTGTAAAATGCAGAGAATGGGAAATGGAATCAGAGAAGCACAATAACACTGAGTGTAAGAATAACTTACAAATAAAAAAGGTTGAAATCACTGAGGGGACAAGTTGCAGAGGCTAAGCTATGGAAGAATGGGGGAAATTTTGGTGAAGAAGTTGAAAGGAAACTTGGGAGGATAGTCGACATTAAGCACTTTGAAAGAGAGGTGCCAGAGTAGTGAGGTGACCAGTTGAGAGGGGATCTGATGATGGGAGATATACTGCCACCATGATGGTGGGGAAATGTTGGGTGAATGTCGGTGAGAGGGAAGGAGTTGCCGTCAGTGAATCAAATTCTGTCAGGGCCAGGATTTTACAGGCTCATCCAGCATGAGGTGGTGGATGGTGAGTTCCTTATTCACAAAGGCATGGACATTTTAAATGGCAATGTAAAGTGGACAGGTGGCAGAAGAACTACAGAAAGGATTGGAGGAGGAAGGGGGGTGGTTGGAAAGAAGGAAAGGAAGGAGGTTGTCCAATATAATTTTATAATTCCTGTATAATTTTAGCAACACTTGAATCATGCATTACTTGAGGGTTAAATCTAAAAAATCTTTTAGGCTAATAAAATTAAATGTGAACATTATAGTTTATTTCAGTTGATAATCTTGTCTTTGCAGAATATTTCTAAAGGACCATAACTGTATGAGGTGACTTTATAGCAATTCAGAAGTGATGAGGGAAGCTTTAATGAACAATGTTAAATCGAGTATGAATGATGCTATTAAGAGTACTAAATTTTGCTATAATTAGCACCTGGAATGTTAGATCATCAAATTTGAAGAATGAAGATGGTATGTAATCCATTGTGAGTCCATAGTGGTATTTTTCAACAATTTTCTTTGAGTTTTGATAGCATAGTTAAACATATTGGCCCTGAAATTCGCCTCTCCGGCTTGCCGCGGGGGTAAGGATTGCGCGTGCACTTACCTACCGTGCCTGTCGTTGTGTTTTGGGCCCACGGGAACTTCAGCTCCTGGGCCTGATCCAAGTGCCGGCGCGCAGTGCTTGTGTGTCCCAGGGGCGCAGTTAGTGCGATGCGTCCCCTGGGATCACGTGGGCCATGGAGAGCCAATAGCAGCAGACCATCTTTCATTCATAGATTTGACAGGAAGAAGACCTGTCAAATCTGTGAATTGAAATCGGCCCCAAAAGAACAGCTAAACTTAAAATAAATTTTTTAAAAACCATCACATTTATAAAATAACTATAGTTAAATAAATTAACCACTTTAAACAAAAATTTAAACTTTTGAAAAAATTAAAATACTTTTTAAAAGTGATAAAAATAAACTTACCTTTCTTTAAAGTATCTAAAAAAGATAAACCTGTTGAAATTTTTTTAAATTATACTTAATTAACTACTTACCTTGTTGAAAACGGCTCCTACGCCTCCTTTTTATAAGCGTAGGTTCTTCACTACTTACCCTCCCGTAGAAACCTGAAAAAAAATCTAAGTTTGCTGCGTGCGCGCAGCCTCTACCGCGCACGCGGTTCACCTAGGAACCGCCCCCTTCACCAGAACGGAAGTTCCGGTTTCCCGCGCATGCGCAGTGCATGCAGGAAACCGGCACTTTGGGACGTCTTACGGGTGAGTACACAGTGCGTACTCACCCGGGAAGGGCCGAATTTTTGGCCCATTAGGCCTAATCAAAACTCTCAAAGTACTTTAACCTGTACAGAACGGTTTGTGTTGTAAGTAGCCTGTGAACCAAAAATTGGCAAGGACATTTTCAATCAATTAGAGTAATTTCCAGTTGTGTGAATAGAGCTAGTAATGAAACTACATCATTAGGTAGAATTTTCTGTTGCACGGTAATGTAGCTTAATGCCAATAATATTATATTTAGCTTACAGAATACAGTGTCCCTTCCGCTGGTCAAAAGTCAGGTCCTCCTTGCAAGTCACAGCAAAGCACATATTTAAAATGCTCGTCAAAATGTGACAAACCTCGGGCCTTCCACTTCAGGCGTGCATGGCGTCCGCATCATCGACTTTGTGCCTGATTAGTTCAATCCAATTTCTCCCCCAGTGTCTCTGAGCAACCACTTTAGATTTTAACAAAGAGTCCATTTTAGATCTGATTTAACATACCTTTTAAACATCAATACTAAATAAACATTAGAAACAAAACTCCAAGCACAGATTTTTAAAAATTAATTACAGGATGTAAGATTTTACACCGCTGAGTTCAATTTGTTCCCTTCAGAGAATGTTAACTAATTATTCATTAATTAGGAAGAGGCAGTTGCCCATTTGAAGTAAACTGTTATGATTTAGAGGCAGTCTTGCTATTTATTCTTGTGCCCCACACAAAAATCTGTCCCAAAGGCAAGCCTTCGTCTTTCTGCGACCTTCTGCACAAAGTATCTAATACTGTAGCATGCCTGGGAGAACAGTAAACCCCTTATGCTGCTGATAAGCACATTGGAAATAATAAAATATGCTTCATACTCTCTGATCTCTCCAACAGGCAGACAATAGCTTTCTGATAGACCCCATATCTGACACTATATACAACAAACCACATTTATTAAATAATTTTTAAAAAACAAGAGCAAACACAACAGTTTTCACTAGATTATAGAAAAAAATATTTGATTTATCACCAATTTAAACCAACTTCATAAATAATAAATGGCTCAAAATGTTAATACTCATGTAACTTGAAATACACATCTGAAGGAAAAAGCTTATACATGAATTGGATATTCAGAGATTTTCCACTGTTCCTAGTTTGTTCAACTGCTTTGGAAAGCAGAGATTCAGTAAAGGATTGGATACAGGATAATTATTATAAGCTTTCATTGCTTTTAAATCCATACTATGACATGGGAACGGGAGCATAGTGGTAATGTTACTGGGCAAGTTATCCAGAGGCCTGGACTAATGATCCAGAGACGTGAGTACAAATCCCACCATGGCAGCTGCGGAATTTAAATTCAGTTAATTAAACAAATCTGGAATAAAAAGCTAGTGTCAGTAATGGTAACCATGAAACTATCGGATTATCGTAAAAACCCATCTGGCTCACTAATGTCCTTTAGAGAAGGAAATCTTCTGTCCTTACCTGGTCTAGCCTATATGTGACTCCAGACCCACAGCAATGTGGTTAACTCTTAACTGCCCTCTGAAATGGCCTAGCAAGCCACTCAATTGTAACAAACCGCTACGAAACACAATAATCAGACGGACCACCCGGCATCGACCTTGGCACCGACTATGGATATGACAATGGCACACCCAGCCCAGTTGACCCTGCAAAGTCCTCCTCACTAACATCTGGGGACTTGTGCCAAAATTGGGAGAGCTGTCCCACAGACAAGTCAAGCAACAGCCTGACATAGTCATACTCACAGAACCATACCTTTCGGCCAATGTCCCAAACTCCTCCATCACAATCCCTGGGTATGTCCTATCCCACCGGCAGGACAGACCCACCAGGGGTGGCAGCACAGTGGTATACAGTCAGAAAGGAGTGGCCCTGGGAGTCCTCAACATTGACTCCGGACCCCATGAAGTCTCATGGCTTTAGGTCAAACATGGGCAAGGAAACCTCCTGCTAATTACCACCTACCGCCCTCACTCAACTGATGAATCAGTACTCCTCAATGTTGAACACCACTTGGAAGAAGCACTGAGAGTAACAAGGGCACAGAATGTACTCTGGGTGGGGGACTTCAATGTCCACCAAGAGTGGTTCAGTAGCACCACTACTGACCGAGCTGGCCGAGTCCTGAAGGGACATAACTGCCAGTCTGGGCCTGCGACAGGTGGTGAGAGAACCAACACGAGGGAAAAACCTATTTGAGGTTGTCCTCACCAATCTACCTGTCGCAGATGCATCTCTCCATGACAGTATTGGTAGCAGTGACCACCGCACAGTCATTGTGGAGACGAAGTCCCATCTTCACACTGAGGACACCCTCCATTGTGTTGTGTGGCACTACCACCCTGGGACAGATTCAGAACAGATCTAGCAGCTCAAAACTGGGCATCCATGAGGCACTGTGGGCCATCAGCAGCAGCAGAATTGTATTCTACCACAATCTGTAACCTCATATCCCTCACTCTACCATTACCATCAAGCCAGGGGACCAACCCTGGTTCAATAAGGAGTGTAGAAGAGCATGCCAGGAGCAGCACCAGGCGTACCTAAAAATGAGGTGCCAACCTGGGGAAGCTGCAACACAGGACTACATGCATGCTAAAAAGTGGAAGCAGCATGCTATAGGCAGGGCTAAGCGATCCCACAACCAATGGATCAGATCAAAGCTCTGCAGTCCTGTTAGAAACTAAAGATGCCTTAAAAAGTATATGGTTATGCGATTAAAACTGTGACGTGAAAAATGCTGTGTTTAAAGGGTTATGTTCGAATTGCAGACGTAAAGTCTCCTCGGACCAGATAGATGCTTAGAAGTGCTAATGTTTTGGTTTCCTATGGAGGGTATCGTACTATGTACTATATACAATCTCCCTGTTGCTAAGCGATTATCTGTTGTTTTTAAGTGAAGGCTTGAACCTAGTTTATGTATTTTATGTTTATGCTAAGGTAGGATTTGAAGTTAGTTCAACAGAACTGCTTGCGAAGATAATGGAAGGAAGTTTGGGGAAGTTAACGTAAACATTTGCTACGTCATAAAGGAGGTAACACTCTGAAGCGAACAGGTTTCTGGTTGGGCCTCATGAGATCAAAGAGGGATACGGATGAAAGAGATAAGACACGAATTCCACAGGAAGGAAACCCTGGGAAAATATAAACAGAGAGAGACATGTGGCCTAAAATCATAAGACATCTTTAGGGTGAGCTTTGACACAAGAATCGAGATAAAGAACTAGAAGTCCCATGGGATATTAAGGTTTTAAGGGAACTTCTATAGGTCAAAAGGTCTTGTCAATATCCCGGTTCAGGCCCACCCCTAAAACAACAACAACTTGTATTTATATAGCGCCTTTAACGTATTAAAACATCCCATGGCGCTTCACAGGAGTATATGAGACAAAAAATTTGACACCAAGCCACATAAGGAGAAATTAGGGCAGGTGACCAAAAGCTTGGTCAAAGAGGTAGGTTTTAAGGAACGTCCTAAAGGAGGAAAGAGAGGTAGCGAGGCGGAGAGGTGTAGGCAGGGAATTCCAGAGCTTCGGGCCTAGGCAACAGAAGGCACGGCCACCAAAGGCTGAGCGGTTATAATCAGGGATGCTCAAGAGGCCAGAATTAGAGGAGCGCAGAGATCTCAGGGGGTTGTGGGGTTGGAGGAGATTACAGAGATATGGAGGGCCGAGGCCATGGAGGGATTTGGAAACAAGGATGAAAAGTAGAAAAAAAGTGACCTCCCGAAAGAGAAAGAGAGAGAGAGCTTGTACTCACAGACAGAAGAGAGAGAGAGAGAGAGAGAGAGAGAAGGAGGCTCTAGATGAAAGGAAGAAGAGAATTGCTCACGTGTGTTAACTGTCTGTCCGATCGGATCGGTATCAGCTTCTTGTCACGGTCGTATGTTTTTGCTGTATAACTAATGTTATATTCCCTCTTAAACTCTGATTAAACACAATATACCCACCATATTGTTTTGCACTCGAACTTGATTATTTAAAATGACCAGAGATAACCGTAACTTGGCTATTTCTAACAGTCCTGCAACATCCAGTCATGAATGGTGGTGGACCATTAAACAACTAATGGGAGGAGGAGGCTCCATGAATATCCCTATCCTCAATGATGATGGAGCCCAGCACGTGAGTGCAAAACACAAGGCTGAAGCATTTGCAACCATCTTCAGCCAGAAGGGCCAAGTGGATGATTCATATCGGCCTCCTCCTGAGGTCCCCACCATCACAGAAGCCAGTCTTCAGCCAATTCGATTCACTCCACGTGATATCAAGAAACGGCAGAGCACACTGAATACAGCAAAGGCCGTGAGCCCCGTCAACATCCCAGCTGTTGTGCTGAAGACTTGTGCTCCAGAACGAGCCGCGCCTCTAGCCAAGCTGTTCCAGTATCGCTACAACACAGGCATCAACCGGACAATGTGGAAAACTGCCCAGGTATGTCCAGTCGACAAAAAGCAGGACAAATCCAATCCGGCCAATTACCGCCCCATTAGTCTACTCTCAATCATCAGCAAAGTGATGGAAGGTGTCATTGACAGTGCTATCAAGCGGCACTTAATCACCAATAACATGCTCACTGATGCCCAGTTTGGGTTCCGTCAAGACCACTCGGCTCCAGACCTCATTACAGCCTTGGTCCAAACATGGACAAAGGAGCTGAATTCCAGAGGTGAGGTGAGAGTGACTGCCCTTGACATCAAAGCAGCATTTGACTGAGTGTGGCATCAAGGAGCCCTAGTAAAATTGAAGTCAATGGGAATCGGGGGGAAAACTCTCCACTGGCTGGAGTCATACCTAGCCAAAGGAAGATGGTTGTGGTGTTTGAAGGTCAATCATCACAGCCCCAGGACATCGCTGCAGGAGTTCCTCAGGGCAGTGTCCTGGGCCCAACCATCTTCAGCTGCTTCATCAATGACCTTCCCTCCAAAATAAAGTCAGAAATGGGGATGTTTGCTGATGACTGCACAGTGTTCAGTGCCATTCACAACTCCTCAGATAATGAAGCAGTCCATGCCCGCATGCAACAAGACCTGGATGACGTTCAGGCTTGGGCTGATAAGTGGCAGGTAACCGGTGTACCGTGGCTGCAGTGTGTACCATCTACAAGATACACTGCAGCAACTCGCCAAGGCTTCTTTGGCAGTACCTCCCAAACCCGCAACCTCTTCCACCTAGAAGGACAAGGGCAGCAGAAGCATGGGAACACCACCACCTCCAAGTTCCCCTCCAAGTCACACACCATCCTGACTTGGAAGTATATCGCGGATCCTTCATCGTCACTGGGTCAAAATCCTGGAACTCCCAACTTAACAACACTGTGGGACTACCTTCACCACACGGACTGCTGCGGTTCAAGAAGGCGGCTCACCACCACCTTCTCAAGGGCAGTTAAGGATGGGCAATAAATGCTGGCCTTGCCAGCGACACCCACATCCCATAAAAACTAATTTAAAAAAAGATCAAAAGGGATACCTTCAAAATAGGCAAAGCTGCCAATCAAAATATAGTTCAAAGGTGCAGAAATTGCCTCATAGATTTAATCAACTGATATTTATATAACACCTTTAAATAATAAAACGTCCCAAGGCGCTTCACAGGAGCATTATCAAAAAATGTTAATCTTCGTGATGTAATATTCACACTTGCAAGCCAACATCTCATGATGGGTTAAATGGCTTATTCCATCCTTTTGTGCATTTTAAAACTTTTTTCCGTGTATTATTGTTACTTTCGGGATTCATATTCATGCTGTATAAAATTAAACAGACCCAATCGCCAAGCAGTACTTTTATTTGTGGCAAAAGCATTATGTTCTGGTGATAGTTTTTTGAAGAACCACAATTAGGACAAGACTGTCATGAGCACCACGGTCAATTATGTCACCTCACTGGAATAAAATACAGCTGGAGCAGATACAAGAGACTATGCCCCAGAATTTCCCAGGGTTTTTGCTGCACTTAGTTACGCCAGTGGAATGGGAATAGCTCTGAGGAAATTCCAGACATATGTATTTGTATCCAGAATTCATAGATAATAAACCATCCAGTGTGTATGTGGGAAGAAGAAGCATTTGAGAAGTAATATGTTTGAACAGTCTGCTATTAAATGTGCTTTGCTGTGATGTGCAACAAAATTGATTTAAACAATGTCCTTTGTTGATTGACTGAACAGAATGGTATTGGTTTTCATAATATTTTATGTGAAAATGTAATCTGTGCAGCCACAGTTTGACTCACAGGAATAAACTCCATCTTCAGTTTAGTTAATGTGCTGTGTATTCTTTTCAACAAAGCAACATTTGAAAATGAAGCCCAAGGACCAAAGTATTCAGCCTAATGTTTATTTTAATGTTGTTTGAGAAAATTCTGAGAAACAGTGTTCATAATTACTTCTGGAACAGTCTGTAATATAACATATTTATGTGTCTTGGAGAAAGCTTGATTACATACATCAATCTCACTTCTTGCCCTGTAGGGACACTAGTTCCAGGAATAACTGCCTTTCTATCACAAAATATATTTGAACAGTCTACTATTATGGTGGTAGAAAATTAAAACAGTTAATCATAGTCCTAAATTGTTTCAAAAATTAAATATGTGCTTTGCTGTGACTTGTAACAAAATACATTTAAACAATGCCCCTTGTTAATGCTGGCATTAAAATTTTAGAAAATCTACATGTCTCTTATGCTGTGACATGCTCTTCTAAATATCTAGTATATTATAACAGTGAAACTCCTGTCGGCCAGGGACTGAAAAACAGGGAGGGCCTGATACGGTATTCAGGTGCGCTTGTAAATAAATGAGTGAGGAACCCGCCAGCCTGAAACAGGAGTAAGGCTGCTTTACTATACAAATTAGGGTCTGACACCAGTTGTAGGACTTCGATGCAAAATTGCAGGTACAAATAAAGCGGAGCTTGTGCCATGCGAGCTCCATCTAGTTGTACTAGGTCTTCAGCGGCCTAACCAGCAGTCTTAAGAGGGACTTTTATGAACACTCATAAAATGGCCGAAAACCTTTTCAAAGTTATATTTTTGTGGAATCAGAAGGTGCAGGAGTCCTCCTCCTGACTCCACATAAATACTGCAGGCCTTTGCTCACCTGGGCTTGCCCCCCACCCCCACCCCGATCCCTTGGATTCCCCGCTCCTCCCTGGACCTACCTGTGGGCTGGCTCAGTATTGGAGCTGGTCAGTGTTTGTGAGCTGCACTTGGACACCCATTTGGCACCCACAGCTCGCCACTTCCATTCAAACAAGGCCCAAATTTGAATTTGGCTCAGGCCTTAGACCAGCACATGGAGCATTCACTTGCCACCCATTTTGGATGCAAGTCGAATTTCTCCCCCAATGACTCATAAGTGCATACGTATGAGCTTATGAACTTAACCTGACAGAAGTGGGCAGAAAAGTCACAACAACGTTTTTTTTAAATTTTCACACAAAAGTCCCAATGTGACTCCTAAGCAAACTAAAATCAGGAGGCAAGACTATCTCGAGAAGTGTAGTTCACACCAGTTTGGGTTTGCTTTAGGTGCAATTTAATCCCCAGGCAAACTGATAAATTTATGTTTTAATCTTTGTCATGGTAGAAAGCAGACATTCTCACTCACACCTTCCTAACGTTAGCTAACAGAGCTCTGTTACTGATCTGAATGCAACCCACAGAAATGTGATCGGCAACAGAACTGTAACCTGCTGACTGTATTGCATTCCACAGATAGAGCTCCAGGCCTGACAGCTGCAGTAGAACCAAAGTCAGGTCAAAAGCCTATTTTGTGCTGTTATGCTTTTAGCAGAAGCTAGATTAACTTTTTCTGGACAAACAATCTTCACCAGTACTGCCTGATACAGTAGAGCAATACAAAAATGTACCAATGCACAAAAAATGTAAATCTTCATTTTTATAGAAATCAGGTATCAGTGCAAACTTTGACTACAGCTAATGACCTCCTTTAAGGGATCTGAGGTAGACAGTAATAGGAGTTTCATGTTGGATGAGTATGGGAGCCTGCCATAATACATAAACATTTGTGTCACTCGCTTACATGGCAGTTTCACAAACATACATGCACAAGAAATAATAGTTTGGGACATAACAATGAACAGGACCAGAAAAGACCATTGACCAAGATGCCAGGCTGCAGAGTTCAGTATTACGTGCTCAGGAAGGCACACAGTTATACAAGGTGAACGTGATTGGAATTGAGTAGAAAATATTACTGATAAAACTGTGAATACTCTTTGGCAAAGAGCCATGGGTAAGCAATGCATTATTTTACATTGAATGCTGGAACCATTTTGTAAGATTAATGTTTTACAATGTGCTGGAATACCAAGTTAAGTATGTTACACAAGATATAAATGATTGAGATGGTTTGCGATTCTTCCAAAAAAATAAAGCGACACAAAAGCCTTGATTTTATCTCGGAGCGTGAATCGGGTGGGCAGGGGTCGAGACAAGTGCCAAAAACCCCCAACCTTGGTAGCATGAGACGCGGGTGATTTTAACTCCTGGGCCTCACCTGCATGCCCCCGGTCAATTGCCCGACCATAACCGGCGGGAAGCGAGTGGCAGCAAGTGTGGGATGTTCAGCAGCAGGACTGAAGGAACCAGGTAAGTCATGGGGAGGGGGTTTTGGGAGGGTCACATGATTGGGAAAGGGGCAGCCTGGAACAGGGGAGGCCTAAACTTTCCTTGTGGGGCACAATGGAGCACTCCTCTTTGGGCCTCTTCTGGCCCAGACTCCTCTTCCAGTTAGCTTTACCTAGCGAGGAAGCCACAATGGCTTCCCTGCTCAGGCCACCAGTTAAAATAGCAGTTGGGCCACGATGATGTCATCATTTCAAAGAGGAATCCCACTAGTTTCAAATGGGTGTTCTTGTCGTCTGCTCAGAAAAGCAGGTTAAAATTGAAGACGATGGGAAGGGAGCAGGATGCCAGCAGATAGATCTTCCAGACGATTTTAACTGATCGCTGAGCAGACAGGGTTAATATCGTCCCTAAAACCTCTCATTTGTGGAGTTAGTCCTGATGTGCGTGTGATTATTCCCATCACAGTTACTTTCATTGCTACTAAGATTTCAACTGTTTTTGTAGTTGATCATTGAAGTACTAGGCTTCATCATATTGTTTAGATTTTTTTAAAGGGGGTGCATTGTTTGATTTACTTCAATGCACACTTCTAAAAAAAATATCATAAGTAACAGTTTTGATATCACATTACTGTACAGTAGCGTCTGAGTGAAGAGGCCTGTCATTACCGACTGTTACAAGAGCTCCTCTTTGTCATTATATTAGTCTTGACTGAACAAAGAGATGGCACTCACTGAAGTCAAGAGCTATTGAACAACACGGCTCCTGAGACTGCTGACAGACAGCAGCAAGATAAAAAGAAAATAAGGGCTTGGTACAAATGAGCTAAATAAGACAGGATTATAAAACAGAAAACTAAATGGTACCAAAGCACTCTATTAGTAAACATGGACACAAAAGCTAACAAAAATAAAACCTAAGTTCAATTTGTACAGGGAAAAACAATTAATCCATGGATGTATGTTGCCTTTGTACTGAACACTGAAAGGTTTCAGTTTCTGCTTCCATTTTATCTTTTTGAGAAAACGAATACAACAGTGATGTGCTTCATAATTATTTGTGCTCTTGCCATTTAAAATATATATATAGATAGATATACGCACACATTTTATATATATATATATATATATATATGCACTAATTCATACTGGGTAGAGTTTGATGGGTGCCAGCAGCTCTCTAACATCTCAGTGAAATGGCAATTCTTTATCTATAAGGCCAGATAGTGAGTTTTGGCAGGCTGTATGACATGCAGCCAAGAATACTTAGCTTTATGGGATTTTTTAAATTTAAAATGTTATTTTAATGCCTGTGATTCTGGAAACTTAATTGTATGTATATTTAAGAAATACCAGCTGGATTTAGTTTTAAAATAAACAGCTAAAATGGATGAAAAGTAAACTGTAATTTAATGTTCAAGGGAAGACAAAAGCTTATCTCTGGGCTGCTATCAAGATTGACATGCGGTACAGATTATCTGGGTGGAATGGTATCTCAGATAATGGATACTGACAGAGACACCAGGCACGTGCATTGCAGCAAAGGGACTAATTCACCTTCAATAATGTCTGTCAATAAAAGCTGTCTAAAACAAATGAAGAGAAGGGTGAACCATGATGAGGTACAACAGCAGCATGAGAAGTCTGAGACTCTGCTGTTGAAATGTCATTCAAAGAAATCAAGGGGTTTTAAAGAGGACTTTTGATCAGAAATGGATTCAGTTTCTAACACCATAATGAACAATCCTGAGACAAAATCTATACTTTTCTGCTTCATGGCTCTCAAATTCTTCACGAGTAAGTCACCAATTCTGATGGTTTAAAATGGAAATGTATGAAATTCAATATTTATTATAGTCTTTGAAATGTAATGTATCCATGTCCTTCAAAGTATATAGTTTAATGATTGAATAATTTATCAAAGTACTTCTCTCCACTACCTTTAACAGTCAATCTTGCCGTACTTTTTAGTGCCCCACAGAAGCTGATTTCAAGACCATCAAAAATATGACGCATAAACGTTCTCTGAATATAATTCAATTCTGATAATGTTCCAGACAGCATTTGGCAATCGGAAAACTGCATAGGACTTGACCATTGTATTTCAATCATGGGACTATCAAAATTATCTTCATTGATTTTGTTTAATTCAAGTTTTACATCTCTGTTTTTGTTGTTGGTTGTTTTGTTCCCCCTTTCAGTCCCCAGTACATAATTCCCCAAAGAAGGTGTGCAGAAGAGCTCCTCTCCGATCTCCACCAATCTTGATCTGAGCTACCTAGGAATCTCCTGCAGTGACTCCCCCATCTGATTTCTTTTGCTGTGGAGAAGCACTTTGGCCCGTTCATCATCTAATTCGCATTATATGATTATCCAGTGCAGATATTTCACTTTACTGGGAGGAAATAAACAGGTTTGATGATCAGCTCACAATATTCCTGCCCTGCCACTGTTGCTATGATAATGCATGAGGTGAGAAACATTACCCGATGAGCTTCCAGAAAAATGTCTGAAGGTTCACCTGGCGTGAAAAAAGTGCATGTTCATGTTTTGACAGCTGAGCTATCGAAAACTGAGCAATATGTCACTGTTTAAAATGGGCATGCACTGAGCTGCACAAAGGCATGATAGTTTTAAAATGGAGATTGGATTGAATATAGCCAGGGGTGTGCACTGAAATTGCCAGTACATGTCGATCCTGCCAGACTGATTGTCATCAGTGTCTGTGCCCAGCGATAGCAGCCTCTCTTTAACCATTGTTAACAATAAAATGTGTATAACTTTTGCAATAGTCAGTGCTCGGACTCTGTGAGATTAGTTCTATAAATTCAGTTCAAAAGGTTGGAAAAGGTAGAAAGGATACCTTTTCTTTAAGAGGGGACTTAAAATAACCTATTTAAGAAGTCTGTGATTGTGTCTGTAGAGGTTAGACATGATACAATTTTGAATGTACTCATTTCTATAAATATTTGAAATCTACAGATCAAGCAGCATGTTAAATAATGAGTCAATGATGATGCAATGTTCATTTTAATGCTTATTTCTACCCTGCAGCCATTTGATGTGGGAGTGAAATACTTTCCTTTTAGATTAAAATACAACCAGACTTCATAATCTTCAATATTTTTTGGATATGTAAATCAGAACAATCTAAACTTGTTATCTGGCATTCACACACCTAATACCAAGTTCAATTATAGTCTCAATACTTTCTACCTCCATTATTTATTCTAGTAAAGGAATATACAAATCTCCTAATTATAAAATAAATGCTGAAGAGCAAGTAAGATTAAGGCAAATGGTGCTTGAAGGCACGTTGTTCTATGTACATGCCTTTTCTAATTCATGGCATTTATATTTCTCTTTATGTAATGGGCATTAATGAAGGATAATCTCTTAAAACGCCTCTGAATATATAAAGATCATTATTACTTATTAGTGCTGTTACTATGGATAGGGCTTTGAACTGATACATTGCATAAATGAAATTCACACATTATACAAAGGTTAAATTGATCCTGAATGCATTCATTCAAATTAAATCTATGTATTGTTGACGCTGATGTTGAATTTTACAGATATTCATATAATTAAAGAGATAAGGACTGATTTTAACTGAATCATCGCAAGTGGAATTCAAACCCAGTTTCTAGAGATAAAAGGAGAATATTTAACCCACTGTATCAGCAAGCCCCCCAATAAATTTTATTTTGAGGTGTATGTGCTCAATTATTTTCATATATTTTCTTATCTTTTGTGATGTAAGCACACTTTTGTGCATTTATAAAGCCATCCTCACTCCTGAATGGTCAATAGCATCGCAGACTGAAAAAAAATCTGGTAAACATTTTTGGGTGAAAGTGGCATCAAAGCACTTTAGACTATTGCATGACGTGTTTCATTAATCTTATGTCATTTATCTATTTTTTTGATGAGGACTGTCCCTTTAAGAACAGCTTTCTTTTAATGAATTTATCCAAACAGTTTTAAAATTACCAATGTGGAAAGATTAAATTGCAACTAAGAGTACTTATAAATTTACTACTTTGTTGAACACCAGATGACTTTTAATGTATATTTTTGCATTTTATTCACTTTAGCACTTTATTGGTGCCAATTGCCTCTGCGCCATCTGTTGTTTATGTACAATTACGTTCAAATGGAATTGAAGAGAAAACAATCCTTTTACAAGATCTTTATTCCTGTTTAACTCAGTCTGTGAACAGTACGTTTGTTTTTGTTACTTCCTCTGTTTGCTCGTGTTAGTTAAAACATCTGTATGAGCATAAAGTGAGTTAGTGAAGAGAGGAAAATATATCCCTATACATCAGTCAGGAGCGAACTAAATGAATTATAGCATTATCTACAGAAGGAAGCTTTATCCGATGAATACATATGCGATTACTTCATATATACACAACACTGTTTTCCACCCAGTGCTAGCTGGCCCTTCCTCAACCACTGCCATCTCTTGCTTACTAACGTTCAGTGCTTCATCCTGTGCTTCCTCATTGTACCTCTCCTGCGGTGTGTACCAGTGTTGGTGCTCAGTTGTGTAGTGCAGTTCGGATGCTGCTGGTGGACTATTGTGTTCTCCTTGAAAACGTAAACAGAGCAGACGAAAGATTTTATAGAGTGATTACACAATCCCATGTTCCCAGCGAGGAACAATATTTAATGAGTGTATGGGATAAAGAATCAAGGCGTCAGTGTTGTAGCCATATCTCCGTCTTGCACTCCCTTTGAGCACAGCTCCCTGCTGAGAGTGTGCAATTGCAGAATCACTCCTTATGAGTGCATAAGAATTGTCCATTTATTTTATGACGTTCAATTGCACATTTCACAGTGGGATTCTTGGACTTTTTGCAATTTATAAGGGCTGAGTGTCTTGTGTAAAATGTTATCTGTAGATTTTATGGATGGTGGCAGCTATCAGCTTCATGGCTGGAGGCAAGGCTATTCATGGAGCCAATGCTATCAAACAATAAACAATGGTCTCCTAGGCATTTTCTCATGTCCCAGAAGGTGTTGGTTGCAATAACATTGACATGATGGTTCTTGAAAAAAACATTGTATACTTTTTAATTTGTTTGTTATGATTGCTTCTGTATCGATGCATTATATTAACGTCATACTTCAGTGAAAAACTGATGGAATGGCCCGAAGGGTAAAGGGGCTGATACGTGACATCAAAAAGATCTCAAAGGGATAAACTGGGCTCATCTTATTTGGTAATTTAATATTTACTTGAAGGCAAAAGAGGCAATCATTTTTATGAGATGAATGTTTCTTAGTTCCTATCAGTAAACAACATCAGTGATCCGTGGGATTTTTAGGATTGTCTGGTCACTACAGTTCTGGCAAATACTTGTTTTGTCTCACGGATTTGTTATTTTCATGATTGAAGGAATGACCAAGCTAACCTGAAGATTTTTGCGTGTTGCTTCGACTGACATTTTCCAGAAACTCATTCTAATGTAGCTGATGGATTTTGAAAAAAAATGCCACAATATATTTCACATAAAGAGTCACTTTAAAAAGAAGCATATTTCTGTGTAATATTTATAATAATTTATAATAATAATAATAATTCCAGCGTTAAGCCTCACAATTAAATTAGGTATCATGTCATAAATGTCTCTTTATATTTTCTAGTTAATAAAGTATCAATACTTGATCCTGGACATTGTTGCAACTGATTTATACTTCTCCCTACTCCAGCATCACAACAAAACCCCAATCCTGTTAAATGCCATCCTTACCCGGTCTGGCCTATATGTGACTCCAGAGCCACAGCAATGTGGTTGACTCTTAACTGCCCTCGGAAATGGCTGAGCAAGCCGCTCAGTTGTGTCAAACCACTACAAAATAGTACCATAAGAATAAAGCCGGATGGACCACTTGGCTTCAACCTAGGCATCGGAATTGGACACGACAACGGCACACCCAGCCCAGTCGACCCTGCAAAGTCCTCCTCACTAACATCTGGGGACTTGTGTCAAAATTGGGAGAGCTGTCCCACAGACTAGTCAAGCAACAGCCTGACATAGTCATACTCACAGAATCATACCTATCAGGTAACGTTCCAGACTTCTCCTTCACTATCCCTGGATGTGTCCTGTCCCACCAGCAGGGCAGATCCACTAGAAGTGACGGCACAGTGGTATACACAGTGGGAGGGAGTGGCACTGGGTGTCCTCAACATTGACTCCGGACCCCATGAAGTCTCATGGCCTCAGGTTAAACATGGGCAAGGTAACCTCCTGCTGATTACCACCTACCGCCCTCTCTCAGCTGAAGGATCAGTACTCCTCCATGTTGAACATCACTTGGAAGAAGCACTGAGAGTAGCAAGGGCACAGAATGTATTCTGGATGGGGGACTTCAGTGTCTATCACCAAGAGTGGCTCGGTAGCACCGCTACTGACCAAGCTGGTCAAGTCCTGAAGTACACAGCTGCCAGACTGGGCTTGCAGCAGGTGGTGAGAGAATCAATACGAAGGAAAAAGCCTCATCCTCACCAATCTACCTGTTGTAGATGCATTTGTCCATGATAATATTGGTAGGAGTGACCACCGCATGGTCCGTGAGGAGACAAAGTCCCGTCTTCATATTCACACTGGCGACACCCCCCATCGTGTTGTATGGCACTAGCTAGGATAGACTCAGAACAGATCTAGCAGCTCAAAACTGGGCATCCATGAGGTGTTGCGAGCCACCATCAGCAGAAGAGTTGTATTCCATCACAATCTTTAACCTCATGGTCTGGCATATCCCACACTCTACCATTACCATCAAGCGAGGGGGACCAACCCTGGTAAACGAGGAGTGTAGAAGAGCATGCCAGGAGCAACACCAGGCATACCTGAAAATGAGATGCCAAGCAGGTGAAGTTACAACACAGGACTACATACATGCTAAGCAGCAGACGCAACATGCTAAAGACAGAGCTAAGAGATCCCATAACTAATGGATAAGACCAAAGCTCTGCAGTCCTGGCACAACCAGTCGTGAATGGTGATGGACAATTAAACAACTAATGGAAGGAGGAAGTGGCTCCATGAACATCCCCATCCTCGACGATGGCGGAGCCCAGCACTTGAGTGCAAAAGAAAAGGCTGAAGCATTCGCAACCATCTTCAGCCAGAAGTGCTGAGTGGATCCATCTCGGTCTCCTCCTGAGGTCCCCACCATCACAGAAGCCAGTCTTCAACCAATTTGATTCACTCCACATGATATCAAGAAACAGCTGACGCACTGGATACAGCAAAGTCTATGGAACCGGACAACATCCCAGGTGTAGTGCTGAAGACGTGCTCCAGAACTAGCCGCACCTCTAGCCAAGGTGTTCCAGTACAGCTACAACACTGGCATCTACCCGACAAGTGAAAAATTGCCCAGGTATATCCTATCCACAAAAAGCAGGACAAATCCAATCCGGCCAATTACCGTCCCATCAGTCTACTCTCAATTATCAGAAAAGTGATGGAAGCTGTCGTTACCAGTGCTATCAAGTGGCACTTATCTACCAATAACCTGCTCACCGATGCTCAGTTTGGGTTCTGCCAGGACCACTCAGCTCCAGACATCATTACAGCCTTGGTCCAAACATGGACAAAACAGCTGAATTCCAGAGGTGAGGTGAGAGTGACTGGCCTTGAAAACAAGGCAGCATATGACCAAGTGTGGCACCAAGGAGCCCTAGTAAAACTGAAGTCACTATGGATCAGGGGGGAAACTCTCCACTGGCTGGGGTTATAACTAGCACAAAGGAAGACTGTTGTGGTTGTTGGAGGCCAATCACCTCAGTCCCAGGACATCGCTGCAGGAGTTCCTCAGGGCACTGTCCTTGGCCAACCACCTTCAGCTGCTTCATCAATGACCTTCCCTCCATCATAAGGTCAGAAGTGGGGATGTTTGCTGATGATTGCACAGTGTTCAGTTCCATTCGCAATTCCTCAGATAATGAAGCAGTCCATGCCCACATGCAGCAAGACCTGGACAACATCCAGGCTTTGGCTGATAAGTGGCAAATAACATTTGCGCCAAACAAGTGCCAGGTAATGACCATCTCCAACAAGAGAAAGTCTAACCACCTCCCCTTGACATTCAATGGAATTATCATTGTCAAATCCCCCACCATCAACATCTTGGGGATTACCATTGACCAGAAGCTTAACTGGACCAGCCACATAAATACTGTAGCTACAAGAGCAGGTGAGAGGCTGGGTATTCTCCGGCGAGTGACTCATCTCTTGACTCCCCAAAGCCTTTCCACTACATACAAGGGACAAGTCAGAAGTATGATGGTATATTCTCCACTTGCTTGAATGAGTGCAGCTCCAACAATACTCAAGAACCCCGACACCATCCAGGACAAAGCAGTTTGATTGATCAGCACCCCATCCACCACCTTAAACATTCACTCCCTCCACCACCGATGTAACGTGGCTGCAGTGTGTACGATCTACAAGATGCACTGCAGCAACTCGCCAAGGCTTCTTCAACATCACTTCCCAAACCTGTGACCTCTACCATTTAGAAGGACAAGGGCAGCAGATGCATGGGAATGCCACCAGCTCCAGTTCACTTCCATGTCACACACCATCCTGATTTGAAAATATATCGCCGTTCCTTCAATGTCGCTGGGTCAAAATCCTGGAACTCCCTACCTAATAGCACTGTGGGAGTAGCTTCACCACACGGACTACAGCGGTTTTCGAGGGGGTGACTAGGTGTGTGGATGAGGGTAGTGCAATTGATGTAGTCTATATGGACTTCAGTAAGGCTTTTGATAAAGTCCCACATGGAAGACTGGTCAAGAAGGTAAGAGCCCATGGGATCCAGGACAATTTGGCACATTGGATCCAAAATTGGCTTAGTGGCAGGAGGCAGAGGGTGATGGTCGAAGGTTGTTTTTGTGACTGGAAGCCTGTGTCCAGTGGTGTACCGCAGGGATCGGTGCTGGGTCCTTTGCTGTTTGTGGTGTACATTAATGATTTAGATATGAATGTAGGAGGTATGATCAGTAAGTTCGCAGATGACACGAAAATTGGTGGAGTGGTAAATAGCGAGGAGGGAAGCGTCAGGCTACAGGACGATATAGACAGGCTGGTTAGATGGACAGAACAGTGGCAAATGGAATTTAACCCTGAAAAGTGTGAGGTGATGCATTTTGGGAGGACTAACAAGGCAAGGGAATACACAATGAATGGTAGGACCCTAGGAAGGACAGAGGATCAGAGGGACCTTGGTGTGCATGTACATAGATCCCTGAAAGCAGCAGGACAGGTAGATAAGGTGGTTAAAAAGGCATATGGGATACTTGCCTTCATTAGCCGAGGCATAGAATATAAGAGCAGGGAGGTTATGATGGAGCTGTACAAAACGCTAGCTAGGCCGCAGCTGGAATACTGTGTGCAGTTCTGGTCATCACACTATAGGAGGGATGTGATTGCATTGGAGAGGGTGCAGAGGAGATTCACCAGGATGTTACCTGGGCTGGAGCGCTTCAGCTATGAAGAGAGACTGGACAGGCTGGGGTTGTTTTCCTTAGAGCAGAGAAGCCTGAGGGGGGACCTGATTGAGGTGTACAAAATTATGAGGGGCATAGATAGGGTAGATAGAAAAGAACTTTTCCCCTTAGTAGAGGGGTCAATAACCAGGGGGCATAGTTTCAGGGTAAGGGGCAGGAGGTTTAGAGGGGATTTGAGGAAAAACTGTTTCACCCAGAGGGTGGTTGGAATCTAGAACTCACTGCCTGAAAGGGTGGTAGAGGCAGGAACCCTCACAACATTCAAGAAGCATTTAGATGTGCACTTGAAACGCCATAGCATACAAGGCTACGGACCAAGTGCTGGAAAATGGGATTAGAATAGACAGGGCTTGATGGCCGGCGCAGACACGATGGGCCAAGGGGCCTCTTTCTGTGCTGTATAAATCTATGACTATAAGGCGGCTCACCATCACCGACTCAAGGGCAATTAGGGATGGGCAATAAATGCTGGCCTTGCCAGTGATGCCACATCCTGTGAATGAATGAAAAAAAAAAACACAAATATAAAGAGGATAATGTGGTAATGACCTGCTATGACAACTGCCAGACTGAAGCAGAACAAAATTGAGAAAAAACTATAAAACAAAATTTTTAAATGATAAACTAAGGCCAAACTTATCCAACCTGCTGATGTTTTCCGTAGCTATTTGTGACATGTTGGGTGAGGTAAATGCTGTTGATATTACAAATTTGGAGCTTTAGAAAGCTTTTGACACATTTAAAAATTAGGAAAGTGGGAGAAAAAAGGGAAGCCAAGCAAAACTATCTCAATCAGAAAGGAATGAGTTTTTTGGACCTATTGGCCTTTTTCATTTTCTAAACATTCTCATGCTGTAATTACTTTTCTATTTCACAGTGTCAGCTGTGGCTCAGTTGGTAGCACCCTCACCTCTGAGTCAGAAGATTCTGTGTTTCAAGTCCCACTCCAGAGACTTGAGCACAAAAATCTAGGCTGACACTCCAGTGCAGTACTGAGGGAGTGCTGCACCATCGGAGGTGCTGTCTTTTGGATGAGACATTCAACCAAGGCCCCGTCTACCCTCTCAGGTGGATGTAAAAGATCCTATGGCACTATTTTGAAGAAGAGTAGGGGCGTTATCCCTGGTGTCCTAGCCACTATTTATTCCTTAATCAATATCACTAATAAAACAGATTATCTGGTCTTTATCACATTGCTGTTTGTGGGAGTGTGCTGTGTGCAAATTGGCTGCCACGTTTCCTACATTACGACAGTGACTACACTTCAAAAAGTACTTAATTGGCTGTAAAACGCTTTGCGACGTCCGGTGGTCGTGAAAAGCGCTATATAAATGCAAGTCTTTCTTTCTTTTTTCTCAGAAACAGTTGAACCATCGTTAAGCCTATTAACTTGAACAATAAATTTGTATATAACTAAGCAATTAAGTAGATGTTTTACTACTTAATTTTAGTCAAAATGCCACTCGAGAAGTAGAGATCATTATTCCCATTTAAGATTCTGAAGATATTATAGTCCAAGATGACTAATTCTGGGTATTTTTTTCCAGCTGTTATGTTAATCTGTGGCCAGGAAATAGGCATGTTAAAAATTGCTATTTAAGATTGTTTTTTGCTGCCTGGATTTCAGCTTTAGAATACAGATCTACGAATTCTAACTTCTTTGGAGTGAGAGTCATTCATTTTTGATTTAAATGTTGGTCTTTTTGGATGTATCTCACTGTAGCTATGTATCCTTCAGCTGGATCATTCATTTTGATTATTCATTTGACTTCTAACATTTCCTCAGCATTGGCAGCTCTGGAGTAAGTCACATAACCTGCTTCTTTATCATTTGAACCTGAAACCCTCGCTATACCCAAATGATTGAGGCTTTGGAAGTGAAGTGTGTCTGGAATGTAGGCCAAACTACACCCCTCTGCTTTTACTGTTTGCTTTAATCACAAGAATTTCAGAAATACTTATTCTTTATTATTAGCCAACTATCACTGCACTTTAAAACCATTTGCTATACAATTTGAGATATTTTGACACTGATAAATGCAAATATTTCTTCTTTCTTCTTTACAATAGTCAATTAATTTGTAGGTAAGCGAATACAAAAATGCATTCCTATGTACATAGTTGAAAGACTGAAAGAGGAAGTATTCAACATAGTTGTTTGGCACCTTTTATTAAAAAATGCAAAAATGTTAATATGTAAATGATATCAAGTAACACTTTTCTATTACTGACGAAGGGTCATCGACCTGAAACGTTAACTCTGTTTCTCTCTCCACAGATGCTGCCTGACCTGCT
Source organism: Squalus acanthias (assembly GCA_030390025.1). Lineage (NCBI taxonomy): Eukaryota > Metazoa > Chordata > Chondrichthyes > Squaliformes > Squalidae > Squalus > Squalus acanthias. Next base: position 55,366,812 of record CM059429.1, read on the forward strand.
GAGTATTTCCAGCATTTTCTGTTTTTATAACACTTTCCTCAGTTGGTTTTGAAAATATTTTTTTCATCTCTCACTTAGGTTCAAATTTGTCCTGTAAGATATAGGATGAAAGTTTCCTTTGCCAAGAGATGTAAGGAGACCTGAGGGATATTGGACACTTGTTACCTAATTTCCAGAAGCCATGCGTACATAGCACAATAATACCTATGAGTTGATACATATCAGGCAAACCTACACAGAAAAGCTAAAGGTATGTGGAGGCTTTGTGCTTCCCAAGAAACTGGAGAGAAAGAAAATTAGAAGCGTGAGTCTTGCACATCAAGTGAACAACAGGTCTGCTTTATTTATGGCCTAACAGCGAGCCTATTCTAAACTAATATAGTGACAGCTTATCCTCTAAACCTGGAAACAGGGGACAACACTTTTCTTCTCTTCACATCTTGAATTTGAAAAGTACCAAAAAGAGCTAGGGGCTGAAATTCAACTTCAGAGGGGGCGCAAAACGGGTGGTAGCAGATCGACCACTGCACGATTTTTCTTTCCATTGAAGTCAAAGAAAGAAAAATTGGCAGGGTGTGTAACAGGCAGCTGATCCACTATTGCCCGATTTGCACTGCTGCCAAAGTTGAATTTCACCCTCTACTCTCTAAGGGTTTATTTTCAATAAATCTATTGTATAAAGTTAGTTGTGTTTGCTTTGAGATGTACATAAGCTAAAAGCGCTCACACACACACATATGCAAACATACCCTTTCTCTATTTGTTAAAGTGTAGGAAAATACTCAAGTTTCTGGCACAACCAACAAATATGTCAATCAATGAGTAAAGGGTAATGCAACTCCAATGCACTATAGCTGATTAATAACAGATGTGGTGCTCGGCCATATCAAGCTTTCAAGCTGTTGTCTTAAGTAGTTCTTGAGTAACATTCCATTTCATTTTTCATCTTTCTTTGCTAAGAGCTATCATAAGATATGCAACACATTACTGTTAATTAATTGCACTTTGCATGTAGCTCCGCTGCATCATCTCTTATTTAAATCTTATAAAAGTAAGTCAGTGAATCCTAGAAATACTTTAGCTGCTATCATCTGGTGGTGGGGCCCACATGAGTGGAATTTGGCTTATGTTACTCTCAGTGAAGCAGCTGAAGATATAAAATATTTTTTCGGCATTCCATTACACAATATGTAAATACTGCATAACTTAGCTTTTAAAAGAATGCTTATCATTTGCCAATTACTGGAATTTATGACAGTTTAGTTAACGATACTATAATGAAAACCCCCATGATCTGCTTTCATTAATATAGACAATGAAATGGATTTGCTTAATTGTTTGAGCACTGAGCATCAGACATAGATAAAAGAATGTTGAGTGACTTTAGGCAGCTAATGAGCATGCCTCCTGACTCCTCCATGATAAGCCAATATAAAGGTAGCAGACTGTGTCAAGAATGCACTCTTGATAGATGTGCACATGCAAATAAATATAAATCACAACAAATTAAACTTACTTTTTAATGTACTTCATCAGAAATTCAATGTGTGTTTCACTTGAGAGAAAATAATAATTTATCTAGGCTCCATTTTTGGTCCAGCTTATTTTCAGATAGGTGAACCTTATAAATCCTCATTCTCTCCTTTTTCCTTTTCAACCTGTCCACATCAGTAAAACCATTTTGTAAATCTTACCTGAAAAATATTTATTTTTGGTCTATTGGGCCATTATTTGCCGTAGGAGTGAATCTAACGGCATTTGCCGTCAGATAGACTTGCCCTTACATGTTTAGGTTTTTTAAATTTTACATAAGAACATAAGATGTAGGAGCAGGAGTAGATCATTTGGCCCCTCGAGCCTGCTCCGCCATTCAATAAGATCATGGCTGATCTGATCTTGGCCTCAACTCCACTTCCCTGCCCGCTCCCCATAATCCTTGACTCCCTTATCCTTCAGTCTGATTGGTTAAGGAGATACACAGTTGCTTGTCCTGTTCACATCAACAACAACAACAACTTGCATTTATATAGCCCAGATGACTGGTTTCATTCACTGCAATGCTATCAACTTGCACTTTCAGCAACTTGCCACGCAAAATTTGGGGTAATATATTTGCATGGATAGAGGATTGGCTAACTAACAGAAAACAGAGAGTTGGGATAAATGGGTCATTTTCAGGTTGGTAAACTGTAACTAGTGGGGTGCCGCAGGGATCAGTGCTGGGGCCTCAACTATTTACAATCTATATTAATGACTTGGATGAAGGGACTGAGTGTAATGTAGCCAAATTTGCTGATGATACAAAGATAGGTGGGAAAGCAAATTGTGTGGAAGATGCAAAGAATCTCCAAAGGGATATAGATAGGCTAAGTGAGTGGGCAAAAATCTGGCAGATGGAGTTTAATGTGGGAAAATGCGAGGTTATCCACTTTGGTAGGAAAAATAAAAAAGCAAATTATTATTTAAATGGGGAGAGATTACAAAATGCTGAGGTACAGAGGGATCTGGGGGTCCTTGTACATGAATCACAAAAAGTAAGCATGCAGGTACAGCAAGTAATTAGGAAGGCAAATGGAGTGTTGGCCTTTATTGCAAAGGGAATGGAGTATAAAAGTAGGAAAGTCCTGTTACAACTGTACGTTGGTGAGACCACAACTGGAGTACTGCGTACAGTTTTGGTCTCCTTATTTAATGAAGGATATACTTGCATTGGAGGCAGTTCAGAGAAAGTTCAGGAGGTTGATTCTGGAGATAAAGGGGTTGTCTTATGAAGAAAGGTTGAGCATGTTGGGCCAATACTCATTGGAGTTTAGAAGAATGAGTGGGGATCTTATTGAAACATATAAGATTCTGAAGGGGCTTGACAGGGTAGATGCAGAGAGGATGTTTCCCCTTGTGGGGGAATCTAGAACTAGGGGGCATAATTTCAGAATAAGGGGAAACCCTTTTAAATCGGAAATGAGGAGGAATTTCTTCTCTCAGAGAGTCATGAATTTTTGGAATTCTCTTCCCCAGAGAGCTGTGGAGGCTGGGTCATTGAATATATTTAAGGTTGGAGATGTAACAGGTTTTAAACAAGTACAGAGGCAGGGAAAGGTGGGAGGGGAGGAAAGAACAAAAAGGAAGATCTGTGATAGGGTGGAAACAGGAGAGATTAGATGATAAAAGGGCTGATGGTGCACAGCGAAAGGAGATGGTAATGGGAAAAGTAAAGAATCAAAAGATGGGTCTAGAAGAGGTGTAAATGGGAATATCAGAATCATCAGCAACAGCTGCCGTCCGAGAAAATGAGGGCAGAGGTTATGATCTGAACTCAGTGTTGAGTCCGGAAGGCTGTAAAGTGCCTAATCGAAGGATGAGGTGCTGTTCCTTGAGCTTACGTTGAGCTTCATGGAGATGTGTTTTATGTTTGGTAATTCCTCCTTAACACCACTACAGAAACAGCATTTGTATATGCCGGAAGCAATATAATTCCAACATTAAGCAATTTTAAATACAGTATTTACATTGTGCCACTTTATGCCATGTCATGAAGAATATATAAAATGTGTTTTATAGCATGGTTCAAACTTGGTGTACAGTTTACATCTATGAATAAAGTAAATAGAAAATCAAGCTCTTATTCTTAAATGATACAAACATTTTGTTTTAAGGAAAAATTCACCGAGCTGATAAATCATACTTTCAGTCAAGTAATCTATCAGCTTGGTGAATTTTTTTCCAATTGCATTGTTTCCTAGTTTGTAATGTCTGTAATTCAGCTGTGAATGCAAGACACAGATAAATAATAAGGATTAAAACACAAAACAACTATAGAATTTGTTGCAAGTTGATTTCATTTCTGCATATCCACTAGTTCTACGAATTGCCTTTTTGACTGATGATCGGAGTGTGATTATGAAAACATCATGCTGTGATTTAAACAAACAAATGGAAAAGCAAACAAAGGATGATGTCCCTTGCTGTGACCAAATGTTATTACACGCAGAAGATTCATAACATTGGAGAAGTTTGCCAATGGTCTTTTGAATAAGCTATAAAACATTATTTGTGCCAAATTTCCCTCATTCAGATCCAAAATCTACATGGACATAGATAGAATTTGCAAATAAAAGATGCATCTGTAATTCATTTCAGAATTCTTTCTATCCTTTGCTCAACTTACACAGTTGCTAGGAAGATGGTGCCTCAGCTCACTGGAGGGAAAATTTAGATGGGCATTTCTTTATCAGATCAGTTAAGAGAAACATGTAATAACTCATTGTTGCTAATGACCTTTGCTACATATATTTTATTCAATTCTATTTATAATATTTCTAAACAAACATGCAAAAGCAAAGGCCATATATCAAATCTTTGCGTTGTCTTCCAAAAGTGTGGCATTGAGTTTTCTGAACAGGTCCTTCTTGGCTTTGCTAGATACTGAGCTGCCCAAATACTTATTGATAAGCAACATTTAAGGAAGGTTAACACAAGGTCTACTTTATAAATATTTTTGCAACCTAGGCAGCCGAACAAAGGATCAAAAGTACACCAATGAGAGTCATTTGCAATTGATTCATTTATGAAGAATGCCAACATTTTAAAATGTTAATTGCCAAAAGATTTTTTCAAAAAACAATTCCTGTCTTCATCATGCTAGTGCTCCAGATAGCAATATATAATTAAAAAAAATAATCTTCATTAACCTCCAAACCACCATAACGAATGGCATTTATTGTCAGACTTTTCTTATCCCTCCATTATGAAATATGCAGAATGGCTGCTGAGAGGTAACAATAACTTTATATAATACCTTTAATGTAGAAAAACATCCCAAAGCGCTTCACAGAAGCGTAGGATGCCGAGACTAAGAAGGAGATATTAGTAAGGGTGATCAAACGTTGGGCCACAGAGGTGAGTTTTAAGGATGGTCTTAAAGGAGCAGAGGGAGGTGGAGAGATGGAGGTTTAGGGAAAAAATTCCAGAACATGGGGCCTAGGCAGCTGAAGTCATGGCTGCCAGCGATGGGGCGAAGGGAGGTGGGGGTGCACAAGAAGCCAGAGTCAGAACAACAGAGAGTTTGGGGCCGGGGTGGGGGAGCGGGTTGTAGGGCTGGAGGAGGTTATAGAGATAGGGAGGAGTGAGGCCATAAAGGGATTTAAACACAAGGATAAGAATTTTTAATTTGAGGCATTGGAAAGCCAAGAGCCAAAGTAGGTCAGTGAGGACAGGGCTGATGGGCGAACAGGACTTGATATGAGCTGGACCGAGTTAGTGGCAGAGGTGGTCTTTGTGATAGAGAGGAAAAGAGGTCAGAAGCTCAGCTTGTGGTTGAAGAAGACGCTGACTACTAATTTAAAATTGTGAAAGCAGAATGTTTGGCCAACCATTTATTTCATGTTCTTTGTTGATTTTATTGTATGTCAGCTGTGGCTCAGTGGATAGCACTCTTGCCTCTGAGTCAGAAGGCTGTGGGTTCAAGTCCCACTCCAGAGACTTAAGCACAAAAATCTAGGCTAATACTCCAGTGCAGTGCTGAGGGAGTGCTGGACTGTTGGAGGTGCCGTCTTTCAGATGAGGCATTAAACCGAGGCCCCGTCTGTTCTCTCAGGTGGACGTAAAAGTGAAGGGATAATTACTAGTCCTAGCCCCTTTAGGGCTACCCCAGATCAGGCGTATTCCCCAGACGTTCACTTTCAACTAAAGTTTGAGGTAGCTGAATCCTAAAGACGCTTAATTGGGTCTGAAGGTCCGGACTATCTCTCCCTAAAGGAAAGGAACAACCTGAAGATGTTACCATCCTCCAGATAGCGCTTTTAATAAGTTTAGCTAGACTGTAACCTTCTGGATATTATGAGGGTCCGGAAAACTCCCCCAGAATTCTGCAACTCCTCACCAAAGAGCGTACAGAGATTGAGTTTGCGAGTTTGATACAAAAGTATTATGTGAGACGATTCTAAAAATATATAGATTTATTAAAGAACCGACATGTAATTACAGTAGGTATTTCAATTGCAACATTAACAGTTCCAAAAAGAGAAAGCTTACAATTCTTATTTTCAGATCTTAACTGCGCTACATTTTTACAGTTCTTAGGGGTAGAAATTAGGTCGCGCCCCATTTGGGGCGCAAATATCGTCTGGACGCAAATATTAGCGCCTGGCGCTAATTATCGGCACTGACTGGAAACTTCACTTTTACCGCCCCGGGAGGTGAGTGGAGCGCTAAATCAGGCGCTGCACACCTGTCTTAAGGCGCAAAGGCTGAGCAGTGAGGCGCTAACTCAGCGCGCGAGCGCAGCACAGCTGCTGCCAGTTAGCGAGGGAACACAGACACACTGGCGCCGGCCACTTCTTAAAGCAGGGGGGGCCAACTTGCTCCCCAGCTACACCCTGCTCATTGCAGCCTTGAATCTCGGCCTGGAGAGACCTGTGAATCCATTTTGCTGCCAAGGATGGAGAGGGTGAGAGAACGAGCTCATCGCTTCACCGAGCGGGCCTTGGATGCTCTGGTTGGCGCGGTGGAGCGCAGAAGATGTATACTCTTCCCTGAGAGTGGCAGGAGGCCTTTGCCACGCGAGTTCAGAAGAGTGTGGAGGGAGGTGGCTCAGAGCGTCTCCTCCAGGAGCATGGTGCCCAGGACCCATACTCAATGCCGCAAAAAGTTCAACGACCTCACTCGGGTCGTCAGGGTGAGTGGCTTTTTCTCAATACCTCTCCATCCCTCCATCTCAACCTCACTCTATGGCCAGAGGGTCTTAAAACCCCAATGCACAACACTCATCCAACACCTATGGCCCTTTCATGAAACACACACACATTCCACACTTTGCATACAGTAAGGGCTATTCACCTATGGGAGGCACATCAAGCAAGACCATGGCTGTATATTTACTCAGATGCTGTCCTTTTTCTTACAGGCCAAGCTGGCGCATAATCGGAGACAGCAGCAACGGACAGGTGGAGGGCGGCCTCAGCTGCAACCCCTCAGCGATCTTGAGGAGCGCGTCCACAGGATTGTGGCAAGCCGGGTGATCGGTCCCGTCGCCACTGGAGACGCCGACCCCGTTCTGGACAGCAATGGTAAGGTCATTACCTTTTTGTCCTCTGTCCTTCCACTTGTCCCTCACAACACCAGCCTTTGACACTTTCAATCCAACTTGCTAACTCGCTGCACTTATTCCTCCCTTACTGCCACCCTGTCCTCACGCTAAAGCCACTCTTGTACCTCCCTGCTTTCAGATGGTGATTCACCAGCTGAGGAGACGGGCCCTGAAGCTGCCACTGGGAGTGATGCTGCAGCTGAGGAGGAAGAGGAAGCCAGAGCATCAGTGCCACCCTCTCCCGAGGAAGCCCATGCCCACACTGGGAACACGCCTTCCCTGGAGGGGAGCAGGGGGGAAGGGTCTGATGAGGGTGAAGCTCCAGGACCCAGCGGGCTGCAGCAACGCCATGGGGGTAGGGAAGAACGGGGGCCTTCTCCCCAGAGAGAGAGTATGCCAGCGACTCCTACTGCAATGGACGCAGAGGAGGAGCGGCTGATCGCAGAAATGAACACCCAGGCGGTGGGCATGCACACTGAGCTCATGGGTGCAGTGGAAAGGGTGCCCGAATGCATTGAGTCACTGGCAAGGAGTGTGGAGCACTTCGCTGTAGCACAGGCGGATGCCACACTAACGCTTAGTGCTGCAATTCAGTCACTGGCTGCCGTGATCCCATCTCTGACTGCTCTCATGCAGACTCAGATTGAGGCCACGCGAGCACAGACTGCTGCCAACCTCGATGGTTCGTTCACATGTCCCTGGGGCTGTCACCGCGCCGCAGCAGGCCAGCAATCTGTTCTCCAGCAGATTGCTCCGGATGCTGAAGTGCTGCCCCGTGGGAGTGCCAGTGTGTCGGGCGAGCAGGGAGTTGCTGTCCTCTCTCACGATGACAGCATTCCTGCTGCCAACACTGTCACTTCTCCACTGCACTTGCCACCGCCTGTAGGACAGACTGCTGCCGCCCATGCAGAGTTGGTGCAGTCTGCAGCCGGGCCCTCCAGGCCCAGAACTGGTCGAGGCCGTCCTTCAGGGGCATCTGCAGTGTCAGGGTCTGACGAGCAGCAGCCTTCCACCAGCCTTGCTGCAGCCACTGAGGTTCCATTACGGAGGAGCAGTAGGGTTAGAAGGGGGGAAGTGTGCAAGGGAAGGAGATCACCCTCGAAGGGCAAAAAGTAGGAGGTGTGACAAAATGCTGGTCATTTTTTTATTAAAGGTTGAGGTTCATGGTCCAACTTTTGTTTAGTGTTTTGGACATTATCTCCAGGTTGTGAGAACTAGTTATGTTATTGACTGTTTTTTTGTGTTTATTTCTATGAGTTTGTCATGAGGAATTGACACACACAGAGTTTGTAAAATAAATAAGTTTCTGTATTCAAAATATACATGGTTGGTGGTTGGAATTATTGGTGCCTTGGCCGGCTTAGGGGTTGTGTGCTGGGTTCATTAATGTTGTTAGCAATGGCAGAAGCCATTTCCACAGCAGGGGCCCTAGAAGCGGCTTGCTATTAGCCGTTGACGGACGGCCCTTGCAGTTTCACCATTGTGGGCCGCCCTCCCGCCTTGGTGCTGCTGATGATCATCCTCCTCGTCCTCTTCCTCCTCTTCCTCCTCCTCCTCTGGTGGTGCTCCAAGGCCTGGTGGCATTGGCTGGGTCCTGAGGATTGCCATGTTATGCAACATGCAGCACACGACTACGAAGTTGGATACTCGCTCAGGCGAGTACTGCAGGGCTCCTCCAGAATGGTCGAGACAGCGGAACCGTTGCTTCAGCACGCCGATTGTGCACTCAATTATGTTCCTGGTAGCTTGATGGCTCTCATTGTACCGCAGCTCAGCAGGGGTGTTGGGCGTACGGAGCGGTGTCATCAGCCAGGTGCTCAATGCATACCCCTTGTCCCCGAGAAGCCAACCAACTGGCTGATGCGGTGCCTCGAAAAGTTCTGCCACAGTAGTCTGGCGCAGGATAAAAGCATCGTGGCAGCTGCCAGGATAGTGGGCATTGACAGCGAGTATCAGCTGTCTGTGGTCACAGACCAACTGAACATTCAAGGAATGGAACCCCTTTCTGTTCCGGAATTCCTCGGCATTCTCATGCGGAGCACGCAAAGCCACATGCGTGCAGTCAATGGCGCCCTGCACCATGGGGAAGCCCGCTACCCTCGCAAAGCCCAGAGCGCGGTCACGCTGCTTGTCTGGGGTCATGGAAAAAGAGATGAACTCTCGTCTCCTTTTAAAGAGGGCATTTGTGACCTGCCGGATGCAGCAATGCACCGCGAACTGGGAGATATTGGCGAGGTCCCCAGCAGCAGCTTGAAATGAGCCAGTAGCGTAAAAGTTGAGAGCCACTGTGACCTTCACTGCCACCGACAGAGACGTCCTGGACCTCAGTTGAGGCTGCAGATCTGGCTGCAGCAGGTGGCAGAGCTCAGTGACCACCTCCTTGCTGAATCGCAGCCTTCGCAAACACAGCTCCTCAGACATATGAATGTAGGAGAGCTGTTCACGATATACCCTGGGAGGGTAAGCTCTCCTGTACATACGCCTGTTGGCCCTCCTCTGTCTGGCCATCATTGCCACTCTCTCTCTGCGTCTCTGTATCCTCCGATTCAGCTGGAGCAGGACGACGCCCCCAATCAGTGCAGCCCCCATAGTCTCTTTGCAAGCAAAGTAATGAAGGACAGCAACTAAAGTACTAGCGAAGTTAGGATCAATAGGCAAAACTACCTCACAAAGCGTTGAGTCAATGCAGAAGTCTCTCTTTCTCTCTCTCCGAATCTCTCTCTCTCTCTCAGAACGAGTGGTGCAAAAATGTCGACCACAGAAAAAGACAGGAAGAGGCCCCCTTTAAATAGCGCCCCCCCCAGCCCCACAGCGATTGATAGCGTTCCAGTCTTCCGGTCGTTGGATGCGCCAGGCGGTAAGGCAGGGGGCGCCACTCAATTTCCGCTCCGGGGCGCCACAAGGGCGTTGCACCATGGAATGACGTCACAATCTGCGCGCGCAGGTGGTCGCAGCGGTAAAGTTTAGCGCCGCCGCACAATCTCTAGTTAAGTTCCCGAGCGGCGCAAACATCGCTGCGCCTGGGCGTTAGCGGCTTTGCGCCCCATTAGCGCCCTCTTAAGGCGCTAACAGGAGGCGCAACCAACTGAATTTTTACCCCAAAGAGTTGTAGACTTACAGAGCCGTCTCTGAAGCCTGAGAATCGCTTTGCCCCTTTACAGCGAGACTATCATCCCGTTTGAAAGTTAAATATTTATATCTTTTTTCAGTGGTATTTCCTTTGAAGTTTTCTGCTGATGTAAGCTAATTATCTCTAGTCATTTTTCTGCTGACCCCTGCTATTCTTTACAGTCACTTCAGCTGGTAGCAATGCAGAATTATGTCTCCTGTGTAGGTGCCTCAAGCTTAACACAAAAACTGTGTAACAGCAGGTGCATCTATTTGATGTCATTTTTACCAAGGTCTTCTATTTGTGTCTTTTTATGAAGTGTAAATTAAAACACCTCAACCAGGGGGATCTATGCAATTCTTAGTCACCTCAGCTGGTTGTAACACAGAATTATGTCTCTCTAGGTGTTCCAAGTTCAACACAAAAACAATGTGACGGCTGGTGTCTCCCCCACTTGATGCCATTCCCACGAAGGCATATGTTTCTTAATGTTATGTGTTTCTTTCCGAAGTGTAATTTAGAACACCTTAACAGGGTGTACCATTGTCTTATTTCCAAAGCTTCAGACTTCAGGAGCCTCCAACCTCCTGTTTCAATAAGGTTATTGATTCAGTGTCAACAACTTATCTTATCCCAATAGTCTGAATGCTGTTAACAATACAACTTCTCCATTGTTAGGTTTTTAGATTTTCAAGCCCAGTTTGTCATGTTTTAATAAGGCCAGAATTCTTTCATAGAATGCTGTATTTTTCTGAATATGGCTTATTCCTTCACAAAAGATCCCTTTGCACTATTTCAAAGAAGAGCAGGGGAGTTATCCCCAGTGTCCTGGCCAATATTTATCCCTCAATCAACATAACAAAAACAGATTATCTGGTCATTATCGCATTGCTGTTTGTGGGAGCTTGCTGTGTGCAAATTGGCTGCTGCATTTCCTACATTACAAAAGTGACTACACTTCAAAAGTACTTCATTGGCTGTAAAGTGCTTTGGGACATCCGGTGGTCATGAAAGGCGCTATATAAATGCAAGTCTTTCTTTTTATCCTTACATCTTTAGGAATATCTTGATAGCTATGCTATGTTCTTGTAGTTCTCACATGTCAGTAGAACTATAGAGCAATTAAGGATCTTCAGCTGCTTTAAAAATAATCTTGTGGAATATGTTATAAATGTCTTTTTGTAAAGGAAAGTGAACAGTAAAATCACAAGTTTTTTTGAAAAAAGTGATGGTTAACACCTGGATAAAATGTTTGTTGTATAATCGATGTGGATGACAACCTCGAAGTTTGGTATTTCAGAGAGTAAATTGCAGAAAGCAAACACTTCTACCCATTGCTCGAGAAACTACTCAAACCTTTGTAGTTATTGTTCCTCCTCCTGGGTAAGTTGACAGTGGTGAGCCCTGTAGAAAGTATCTAGTGTCTCAGATTTGTCTCTCAGCTTTTCACTTGATTTAAAAAAATAATCTCTTCTCATCCTTTTGACAATTCAGAGCTTGGTTTTCTGAAATTGGTCTGTGGGGAGGTGTCTTGTTTGTTTCTTCCCAAGCTTTTTTTGCTCTTTCACTGCTGTCTTTCTCTGACTGGGCATTCTTCCAGGTGCATATGGATGCTGTTGCGAAGAAGCTAACACCTGTTTCTAACTCTGGATTGAGTGTCTGCCTTTTGCTACTGATGAGTACATTTCCTAGGGAAAGCACCCTTGAGATAAGCTTTCCTCAGGCACAGTAACTTCAGCAGCTCCTGCTCAAAATGCTGTCCTTTGTGTGTTAGTGAGAGAGCCATGACCAGGAAGGTTGGTTCTATCTTCCTCTTAAAGGAGCTCAGATGAGAAAAACAGAATAATTTAGGCTAGTTATTATAGAAGAACTGTGGGCTGGAGAATTTTCACGTTCAATTAAACAGGTGGGATATGAGGTTGCAGATGTATTTTAATGTAGAAAAATTACAATGAATAAATGAACCAGATTAGAAATGGAAACTTTTATACCAAGAGCTTCATTCTTGTCTAATATCGTGAGTTATCAATTATAAACAGATATTGAACACTCTGAGGTTTATTTTCTTCCAGTAAAGTACTGGTTAAAGCATTCATGTAGAATTCCCTTGTGTGCTATTTTTTAAAGGGATAATTGTGTTAAAATAATGCACAAAGTAATTTTACATGAACATGTTAATCAGTGCACTAACAGAGGAATTTATCATTTTAGTAGTCACCAGTCTCGAGATTTTCATGCAGCTTGTGGATTAGAGTGAAAGCTGCATCTCAGGGTAATCAGGGAATTATAATTCCTCTTCCTTTGGAGATGTTGCTAGCAAGGATGCCAATGAGGCAAATGCCAGTGGCTGCCAGTGCAACCCTGGTGTGACCTGAGCCCTCCCCCCTCCCCCAATCGGCAATACTTTAATATCCTGTGTCACTCATTTTAGTGGCAACACACAAATCAATCAGTACAGGAGGTCATTGGTATCTCTGCTAGATCCCATGGCACTATTTCGAAGAAGAGCAAGGGAGTTATCCCCGGTTTTCTAGCCAATATTTATCCTTCAATCAACGTCACTAAAACAGATTATCTGGTCATTATCACATTGCTGTTTGTGGGAGCTTGCTGTGTGCAAAATGGCTGCCACGTTTCCTACATTACAACAGTGACTGCACTTCAAAAAGTACTTCCTTGGCTGTAAAGCGCTTTGGGACGTCCGGTGGTCATGAAAGGCGCTATATAAATGCAAGTCTTTCTTTTTTTTTATTTATTAAATGCCATGACAAGTTGAATAATTGAGATAAAAGTTGCTAATTAAGAACTTTGGAGAACAGAGTAATGGAAAACATTTGGCAGCTTCTTTAGAAGGGAATCATGATTTGCTGATGGCAATTGTCTATCTTCTTGTGGATGAAATTCTGGTTTGCCTGTGGCAGAATTTCAGGTCAGCACAACAATTAAAGCCCGCTGAGTTTGTGTATGGGACAAGGCAACACAGTAGAGTCAACATTCCCCTGGTGCCAGACAGGAGCAGTGTACGCAAAGTGCCTCTAAGACCTCTTAACTACATCTCCAAGCAGAGAACAGGACCTTCTGACTGCCAGTGGGATGGCAGCCAAAGGTTCCTGGCTGTACTTCAAAATTCTGGGCAGGGATAAGTAATTAACATCAAGTCCTCATCTGTCATTCCTCGGCTTGCCCTGCCCTGGGGAATCCCTGCCCTGGGGTACCCATGCCCTAACGTGCCCAGCTGATATACAACCTGAAGAATGAGGTGGGAGACCTGGAATACCCTCTGCCACTTCATTTACATTGTTCCATCCAACCTGCATCTTCTGTAGGCACAAGCGTCACTCACTCCCCCCTGGAAAGCCACGAAAACCCTGGGGCAGTGTTAAAAGGGCAGAAGTCAGACAGTCTGGGCCTCTACCTCTTTTTCCTGATTTTTACGCCCAAAGAACTGAGTGCTCCCTGGAGGAAAGGGTTAGAAATATTGGCCATAACATGCCAAATTCTTTTTCTGAAATGGGAGATTGCAGAAAAATATTCAGTGGCATCAGGAAATAGGCTTCCAATGGAAACTATTTTTCAGTATGCAGCATTGTAGTCTTGTTTAACCAATAGCATTAGAGGAGTCCTGTTGCTATAGTGACAGGCTTACTGTATAAAGAGGCGAGCTCAGCATTTATTAATGAATGAGCACAGCAACTCTGGAAACCAGAAGTATGTAACAGCTGAGCATTTTATGCCTCTGAGGGATATCAATGTAAAGATAGAATAGGGGAAGGCTACCGTATCTTTTTATTCCTGGATGGCTCATGCAGAATTCTAATTCGCGACATGGAACCACGTGAGCAGTTGCAGGATGCTTAGGCAAAGTAGCAGACATGCTAATAAATGCAAAATGTAATCTTTAATTCACTGATCTGGCCATCATTCTGCTTCTGGCAGGCCAAGAAGCCACACACTGCAAAAAAGGCAGGCGTCTTCAGTCAACAGTACCGAGTGGATAATCTTAATCGGCTTCCTCCCGAGGTCCCCACTATCATAGATGCCAGTGTCTAGCCAATTTAATTGACTGCATATGATGTTAAGAAGCGGCTGAGTGCACTGGCCATGGGACCTGAGAACATCCTGACTGTAGTGCTGAAGATCTGCGCATCAGAACTGTCTGTCACGTCTAGAACAGAAAGCATACCCATTTTCAGATCACACACCAGCTGGATATTAATTGAGTGATAGCCCTTCCTATTGACGAAAGCTGCTGGCTGGTCTTCTGGTGCCTTGGTGGCTACATGAGTGCAGTCTATAACCCCTGGACATAAGGGAAGCTAGCCACTGCTGCAAATTCCACAACTCTTTCATTTTGATTGTTGACATCCATGGGAAAGGTGACATATTGCTTGGTTCTATCAAATAGGACATTGGTGACCTGCTTGATACAGCTGTTCATTGCAGACTGTGAGATCTGGGTGGCGTCCCCTGTAACACCCTGGAAGGAGCTTGAGGCAAAAAATTTAAATGCGATGGTAACTTTGACGGCCACTATCAAATCATGGCCATCTGGGCCAGGAGGTCCTGTTGCAGAATGCTGCATTGATCAGCGATAGCCTGCCTAGTGAAGTGCAGCCTCCTGATGCAGTGCTCCTCAGTCATATCCAGGAAAATATCTCTTGGCCTATAGACCCTGAAGGTTGGATAAGGTCTTCTATGAACACCCTCCCTCACCTGCCGTTTTCGAACAGGCCCACCTGCTGCTCCTTCTGGCTGCTGAGGCTTTTTTTAAATTCATTCACGGGATGTGGGCATCACTGCAAGGCCAGCATTTATTGCCCATCCCTAATTACCCTTGAGAAGGTGGTGGTGAGCCATCTTCTTGCAGTCCGTGTGGTGAAGGTACTCCCACAGTGTTGTTGGGTAGGGTGTTCCAGGATTTTGACCCAGCGACGATGAAGGAACGGCGATATATTTCCAAGTTAGGATGGCATGTGACTTGGAGGAGAACTTACAGGTGATGGTGTTCCCATGCGCCTGCTGCCCTTGTCCTTCTAGGTGGTAGAGGTTGTGGGTTTGGGAGGTGCTGTCAGAGGCTGCTGCTATTGCTCCTCCTCTTCCTCCAACTATTCCTCCATCCAAAGCAATGATGAAAAAATGGCACCCATAAGCATTGAGAGCTGAATCAGGGTGTGTAAGCCAAAATAAGACAGAATCATGCAATCTCCAAGCTCAAAAATCTCTTGGAAATTCACTAAGCAAAATAGCACACAGATCCTTATGATCTGAATGCCTATAGTGGCGTGCACTTTTAAATAGTGCCTCCAGTCAGTGCCTGAAGCCGTGATGTTTTACTCAGCGGTTTAGCCACTGCGTGAAGCTTCTGTCCTGCCCAATTAAAATTGCGTCCATTCCTACATCAGAGGACCCCAATTTGCATGCATTCATAAGGTACCTACCTGCTTCTGGCAGGCACTTCAGTTGCCTAAATTAAGTCAGCAGTTAAATGGTGACCAATACGATTACAGTGGGAATGGGGCGGTATGTCAAATCGACTGAATTTTAACAGCCGCTAGGCTGCGCGAGTTACAATCGACCCCCATATCTTTGATAAAGTCTTAACCGCCTCCAGCTCAACACTGAAATGACCAAAGCCACTGGCCAAGAATTTCCTTGAAGCTGGTTCTACTCCACAATCGTAATTTCACCGGAAATGCGGTGGTAACCCCATTTACATGTATTATCTTCGGCCCCTACCACAGAATTTGCACTCTTGGCACTAATTCCATCCCCTGCCCAATGACTCTCGTGCCCTTAAGCAGACCATTCTCAACCTTCAATATTGGGAACACTGAAAACATTATCTTCAGCCCCTGCCACAAACTTTGTTCTCTCACCACCAATTCCCTCGCCCTCCCTGGCCACTGTCTCAGGCTGAACCAGACTGTTCGCAACCTCTGCATTCTATTTGACCCTGAGATGAGCTTCCGACCCTATATCCTCTCCATCACAAAGACGACCTACTTCCCCCTCTATAACATCGCCTGTCTCCGCTCCTGCCTCAGCTTATCTGCTGCTGAAACATCATTCATGCTTTTGTTACGTCCAGGCTTGACTATTCCAATTCAAATACCTGCGTGACTCAGGGGGAAGGCGCTTTTAATATGCAAATAAGGGGCTGAATTTTCCGTGGTGGTAGCAGTCGCAATCGGTGGCGGGTCGAGTGGGAAAGTTGTTTTTTTTGACAGTTGGTTGGGAATCCACTGTCATCCTGGAGCCAACCCAACCGGCAGCGGTGGGGGACCCAATTGAAATCATTATGAGGTACTTTACAGGCACTTAAGAACCTTTTTCCCCCTACTTTTTAAATTTCCCTGCATGGCCACGGGATTCACACAGTTCGGGAACCACATCTGTCAACCTGAGGCGTGAGTTTCATGGCCATTGCTCCAGCTGATTACTTGACAGCATGGAAAACAAACCAAAATAAAAACATGTTGACTACATCAGCTAACAGATTGATGGAAATTCTGTTCTACTTGAAAAGCTATTGGTAAATGTTAATTTTTCACTGGCCATTCTCGACTGTTGCCTTCTAACTCAACAGTAATTGCAGTGAATTGATCTGCACTATAAAAAATGACATATATACCATTTAAATACATTTTTGTGTTGTTTCTGGTCAGGTTTTTCTCACAGTGTCCAGTTACACATTAAATCAAGTCATCAACCATAACAATTTAATTCTCATCACTCATTCCACTGGTTCAATTTGCTTTCAGTCCCTGAATATGACTAATGTAATTTTTCAGTCTGAGACTTTAGGATGAATTTCTGCAGAGGTTCTCTCACTTGTCCATTGTTAACTTCAATGGAAGAGCTGCAGAAATCCCAGAAACACATTGTAAGCAGCACTTACACTGTTTGTCAGGGTTTCCGCAGCTCTTGCGCTGAACTTGGATAAGATTGTAAATCTATCCCTTTACAATTACATTTAAAATCTGCTTAATTTTATGTCTTACCTACACACACACATCTTTTATTTGTACCAGTTACTGATACAAAGGTCTATAGATTTGTGACAGAAGCACCAATTAATGTACTTTTTTAATTATGTTCCTGATCGTATTTGTAGATGGAGTCATATTACTTAATGTTAATATGATTTAAATATTTCTTTGTCACTCATATATAGCTTTTATTATATTATTGTACAATAAAGATTCAACACTCACTATTTTAGATTAAACCTAAAATTTAATGTGGCCAGGGTCCCTTTAAGGAACCCGGCTTAAAACACGTCATGAGTGACATCACTGGGGCGGGTAACACACTGGGTGGGCTTAATAGGCCCCATTAAGTTAAGTTCATTTTCTATAGCGGGATGGAGCCAGCAGCGGGGTCAGGACCTGCCACGGACACCGGCCACACCGGACCCGCCAAGGTAAGGAAAATTCCGGCCAAGGGTCCTGTGATGTACATTGAACCTCAATTGCCATTTTAGGACAGTACTGGGCAGAGCATGCACCAGTTTCAGCTGGTGGTCGAGCCAAAGAAGAACCCAGAAGGTAAGTATTAATTTAATTTTGTGGGGCCAAGACGAGCAGATGATTTTGTGACTTCAATGGAAAGGAAAACCAGGCAAGATGCATAACAAGTGGACGATCTGTTATCACCCATTTTGCGCCCTGCCAAAGTTGAATGTTACTCCCTCTGGTTCGAAGTTCAAAGACTGATGACAGCTTTATATATGTTAAAAGGTCTAATTAAAAATATTGGTCCTCCAGTTAGGCTAATACTGAGTTTATATACAGTATTCATTTTTATTAGGATTTAATGGAAAACTTGTCCAATGCCAAGTATTTGCCAGGAAGCATAAACTACCTCTTTAGTTAAGATTTTAGCATCCATGAACACTTGCTTTACCTAACTGAATTTGTCTTAATTAGCATGTACATGGATGGCTGGGGAGATTTGAACTGTACACGTGTGCTTATAAAACTGAGCAAAGGCACTGTTAATGTCAGTGTGACCTCATAAAATTTTCCTATTTATTGCCTTATCAGATGCAATACTCCAATCATGATGCTATTTCCTAAGTTAATAAGTGAGCAGATGGGCCAACTTGGCTCCATGCTTGGAATATTTCTAGTCAGAAATTCAGTTGGCCCTCCACACAGTTGAGTATGGAGCTCCTCTCTGTGGTATAAAGAAGTTCTCATTTTTCTCATCCAAGCTCCATGTCTTGGAAATTTATATTCCTATTCAAAATCTATAATATTACCCTGAAGTACCATTCTTGCCCTGTTACATACTCTCCCAAAGGAGGGATGTTGAAGTTCAAATTTCTTATTGTACTCCTGAAGCACATCCCAACTTTTCTTAACAAAGATCAATTACTGGTAAAGGGACGCTAATTTGTTACTGTTGGGCTGAAGGGGATCTTCTACCGAAATTAATACAACCTTTAGGACATGGTCGGAGATGTCATTGATCCAAATATACCATTGCATCAAGGAAAAAGGGGGAAGTAAAATCAAGTTTTAGAGATCCCTTGGGAAATGGTTAGTGATATGGATTGGAACATTGTCTTATCAGCTCAGGGTTATGGGTTTGAATCTAATCCAGACTGATGGGATGAAAATGTAATTTCTTTTCTAGCTCTAGGGGTCTTAAGTGAAATGAGTTGGTGCAATCTCAAACCAGTTCCTTCTGGGCATGAACCCACAGCATAAAACTACCCATAACTCTAACTGGTACTAAATTGGCATCATATTAAAGCCCTAGTGATGACTAGAAAGAGGTCAACTGAGGCTGCACTTCAGATTGAGCAAGAGAAGAGAGATCTATAATTTCATCTTGCCCATGCTATATTTGACCTGGAAATATTGATTCTGGATTTCAAAAATGGTAAGCACAGAGATTCATAAAATATAAATAAACTGATGTGAGACCAATTTTCCAGCCAAGGGCAGAACAACTCACTGACAGTCAGATTTTGAAACAGAAAGCTGCAAGGGAAAGCTGCTTCCAGGCTCACAAGTGGAATTCAGGTGGGTAGTTAAGAGTTATTGGGGGAGAAATTCGATTGTGTTTCGTCCAGTTTTTGGGTGCTAAATTGGCGTTCCACATACCAATTACCCGGTGGGATGTCCCACACTGGAAGTGTGCATGAAAGGCGCCAATCACCATATTGGTTAAGGCGCTCCTTAGGCGTCCCTGACAGCTGCCTGAAATGAACACTGGGCTCATTAAAATATTTAAATAGGAGTCCTGCGCTTGTATTAAGACCCTTTTGAGAAATTATTGCCTGGGAGATATTGCTTCGATCATTCTTAAGCTGGTTAGAAAAACATGGCACGATCCCTCAGGCTGAAGCAGCGATATTTAAAGGAATCCCCCACCTCTTTAAGGTAAGTCTCTGGATAGTTGTTTTTGGCTGCTGGATATTTTTGGAGCTAATTTCTGGCTGCTTTGGCTGAGATTTGAAAGTCTTCAATACTAGCTTTTGGAGGTTTGACTTTTGGCTGTATCTGTACTCTGTCACTTCACTGGCTGCAGGAGTACTGGAAAGATGGCAAAGTTGCTGAGATTGCCATTAAGGCTGCCAAACCAGGTTGAGCAGCAGCAGCAAACACAGCATCACAGATCTGCAGAGACTCAAAAAAATGGCAAAGGAGGCCTTACAGCATGTGGGTGTTTCACAACAGTATGTCCTACCTGGCAGAGGAGCAGAGTATGAGAAGATTCTGCTTCAGCAGGCAGGCAATCATTGACCTATTGCAGAAGGAATTGGAGCCAAAAACCAGGGCACACACAGCATTACCTGTGGTTGTGAAGGTTATTGTGACCCTTAACTACTATGCCAGAGGCTCATTCCAGGCTGCATCAGGTAACATAAGAAATAGGAGCAGGAGCAGGCCATTCGGCCCCTCGAGCCTGCTCTGCCATTTAATGAGATCATGGCTGATCTGATTTTGGCCTCAACTCCACTTTCCTGCCCGCTCCCCATAACCCTTGACTCCCTTGTTGCTCAAAAATCTGTCTATCTCAGCCTTGAATATATTCAATGACTTAGCTTCCACAGCTCTCTGGGGTAAAGAATTCCAAAGATTCACGACCCTCTGAGAGAAGAAATTCCTCCTCATCTCCATCGTAAATGGGTGACCCCTTATTCTGAGACTATGCCCCCTCGTTCTAGATAACCTGACGAGGGGAAACATCCTCTCGGCATCTACCCTGTCCAACCCCCTCAGAATCTTATATGTTTCAATAAGATCACCTCTCATTCTTCTAAACTCCAATGAGTATAGGCCCAACCTGCTCAACCTTTCCTCATAAGACAACCCTTCTATCCCAGGATTCAACCTAGTGAACCTTCTCTGAACTGCCTCCAATGCAAGTATATCCCTCCTTAAATAAGGGGACCAAAACTGTATGCAGTACTCTAGGTGTGGCCTCACCAGCGCCCTATACAATTGTAGCAAGACTTCCCTACTTTTATACTCCATCCCCCTTGAAATAAAGACCAACATTCCATTTGCCTTTCCAATTACTTACTACCTGCATGTTAACTTTTTCTGTTTCATGTACGAGGACATCCAAATCCCTCTGTACTGCCGCATTCTGTAGTCTTTCTCCATTTAAATAATATTTTTCTTTTCTATTCTTCCTACCAAAGTGGATAACTTCACATTTTCCCACATTATACTCCATCTGCCAAATTCTTGCCCACTCACTTAACCTATCTATATCCCTTTGCAGACTCTTTGGGGGCAATTTTGCCAGCCCTGGGGTGTCGGGTTTGGAGGCGGTACTGCTGGGAAAATGGCAGCATCGGGGGGCGGGTACCCATCCCGCCCCCAACCCGCCTCCGTGCCATCTTCCTAGGAGGCGGGTAGCCGACCCGCGCCAGGTCCCGACAGATGAAACGTCATACACTGACGTTCTCTGTAACCGGCTTCCCCTTAATTGACCTGCTAAGCCCGCTGGGCGGGCTTAACAAGGTCAATCAAGGGAAAATAGCGTGGGTTGGCCACAAGTCAATGGAGGCGGGACTAAAACCTGACAAGCAGCAGTCCCACCTCCAAAGCGCCCCCATTGGCAAAATCACCCCCTTTATGTCCTCCTCACAACTTGCTTTCCCACCTATCTTTGTATCGTCCACAATACACTTGCTTCCTTCATCTAAGTCATTAATATAGATTGAAAATAGTTGAGGCCCCAACACTGATCCCTGTGGCACCCCACTAGTTACAGATTGCCATCCTGAAAATGACCCATTTATCCCGACTTTCTGTTTTCTGTTAGTTAGCCAATCCTCTATCCAATCTAACATATTACCCCCAACACCATGAGCTCTTATCTTATGCAGTAACCTTTTATGTTGCACCTTGTCAAATGTCTTTTGGAAATCCAAATACATTATATCTACTGGTTCCCCTTTATCCACCCTGCTCGTTACTTCCTCAAAGAACTCTAATAGATTTGTCAAACACAATTTCCTTTTCGTAAAACCATGTTGACTCTGTTTGATTGTATTATGATTTTTTCTAAATGCCCTGCTATTACTTCCGTAATAATGGATTCGAGCATTTTGCCAATGACAGATGTTAGGCTAACTGGCCTATAGTTTTAAGGAACATCAGTCATACAATTATTTAGCTGCTGATAGATGCCCTCTTTGTATGGAGAAAGCAATATATCACCTTCCCAATGCAGGCTACTGATCAGGAGGAGAGAGCTCTCGCATTTGCCCGCATCGGTGGGTTTCCCCGGGTGAAAGGCCTCATTGACTGCACATACATTGTTCTACGTTATCCCTGTCAAGAACCAGCCATGTTTTATTACAGGAACGGGTTCCACTCCCTGAATGTTCAGCTGGTCTGTGACCACAGGCAGCAAATAATGCAGGTCTGTGCCTGGTTTTCTGGCAGTAGTCAGTAGTCATGATGCCCTCATACTGCGCCAGTCCTCAGTCCCGCACCGTCTTGTTCCTAGACCAGTGTTAAGCTGGGTCGTTGGAGACAGAGGGTATCCCTTCTACACCTGGCTTATGACTCCTGACAGGAACCAGGGTACAGATGCTGAGCGCTGATACAATGAGAGCCACACAGCAACCAGAGCTCTATCTGAGTAAATCTTAGATGCCCTCAAACAAAGGTTCTGGTGCCTGGACCGACCCAGTGGAATCCTGCAGTATGGCCCTGAGCAAGTCTCCAGATTTGTAGTGGATTGCTGCATGCTGCACAACTGTGCCATTCAGAGGGGTCAAGCTTGCAGCTGCCACAGGAAGAAGAGGTTGATGAGGAAGACCAAGGTCGAGCAGTGCTGCCAACTTCCAGAGCTGTAAGGCAGCAAATTAATGAGGAGAAATTCTCTTAAGCGAACCCACCAGCACGCCAACAGTCCCACTTATCATCTGACCCATTCCTTCCATCCACCTTCTGTTGGGATAATTCCTTCCTTATCCTTTTAACAGATTCGTAAAGCTAGAGACAGTAATATGTCTGATAATTAACTTCATTTTTTCTTGCATCGAAACATTCATCATTTAACATTTTATACAGAATAGTACACCTTTCGTGCCATGTCTGAAACCATCTGTGCTGGGAACTTCTAGGGGTAAATTGCGAGAATGGCTTATCCAAGCCTATTCCTGCACCTAGTCTTGAAGGTCGGCAAATCAAAGTTCCTACTGAGTCAAATGTTGAATCTCTTTTTATATCATTTTCTACTTCCTGATGGATGCAACATTATTGGGTGTTTTAAGACTCCCACTTCTTTGAACAGATTTCCAGATAGGGGTAAGTGGCCTCATATCCTTTCATACCATACTGTTACTTCCTATCATTGCTTTTCCTGAGCCATAACTTTATTGTACACACCTTTGATGTATTCTCTATAGAAACCTATTAGGAGTTATTTTGGAGAAAGGGTGAAAACAGGCGCTAAGTGAGTGCTGTACTAATAAGACACACCTGTTTAAAAGTCTGGTTTTAGCCCGCAATTTTGGGGCTGATTGCTGATTACCATGCTTTAAACATGCCTGGAGGCGCTAAAACAGAGACCTACCATTTTCGTGGAGCAGGATATGTAGCCTTCACGCACGCACTTCCACTGAAGATGTGGAGTGCGCTCGTTGACAGATAATGGCACCTTTCAGGATGGCTCAGGGACTGAGGGAAAGGGCTCACAGGTTCTCAGAGGCAGCACTGGAAGTCCTGGTGGAGGAGGTACAGCGAGGAGAGATGTCCTGTACCCGCAGGGGGAAAGGAGAACACAGAGGCAAATAATGTGATGAATGTGGGAGGAAATTGCCAAGGAAGTCAAAACCAGGAGCACTGCCCCCAGGACATGGCGGCAGTGCCACAAAAAACTTAATAATTTGGTACGAGTAGTCAAGGTAAGATCCCATTGCAAACACATTTCTCAATAACTGCACAACCACCAGCATCACAACCTCAACACACTGCATCCACCATCTAACTATACACTGACATTCACACAACTCACACTCTTGCATTCATCACAGGCACTACTCACACCTCAGACACATCTCACAGCCCCTCAACCATGTGAGGCATCACACACACACATAAAAACACACTTGCCAGTACACTCATTCACAATCACCATTCTTTCTCTTCCAGGACAAGATAGCACATAACAGGCGCCAGCAGGACCTGACCGGGAGAAGGGAAGCACGACTCCATGAGCCCACTCCCCTTGAAGAAACAGTGCTGGCAGTAATCAAGAGGGGAGTGGCAGACGCCATGGCCACAAGCAGAGCAGGGGATATATCGCCTAAAGGTATGTGGCCACTCCAGCTTCCTTGCATATCCACACCTATTCCTGATCCCTAATCCCCCAAACCTATCCTCACTCACAAGCTCCATATGGTCTCATCACACATATCCTCCTGTAGTGGCCACACGCGCTGCACCCTACCCCTTCTACCTTTATCATTGCATGTTCCCAGGGGCAAGATCCACCTTGACCTCCAGAAGAACTGGAAGAGGAGGATGAGCCACCTCACCCCCAGAGGATGAGGAGGAGAGTGAGGAAGAAGGCACTGCATCAATGGCTACCACTGTCACAGGCACAAGCTCAGAGCCCGGCACCACACGTAACTTAGAGGCTAGGGTAGAATACGGATCCTCACAGTGGCATGTACTGGGCACTAGTGGGCAGCAGCCACACAGGGTGGAAGGGACAAGGGGCAAGGTCACATATTAGTTTTGCTGTAGAGGAGTCAGATGAGGACCTTGCAAGGCCTAAACTTCGGAAGAAGGTTGATGGGTGCGACAAACCAAATGCTTGGTGCAATGGAGATCCTTCCTGAAGCTTACAGGTCATGGCTAGAAGGATGGAGGAGTCCGCCTCCACCTTGGCCCGTGGCTTGATGCAGAGTCTGGAATCCATCCTCTCCAGCGTGGGGAGGCTGGCCAATTCCATCCAGCAACTTGTGGAGCCCAACATTATGCAGCATCTGATGACTGAGGTCGCAGCTTCCACTGCAGTCATAGCAACTTCCATGAACACCAAACAGCTAATATGGAACAACAAAATGCTGCAATGGAAGCCCAAACAGCTTCCATTGCACTACTAGCCTCTTCCATGGAATGGCAAAGTGCTGCAATAGAAGCTCAGGTAGCTGCCCTGGTGGCTCTGGGCTCCTTGGTTGAAAGGGGCTTGCGGAGTGTCTCAGCTGCCCAGAGATCTATCCTCCAGTAGATCAGTGGGCTGGCTGAACAGACGCCCTGAGGTGATGGCGTGGAAATCATTGAGCAGGAACCTACTGGACTCTCTCCAGATGGCAGCATTCCTGCTCCCTCTCCTGCCACTCCACTTGCAGTTGTCTGTCAGCTAGGTGGCCTAGACTACTCAAGCCTATGCTGAGATGGTGCAGTTTGAGGTGGGGCCTTCAAGACCTACAGCTTCTCAAGGGCATCCCAGGAGGACAACTGAACTGTCCTCTTCAGATTCTCAGCAGCCATCCAACTCACATGCTGCCGCCACTCAGGTTGCACTTCCTAGAAGCATCAGGGTAGGCAAGAGCACTTATAGGATAGCCACTAAGGATAAGCACCAGGGTGAATAGTTTAATAATTCTAAGTGCTATTGGTTGTGTCATGTTTTCATTGTTTGTTTTTACTCGAGATAAAGAGTGATTATGGTAATTGGGTAGTGGTGGAATTGTAGTCTTTTTTTATTGTGTTCTTCCTAGGGAAGGGGTTGAAAGGATTGAGTGCAGATGGTGGACTTCTTGATGGATCCTCAGTCATGGTAGATAAGGCATGTGGCAACAGTGCTCCGGAATCTGATGGTGGAGGACGTCTCTCAAAAGCGGTCTTTAATTAGATGGCGGCGTGCGTCTCTCCCATGTGCGGGCCATCTGCCTGGAACCCTGTGGTGCGCCCCCTGGTCCCCCTCGTCTTCCTCCTCCTCAACTTCCTCCTCCTACTGCTCCTCATGTGGCTTCTGAACTTGATCCTCTGGCACAATCACTGGTGGTAACGTCTGGTCTCTCATGATCACCAGATTGTGGAGCATGCAGCAAGTCACCACGAATCTGGAGCCCTCCTCGCCCTCCTGTCCCTCTCTCCTCCAGCAGCTGGTGCTGCTCTACCTGACCTCATCTCCTTATCCCATTCCTCCTCCAAACCAAGGGAGACACCTAGCAAGATCCCCATCACTCCCTTTCTCCTGGTAACTCCTATAAGGATTCCTGTAAGGTACAGTAGCACAGCACTCACTCTCTTTAGTTGAAGTCCTCAGAGAATTTCCGGAATAAATGTTGATAGGGTGTTGTGAAGTCTTGACAAAGTGTCCCAGAAAGTCTCCTGATGTGCATCAAAAGTCTTCTTCAAACACATTGTAGTCAGTCAATCTCAATCAGCAGGTGAACAGTGAAAGCTGAGCATGGCTTTAAGTAGCACTCGCAATCCTCACCAACGACTCATTGGCCCGAAAATTAGACCTAATACGCGAGAGTACGCACTGTGTACTCTCGCGTATTAGGTACCGAATTGCCGGTTTCCTGCATGCACTGCGCATGCGCGGGAAACCGGCACTTCGTATATTGCAAAGGGGGCGGTTCCTAAGTGAACCGCGTGCGCACTACAGGTTGTGCGCACGCAGTGCACTTAGTTTTTTTTTCAGGTTTGAATGCGCAGGTAAGTGGTGAAGATTTTACACATAAAGAAAGCAGGCGTAGGACCCCCTTTTAACAAGGTAAGTAGTTAATTAAGTGTTATTTTAAATTTTTTTCAACAGGTTTATCTTTTTTAGAGACTTTAAAGAAAGGTAAGTTTATTTTTATAACATTTAAAAAGATTTTAAATTTTTTCAAAAATTTAATTTTTTGTTTAAAGTGGTTAATTTATTTAACTATACTTATTTTATTAATGTGATGGCTTTTTTTAAAATTTAATTGAGGTTTAGCTGTTCTTTTGGGGGCTTGTAGTATTCATAGCTTTGACAGCCCTTGCTGTCAAAACTATGAATGAAAGATGGTGTGCTGCCATTGGCTCTAACTGAATCACATGATCCCAGAGCTCGCACGAACTAATTGCGCCTCTGGGACACGCAAGCACTGCACGCTGGCAACAGGGAGAGGCCCTGAAACTGAAGTTCGTGTGGGCCCGAAACAAAAAGGTAGGCGCGGAGTGCGATATCGCGGGGAATCCTTACCCCCGCGGGAACCATCGATGTTTAATTTCTGGGCCAGTATTCCTGTTCAGCTGGTCGCTGTTCGGAGAGGTTGGTAATTACCATGCTAACCAGCAAAATGGTGTGCAGCCTCTTTAATGAGTGTTAGGAGCCAATTTAATTGCTAATCAGAGGCTTAATCAACCTCGGCGGCGTTCCTAGCGCGTGCTTAAACACCTTTACCAAAATGGCATCTAACCAGGTGTTGCAATTCAAGACCCCATCTTGGCCACATCGGAGACTCTTTAGCGCCTAAACTACTGGTGCTACAGTGGGGGAAATAGCCCCCATGTGTGTTTTAATCCTAACAACCCTTTTACCTCAACATTATCCAACTAGCTTATTTATTTAATAATCTGTATGTACCTATCCTTACAGTACCATGTCTTTGGTCCTGAAATTCATCCTTCACCAATGTTATCAGTGTCATTGAGGGGAAAAGACAGGATTTGCAAGAACACAGTTTGAACCATTTCTATCGACATTACTGTTCTGTCTTTGTTCTGTATAAAAATAATATAAAAACATATTGAAATTCTTATATCTTCTGAATTTTCCGCTAACACTACGACCTCATGGGTGTTCCTCTTACATAATTAAGACTATGAAGACCAACATCAATGCAAAAAAAAACCCTCTTTACTTCATCATGTACATTCCGGATTTAACAAATTTTCCTTTTCTTAATGTTAACCTAAAATCACCCTCATGTCAGTGACTTGTTTGATATATCTGTGGGGAGAAAAAGGCCAGGTGATTCTTTGCTTGCCTGGAAGAAGACAGAGGCAGAAAATCTGTGAGGGAAGAAATGACCTTGGCTGTCACTAACTGCCTTCTCCATGGTAAAGGTTGGCTGCATGTCTCCTTGCAGCAGATCTACATCTGCCTTCCTGCTCACCTGGAGCCTGCAGAAGAAGCTGTTCTTGTTGTCCATGTAAATGTACCTGGGGTTACACATACTGTTCATGGCATACTGGCAGTCTGGCTCTGATGTCATCTGATCATCCTGACATGCATTCTTTGACCTTTTCCAACCTCTTGGTGTTGTAGGTACAATTTAAAACAAAGGCTCATCTTGCAATATAACATCGGCTGTTAAAAAATTTAGAGTATACATTTACGAACTCCCTTCCCAACAGGCAATAAGCTTAATAACCATTAACAGCCACAGGAAACATTGGAAATCTGAATGCCCTCACTTGCATGTCTTTTCAATGTGGAGCAAACAACACCAACAGGAGACCAGGGGGTAAAAATTCAGTTGGTTGCGCCTCCCGTTAGCGCCTTAAGAGGGCGCTAATGGGGCGCAAAGCCGCTAACGCCCAGGCGCAGCGATGTTTGCGCCGCTCGGGAACTTAACTTGACATTGTGCGGCGGCGCTAAAACTTACCGCTGCGACCACCTGCGCGCGCAGATTGTGACGTCATTCCATGGTGCAACGCCCTTGTGGCGCCCCGGAGCGGAAATTGAGTGGCGCCCCCTGCCTTACCGCCTGGCGCATCCAACGACCAGAAGACTGGAACGCTATCAATCGCTGTGGGGCTGGGGGGGGGGGGCGCTATTTAAAGGGGGCCTCTTCCTGTCTTTTATTGTTGGTGGCATTTTTGAACTACGCATTCTGAGAGAGAGAGGGAGAGACTTCTGGAGAGATTCAACGTTGTGTGAAGGAGTTTTGGGTACTGAGCAGCACTTTGCAGGTTCATTTTGATTTGCCATTCCTTGTATCGATTTAGCAGAGACTGTGGGAGCTGCACTCTGAGCTCTTTGCCTGGTACTCTCCATTGTTCTTTCCAGCACATTTGATGTGCAAGTCTCTCCAGGCCGAGATTCAAGGCTGCAATGAACAGGATGTGGATGGAAAGCAAGATTAACCATCCCCTTTAAGAACTGGCCCGTGCCATTGTGTGTGTGTTCCATTGCTGACTGACATTACATGAGCTTCGCCAGCGCTCTGAGTTAGCGCCTCACTCCTCGGCCTTTGCGCCTTAAGACAGGTGTGCAGCGCCTGCTTTAGCGCTCCACTCACCTCCCGGGGCGGTAAAAGTGAAGTTTCCAGTCAGTGCCGATAATTAGCGCCAGGCGCTAATATTTGCGTCCAGACGATATTTGCGCCCCAAATGGGGCGCGACCTAATTTCTACCCCCAGGTACCTAATTTTGCACTTAGCAGTGCGCAAAATAAGTGAGGAGCCAACAAGTTCAGTATTCCCAAATTTTTATGTCCCTCTTATTCAACAGAGTACCATTTCAGCAGCACATTTCTTGTCCTGACAGAGCAGTAGACATATTAAATGATTCTTGTGGTCAGATAGATAAGCACATTCCTCCATTGGGGGTGAGGATTATAAACTAGTTCTCCAAAACATAGGAAATTATGAGTCACTGTGATGCTAAATCAGGGTTAGGATAGAGTTAGCTGGCAGGAAAAGCAAGTTTTACTGAGACCTCTGATCCATTTTGTTTTATAGACAATACCAGATTTATGGAAAAAAATAAACCACTAATTGATACCAATTTACACAAGATTGACTGACTCATGGTTTAGGTTTCGGTGGAACACTGAGTTTATTGTACATTTTCTTTTTATAGTACCATGTGTTGACAGATTTTACAACCTTATTTAAACACTTTTTGAAGATTTTTTCCCCAGTTCTGCTGAAGGTATCAGTTTGACACTGGCATCTGCTTTAGAGCATTGCAAGCCAACAATACTGAGCTTTTGCTCCTGCTTTAGTCACTCTCTTAGTGGAGCTCTGTGTGTATGTAACTTAAATGCATTAAGCAAACTCTGGTTTCTTGCATCCAAAATACCATTTTTCAAAAGATTAAAATTTTAATAACACTTTAAAAGTTTGCTCTACAGCTGATGGAAAGCTGAACTGATATGACACCATCTCCTCCAGGTTGTCTTATATTGCTTGTGTTAATCTGAATCATGATGAAATTACTGTAGTTATATGCTGCTCGCAATGCGGTCTCCTCTACATTGGGGAGACCAAATGCAGATTGGATGACCGCTTTGCAGAACATCTCCGTTCAGTCCGCAAGCGTGATCCCGAGCTTCCGGTCACCTGTCATTTTAATTCTCCAGACCACTCCCACTCTGACCTCTCTGACCTTGGCCTACTACTCTGTTCCAATGAAGCTCAATGTAAGCTTGGGGAACAGCATCTTGTCTTTCTTTGAGGCACTTTACAGCCTTCCGGACTCAACATTGAGTTCAACAATTTCAGATCATAACCTCTGCCCCCATTTTTTTGGACAGCAGCTGTTGCTGATTATTCTGATATTCCCATTTACACCTCCTGTAGACCCATCTTTGGTTTCTTTACTTGTCCCATTACCATCTCCTTTTGCCTTGTTTCTCTCTCCACAGATGCTGCCTGACCGCTGAGTATTTCCAGCATTTTCTGTTTTTATTTCAGATTCCCAGCATCTGCAGTATCTTGCCTTTGTAATAGTTTTAAAGGATGCCACATTGGGTATGCCCATTAATATATTAGATTATTCGTGGAATGACTGCTCCAGCTTCAAAAATACTCCACCACAATTAAACTATCAATATTTAGTCTGCATACGTGATACAAACGTATAGTCAATACCTTAATTTAGTCCCACAAATAATAAATATTGTGTTCCTCTTTAACTCGGTTATTCTGCTTGATTCAGGGGGCATGCAATTATATCGTAGTCACTTTGTCTTCCTTCTTAGTGTAAAAAGTTGGAAGCCTTGCAATCTATGTTTTCTTGCAGAACGTATTGTCTATACTGAAATGTTAATGGGTAGGTGTCATTTTATTAAATTCGGTTGTACGGGTTGAGGTTTTTTTTAATTCAAATGTTTATTTTGGTCCTTTTCTAACTGTTGCAGTTTATCATCAAAATGGAAAGTGAACATCGGATTCACTTTGCTGTATGCACAATATATTCTGCAGGAAACGTTAAGCACCATGTCTGTACATGGCATGAAACACGAATCATAGTCACTGACGTCTGCACTGAAAACAAACAGTGCCATGCAATATTAAATACCCGAGCCTGGCATCTCAAATTTACCGACCACTTTTCTATTCTCATGTCTTAGTGAAAGAGTAGAATAGGGTACGGTAAAATAGGCAGCGAAATAGTACTGCAAATGGTATAAAGATTACCGACTTAATAAGTGCCAAAATATTTTAGTATATTGCGGTTGTACAACAGCAAATCCGACCAGACTTCACTGGATCCCTGGCGCGCATGAATAATTGAGAAGGTGGAGGTGGAAAAAAGAAACAATTTGATGTGAGGACATGGCCCAGTGCCCCCACAGGATTTATGTGTATGTGTTACAAGAAGTATTAAAATCGAAAGAGCCATGTGGAGTAAAATGGAAATTTAGACGGTTTATATGTGTATACGTTTTAATGGCACGGGTGATTTTATTAATACAGTACCGTCAAATTGTAGGAGAAATGCATAAAATGCTATAATTTTTACATAACCAAATAAAACCAACAATGATGAGTATCGTTTTACACATGTCGTTGGGTTGAACTTACAAAGCAATGTTCGACCGAAAATTGAAACCATCTGAACTCACAAATAAATTATTTAAAAGGTCTTGTGTCTAGTCACCTGAACCTATTGATCATTAAGTGATAAATGCGACCTTCCCGCTTGTGATGCTTGATCCATTAAAAGGACGGACGAGGATTGAACATTGAAAATTTGTCTCTGCGTGAACAAGCCTCTGGAGCAGCCAAGGAAACCCGACTGTGGCTGTGCTGCTCTGGGAGCTTTCAGCACCATGGAAAGTAACAAGCGCCTTATGCAGATCATCAAAGAAATGCGTTCTGACATGAAGAAACTGGAGTCAGAAAACAAGGCCCTACGAGTGAAGTTAAGTCAGTCTGGGAAAAGAGCAGAAATGTTGGAAAAAGCAACTATTTCCGCTCTTCAACAGCAGCTAAAAACCGAGGAGGCGTTAACGCACGCTAACCTGCGCAGGAATATCTCCGCCCCTATGCTGGAAGGAGAAACCAGAGGTAAATAGTGCCAGTGTGAACTGGAAAATGCAAAGACATGTACAGAGTATCCGCATCTGCCACTGATCGCAGTCATTTTCAATGTCCAGCTACTTCCTACCTTTCCTTACTTGGCGCTACTGACATGTCTGTGTTGGTTTCAAGTTAATCTTCTAGTTCACACTTCTGCTTTAGACACGTATGTGTTTACTGTTTATCGATAATGTCAGCACATTTCAAATGTTAAATTGACCAATTCACGTGTTTTTTTTCATCTTCAGCAACGTTGCCTCGTTTCCAAAATAATCGTATAAACCGAGTTGATTTGCAGAAACCAGAAAAAAATCTCAAAAGAACAAATTGTTAGGAAAAGAGCATGCATTTATATAGCGCCATAACACGCTCTCGCGCGCGACCTCGCAAACGCTTCATCAGTGACTCCTAAAGTGTAGTGAGTGTTATTGTGCAGGCTAACCTATAGTGACGCCTCATAGTTATTATGCAGGCACATATTACTATAAAATAGTAATCCTTTCCCAGAATTCTCCCAAAGCTTATTTTCCAA
This sequence comes from Squalus acanthias, assembly GCA_030390025.1. Classification (NCBI taxonomy): domain Eukaryota; kingdom Metazoa; phylum Chordata; class Chondrichthyes; order Squaliformes; family Squalidae; genus Squalus; species Squalus acanthias. Next base: position 55,399,264 of record CM059429.1, read on the forward strand.
TAAGCAATAAAGTGCGTGATATTGGATTCTCTGACTTATTAAAGTGTTGCATATGGATCACTTTTATTTTGACCCTGGAATCCTCTACTAAGGATTCGATGAGAATGGATATCTCAACCGGGAGGCGAAGTTGTTTAACGCCAAGACAATAATAAGACAATAATACAAAAGCAAAATACTGTGGATGCTGGAAATCTGAAATAAAAACAGAAAATGCTGGAAATACTCAGCAGGTCAGGCAGAAGGGTCATCGACCTGAAACGTTAACTCTGTTTCTCTCTCCACAGATGCTGCCTGACCTGCTGAGTATTTCCAGCATTTTCTGTTTTTATTTAATAAGACAATAGTGTCCTGTTCATTCTAAATGACGTGGCTTCAATTTTAAGAGCTGTACCGCCAAAGTACACACTGTGTGAGATTAAGTCATCTGTAAAATGGTTGTTATCCTTATATACAATCAGCCTGAGTACAATTTGAGTTCTGAGCAGAAGTGGAGTGGCGGCGACATTCTATATATTTTGATTTCAAGAAGACGTATTTTCGCCAGTGTCTGAGAAATGCATTGGACATACAACATATAACGCACACATTAATTTGCAGATAACACGATGACCGTGAGACGCTACTCCATATCATCTTTACGTGCCTTCACTGTGGGTAATAAACGTCAGAAATCTCCAGATCAGAATCAAACCGATCAAATGAGTGAGCAAGAGGAGCCAGCATCCGCGGCAGCGACTCAGCCTTGCACAATAATGAAACTCGCTAAAAGCCAAGGAATTCTTGCTCGATTGCCGGGCACTAACACCTCTGAAGAGAAATATCCCCAAGGAACAACCTTGCAAGAATACGTCCATAAGTGCAAGTAAGCAATAAAATAAGCCTCTTGAGATCAAACTGAAAGTTACAACTGACTGTCCAGAAATAGCACTTCAAACCAGACTAAAAAATGTAAATTCAGATTGAGAGAGTGCATGTGACTAAATATAACATGATTCTGTAAACAAATCAGTGACTGATTAGCCATCGGCCCTAGAAAAATAGTTGAGGTGATATATTTCGCAGTTATGATGACCAGATCAGTTTAGTGGGTGTGTATGTTATCTTAGGTTAAATTATACTTAAATATAACTATTTTTATAAAGGGTTAAATGTGATACAAATTTACACTCGTATGTATCTAAAGTAAAGTAAAACTGAACGGTTAAATCTATAACATTCATTCAAATAATGATATAGAACAGAGGGTAGTTGCTTTCGGTATTAAATCTATAACTGTTCCAGATACTAATGTAAATACTGCGGATGCTGGAAATTTGAACAAAAACAGAAAATGCTGGAAAAAAGCAGGAGGCTCTGCCTGAAGCGTCATCCTGTTTTCTCTCTCTACAGATGCTGACTGGCCTGCTGTGTGTTTGCAGCAATTTCTGTTTTTGTTTAAGAAACCAATGTTTTGTGAAAATTATAATTGAATTCCTACAACAGAGGAAATGTGATATTAGAATTATTAAATGAAGTTGGTGCAGTGTCAAATGTTAGAAAGTTAGAACAGATATCGAATAACTTAAATCATTGGAGCAGTTACATTCAAGCACACTGTACCCTTGTATCCTTGTGTAAATTGTATATTTTACATGATCACAGGTCCGTACTAGATTCAACCAATATTTCAGTTTGAATTGCTATCATTCTAGTTTTGACCAATTAAATGCATGCTGACAATTGCTCAATAACAATTTCAAACGATTTAAGATCATTGCAATGTAAAGAAATGATAGGCGGTAGAGTATTCTATGTAACACTTCAAGTTATGTAGTGCAGTGAATATGTTTCTTCAAATTCTCTCAACAGATTTAAAGTGAAGTCTGTAACCTTTCTTTTGCCTGTGGATGTTGCATCGCATTCTGAAAATCAAGACCCTTCCCAGCACCCAGAGAATCAGAATTGCGATCAGCTGTCTCCTATTCAGGAAAATGATTCCTAAGTGATTTGCTTTATATTTGAATAGTTTTACACACACATTTGTATCAAATTGCTACATTCTTTCAGGAAAGGGTTTCTTTACCTCGGAGAGGTATAGTTTCCAGACCTACGATATCTGTAATTCCATGAATGTAAGTAACTGTTGTGGCTCAAATGTGTACCCATAGTAAACAATGACTTGAGGAAATTCAATACGTGTTTGTCTGCTGACCTGAATTTCTACTTCATTGAGAAACCGGTGTGTGCGTGCAAGTATGTATCTGTGTGCACCTTGGTGTTGTGCTTACATCTACCAACGAAATGGAAGATACAGCAAATGAGATAAGCAGTTCCAAAATATCATTGTTCAATGCAACCAGGAAGAATTGCGGCGATTATACCCTCCCTCCTCTTTTACCACCCAGACACATTTGAAATAAACATGTGCATTTGGACAAATGGGCTGGCCATTTAACCCGTGCGTTACGAAAATATTTTCTTTCGCATCAAATTTATAAAACAAAATCATTAAATGTTGCGTTTATTTAGCCTAGTTTGTTTTTTCTTCCGAAACCTTAATGCATGGATGTATTTACTTAACACTGGAGTTTTAGTTAACTCTGGTACGTGAAGATGGGTTGGATGAGGGCGATGAAGAGTTTTTTTTCAACTCAGTGAGTTATGATCTGGAAGGCACTGCCTGAAAGGGTGGTGGAAGCAGATTCAACAGTAACTTTCAAAAGGGAATTCGATGTATACTTCAAAAGGAAATATTTTGTAAGGCTATGGGGATAGAGCAGGTAAGTGGGACTAATTGGATAGTTCTTTCAAAGAGCTGACAAAGACAGGAGGGGCTGAATGGCCTCCATCCTTGCTATAAGATGAGGAGGAGGAAATCATTAGGTAGGATTCAGTTCAAATTAGGATAACGGAGCCAAGTAAAAATTTGGCACATTCTTAATAATGTATAAATCTGAATATTTATTTTATATAATGCCTTCAGTGAATATTAATCACAATTCATAAAAGTAAAATATTAAACTTGTATTGCCTTCTCACAGTGTCATATGTGGCAGATAGTCTGTGGGATCCAAAAGCATAAATGTTGTGCAGTACATTAAATAGATTTACATACATTGTCAGAATGGAGTGTTCACTGTAAATTACTGAATTTTCTGATGTAACGCACAATTTATCAGGCAATACGTTAATAAAACTGTATTCAAGAATGTGTATATACTGCCCCGTTTCCTTTCTGTTTTCAACATAAATTTAATGTGTTATTGAAGCAATTACTTTCGGAGCGATTGGACTGTTTATTTAGCACAACACATAACATTGTGAAAGCTGAATAGGAACTGGTAATCTTTTTTGTTTTTATTTAGAGCATTTATAGTAAAATGCACAAGTTTGATTTGGTGTTTTTCTGACTGGGTTTCCCCGTTGCTTGTTCATCATGATCCTTTGGAAGCTGATGGGGATCACCGTCTGATTGCTGAATGCTATGTACACTGTGCAGACTCCCATAACTTTCCGAGTCACGTGTTTTTCCTGTGGGGGGAGGAAAAAGAATCCCACATTATTTCCATTTGCGACTTCCCACCACTTACTTTATTTGTTCGAAAAATGAAGCGAACCTGCCATGTCCTTTATTATTGGATAATTGTTTTCTGGGACGACCTCGGGCCTATCGGTGTATTTCATTGCAACTGTGGGTCGCCGATCCTGATATGTATTGCATTTGGCATCTATCCAAAAAAAAAATGAAGCACTTTAAAGAGGAAAATACAATCTGTTCCAACATTTGGAAATTGTAATAACGTTTTATTATTTCTCTGTAAGGGAAATCTAGAAATGGAACTACTAACTGGAATATCTCTTGGATGCTCCTGGAAAAGGTTCTGGAAACAGCATGGAAGCGTCGCCAATACATAAATTATTCCAATAAAAGATGTAACTTTTTTCTAAAACTACCTGAGTGCAAGAACGAATAATAGTAGTGTTGGGTTCTATAATTATTGTTTGTTTATGCGAAATACATGATGAGGGTTTTGCAAAATGGGACATTTTCCAGCTGGCAACTTTATCAAGTGCGACCAAATACACAATTGGTTGGATAAAATGTGGAGCTCCTTACCTCACTTAGCCAGTGTCCCAGTCTCTCCACGCCCCCTTAGTGCTAGGTCAGTTACACTACATAGCTTACCTGGATGGGATACAGTTGGACTTGGAATGAAGACAGATTGTGCAGTGTAAAGTCAGGTGCCAAGTCACTGACTTTACAAATAGTGCAACAGAAAGTTAAAAAATAATCTCAAACAATGCATAGAACTGTATGGGAGCTTGGAAAATGTATTTTACTTTTTGAATTTTTGTGCTGATCAATGTGAAAGATGTTAGTGCTGGGCATGGAATACATTCCAATTGAAGAAGTCAATTTGTGCACAGCAAGGTCCCATAAACATCAATGAGATAAATTACTAGATTGTCTGTTTTAATGATGTTGGTTGCGGGATAAATATTGTCCAAGACACAGAGAACTCCCCTGCTCTTCTTGGGTGCCATGGGATCTTCTATGCCTACCTGAGTGGGCAGACAATCTGAAAGCCAGCAATCTCATTCAGTACTGCATTTTGAAGAAGTCATTAGGTGCTGCACTGAAGTGTCACCCTGGAGTTGGCTTGAACTCCTGACCTTCTGACTCGGAGTGCTACCAATGAGCCAAGGCTGAAACCTAAAATATTAACATTTTTGGTGGGGTCTTGGCAGTAGAAGTGGGGGAGGAGAACTAGCTATTGCAGGATTAAAGGTGCAGGTAGCATCTTGGAATAAAAACAAGATGCAGCCTCCACTGAAAACTGTCAATTAAGCAATGTGGCTATCTTGCATCCATTTAATTGTCTGTTGTGTCCTTTTCATTTATATCACACATTACACATCACCTAGCAATGCTGGATGCCTGCTGCATTCAAGCATTAGTAAACTCTGGGGCTATTGAAGCGATAATGATGAAAAATGTGATGCCACTTCATTATTACTGCCTTATTTAAATATACCTGCCCGCATTTGGATGGGCACTACTGGTATCTGGCAGAAATTATGCCAGAAGATCAGAATGGCCATACAAATGAGCAAAGTTCCTGTATTTCTGGTCCCCACCCAATTTTCTGTCCCTGCCCAGTATCACCAGAAAATATGAACAAAAGAGAGAAGGTAAAAAACAGCCATATACTTCTAGTATTGTATTTTGTTTTATGATACTGGTCTAAAAAATTAGGTAATTGACAAGTAATTTTAAAAATCTTGTATCTGCATGCACTTCCTGTTAACTAAACCTTACTTCTTGTTGTCACACTTGTGTGCAATTTTTCCCATTATAAACTCCAATCAAATTTATAATGGAAACTGCCTTTGTCAATTTGTCACACTGTAATTATACCCTCCTGTTGGCACTGAACAGGCTCAGTGTTGTGTCTCTTAGCTCCTCAGTCTGTACTGCAGATAAATTGCTACACTCAAATATGACTTCTTTGCATCCCAACTTGCTGTAACTTTTGCTTCGCATCCTGGTCCAATTATCTTTCGCCCTCTAACCCCACTTTACCTGAAGACTACACTTGGTCTTGACTCCCCGTTTTAAACACCACATCATCTTTTTGACCTAGATATATACCTATAATCATAAACTTGTGATTATGAAAATAAATCCATAACCATATCCAGAACTCAGCAAACCTTTTGTCAATGCTATATTTTTCCTGGAGAACTGAAGCTTTGCAGTCTCAATCCACCATATGCTTCAGAACATTTAACTTGCATTTTAACAGTTGTGGCTTTTGAGTTCAACTGTACCTTTTTGATTGGCATCGTCTGCCTTTGATTCAGGTAGGGACTGCACAGATTCTCGGCCAGAATCTGACTCCCTTAGTGGCCTGCCCAGGATTTCATTTTCTGACGCAACCAGATTTCTAACGAGGAAATAAGTACACATCTTCCCTTTCCCTTTAACTTCAATCTCACCTCTTTCATGTATTTCAAAGTTTTTATCCTTAAGCGCTCTGAAATAGAAAACAAATGAAATTAAATCTCAATTTATCATTGGAGCAAGGAAGAAATAAACATCCTCTACTTGTGGCTTCAACTGAAATTTGCTTTGGGGTAGAAGTTTTTCAGCTGGCTGCTTAGTATTCACATTTATTTTAATAAAGTGCATGTATAACATTAAGGTTATGCAACAAAAACATTGAACTGAATCTTTTACCGGAAAGCACTGGGACTGAGGTGGATCTTGTTTGGTACGCCATGGCTTTCCATTCTTGAAGCTGTGTTGACCGTATCTCCAAAAAGGCAATATCGAGGCATCTTTTCACCAACCACTCCAGCCAGGACTGGGCCAGTGGTTACCCCAACTCTTATCTTTATAAAGAAGAGACAGAGGCTACTGTACTCACAGAACTAATATGATCATTAAAAACACAAACATGGCTCTGCAATTTATTACTTTGCACTATCCAATTTGAATCAATCAATAAACTTTATCTTTTAATACTATTGAAAATAATAACGTACCTGGATAGGTTTTCCAGTTACAGGATTTGTTACACCTTTAGCTGCTATGATCATTCCCAAGCTAAAATTTGCTACCCTCTCAGCATGTGAAGATACTGGTACAGGGACTCCTCCGACCACCATGTAGGCATCTCCTATTGTCTCCACCTTTACAATTTGGAATAAAGATATATCTTTAAAGTATCACATTCAGGGGACTTGAGATTATATTAGTGAGGCTAAATTATTACTGTCTTGTCAGTGTTAATTAGTGGCAACTGTTTTTCTGTGACAACATGCATGTCAATGAAATCCTACCTTCTTACTATACAGCATTAATCCTGCAGTTAAATAAGTAACTAAAATACAATCTATTACTGCCTTCCTGCATACCCATTGAATGAAGAAAATTGATACCTTATAGACATCATGGACTGTGGTTAGTCTGTCAAACTTCAGGTACATGGTATTGAGCATAACCACTATTTGAATTGGTTCACACTGAGCGCAGATACTAGTAAATGTCACAACATCACTGAACAGTATGGTACACTCCTTAAATTCACCTAGAGCAGAAAACTTGATATCAGTAACAATTTAACTAACTGTGAAAATCATTGTTAATACTAATGATCTATTGAAACTTGTCAGTTTGACAGTTCCATTTTTATTAGAATTAAGAAAAATATATAAATTTAAAATTGTTACTAAGCGAATGGCGGAAAAAAAGTTCGGAACAGTTTCTTTAAGCATGGAGTTATTGATTCAAGGAATGATTTGCCACAGGGCACAGTTGAGGCAGAGAATATTATGAGGGTGATTTTCATATATAGTGCAGATCGAGGGGCAGTGAACAGAGTGATCACGCTGCCCGCCCAACGTCACTAGCAAGAGGCCCGAACCATTTTCATGGTCGGGCCTTATTTTAATTTGAGTGGCGAGCTACCAGCACTCAGTGGGGGTAATTTTAACTTTTAATCAAAGATAGCAAACTGGTAGTCCGTTTTACACTTCGCCAGGTTTCACACACTCCACCCAGTGGAACATCAAAATTACGTTGGGGTCCTCGATTTAAATATTTTATTAAGGCCCCTGCCTGTTTTGGACAGGAGCACTGGCTGCCCATTTCTAGGCCCGTTCGAAAATTGACAGGCTTGGGCGGCTAGTGAGCTGAGTGGTAGGTTTTTAAAAAATTGTCTGCCTTTTCAACATGAACATGGCAGTAGGGAGATGAAAATTTCCCCATGTGTCTTTTAAGGGAATAGTAGATAAACATTTGAAGCAGAAGAAGATACACAGCTATGAGGAGAGTCGAAAGCTGTGGTATTACTTTTGCCAAAATAAAAATGGGAAAATATAAATGCTGGAGATCTGAAATAAAAACAGAAATTACTGGAAATACACATAGGTCAGTGAGCATCTGTAAAGAGAAAAGACAGGTTACATATGAGGCAAGGTCTTGTTCCTGATGTGACAGGGCAGTTGCCTCCACAGTTGCTCATAGGGTGACTTCCCAATCCTGACCAGATAATCAAGGAAGAGAGGTTCTGTGTAGACAGATACTTTCTCCCAGCCAGGAAGGGTGGGGAAGTCAATGATACATTAGCACAAAGCTTAAATTGGTAGAATAACACCACCTTAAGGATGGATTGCTGCATGGAATGAGGCGATGTAAATACCAGATAAGAAAATGAAATAATTTGGAAAATGTCAGTATTACAGGAATCGAGGTTTTGTTAACAACAATTGCCCCTTATAAAGCACCATCTCTGCATCTTGCATTTACATACCACCTTTGGTATTGCTGTGAAATGGTTTCTGCTCCACCCTTCTAAAGATGGTGTGTTAATACAGTCGTGATGTCAGATTGCATCAAACTGCAGACCGAGACATAGAAGCCCCAGCATTTGAACTTGTGGGACCCACACACACATTACAGACCGCAGTGTAAATGAGATGCTCTCTGTAAAGGGAGAGCACATCTAGAACTTTGCTAGCAAGGCAGGAAAATATTTAAATTGAAGGAATAGGTTTATAGAATTGGTCATCGCTCCTAAGGATAATACAAAAGATCATTATTAATTTCTCATAAATTTTATTAACTGTGCACTTATGTTGTGACATCATCACACACGTCATGATGCAATAACATCAACAGTCTTCATAGACATTTGAATCCAGGAAGTAAGATGGTGTTTGGAGGAGTCAGTATTGAGCAACTTTTCAAACCTGAAGTGAACTCTGGAGCGAATTGCTCCCAGTTTCTTGAAGTGAGAAAGTGCCATTAAAGAGAAACACTACAATTGCATGTAGCTGAACTTCAGTGGCTGACTATTGGTTGTACAGGGCAGTAAATGCTCAATTAATGATAACCCTTCCAAAGAATGTTGTATGGGGAACATGCTGCAACTGTTATCAACTTTTCATTATCTCAAGTATCTTCCTATTTTCATTTTTGAGCTCTAACTTTAACAATGAATCAATCCTCTACAGTTAATGTGTTCATATAATATTAATATAAACTACTTTAAATCCATTCACCTGCCTCAACTTTTTTGCCTTCTTTGAGCTGGTTAGCCACATGCTTTGGTAGCATTGCATAGAGCAATGCTTCTGTCTTCTTCTTTTCTTCCTCTAAATGCTTGGAGAGAATTCTCAGTTCTTCTTTCTTTCTTTCAAGCTGATTGGATAATTCCATCTCAGCAAGCCTCTGCTGATTCAGAAGAATAAGATCCCTGGTCACATCATGAGAGGCGATGTCTGAAATGTGCATGTGCCTTTCTTCAAGCTCATGCAAGCTACGTAACAGAGGAGAGCATAGATACAACATGCATTGTAAATATTCCATCCACACCATTTGACCTGAAGGAAGATGATGAAAATCAGTGTGAGAAGCACCTATAAATTCCCTTGCAACAGTAATACTTTGGTAACTGTCAAAACATTCCATGCTTTAACTGGTCTTGAGTACATTTCTACCAAATACATCAGTCTATTAACTTCCACTACATTTGACCCCCTTAGAAATTGCTGAGATTTTCCTCTTCATTGGCTATTATGTAGTAAGCAGGAAATCTGACCACCTGATGGTCATACTGCTGACCTCAGAAATGTTTCCAGAGTCAATCATATTTTGGTAGCTCCCAACGGAGTATTCACCTGCACAAAGGAGACGCCCTGGGGCCAGAATGGAAAATCCTTAACGAGGTAAGAAAAATGTCTGGCCCCTGCTAGATCCAGTGTAACACGCCAGTAGGGGAGTGTGAATCATTCACCCGGTGATCGATTCCACTCCCTAGAGTGGACTGTTGAATTTTACTAGCAATAGCATTTCTATGATGGTAATGATAGAGTCACATCAAAAGTCACATTTTCTATCATTACCACTTTATTTGGTTATGTCCATCCCTTACTAGGCAGAGCATCCAGTGGAAGTGAGATTGGAAGATTGCTACTTGGCCAGAAATAAGCAGAGACTCAGTGGGACACATCCCTGTCCAATTTCCTGCCTCTGCCTGAGTTACTTTTCTAGTGTAACTCGAGAGTAAAATCTTCCCAAATCTCAAATGGGAATCCAATGGAAATGTGCTTCATTTAAATCTTATTTAAATTCTGTATAAAACATTGAATAAAGATATAAATACATATGGTGCATACAAATCTATAAAGAGAAAGATCATTAATATTAATTTACACTTATGTGACAAAGATGGTTATTGTGAAAGCTTTATTACGTTCACATTTCAGATTTGCAATGTAGTTTAATTGGTCATTAGTTTTTCTATCCTGATTTATAATAATGTAAAGATTCTTTACAAAATAGTAACACTGATCAAAATATTGAGTTCGAAGCAAAGCACTCTAAGCCTAAGCCTGTTGGAGATCCACTTTGTGAACTTTACTACTTTGGTTGTGCCATGAAGTGCATCCCATAATACAATGTCTTAGAATCTTCTGATTTGTTCATACATATTAACAACTTGCCATTATATCACACCTTTAACATAAAGAGATGTCCCAAGGCCCTTCACAAATAGATATAAAGAAAACAGATGTCAAGCCAGGAAGGGAGAAATAGGAGAGGTGATCAGAATCTTGGTCAAAGAGATGGCTCTTGAAGAGGTTTTGAAAGGTGGAAAGAGACATTGCGAGGTGATCGAAATCTGGGTCAAAAGAGATGGATCTTGAAGTGGTTTTCAAAGGTAGAAAGAGAGATGGAGAGGTTGAGGCAGGAAGTTCCAAAGACTAGGACCCAGGTAATTGAAGGATCTGCCACCAAAGGTGAGGCAAAGGAAGGGACGGATACACAGAAGGGGGAGTCAGAGGAACATAGTGTTCAGGCGGGGATACAAGGCTGGAGGAGATTGTAGAGATATGGTGGTGGAAGGTCATGGAGGGATTTATGGACAAGGATTAGGAGATCAGGAGGTCATATAAGCCAGCAAGAACAGGGGAGATGGACACGTGGGACCAGGTGCAGGGCAGGATACGTGCAGCAGAGTTTTGGATGAATTAGAAGATGTTGGATGTGGAGCCAACAAGGAGAGCACTGCAATGATTGAGTCAGGAGTTATAAAGGCATAAGGGTTTCAGGTTTCAGCAGTGGAAGGGCTGAGGTAAGTGTGGAGGCAGGCAACGTTGTAGAGGTGGGCATAAGTGGTCTTGATGATGGCTAGGATGAGAGGTTTAAAGCTTGGCTCGATGTCGCACAGGGTGCAAAGATTGTGGACAGTCTGGGTCAGCCTGAGACTGTGGCTGGGGGAGGAGTTTGTGGCAGAGACCGAAAACTATGGCTTTGTTCTTCTTGATGTTGAGTAGAGGAAGATGTGTCTTGATGTTAGAAAAGCAGTCTGATAGAATAGAGGCAACATCGAGAGAGGATAAATGGAGTGTGTATTATTGGCATAAAGGAAGAACTGATATTGCTTTTCCTTTTTAGATTTATAATATATAAAGTATTTGACTTTTCAGGGGAGATTTTTGTTTAGTATTTTTTGATTTTAAAAAGTTAGTGAGCCTTTAAAAATTGCAATTGTACAGAACTATGGTAAACAACCTTTTCTTTTGTTCTTCCTATTTGGTTAGTTTTTGAAATGTTTTTGTTGAGTCACATTAGGGTACTAGCTCAGAAGGGATATGGAACTCACTGTGCGGGACCGCTGAATTTATGCGCACGCACAGCCGATGCTCAATCGTCCCTGGATTTAGGACTCTCTCTTTGAATGCCAATTCAATTCATTCTTATTTTTGGGGCGCCATAGCTCCTTGAAGGTCATTAGTACTATTTAAACAACATAAAAAATATAACAAGAAGCTTAGTTTTAATTATAACTTTTTTTTTAAAAAAAGGTTGTGTTGGTGATTGGTTTGGAGTAATGCTCATAAAGAAAGGTTGCCTGCAGACAGCATTGCCATTTAATTTATGGACTACAAAATGTGAAGGGCTCTATTTTAAATACATGTGAATGCAGACCCCATGATATTGTCGAGGGGTAGAATGTAGATGAGGAAGAGGCGAGGTCCAAGGATAGGTGGCAGTGTGAGAAAGAGAGGAGAAGCCATTGCTGTGTTTGGATAGGTAGGAATGGAATCGTGCAAGGGAACGTCCCATGGAGCTGGACAATGTAAGAAATAGTGTTGTTAGAAGGTGTGATTTACAAATCCAGTTCTTTTTCCATTATTTTTACACTGCAACCTATATTTCACTTTAAATACATCTACCCCATTTTAGAAGTTGTTTCATTTTTTAACACACCTCTTAGTTCCAGCATTGGTCGCTGCTTCCATGATTCTGGCATCATTTCCCGTTTTGTTCTTAACACAAACTGGCTATTAATGAATTTCCGCACACTTGATATTTTGAATGTTACTTCCGGGTGAACAATGATGAAGTACTCGTCAAGTCGGATGTCCATTGTCTGAAGACCTGGGACGATCTTCTGTATATTTATCCCTGCTTGTTTTACCCTGAGCTTAAAAGGCCAAGACCAAGTAAAGCATTCAATAATCAACATTTTCACAATAAATAAATTGAATCATCAGCTTGCAATACAGAATGCTGGGACATAAGGCATCTTCTTTTGTTCAAATATATGGAGTTGATAATTGTTACCTTTTGGAAAGCCTTTCATCAGCTTTCAAACCAGATGCAACATTAATTTCTAATTAAGGCCATATTTACACTCCACGTTTAGTATTGCTACATAGTGGTTTCTGATTCATTCCAGTGTCAGACCAAGCCCTGACTCCAATTTAGACTGTGTTTAAACTATTATGAAATGAAACTGCTTTGCCCCAAAATTACAGTTGAGGTGTAAATGCATCCCCAACTAAAATTTCTAATCCTGATTTAAGGACTTAATTGTAGATAAAACTTTAAGGAAATGCATTGGCAATAACTTATCTAATTTAATCTAATTACAAAATAAATGTGTTCTTGCGGTACTGTATTTGCTATTTCAATATATGCAAATACAACTTTGTAATTCAAAATGATTAAAAGTATCTAATTTGGAAAGCATGCAAAACCAGTTGTGCATGATAATAGAACACTGATGAAGCAGGTGAATTAAATACATTTCAGTTTATAGGATAAGGAAGTTCCTAATATTGATTCCATTTTTTCATGAGAAGGCTGGATATGACGAGATGTTTGATCTTATGAGGGACTAATAGCTGCATTAAAAAGGAAAATACATCTCAGTATTCCCCGAATGACTCAGTGGATTGATCCAGTAATTGAGCCATACAGACTCGGAATCATAGGGGGAAAAATTGGTTGGTTTGTGCCTCTCGTTGGTGCCCCCGGGGGCTGCTAATGGGGCGCAAATCCCCTAGTGCCCGGGCGCGGCGCCGCTAACACCTCCCGCGAAATTCAGCGGGAGGTTAGCGGCGGTGGTAGCCAGTAGCGCCCCGTGGCACTGCGCCGCTGGCGATGACGTCATCGCCGTGCGCAGTGCCCCGCTTGCGACCCGGCCGCAAACTTCCCTTGCGCCCCCTGACCTATTAGCGCCCCGGCGACATTAGCACCCCAAAAGGGGTGCCACCCAATTTTTCTCCCATCGAATCTTACAGCACAGAAGGAGGCCATTTGGGCCATTGTGCTTGTGCCAGCTCTTTGAAAGAGCTGTCCAATTTAGTCCCACACCCCAGCTTTTTCCCCATAATCCTGCAAATTAGTCCTCTAAAAGTACGTGTCCAATTACCTTTTGAACGCGCAGGTAAGTATGGAAGATGTTGCACATAAAGAAAGGAGGCGTAAGACCCTCTTTTAACAAGGTAAGTAGTTAATTAAGTATTATTTTGAATTTTTTTCAACAGGTATATCTTTTTTAGAGACTTTAAAGAAAGGTAAGTTTATTTTTATAACTTTTTAAAAGATTTTAAATTTTTTCAAAAATTTAATTTTTTGTTTAAAATGGTTAATTTATTTAACTATACTTATTTTATTAATGTGATGGTTTTTTAAAAAATTTAATTGAGGTTTAGCTGTTCTTTTGGGGGGGTATAGATTCATAGCTTTCACAGCACTTGTTGTGAAAGCTATGAATGAAAGATGGTGTGCTGCCATTGGCTCTAACTGAGTCACGTGATCCCACAGCTCGCATGAATTAACTGCGCCTGTGGGATACGGAAGCCCTGCACAGCTGCTGTCCAGAACATCAAGTTCATGCGAGCTGGGAATGAAAAAGCCAGCGCGCAGTGAGAGATCGCGGGGAAGCCTTACCCTCGCACGAAGGCTCCCTCACTAATTTTTGGGCCATTGTAAAAGGACAAATAGATTGAAGACCCACCTCTTGGTTGAAAACAATGTGAAAAGGAAAAGAATTACAAAATGTTTTTATATCTATCCATAGTCTGTCAGGGTAGGCTGGTTCAAACCCTCTTAGCAGTTTGCCTATGAAGAGAAACAAAATATAATGTGTGATTCCATATTTTTATATTCATGTGACTGATATAAAATATGACGTGCAGACAGTTGAATTTACAAATACAGGGTAACAAAATTATTTAATATGTTTAGGCACTTTACAAAATTATCACTCAGAAAAATGTGTGTATGCACCGACAGGTGTTTGTTTTTCAACTAAATAAAATTTTTGACACATGGAAAACAAAGTGCTGCAAAACTAATGGCTTTGCGTCTTTTGTTCTAAATCATCTGTACTGATTTTGGAAATGGTCCAAAGGTTACCTTTTCCCAATTTGACAATCCCACGAACTGTTTCCCAGTGGTTTTTCCTGACAGGGGATCCAGAGACACAACAAGTTCTGTTTCTAATCCTATTCATTGCTCTTTCCAAATCCTGAAACACAGGATTTTATTGTATGTGCATTTAAAACATTTTTTATTTAGTTTTCGTTTACTTTCGTCTACTTATGCATCTGTTACATAAAGTTCAATAGTTAACCAAAGCGAAATAGTATCTCTTTGATGTCAACAACAATTTTGCATTTATAGAATACTTTTAATGTAAAAAAAATCCCAATGTGTTTCACAGAAGCATAAGAAAAAAATGGACGCTGAGTCACAGAAGGATGCATTAGGAGGGGTGACCAAAACTTGTTCAAATAGAAAGATTTTAAGGAAGGTTTTAAAGTAGGAAAAGGAAGTGGAGAGGTGGAAGGTTATAGGGAGGGAATACCAGAGCTTTGGTCCTAGGCAGCTGAAGGCATGGCTGCCATTGGTGGGGTGAAGGAAGGGCAGATGCAAAAGATACCAGAATTACAGGAACAAAAAGTTCATGGATGGCGTTGTAGGGCTGGAGGAGGTTATAGAGATGGGAAGGGGTAAGGTCATAGAGAGATTTAAGCCTAGGGATGAGAATTTTAAATTTGAGGCATGGGGAATTGGGAGCCAATGTAGGCTGGCAAGAACAGGGAATTGGTGAACAGACTTTGGATGGGAGGTATGATACAGGTAGCAGAATTTTGGATGAGCTGAAGATTACAGTGTGTGGAGGGTGGGAGACTGACCAGGAATGCATTGAAATGATTGAGTCTTGAGGTAACAAAGATATGGATGAGGGTTTCAGCAACAGAAGTAGAGGCAAAGGCAGGCAATGTTATGGAGGTGCAAGAAGGCCTTCTTTGTATTAGAGAGGATTATGGGGTTGAAAATTCAGCTCAAGAGTTGAATAGAATGATGACTTTGCAAAGAGTTTGGTTCAGCCTAAGACAGTGGATGAGGAAGGGGATGGAGTTGGTGGCAAAGGTACGGAGTTTGTGGTGGGGCTGAAGATAATGGCCTTGATCTTTCACATGTCTAATTGGAGGAAATTGTGGCTAATTCAAGACTGGATGTCGGACAAACAGCAGAGGCAGTGATGGGGTCAAGAGCGGTGGTGGAGAGGTAGAGCTGGGTACACGTGGAAGCTGGCCCCATGTTGATGATGTCACCAATAGGCATCATATAGATGTAGAGGGGGTTTGGGTGATTGCTTGGAGGACTAGTCGGTTCTTTTGGCTATTACTATAATATTAAGAAAATTTAAACTTTGCAACATACCAATTTATTTAACTGTTTTTCACTTTGTTTGCGTGTATCAGCCAGGTACTGTGGCTTTGCAGACAATCTGCTGCGTCGTTTATGTGAATATGCTGGTTTCTGAGTTACCAGAAAAACGACATGCTCCTTTTTACCCGTTCGTTCCTCCTCTTCCATTTGGCTCACAATCTCCATTGTGATTTCACTGTTAAAAAAGTCCAGAGCTACTGCTCCAATTATGCCTATTAAAGATGAATAAATTCATATTTAATGTTATGAAGGTTACATGTTTTCACTATTAAAACTAACAATTTCATAACCAGAAACAAAATTCCATCTTAAATGGAAAAAAAACCTAATAATCAATATGGGGTTACTCGGAAGATGTACTGCAAGACCCAATGAAAGTCATGCAAGTACTTTCATCATATATTACATAACCTGGGTTTAAGTATACTTACAGTATTAAATAATGCATGTTTATTTCCTTTGCAGTCAATAAAAATATACACTGTAATATGAGAAGAAGCACTGCAGAGACTGAAATTCAAGCAAGTCATTATGGATCTGAGATGGATCTGTCCGATCTCGTAAAAGGGCAACAACAATAAACTGGCAGAGAATTTAAAAAAGTATTTTCAGCTATGCGTCCCTCTTGTTGTAACAAAGGTTTGGTTGGCAGCCAAACAACATAATATAGCAATGGCTTCCTGAACTTCTTGAGCAGGAAGTTAAACTTTAGCCTATGGTCCCAAATCCCCTGTTTGATTTTTCTTCAATTTTCATGATCCAGAATTTGCAAGAGCAGAGTATCTCACAGTATGCCCTGTTAGTTAGACATGTTCCTGGACCCTTCAGCTCAAAAATGTTTTTCCCACAAAGTTGCTGGAAGTGTGAGCTGATAATAATGTGGTGAGGGCAACAGGGCATCTGGTGAACAATGGGACAAACAGTGCATCTCCTTAACCAATGAGATTAAAGGATTGAGAAAGAAACAGAGTAAGGACTGAGAAGGAGAGTGAATTAGAGTGGGTGAATTCAATGTCAAATCAGGTACAGAAAGAAAAATGAAGAGAGGGAAAGAAAGATTTGATTAAGAGTGAGAGAAAAGAGACAGAAAGGAAAAGTAAGAAAAAAATTAAAAATTTGATATTTTGAAAATCTCCAACAACAATTCACAACCTGAAGGAATGAGACTCCACACTTTTAATTGTTCACTTTCTGGGAAAAGTAGGTTGATTGGCAGCCATTAATAATTATCACTTCTTTAAAAGGTTACTTACTCTGTTAATCACTGGACATAACTCTCTGTGTCGAGTTTAATGGGCAATTAATGTGCAAATTCAGCAACTTCATGAAAGTCATGGGGAGGTTAAGGGTGAAATGCTGTTTTCGCAAAGCTAATGGTGGATCAGTGCAAATCGGCCAGCAACTTGAGGTGATTCGCAATTCATAAGTTATCTCTTCCTCGCCACAAGTTTCCAGATGATTTGTATATTAATAATGGCATGCGTCGTTCAGACGCCGTTATTTTTTTCAACAAATTCTGGACCATTGAGTGACTTGCCACAAATCTGGGCACTGTGCAGCTGGATTCATGGCCCAGATTTCCCTGTGGACTTGCAGCTATGTTATAGGCCCCCTTGAATGGTGCAAAAGAAAAGAGGTTACGGAATAAGTGACTTGCACCATTAATTATGCCACTCTATATGCGCCACTCTACTGTTACCCTTTCCGAAAACAGTTAGAAGGTAATTATCGTAGTTCCACCTCTCATTGGAATCAATGGCAATTGCAATTTAACCCAGTTTTCACTCTGCTGCCACTTAGACTGAAATATAATGGTGCTGGTGGCCTGGCAGCAGCGTGATTTATTGACTCTATAATGCATTCATTGATTGATTTTAAATGACTCGCTAACTATGTTTGCTGATCGGGACTTTATATTACTAACCAGTTACAGGAGGTATTTTACACCTCCAGCCAGACCTAACCTCTGCCTTCATTAATAATTTTAAGTCTTGATTTATTAATGAGAAAGTTGTTCCTGGCACAAAACTTAACTGTTGAGTAGTTGAATGCGTTACATTTATGGCTTACTTACATTTGACTTTAAAACAGAATTGGAGGATCCCAATTCTTTCCTAATCCCCAATAGTAGCAAATACTATTGATCGTTTCACAAAATGACAAAATACAACCAAGTATGCTTCCAAACGCTAATGACCATTGCCGAGATTCAACTTTGATCTCGTTCTTTGACCGGAGTTAGTTCTCAAGTAGTTGGTGTAAAAGAAATCTTTAGTGAGTCTAAGTGCTAGAGTTGGGGGGAACTCCATGAGCATAGCAATTTAATAGGATGTAGAGATCAGTTAATAAAAGGATCTGTCAACCAAGCCACTAACTGGGAAGGATCTGCTCCCCGAACCATTAGCTGAGCAGGATTCGCTGACAAAAAAGTGAGCTCATTTACAATTTCATGTGCGGAAATGGAGTCTACATCAGAATCTAGGTTACAATGAGGCGACAGTAATGTAGCACTGCTGTTGAGTTCAGGGGCTGGATTTTGATACTGGGGCGGGTTGGGGTCGTGTTATCCACTTTTCGTGTTATCCATCCGACTGCAATTGGATGTGGGAGATTGATGCGATTTTCACCTAATTGGGCAATTGTCCCAATTAGTGTTTTCAGTCTGAAAGTCGCCTCTGATGATGTCATCATTGCTGCTGCATTGAAGGTCTACAAAGACTGCCTGGCCTTTGCTGTGAGAGGACCTGGATGCAAAATGAGCAGCAGCAGCCCTAAGTCTGCTCCCTGATATTTTTCCCATTCACCACCACTCCCAGATCGGTCGGCCGGCTGGCCAGCCAGCCAGCCAGCCGACCAGGTAGGTTTCACATTCGCGGTTCAAAACAGGCGTGCTTCACGTAGAAAAAGGGTTAAAATCACAAAGGCCTTTCAAAATGGCATTATAGAGGCAATTTAGTGCTTGTTAAGGGCCTTAACAGCCTATCCCGCCTCTTAGAGGCGGGACGGAATCAGGACCAGCAGACACGATTTAATGAAAATTGCGTGGAGGCGGGCTTGTGCCCGCCCGCCAGTTTTCGCAATTTTAACCCCCCACATGCCTCCAAACCCGCCTCCATGGGTCAATGAAAATCCAGCCCCAGGTCTCCAATTACCACCACAACAAAGAAATTGCACCGTTAACGACATGATCAATGCATTGGCCATCGGCTGCGCGGCTTCTGATTCACCGCTATGCCCGCAGAGGTGTATTCTGATTAGAAATGCAAGAAAATATGGAGCAAAACTGTGGCAGATGGAGTTCAATGTGGAAAAGTCTGCGGCCATCTACTTTGGAACCAAGAGAGATAGATTAGAGCATTTTCTAAATGGTGAGAAGCAATGTCCCCCGTAAGCTGCACTGCCACCTGCATGGCCTGTCTCCCTCAATGTACGGCCCATTCAAATTTTTGCGCATGCACAGTATCTATAATGTAAAAGCCAGTGAGCGGCCTGCCCAGGACCGTGCAAATGACTGCGCGGCCTCGCAGCTTAGCAGAAACATTGGCGAGAAGCTAGGAACTGTGGATGAGCAGAGAGATTTAGGGGTCCAAATACAGAAATTCCTAAAAGCTGGTGGGCAGGTACAAAAAAATAATTTGAAAGGCTAATGGAATGTTGGCCTTTATCTCAGGAGGGCTGGAAGTCATGTTACAGCTGTACAGAGCTCTGGTTAGACCCCATCTGGAGTCCTACATTCAGTTCTGGGCTCCGCACCTCAGGAAAGATATATTGGCCTTGGAGGGTGTGCAGCGCAGATTCATCAGAATGATATCGAGGCTAAAAGGGTTAAATTATGAGGACAAGTTGCATAGACTAGGTTTATATTCACTTGAATATAGAAGATTAAAGGGTGATCTAATTGAACTGTTTATTATGATTAAAAGATTTGGTAGGATAGATAGAGAGAAACTATTTCCTCTGGTGGGAGAGTCCAGAATTAGAGCTAGGCTGTTCAGGGTTGATGTCAGAAAGTATTTCTTCGCACAAAGGGTAGTTGAAATCTGGAATTCTCCACCACATAAAGCTGTTTGAGACTAGATCAATTGAAAGTTTTAAAACTGAGATTGATAGATTTTTGTTAGGCAAGGGTATTATGGGTTACGCAACCAAGGGAGTAGATGAAGTTAAGATACAGATCAGCTATGATCTAATTGAATGGCGGAACAGGCTTGAGGGGCTGAATGGCCCACACCTGTTCCTATGTTCCTAAGTTATCAATGGCGAGATCGATGCACTAGACGGCGAAATTTATGGTGTATGTCACCGATCCCACCGTTACAGGAAAATCTGGGCCAATGTACTTAAGTGGCTCATTAGCTGCTTGAGAAGTGTTCATGATTGACTGACTGTGAATTTTATTTGTTATCACTGTAAATCGCATTTTAAGAAATGCACACTGCTGAACTGCGCATTTCCAAAATGTTGCTAGTGGTTTGCCACATCCTTTTCCTGCCCTAGTCCTGAACTCGCATCTTTCTGTAGTTTCTCTATCTCCCCTCATGCCTTGCGCGCTTATTTTGTCCAAGAGACCCACCTCTTGTTCTCTCGACCCTATTCCCACTAAACTGTTAACCACCCAAATTCCCTTCCTGGCCCCTGTGCTAGCTGATATTGTTAACGGTTCCCTCTCCTCAGGTACTGTCCCCCTCCCTTTCAAATCTTCCAACATTACCCACCCTCGACCCCTCTATCCTTGCAAACTACTGCCCCATCTCAAACATCCCTTTCCTCTCCCAAATCCGAGCCTCTCGCAACTCCATGTTTGAACCTCTCCAATCAGGTTTCTACCCCGTCACAGCACAGAAACAGGCCTTATGAAAGTCACATCCTATGTGACTGTGACCATGGTACACTATCCCTCCTCATTCTTCTCAACCTGTCTGCCGCCTTTGACACGGTTGAACACACCATCCTCCTCCAACACCTCTCGTCTGTTGTCCAACTCTTTGGGTAAAGAAGTTTCTCCTGAATTTCCTATTGGATTTATTAGTGACTATCTTATATTTATATCCTCCAGTTTTGGTCTCCCTCGCAAGTGGAAATGTTTTCTCCACGTCTCAGTAATTCAGTTTTGTTTCCAGCCTGCTGATGCAGATTATTTTTTTTTATTGTATTTTGTTTAAGAACTTGGCTGTGCTAGTGAACCATTTTGATGTTACTAGTATATAAATTATTTTTTAAATTTACATATTTTAGGAGCCACATAACTCTGTTAGACCACCGTGTTTACTTTGCATGTTATGTAAGAGTAAAGACTTATTTTGGATTGAATAAAAAGTCACATGTAATAAATAGTTTTGAAGATGTTTGAAAGGTCAGACATTGTTATTTCTGTATTGTGTGTGTAAATGTTTGCCACAGAATACAATAAAAAAAACAGTAAAATATGTCAAATTTTAAAAATATATACCCAAATCAAACAGAAGGTTCTTTGGGCTTAGCTCTAATTGTTCTGTAATGTCTGTTGTTTGGCACATATGGTTAATAATACAAGCAAGGCAAGAAGGGTTATGAAATAGAGTTCATCAAAAAAGCACACCCTACTTTAGTTGTTATTTAGAATCCATGATGGAAGAATTAATATACCGGAGGGATGAGCTTCAATGGATTAAATGACCTTTTATAATTCCTGACTTTGCTTATGTTCTTGTGTACTAAGGCTGCATTCCAAAAATGTTACTCTTGGATAATGTCTGCAATTTGATGAAGCCTCTTTCTGAGTAATTTTACACTGTGTTTTAAATATTTTAAACCTTCTGTAGCCTGATTTTCTGTAATGTTGCATCAATAAGATCTTCCAAATTTATGTTTCTAAATCCTTTGTCTGAAACATCAAACAGTAATAATGAGGTTAATTGAATGGAAATGAATTCAAGGTAAGGTCTCTGTTCCCATTATTTCACTGTGCATGGAATGCTTTTATCAATAAGTTATTTGAGCAATGGTTCGAATTCTGTTTTCTCGGAGTAAAATGGACTGGACAGACCATAAAATGTCATGAAGGTTACCATTAATTTTTCACTTTCTTTATCTTTTTCTCACTCAGCATTGCATCACCCACCTCCACCACATTCCTGCTCTCTTCAGAACGTGAACACTCATAGTACAACACTTGGTGCTTAAAATGAGAGTGTGATTAACACATTCATATGCAATTCATTTCTCTGATATTTTAACAGAGGTGTTAACCCATTTATTTTAAACACCTCCATTAAAATAGTAGACAAAGGATGCTATGTTTGCCCCATGTAATTTCAAGGCCTTGAAGTATTGTTGCTGGCTCCCTTGTTTTGTAAGTGATCTACAACCTCTGCAGCAATAACACTCAGGTTTTACTAAAAATAATTTACAGAATATAAATCAGCAACTTCCCCAATTTGATTTCTCACGTTATCATTTTCATCAATTGTTGATTGCAGTCAATCCTTGTAAGTGTGCTTATAATTGTTTTGCTTAAATGAGGGAACTTTTATAGCATATTTTCCCCATGATGACAATCAAACTACTGAATTGAAGTACATGGCAAATTAATGGATTCATCTTTGCACTGTGAGCACTTCAACTATCAACAGTAATGGGTAGATTTCCAACTTGAAATCAATGGAAATGAAAAGCAGGCGGTATGTATAATGGGCTGCCAATCAGCAACGATAATTTTTCACTTGGATGACAAGTTGAAAATCTACCCCCTAAATGTCAAGTGCAGATATCATCTTATTGTGTGCAGGATGTTATCAATCAGTTTTCCCAGAACAAGGTCAGAGATATCCAAATGCGTGATGCATGTAAATATGAGTAAATATTTCACTGAACCTCAGCCCACATCTATTAAGCGACAGTGATCCAAAGAGAAAAAATTCCATATAATTTTTCTGAACATATCTGCTGCCTTTAATCAAGTGTGGCACAAAGGCCACAACACGGATAAATTGATTACTCAGTTTCATCGGTACATAAGAGAGTGTAATGGAGAGCTAGACCTAATTGGGTATAAATTTATCTTGGACTGCAGGGCAAAATGAGCGATAGCGAATCAGCAGCACATTTTGCACGCTGTTTTCAAAGTCAATGGAAAGAAAATCGGGGGAGTGCAAAGTGGGCTGTTGATTTGCTGTCGGCCATTTTGTGCTACATCCCAAGATCTGTCTATGCTGTATAAATTCAAACTTAAGTTTCTTGTAAAAAGCAACACAAGACCTGCAATGGCAGCCTCCTATTTCAGCAAAGCACTTCATTTGACACTTTTTTCCTTGTCCACCACCAGAAAGGAAGTCCACCTGCAAACTTGAGAACAAATTAAATGAGCTAACTTTATGGTCATGGTTGTGACAGATATCCTCCCATCACAGCACATATTAAAGAAAAGTATTTAAAATTATGAAAGGATTTCATACTGTTTTCAATATTGACTGGTCTAGAATGTCGGGGCATAGATACAAGATTAAATGTGAGAGATTTAGAACAGAGGGCAGGAGAAACTCCTGCACACAACAGAGTTGCGAGGCTGTGGAATTCACTTCCAGGGTTAGTGGTTGATGCAGAAACTAGGGGGGTAATTTTTAAATCCCAAACCCGAACCCAACCTGCCCACTTTTACTGAGGCGGGATGGGATGTGGGCAACTAACCCGCTCCCAGGAGGCGGGTTGGCCATTTAAATATTATAATGAGGCTGCGTGCCTCATATTGAACTTGTCTTCCAGGTTTAACCCTGGCCAGCCAGGTTTCCCAGGCCTCTGGAAACCTGGCAGCTGAAAGGAGGCAAGGACTGCGTCGTGGCAAAGTTAAGTGCCTTTACAGCACTTGTGGGCCAGGAGATGCAGGAGTGCTTCCCGCGTGGACCCCCAAGCTTAGCTTCTTCCCTGCCCACCATCAGCCCAACCGCCCCCCCCACCATCCAAAGATGCCCCGGGATCGGGATCAGACCATCTCCTGTGATCGGGATTAGACCCCCCGGGATCGGGGATCAGAACCCCCTCCCCACCAGGGATCGGGGATAGGACCCCCCTGGGACGGGTATCGGAACTCCCCCTACCCCCCGGGATCTGACCCCCCCACGCTCCCACTAATGCAGCTGCAAGCTCCCTACCTGCTCCTGGGGCTGCGGCCTTCTCCGGAGCGTTCCCCGCCCAACAGGGAGCCAAGCCTGTCAATCAGGCTGGCTTCCAGGTGGGGAACCTGCGAGAGAAAAAAGACACAAGCACCACACCTGAACAAATATTGCCCCCCCCACCCCCCACCTCCTACTCACGGAACCTGCCCCAGTCACTATCGGCGGCAATATCAACATTCAAGATTAGATTGGATAGATGAAGGAAAATGGGTTGAAGGTATATGGGAACAGGATGGGTAAATATAATTAGAACCATTTGCTCGTGTGGAGGATTAACACTAACATGGACTGTTTCCAAGTTGAAACTTCTGTGTATTTCTATGTACAACAGTACTAGAGGAGATAACTAGCCATTGGATTTTAAAATGATGTATAGGAGGAATTTGGGGGATTGTTTCTGTAAATTGTTAATTTCAAGTGTGTTCATGGTAATTACCAATAGTCAAAATTGTCATTGGGAAGCTGTTATCAGACTCTTCAGAAATCGGTCCTACAACCCCTGCTGTGCACAATCATTAAATGCCTTGGTGAGGGTACTGTTAGAAGAATATTTACATTTGTGAATTAAATTACATAGAAATAGACAGAATGCTCAAAAGAGAGAGATGTTCAAAGAAAAGTACATAGACTTTACAGCTGTACAAATTAATAGACGTCATTTAATATTAAGACATGCAAGATCATGTATAATTGTGATCAGGCTGGAGATTAAAATGCAGCTGATCAGGATTTTGCAGGAATGTTAAGAATGATTAAATGAAGCGCAGCAGGACAGGATTTGGGCACGATAGTTTAGCACACTTGTCAAACAAATAGCATGTCTGTTCTCAGTTGTAAATATAAGCAAAGATTAAGTTAGAATTAAACTAAGGGTTAAAATCACAAGAGAAAGTTTCTTGAACCAGAAAAGCCATACCAAGGACATGATTATTATTAGCTAAGGAAGCCATAATGTAACATCACTTGGTGAGTACCTTCTTCACACTTGGAGATGCTAATGTAGGGAATAGACTACCGTCTAACCTAGGATATTCTGACCGAAGTAATACATTGATGAAGAAAATTGACACATTTGTGATTCACGAGGAAATAGATGGATCTGGATCTGCTGGCAAAGCAGGGGACATGGATTGTGTTACTCTTGAATGAGAATGTAAATGATGTAGGCTGAATACACTAAATTACCTTTTCTCATCCCTACCTTATTTTCTAAATCAGCAATAGCAATCAAATAAATGTGAAATGGAAAATGCTGCACTGGTGCCCTCCTGAAGTTGGGGTGAAGGCATATTGTTACAGAAAAATAGAGGAGGCTTTACTGTATTATGCTTGATGCTGGCACTGTGTGTTAAAAATTGAAGTTTTTTTCCATTTCCCAACACTAATTACTCTCAAAAAATGATTAATTGAAACTCATCTGGCATCACTTTGATAAGATCAAGTCCTTTTAACTATTCAAAGTACTCTGTAGACTTCTTCTGATTTTACCAAAAAAATTAAATGCAAATATTCGGGGTAATTTTCTGACTTTGTGAATCTGATGAGGTGCTTCACCTGCTGCAGGTGCATATTAGAAACGCAGGCATAAATCTTTTATTTTACCATTTAAATGAATAGCCAGAAAATCATACACAACACCCTTCTGAATTTCCAATGAGTTGCTGGTGGAGCAGTAAAATTACCCCAATTATGTTTACTTGAACTACTCAGTTGCCTTCCATTAGTCATGTTCTTCACACAATTATAACCTTTTTCTTTTAGTTTCTTCTGCCATTGTGTATGGTTTTGCTTTCAATCCATTTGATAGTATTTTGTTTCATTTAATTAATTTCTGCATGTTTTTATCATTTTATCTTTTAACATTTCCTTATGTGTGCAATTAATACATACCTTTTCTTACTTAAGCTATTTGGAATGTTTGGGAATACTTTTGGAAAAAATAGTATAACTACTGTAAACTAAAGTTACCGGCATTCCACCCTATCCCATGGGTTTCCCAGCTGGCGAATTAGGTTAAAATTGTCCCCTTGCATCTCGACATCCTTCACGCTGAGATTTCTGGGTCTTTGCCCAAGGGGTGGAGCATGCCTGGATGTGCAATAGGCACAGGTCTAATACCTCTCATTTAAATAAGGCAAGGAGGGGACCTACCCGATCCTACCACCTCGCTTTCCTGTGGTTTGGCCAGTCAGGTGTCTAGGTACAAGGGCGCCCAAAGAAGCTGGCAATGGGTTTTGTGCTGGTGAACGCCTCAGATCAGAGGGTTAGCAAGGCCAAAATTTTGGTGACCCATTCTTTTCTTTGCAGCACCACGTGGATTTTCAGGTCTAGATGCTTTATAACATTTACTCGACAACAACAGCAAGAAAGAGCAAGACCAGCAGCCAGGCCTGCAGTTACACTCCTGTTTCTGCTCTTGTTTCCTGGAACAAGGCCCTTCCAGGAAGTATGGCTATGCACCGGAAGTACAACTGGGCCCTATAAATGGATTAACCCATCAAATTTGGGTGCTGGTCGGCCTGGATGCACTGAACCTGTCCAACACCAGATAAAGGAGGGCCAGGAAAATTAGCCCCAAATTTTCTTGCAGTCTGATTATGGGCCTACTTGCATGGCTTGTGGTCCTTTAATATTGCAGTTACTGGTTTCACATTGATTTCTGCTTTCGAGTGATGCGAGTTAGAAACACTGAATTATACTGTTAGCTTTACATTGCTCTCTGTTTCGGCAAAGCAGAGCTATGCACATGGATGCTAAATGCTCCATTCAGCTTACCCATTAAATTCTTAAAGTTAGTGAAGGACCAATTGCCTTGTCGGTTCTTTATATATAATATCTACTGGATGTTATTAAAGGATCAGAAATCTTCTGCCCTTCCGGCGCACTCCCACAAGGGCCAGGAAATAGACTGAGTCCGAGATATGCCAGATGCTGTCCTGACATTGAAGATTCCATAGGGCTTTATAAGGGGCAAAGCCTCTGCCTACCCCTTACAAGGCCAATGAATTCAGATGCAGGGGATAGAAAGGTTGGGGCAGTAGAGTCTGATGAAACACTCAGAGTTACACAAGGGGTTAGAAAATATTTAGAAGTGTGAATAACTATGACTGATGAAATTCAATACAGATAAGTGCAAGCTTTTGCACACTGGGAGAAAAAAATGGGGGACATATTTGTCTAGCTAGTTTGATACCATTTATTAAAGGAGGAGCAGATAAAGATCTAGGAATAGAGAAACTCAATAATGACCGTGGCCATTCATGGCATAGCTGTAATCAACAATGGCAAACTGAATACTCCGCTCTACTACCAAAGCAGTAGAGCCCAAGTCTGAGATCATCATACTGAAGCTGCATAGTGCTTTGGTCAGGCCACACCCTTCAAAATTATAGTCAGTTCCAATCACCAAAGCACAAGGGAAATATTTAGACCCTGGAAGTGGTGTACAGAAAGTCCATGGGCTCGATTTTACCAGGTCCGAGGAGGTTGGTTTGGAGGCGTGTGAGTTGTCAAAATCGTAAAAAACGGCGGGTGGGTCCAATCCTGCCTCCATCCCGCCTCTGAGCAATTTTCCCACATTCGTGGTTTCAGGCCCCGTTTCAATCCCGCCTCCAAGGTGGGATAGGCCCTTAAGGCCCTTAAAAACCAGTTAAGTGCCTCTATAATCCCATTCTAATTTTACCACATTTCCCCCGTCCTGCACGTCTCCTCTGGAACACGCCAGTTAATCCTGGCGGCCTCACAAGTGGATTGCTTACTAACAGCTGCAGCTCCACCATTAAAAAGGAGTTTTCACCAATGATCATTTGCAGGTGGCAGAACTTTGTTGTCCAGGTCTGGGGGAACTTTTAGCAGGCCTACTCATTGTTGTGGAAGTTTGGAGCCTGACACCCATCTCCAGTGTGACCTCCTGAGAAACCCCTCTCCCCACCTTGACTGAGCGCTTCCTCAACTGAGGTATATACCAGAAGCATGGGAACCATTTATTTCCATTTATTTCCTTTCCTCCTGGACATCAGATTCGGATGAAGACCAGCCGCGGCAGCAGCAGAACCCTGAACAACAGCACCACCAACAGCAGGAGCAACAACAGGAGTGCCAAGCTGCTGCTCACCCACCTGAAGCTGCACAGGCCAGAAGGCGCCAGCGCGCGACCACATTGCTGCCCGGGATGCAAGGGACACACTCATCTTGGCCAGATTTGCTTAGCCTGCACAATCAAACACTTTCGCCTCGCACCTTCTTACCAGAGCATCGCCAATGGACAAGAACCTGCCGAAAGCTTGTGATTTCAAATAAAGCTGTTGGACTATAACCTGGTGTTGTGCGACTTCTCACTTTTGTCCACCCCAGTCCAACACCGACATCTCCGCATCAAAAATCAATACAACAGAACACCCAAGTGACTACCCTTGTGACTACTTGTGCTTTATCTTCCTCTTACGCATGCTCCTACGTGGTGCTTCTCCTGTGGCTTCAGCAGATGTGGAGGCGCCTTGTTCACTTTCTTGCTGCTCCTGTCTCGACACCTTTGGCGGCCGTCCACTGGGGTTGCAAACCTGAGGGGGCTCGGCAACAGTCTGCTGCTCCTGCGGCTGTGCAGGGGCCGAGACGCCCATTTCAGTTGAATGAGGACTCTGGTGGGGTTCTGACCGAGGGCTTTGCAGTGGCATGGTCGTGTGAGCGCTTGGAGAGGAGCCCCCACTTCCTTGTTGTCTGCCACCAACACCCCTCTCATGGGTCAGCCCCACTTCAGAGCTAGCAAGTGGCTTGACAGCACCTTGCTGCACTTCAGGGGGGCCATGAGGACCCGTTTCTGCACTGGAAGTCCTACTCCAGAGGACTTCCATGAAGGTCTGGTTTCTATGTTCAATAGCTGACCATCGCTCCTCAAGAGATGTCAGTCTATTCTGAACAATAACCATGTTTTCAATACCCTGGCGACTAAGCTCCTCCATGGCCATAGCCATCCTCTCCTCTATGGTAGCCAGCCTTACCACGGAGGTAGCCATCCTTTCCACGGAGGTTGCCATCCTTTCTGTAGCGATGCGTTCATGCACCAATGCCTCCACAAAGGCTCTGCTCATGTTCGTGATGGACTCCTCCATTCGCTCCACACTCGCAGTGACCCTGGAGACAAAACCTGTCAGAGACTCCTGCACCTGTTCCTGGAGTTCCAGCACCGCTCTCCTTCTGGATGGACCCGGAGGCACAGGGTCGACATGCAACTGAGCCGAGCTGGCAGAGTCCTGCGCCCTCCGACGAGGACTCTCCACTGCTGCCCATATCTCCACCATCTGCTGATGCTCACTTGTGAGCTGTGATACACCAGGTGACAACACTACTCTATCTCGCGAAGGTCCCACCGAGGTGTGAGTATCTACGCTGGTGCTGGGTGCGCTGAATTCTGCTGATGCTGCGCCCTCAGAGGTTGCAGCTTCCTCTGAGGAGTCTTGAGGCTCAGGCTGTTCCTCCTGGACAGTGGGGACGGGGGCTCTTGATGGTCCTGTGGGGGAGTAAAGGAAAGAGTTAGAGATGTGAGGTAAAGGTTGCATGCACATTGAATTGTGCAGATGATCATAAGTCAATCTGTTAGAGCATCAGAATCATTATCAGTCACTCATGCAATGTCAATGAGAGAGATGCTAAACTATTCTGTCACCAGCTTGCTGTGATGCGCCCGTCTGTCCATCCCCCACTTGCAAATCGTCCTCCACTCCGGCGATCTCCAGGGCCGCCTCCTCCGAAGTGGTGAGCTGGGCTACTGAGGGTGGCCCTCCTCCTGTCCTCACTCTTTCCCTCTTATTGTGGGCTCTCTTTTCCTGCAATGAGGGACACAAGTGGAGCTTGAGTGAGAATGAAGGAGTGAGTGTAGATAATCCATAGCATAGATGCTTAGAAGGAGACAAAGGGCCCTCCCTGTGTGTTGTAAGTTGTTGTCATTGCATCACAGTGATAGGGAGTGTGAGGGCTGCATGGTCGAATAGTTAAGTGAATGTGACCATAGAGAGAAAGGGAATGGGTAAGGGTGCAGGGATGTAAGTGTCAAGTGGGATGTGGAGGAAAAGGTTGGCAAAGCAGAGTGCTGGTGAGGAGAGGCGATGGGGATCAGATTGAGGGTGATGGGAATGTCATACTCACTTTTCCTGTGCGGAGAAGGTCATGAAATCTCTTCCTGTACTGCAGCCAGGTTCTGCTGCACATAGAAATTGCGTTTACCTCTTGGGCTACTTGCAGCCACACAGCTTTAGTCTGCTGGGGAGGCGTTTTCCTCCCTGAGGAAGGGAAGAGCACTTCCTTATTTGCTCTTGCTCCCTCCACCAGAGCTTGTAGGAAGGCCTCATCGATTCTTGGAGCACACTTTGGTCTACTGGTAGACATAATTGGTGAAGGAAGCACTCAGAACAATGGGCATAAAGTTTAAAGACTGAAAAAGAAGCAAGGCTGCTTGCAGACCTTAAATCCAGCAGCATTGATGACGTCATCGGAGGCGACTTTCTGTATGAAAAGGCTCATTGGGCCAGGGGTTCCCACACGCTGGAAATCAAGTGCCCAATTAGGGCAAAATTGCACTTTTATCCCACTTCACATCGGAGTCGGGATCCTGACACGACGGCCACCTGACACGCCCCCAGCCCCCCCGCCCCCCCCCCCCCCCCCCCATGGCAAAATCCAGCCCCATGAGTCTAATCCTTAGTGTCAGAGGATTGAGTTAAGAGGAAAGGTGAGAAAAACTTGTACGGCTCAGCCTTGAAAGGAGGTCAATGAGACATGACATTATGGAGGTGTGCACAATATCAACAGGAGTAGAAAAAGCTAACCCTGAGCACTACATCAAGTTAATTAATGATTGCCAGACACAAGGATGTAGGAACAGATTGGTAAAAGGCAAGTTCAAGACTGATGTCAGGAAACACTTCACACAAGGAGTGATTAATACAATACCTGGAGTGGTCTTGCAGGTAGGATTGTGGAGGCAAACTTCTGGAGTTATCACTGTTTTCAATGGAAGATGGAGTAGATGGGCCAAGTGGCTTCCCTCAATTGTACTTATCTTTTACATTGATATAAAACCAAAACCATTTCACATCAACAAGGAATAACCACAGCCTAAGTTTCTTCAGTATTGTAACACTTTGTTATCTGAACTTGAAGGTGGTGCCATGTATGAATTTGTTACAATTAGTATAGTTGTAGATACATGCAACGGAAGACCAACGTGAATTGGGCTGGTCAGCCATTGTCATATCTTCATTCTCACTTTAACAGATACAACCTTGACTTCCAAAGGAAAATGGTGCACAACTATAAAAATAATCTTATCTGACCATTCTTACCAGGGACAATATGACACAATCCTCTCCTGTCAGAGTAATAATGCAGTAGCATTGAACTGTCTTCGTTTTTTTCCACCCTGAAGGATGGCGCATTCATCTCCTGCATAACATTAATGAAATACCAAAATTGAAACTTGTTGGATTGCATTGATTAATGTAATTCCATGATCAGTACTCTAACATCATACTCACTAATGATAATTAATGATCACTATTCAAGAAAGGAGGGAGAGAGAAAACAGGGAACTACAGGCCAGTAAGCCTGACATCAATCATCGGGAAAATGCTGGAATCCATTGTTAAGGAAGTGGTATCAGGGCACTCCCAGTGCACAGAAAGGAGTGGTGCATCAGAAGTTTTCCCACTTCAACTCAATGAATGACAAGAAATATTATGCATATACTCTTTACAAGTTGCCTGGATATATTACAATCACAGGTTTGTTTTGTGCAAAAACCCATTGCCATGCTTAGGAGTCTACAAACCAAGCTTACAGAGCAACCACCTACATAGGTTTTTTTGCCTGCTATGTAATTCATACACTTTCCCAATAGGGACACATCCCACTTACCTAAGTCTCGAGAGCTTAAATATTGGTTGGAAAGAGCTGAGGTTTAGGAACTCCAAAGTGTGCACAGGGTTGCTGTTGTAATTTTACCAGCTAAAACCATACAGCTTAACAGTACAGAGCACTAGTAAGCTTCACACTGTTTGTTCAGACAGTATCACCCTAACCATTAAGAGTTTTAGATTACAGGATTATCTGGAGGCAAATGCGAAGAATCCCAGCTGCTTAGTGGCAGGTCTTTCCCTCTAAGTCGCATTAGTGATCCACACTGTTTGGTTAATAATCAACAGTGTGCCAGAATACACAGAGCCTACCTGGCTCAGGTATCAAATAGTGGAGTCTGCAATAGGGTGTTTACTTGGTTCCAATCTTCTATTGGACAGTATATCATCTTGGAGCCCACTCACTCCTAAGGGACACAAATAACCGCACCCCCCCCCCCACCCCCCTCAAACCCCTGAAGGAAAATAGCACACATAGTCTGTAGTGTAACAATTATGAGTACAGTAAATAAGCAATATTTATGTCTTTTGTGTGGCATCCTGGTATGTAAAGTAAATATTAATTGCATATAGGAATAGAAATTGGATTTATAATATTAACACGTTACTAATAGTTCAGGTCTTGTGTTTGCGAATGGATCTATTCATGCAATCCTAGAGTTTATTATCCTGAAACAAAACGTTAAATCGGTAGCATTATACTGGTTGTTAAAATTCTTGTAAATTGGTCTATTTAATAAATATACAAACTTCTATTGACCCTAAAGAACCCCAGATAACTTCTTTAAACTTGCCTGATAAGACAATGAAAGGTAACTATGTAATGCATCAAGATTCTCGATGAACTCCATCAGGTTACCTCCCAGAGTACGGAGCATGTGATCATATCCAGATCTTTTGCAGAACTCAAAAAAATACTCTCCAAATTGTTTCAGCACCACATCTGGCGCCACATCTGGAGGTCACAATAAAAAAATGTTACCTGGATAACACAATGATAGACTTTCAGCAACAACTTGCATTTATATAGTGACTTTAATGCAGAAAAATTCCGAGGCACTTAAAGGGAGAGGGGGAAAGAAAATAAATAAAATAAAGGAACAGATTCCAAACCATGGTGGGAGAGTTTAGAGAGGAGACTGAAAACTTATTCGAAAACATGAGCTTTGAAAAGGTTTTATAAACTGGAGAGAGGTGGAAAGGCAGAGAAGTTCAGGAAGAGAGATAAATAAAATAGGGATAAGGTGGCTGGGGGCATTGCCATCAATTGTAGCATGAAAAGCAGGTAGGGTGCACGAAAGGCCAGAGTCAGAGGACAATGTATAAATGAGGAATGAGTGTTTTTGCTTGCCACATATTCAAATAGCATTAATATTTATTTAATGTCTATAATTCTTAAATTATTGCTCACTGCAAGTGTTTTTTTACTAAGTATAATGGTAAGTATAATTTGCTGTGGCAGGGCATTTAATGTGAGAAGTTGCACAACACCAGGTTATAGTCCAACAGCTTTATCTGAAATCACAAGCTTTCGGAGCGCTGCTCCTTCGTCAGGTGAAGGAGCAGCACTCCGAAAGCTTGTGATTTCAAATAAAGCTGTTGGACTATAACTTGGTGTTGTGCGACTTCTCACATTTGTCCACCCCAGTCCAACACCGGCATCTCCACATCAGGGCATTTAATGGCATCTGTTGTTAGACTTGCCCTTGCACATTTAGGTTTTTTAAATTTTGCCGTGGCAAATTGCTGAAAGTGCGAGCTGATAAGTCACAGCGAAGGAAACTGGGCATCTGGAGCCTGAGTGAACAGGGCAAGTAACTATATATCTCCTTAACCAAATCAGATTGTATGATTGTGAAATTAACAGTGCAAGGACTGAGAAGGAAATATAAGTTAGACTGGGGAATTCAATATCAAACCAGGTACAGAAAGAAAAATAAAGCGAGGGAAAGAAAGATTGGATTAAGAAAGAGAGAAAAAAGAGACAAAGGAAAAGTTTTTAAAAAGTTCATTTTAAATGTTACATTTTAAAATCTCCAACAACAATTAAAACCTAAAGAAGTGAGAAGCTACACTTGTAATAGTTAATTTTCAGTGCCAGCAAGGTTGTTTGGCAGTGATTAACACTTTAGTTCGTATCTACCACGCAACTTCACGTCATTCAATGCATTTCGACGGTGAGCCAGAGAAGAGAGATGCTGTTTCTGCAAAGCTAACATGGGAGCAGTGCATCTCGAACGTCAACTTTTGGATTTCTGTGTTTAACTGTGCCTCTGCCCTCGTCTGAAGTTGCTGTACCATTTACGCATAAATAATGGTGAGAGCTATTAGCCTCACCGTTATTTTGACAGCAAATTATGGGCCAGTGCGACTTGGTACCTTTTTAGGATGCATTTGCACTGTAAGTTTAACAGTGTAGATCAAGGTGAAGCCCAACCTCAGTCTGGAGCAAAGTGTAGTATCTCCCCAGAGGTGGTATTCTCACTGCTTCTCATTGAAATTGCATGGGGTATTAACCCACTGCAGTGTCAAATTAGGTTTCTAAAGTGCTTGTGGGGTCCGTTGGAACTCCTGGATACTTTTCAAATCTATATGAACTCAATTTAAATGTTAGAGAACAAGGATTCTCCTCTCCATATACTCTCAACATTTACATTTCTAACTTTTAGGAGAAAACTCTACTCATGGTGGGGTAGTTTGAATATTAATTTAAATGCAATACTGTGAAGTTAGAACTACAGTGTATTAATAGTTGTAATAATAATATGCAACCTACCTAACAATTTGCAAGTTTCCTCTACCAGTCGCATTGTATTATCATCCGAATACACTTTAAATGTCATAAAAGTGTCTGGGACTCCAGCTGCGATTCTATTGAAAGAAGTATATTAGTTTCAAAATATA
Source organism: Squalus acanthias (assembly GCA_030390025.1). NCBI lineage: Eukaryota > Metazoa > Chordata > Chondrichthyes > Squaliformes > Squalidae > Squalus > Squalus acanthias. Next base: position 55,434,252 of record CM059429.1, read on the forward strand.
ACCATAATGCTTTAATTCCCTAATTATTAGGGCCCCTATAAATGCTTATTAAGGCAGATATATATATATATATATACCACAACTGTTCTTGCATTTTAAAAGTTGAGAAGTGCGTCACCAGTTACCCTCAACCCCACAGCTCCAAAGTCACTGAAGCGCGCCACCTGCTGGAAATTTAAATTCAAGCCTCCTCAATGGAGCATTCGCACAGCAGCAACTCCAGGCAGGACTTGCAAATACAGGCTGCAGCAGTGATGTCACTCAACTATAGTTATTCACAGCTGCATGCGCCTTTAAGGACACGCGTTAGCTAAATTTTAAAAAAAATCAGATTTACCTCAACTTATTAATCACGGCACATCAAATTGAGATATACCATTTATGTTAGTGAACAATATAGATTTATTTTGAAGATATACGCGGTAGCACTAGGGTGATAAGTGCTCGATTTTTGAACTAAGAGAAAGCATCCATAGGATCTATTAAGTGTAAGCAAAAATAGTAACCTCGAAGCTTAATCGATACATTCAAAAATATTGGGCACAAATATCAGATTATAATCGATTCCAGCGACGTGAATGTAAATGTCCAGCTCTAACCTTAAGAAATTCCCATTACCTACAAATTATAAATATATACGCACAAACCATAAACAGAAATCTGGAGAAGAAAGGATGTTTTCATTGATTCTATTTACGTGGATTGATATTTTATTTTAAACCATTATAAACGTAAAGATATATATAAAAAGATCACTGGTTGTAGATATGACTCTAATGATAAGTACATGTCGAAGGCACCCAGTGCCCTGATACCCGCCGAGAGAACCGAGTAATTGTTTATTTCCATTATCATTTACATGTGTACGAACAAGACTAGTACTTGGATTATATTTTGCTTTTGATATGAAGTGAATATATGATTAGCTTAGGAGAAATATCCGAAATTACCTCAATTTCTCCCATGTTTCTTCTCCGAATTTTTCTATAACCAAAGACTTCAAACATGTGTTGATAAATCCATACTACAGAAAGAAAGCATAGATCAGTCAAATCGTAGCTTAATCTACGTCCTAGTCTTAAAAGTTCCGTTTACATTTTTCATTGGTTAAGATTATCATCCCCAAATCAGCATTTTCAGCGTATACAAGAAGTCACATTCCCACAACCCCTGTTATAAGGTACATTTTAGTTTAGTCAACATTCCATTCCCCTAGTCTCAAATATATTCAGATTTCAATCTCTTAACTCACGGAGTATCCTGTTTGCTTTTGTGAAAATGCTGAAACGCCCTGGGGCCACACAGGAACGTGCAATTCTATGTATGTGTCGCATATTTCTATTGCCTATAGTTGCAATTGTATTCAAACTGGCGTCCTTCAATACAATCTTGCAATATACTATCAGAAGCTTTTTGCCCACCAGGAAATTAATGTTCAATTTATTTTTCCTTAAACGTGCTCTGCTCGCCATTTTTATGCTGCGCTTTGAAGCACGTATCGTGTATTTGTTTAAATGTGGTTCTGGGACACAATCGGGGTGAAAAATTTGCATTCACAGCGCCTCGTATGACTGCCGCGATATTCCGCCTGCGATGTTGTACGTGTAAATCTTTCCACGAAATACTGCACCACAATGGTACAAGTCGGGCATCTGACTTAAAAACTAATGTAATGCATCGCACACTAGATGCTGCGGTTTGACCTATATACTTGCAGACGCTCTAACATACTTCGAATAACAAACGCTTTCCCCGCATATTGTCAAGGTCACGGAAGTATATTTATAACGGCAGCACATACAGCACTTCTTATTATTCGAAAAAAAGCACGATGAGTAACAGCCGCTCGATCAATGGTCGATAATAAACGCGCGAATTATTGCCCTGGACCATTATGGCCCTAATGAAATGAATGAGTTCTCAATCTACTTCTCATTACAAACACTTACCATCTTCAATCAAGGGACTGGGACTTGAGTCCATCCAGTTAGTAAATTGTAGGGCAAAGAAGCGTTCCTTATCAACACGCTAACTTCTTCGCTTAAAAGTCACATGGCAAGTGTAATTTCTGGTGCAATACATGACAGTTTCCAGTAGCCGTCCTTCGGAGTACAACCGACCCGACAAACGTTGACAGATACACCGGCCGGATTTTGCGGTCGCCGTTCGTTACACTTGCACTTGGCCACAGACTTTCTGTGGGCTTTTGCACTGGAAGTTCGCGGCGCCCTCTACAGAGCATCTGTGGCCCGTGTGAACAGAGCAAGCCACTGTGTATCTCCTTAACCAATCAGATTGAGGAATGGTTCATGTGCAACAGAGTCTGAACCAGGAAGTGTCAGTTAGAATATTGAATTCATTGTCAAATCAGGCACAGAAAGCGAATTAAAGATAGGGAAAGAAAGATGGGATTAAGAAAGAGAGATAAAAGAGACAGAAAGATAAAGTTAAAAAATTGTATTTAATTTTTTTTATTTTATTGGCCTGGAATTTGGGGTCAGCGGCGAAGCAAAGGCTTTCGTCGCTGGCCCGGAACAAAGCTGCCCACAAAGATCTCGCCGTGCAATTGAGATCAGTGTCGTGCAGGGCGAATCCCATAGCGCAATCTGCTGTGATGTCAACAAGCTGTCTAAGTAGCCAATCAACAACAACATGAACAACAACTTGTATTTATATAGCGCCTTTAACATAGTAAAACGTGCCAAGGCGCTTCACAGGAGTATTATAAGACAATAAAATTTGACAATGCAGAATTCTCACAGACAGGGAAGCAGTAAGTGAAGAAGTGCTTTTATTCTGACTTTTAAAAAATGTTATAGAGAACAAAATAAAGGTTGGGGCTCTCACATGGGGAAAAGGTAAACCTGAAATAAATATGAAGAAACTTTTAAGAAAATATAATTTTTTTTAAGTTTCTTAAAAATTGTAATTTTTATTATAATGGAGAAATTTGACATTCCACAAAATTAAAATTAGTTTTTCAGGGCCATAACGTTTGTTTAGCAGTCAATACGGTATTAAAACCCCAGTTACACCTAATCCAACAAGGTCTAACTTTTAATGGGGTATTTAACAGCGATATTACTGCAGAAAAGCCCAAGTTTTTGTAAGTTTCATGATTCCCCTGATTACACTGATAGCCAGCTAGGGGCACAGTGCAACAAGTGTCAGAGTCGTGAATGACTGACCGCAACTTCAGGATTTCCACGTTAGGATGTGCATGCGCTACATTCTGAAGTTGCGGTCAGTTTCAAAGGGGTAATAACAGCGAACGCTGTTCATTCACTGTTATTACCCACTGTAAATCCAAGTCTTTGCATCTTGAGCAATAATTAAAATCTGAAGGACTGAGATTCCATACTTGTAACAGTTAATTTTCAGTGCCAGAGAGGTTGTTTGGCAGTAATTATGACTTATCACACCATTAAAAAAAATGTATTTACACTGGAATGGAGAAGCCCTAACTTTTTCTGGCAAGTTTACTGGGTATCTAATGGGTCAGTACAGCAACTTCACGCTTTCCATGTATTTCAATGCCAAGTCCCTCAGTGACATAAGGGTGTAGCTTCTGGAGGAAATGAGCAACTCGGACAGCAATTTCCTGATTTCTGCATTTAACTGCGCATGTGCAGTCACTGGAAGTTGCAGTCCAATTTACATGTTAATAATGGTGAGTGCGGTTAGCCTCACCATTATTTCTACTGCAAAAGCCGGCCCAGTGAACATGCTCCTTTCACATTTACCCATTGATGTTTAGCTTGCGCTTCTTCTAGATCTCTATCGGCCGGATTTTGCTGTAGAAATAACAGCGAGGCTAACTGTTATTTACGTGGAAATCGGACAGCAACTTCCAATGACCACACATACACAGTTAAATGTGGAAATCAGAAAGTTGCTGTCCGAGATGCCCTTTTCCTCCAAATGCTGCGTGATAACGGTATCTCACCATCTGACTCACCATTTAATTACATTGAACGGCATGATGTTCCTGTACTTACCTCAAAGATAGGAACTAAATTTGCCAGAAAAAGTTAGAGCTTGTCCATTCCAGTGTAAGTACCCATTTAATGGTGTGGTTAGTCTTAATTACTGCCAAACAACCTCTCTGGCACTGAAAAATAACTAAATGTGGAGTCTCATTCCTTCAGATTTTAATTATAGTTGGAGATTTTAAAACATTAAAAAAAAAAATTCTGTCACTTTTATTTCTCTCTCTCACTTAATCCCATCTTTTCCACACTTTTTTCACTTTCTATACCTGATTTGACATTGAATTCAATAGTCCAGATTTTGTGGTAAGAATAACAGTGAGGCTATCAGCGCTCACCGTTATTACAGGGTAAATTGGAGAGCAACTTCTTGCATCCGCACATGTGCAGTTAAATGTGGAAATCAGGAAGTTGCTGTCCAAGTTGCCCTGCTCCTCCACAAGTTTCTCTATACTAGTAACTTGCCAAGAGACTGAGCATTCAAACACATGAAGGGTGTGAAGTTGCGGTACTTACCCAATAATTACCCACTAAACATGCCAGAAAAGGTTCATTAAAGAACAAGTGAATTTTAAACGGCATGATAAATCTTAATTGCTACCAAACAACCTCTCTGGTACTGAAAATTAACTTTTACAAGCGTGGAGTCTCATTCCTTTAGATTTTAATTATTGTTGGAGATCTTAAAAACATTTTTTTTTTACTTTTTCTTTCTGTCTCTTTTATCTCTACCTCTTAACCCGTCTTTCTTTTCCTCTCTTTTGCTTTCTGTACATGATTTTACATTGAATTAAATATTCTAACTGACACTTCCTCGTTTAGACTCTACGGGCTGGATTTTGATACTGGGGCGGGTTGGGGTCGTGTTATCCACTTTTCGTGTTATCCACCCGACTGCATTTGGATGTGGGAGATTGATGCAATTTTCACCTAATTGGGCAATTGAGTTCCAGCATGTGGGAACCAATGACCCAATTAGTGTTTTGAGTCTGAAAGTCGCCTCTGATGATGTCATCATTGCTGCTGCATTGAAGGGCTTCAGAGACTGCCTGGCTCTTGCTGTGAGAGGACCTGGATATATATATATATATGTATGAGAGAGAGAGAGAGAGAGAGAGGGAGAGAGATATTTTTTTGCATCCAGGTCCTCTCACAGCAAAGGCCAGGCAGTCTCTGAAGACATTCAATGCAGCAGCATCAGAGAAGACTTTCAGACCTAATACTACTACTACCTTCATCACATCTCCGTTGTAATAGTGGACCTGCAGCTGATAGTCAGCTATCCACTTGTGCTCCCACCAGATTTCACTGGCGTGTTTCAGATCAGGCGTGCTTCACGTGGGAAAAGGGTTAAACTAGCTAAAACGTTTCAAAATGGCATTACAGAGCCAATTTAGGGCTTGTTAAGGGCTTTAATGGCCTCTCCCGCCTCTTGGAGGCAGGACAGAGATGGGACTACCGCACACAATTTCATCAAAATTGCGTGGAGGCGGAATGGAGGCGGGATTGGGTCTGCCCGCCACTTTTCGCAATTTTAACCCCCCACACGCCACCAAACCCGCCTCCACAGGTCTATGAAAATCCAGCCCTATGTGCCTCAGTAAGGATTCTTCAGTCTGATTGGTTGGTTGAAGAGACACACTGGGTCATATTTTGCGACCCCTACAGGTGCGTACAAGGTGCGCACGCGCCCATAGGGGCCGCGCAAGTTCCTGGTTTAGGCATGCAAAGCGCATGCGCTAAAACCCGGAACTTGCAATCTGTCAAGAATCGTCTTGACAGATCCTCCACATCCCCGGGAGAAGGGTCTCTGCGGGTGGAGAGTTGCACTATTCGCCCAACTTCTGCCCGCTGAATGCCCGTGAAATTCTTGCTCCTGGTAAAAGCAGGCATAAGGCCTGCTTTTACCAGCATAAGAGTTTTAAAAAATAGAAAAATAAAATTTTATCATTCATTTATACATTAAAAACCCTGTCCAATAAGGTAAGTTTATTTTTAGGCCTGTTAAGACATATAATTTTTTTTTTAATTTTTGTTTAAAATATTTAATTAAATGGCATTTTAATTAATTTTAAATATGTAATTATTTTTATTTATTTCATGTGTTCGTGTATTTTTTAAGTGATCCCCATTCATACTTATGGGAGTTCCGTATGTATGGAGCCCCATAAGTATGAGTGGGGACTCCCTTCTTTTATTGGTTGGGCCGGCCCACGTGATCCCAGGGATGCTGCGAACTACCTGCGCCTCTGGGATACGTGGGCCCTGCACACCGGCAGTTTGGAGAGGCCCAACATCGGAATTGTGCACGTCCCGGGAGCCCTCAGGTAAGGGCGCAGATTTTTCCAGATTGTAGTCCTCCGCCCGCGGGAGGCCTGCAATCGGAATATCCGGGCCCATATGTTGCAGCGCAAAAGCCCACTGAAAGTCTAACCACAAAATTCAGGCCAATATTCTGACACTTCCTAGTTCAGACTTTGCACTGCTCATTAAGATTCGCCAATCTGATTGGTTAAGGAGATCCACAGTTGCTTACCCTGTCCCCACAGGTCCCCTGTAGAGGGCGCGCCACCGTTTTTGTCTCTCTAATTTATAGCGACCCGGATTTTGCTCTCAGCGGTGAACGAATGGCACCAGGCATTCATTGCACTTGCACACAGACTTTCTGTGGGGTTATGCACTGGAACTTGTCGCAATTAGACAGCCATTTCAGCACAGCGCCTTCTATGTTACTCTTTAATAATGGTGAGCGCTGAGCCTCACCAAAAGTTCTCCTGCAAAATACGCCCAAATTAAGTTCCAGTGCAAAATCCCATAGAAAGTTTGTGGGCAAGTGCAAATGTAAAGAAAGGCTAACGCCTTTCGTTCGCCGGGGAGAGCAAAATCCGGCCCAAACGCCGATCTTTTAAAATATATATATAAATAACCATAACACCAGCGAAACTGGAAAATACTTCTGGTACATAACCTCCAGATTTGTTTCTGTACTGAAGATGTGACGAACTGCTCTCTCGCACCACACTGACTTTTCTGTCTATCGCTGTCCACAAACCGAGGTGCTGAAGTGTTAGTGCAAACCGTTTGAGGCGGCCGACGATTATTGTATCTGACAAGTTTCCAGTGCGTTTCAATCCAGCACAATCAGTGCGCTCCAATTGGATGCGCATCCATTCCATTTCATGGCAATTCTTGAATGGCTCAAATATTACCAGAGAGGCGAACTGATTGAAACTCCTCCATATTACAATGATGCACAATCTTGTCATCTTCCACCAAGTCTCATTTTACACAGATGTTTTGATTGATTTTGACCCACCTGCTGTATGATATATTACATGGGCAAAACATCGAAATGGTCTTAACGCTCAACCCCTATAGGCTGTTGTTTCTCTTTCTGCTCAGCATAAAGCTGTTGTTCCCATATTTACTGAAATTAGTCATGAACAATATATTCCATGCTATCTAGATGGAAGACCCAGAGTAGCGAAGAGTCATAAACAAGGCACGGCAAAGAGGCGAAGCCATAAAGGAGTAAAATATAGCTGCAAAGTTCAACTGGAAACATCCATATAAGGAGTCTTATCATTTACTTAACTATACACTAAATTTTCTGTTAGAAATAAATATTAAACGTAAAATGGGTCAATCCTTTTTGATGAATCCTTCTGGTTATATAATGTGTGACAAGTGCCACTTTATTATATAATAAACGTGACTTTCACCGCTGTGCATGCCAGAATGATTCTTTCCGTAGTTGTATCGAGGACATCTGCCTAGTACCAGTGTGATGCAATTTTTCAACGGCGAACGACTGGGTTGAGTGATAGAAGCAACGGGGACTCGCGCTGTGTGAAAACATGGATCTCAGCTGTCAACTATTCTATTAATACAATGAAACTCATGATAATTGTTAAAAACTCAATCACAGAAAATAAACGTTTTAAGTATTAGTTTAACAATGGCTTTAGTTATGTAAATTACTTGTTGCACTGACTTCCACCGAGGTGATACTTGACAGTCTGCGAATTGCAGTGAACCAATGAAGTGCTACGATAGTCAATGCCTCAAACGGTGTCCTGTGAGACATTGCGAAGCAGTTTTTTTGGCTAATATAAAATCGTTACATTAAATGGTAGAAAATGTATGTAAATATATCTTGTTATAAACTTATGCTTCTTGTAGATTTCCATTTTACTTTGGTTTATTTAAGTTGGCTGGTCCTTTTTCCACTTTAACTGTGCATCAGTCAATAGAAAGCAACCCAGTGGAGATATTCACGTGAAATTTTAATCCAGGGTGATTCTTCAATAGTTTATGGAAATCATGCAAATTATGGTCTTGATACGATTCTTTGGTCTCTGTTTTCATAGATGTATGCACAGAACGTTGTATTTATGTTTGTAGTTCTTTACAATCTTAGTGGTGGGACCAAGCATCGGCTGTTTGATACGCAATATGGTGGTATGCTGATCTCTATGGAGCTAGAGAGGGAGATGCCAGGTGATGCTAAATGTTCCTCTATCGGGGGAGGAAATGTCGAGATTGATACATTTAGGCCTCCGAGCAGTTGGTTACCTGCAGGAATCGAAAACAGCTCTGAAGCACCGATCTATCCAAATGTGGTGAATTAAACTGAGTGTTATAAACAGGAAATAACAATGAATAAAATCGACACATTTTAAACAGTTTATAATTCTTTCGTGTATGGCTGCTGTGTGTGTTTTGTTCACTGTATTCTGAGGTCCGAAGCTGACAGTGTTGCAGTATGACCTTCACAGACGATGGTCGGCATGTTTGTGATCGGAAGGGGTTTAGGCCTGCTCCCAAGTTTATTCACAACTTTGAACCTAGAGATGCGCTACAGACTTTAAGCACGCCATTAGATCATTGTTATCCGTTGTTTGCATATAATGGAACCGAATGATAAGTTGACCACATCCTCTAGTCTACTAAAGATTCCAGACAGCTTGCCCCACACCACTTTCGTCGTGCTAGATCTGTTGGCGCCTTCAAAACCCTCCTTAAAACCTACCACTTAGTCTTTTGGCCGGAATCTCTTGCCGGGCGTTTTGTTATATTACTGCCCCTCCTACCGCAAGTTGTTGTTGATTCTAGCTATGTATCTCTATTCAAGTGGACAAAATATAATTGCAGTGTACCACAGGACTTAATGTTACCGCAGCCATTTCAACTTTTAGTTGTTTGATGGCAGAGAAATAACTTGCAAATATTATGAGCTAGTTTCATTAAAATACAGTACAATATTAGTTTAAGATAGATAATAGATTAAAATAGATACTAAAACAACGTTGCCCTGCTTAAAAGGAAATCCACCCAAACATCTTGTTTTGTTTAGCTCAAATCGACCAGGAAATTTATTTCCTAACATATGTTATATACTTTGTACAGTAGAACTTTGGTTCTGCGCCAATTTCTTTGTGCTTTGCTGCAGTTTTCGCCTGAAGGATTTCTCCGTGCTGTGAACCTGGGATGTCACAAATGGAACAGACACTAAATATGTCACAGCCGCAAAAGGAGGTGAAAACACTTTAATAATGTGCACGTTTAATGAGTCCCACTATTCACATTTTAAATATATTTAAACGTTTAGATCCAATCTTTTTTAAAAAACTCTCTATATGTTCAGTTCGGATTAGGAAATGAGTATAGGTAAAGTTATGGATAAAATGATGGAGAGAAATTAAGAGAAGACAGAGAATTAAAGTACAAGTCGAATTCTGGAACAAAAGAAGAAAAGCAGGCACACGAGCACGAGCATGATCGGTAGAAAGAGGGCAAAGAAAAATACTTCAGTAAAATACCAGCACAATGGGTTACAGAAAGAAGGTGGGCGAAAATCAATTCAGAACGAGGAAAGAAAAAGATGTTAAGGTATTATCAGGAAAGAGAAATGGATCATTAGAAGCAATACACAATCAAGCATGTGTGACAGCCAATTAACGCATGTGGTTTACTTCAACAGAAAGGCCTGGTAGTGAAGGGAAATGTCAGTCCGAGATGCTGGCCGTGTTAAGACATGTTTGATCAGTTCTCATGAGAAGGGGGTTTTACAAGAGTTGTTTCCTACAGAGGCATCCATTTCAAAAAAGACTCATCCAACCAAACAGGCTTTTTTAATTTGCCCGATTTTCATTAAGAGCTGTGTGTGGACTAATGGTATGGGGAGGGGAGAGGAAAATACAAGTATTGTGATTAAGCAGCAAGGAAACCAAAGCAGGAACGTGGGGAAAATTTATGGAATCGGATGCATGCGAGCAAATCAGGAAAAATGTAAGGAACATAGGGACAAGAGTAGACAATTCAGCCACTCGAGCCTGTTCCGCCATTCAATTAGATAATGGCTGATCTATATCTTCATTCGATTTACCTGCCTTGATTCCACGTCCCTTAATACCTTTGTCTAACAAAAATCTATCAATTTCAGTTTTGATATTTTTAATTGACCTAGCCTTAACAGCTTTTGGGGGGAAGAGAGTTCCAAATTTCCACTACCCTTTGTGTGAAATGCTTCCTGAAATGACCCCTGAATGGCCTAGCTCTAATGTTGTATACCCCCTTGTCCTGGACTCCCCAACCAGAGCAAATCGTTTTTTCTCTAGCTACCCTATCAAATCCTTTAATAATCTTGAACCTCAATTATATCACCCCTTAATCTTCTGTACTCAAGGTAATACAAGCCTAATCTATGCAACCCATCCTCACAACCCAGCCTTTTAGTCCCAGTATCATTCTGGTGAATCTGTGCTGTATCCCTTCCAATATCAATATCTCCTGAAGTGTGGTGCCCAGAACTGAACACAATTCTCCAGATGCAATCTAACCAGAGCTTTATACAGCTGTAACATAACTTCCACCCTTTGTATTCCAGCTCCTTAAAATGAAGGCTAATATTCCATTAGCCTTTTTAATTATATTTTGTACGTGTCCACTCATGTTTCTAATGTATTTACATGGACCCCTAAATATCTCCACTCTCCATACTTCCTAGCTTCTCACCATTTAGAAAATGCTCTGATCTATCTTTCTTAGGTCCAAAGTGGATGACCTCGCACTTCCCCACATTGAACTCCATTTGCCACAGTTTTGCCCATTCACTTAATCTACCAATGTTCCTATGCAACTTTCTGCTCCCATCTACACTATTTACTGTGCCATCTAACAGCAAACCTGAATACATGGCTCTCTATTCCTTCATCTATAAATATAGTGTAAAGCTGAGGTCCCAGTACAAATCTCTGGGGACACTACCAATAAAAAAAAGTGATATAAATTCGTTTTATATAATAGATGTCAGCCTTGGTAGCACTCGCATCATTGAATTAGAAGGTTGTGGGTTCAAGCTCCACTCCAGAGACTGGAGCACAAAGTCTAGGCTGACACTTCTGTGCAAAACTGGGGGAGTGCTACACTGTTGGAAGTGCTGTCTTTCAGCCCTCAGCCCTCTCAGGTGGACATGCATCATCCAATGCCACTATTCAAATAAGAGCATGGGAATTCTCCCTGGTGTCCTGGACAATATTGATCCCTCAACCAACATCACTTAATAAAACAGTCTAGTCATTATCTAATTGTTGTTTGTGGGAGTTTGCTGTGTACATCTTGGCTGGGCACTGGAGGGACAGGAGTGCACCATCACCCCGGGGAATAGGATTTTGATTTAATTTGTTAAGTTTCCTTTAAATTTTGGTTAAGCTACAGTTTTTAGTCGTTGTGCTCCTTTAAGAAAGGGGCACATGCTTACCTCTAAATTGGTGATGACAAGAAGAGTGAGCAGTTGTAACTTGGGTGTGACTCGAAAAGGTGCATCTTGGCTGCCTCCTTTTCTACATTACAACAGTGACTACACTTTAAAAGTACTTAATTGGCTGTAAAGCCGTTTAGGACGTCCTGAGGTCGTGAAAGGCGCTATATAAATACAAGTTCTTCTTTAATTATTTTACTAACTAAACTCTACCTTAATTGTGCTCTTTTGATAATTTTTTTATAAACAAAGAAATATTTTAGAACTAATCTGTACAAATGGACAACTCAAAGGAAACTGACAGGGCGCCAGCCCACTTCAATGCTATTGGTGATTTGCGTCGTATGTGATGGCTTGTGTTCGATGGAAAGTGAGGTGACGAGAAGAAATATAAAACTGAAAACAAAAGCAAGGAAAACTGGAAGGATTGGAGCGAAGAAAGACACTGGTGGAGCATTGAAATTAGAAACAAAAGGAATGGGTTGAGAAGAAATAAGTCTTTCAAATTGTATTTTATGACTAAGTAATCTTGTTAGATATAACAATGAAAGTATGTTAAAACAGCAAAAGATCTGACCGTTGTGGTGTCGGTTTTGGTCTTGCAGGTTGCTTATTGTGCCCTCATATTATCACCACTATATGATTTATTTACAGCATTTACCTTTTACATACCTGGTCATTGAAGCACCAGAATATGAAATCTTTACAACAACGATACTTTACATTCCAGTTCTAATTTGTTTTGATGTTGTTAACTCAAGCCGTTGTATTTGATGAGCTGTATGTCTTCACTCTTCGAAGATGGAAAATGGTGTTTTGGAGTTGCCAAATATTGTTTCAAAAGCTTTATACTTGACACTTATTGTGTAGTGTTGCTACAAGAACAGGAGTAGAAGGAGCTGTTTCCAATTTGTTGTTCAATGTACTTTTTGTGGCTCCTGTTTCCTTCTTTTCCATTTTATTTCACTAACAATCAAATGACTACGAGTCACCTTTCTTGTTGTTGAGTCTTAAAACTTATTGGGTTGCTGCGTGATTATTATATTTATTTGAGATCTGTTAGAAAATTGTTCATAGAACTTCCTTTTGAATTGGAGGAATTTAAAATTCCGAATCTTGAGCCGCTTCTTCTAACCTTTTGGCTGCAGATGTTTTGGTCCGCACCCTGTGTATGGTGTAGTCATCGGCGCCTGTGACGTTTTGCATCTGTTCTTAGTTTTGTGTTATTTTCAGTACAGATTTCTTCCGTTCAGATTACTCCTAACAACATGAACATTTAGACTAAAGGTAATTATACTTGAATCTTGTCCTACCTTTGTTTCCAGGTTGTTGGTGTGTGTGTATGTGTGTGTGGAGGGGGGTGAGGAAGACTATCTACAATCGGCAAATATAGCACATTTGAATATGGTTATAGGAAATCATTTAACAGCACTACTGATCGCTCACTGCGGGATTCCACTGGACTACAGGTTTGATTCTCTGTCTTCATAAATGTCCAAATCATCCCGTCCTCATTGGGGGAACTGTTTCATGAAGCGTTAATTTTGGTGACTGAGAAAACTGTAGTATGCTAATACTTTCTAAGAACATGAATGGCGTCCCCAAATATAGAATAGATTTCATCTTTACCTTAAGTCCAGGTTACATTATACAAAAATGTTTGCAAACAAAGAGAATTCAATCCAAGAAAACTGTTGAAAAGCACCTACTAGTTGCTTGAACCAATAAAACTAACCATGACAACTTTCCCACAAACCAAAACTACACTGTTCGGAAATAAATATAACATACTACCGATCACCATTGCTGTCGAAATCTTACTGGTACTTACTTCATAATTAATCGCGGATTTTAATTTAGTTCTCGTATTAAGAAAATAAATGGTTTACAGTGTAACATCGTTTATCATGAAAGCATTTCTACTCCAACATGTGCGGTGTCCTTACCTAAACATGAATTGCTCACACTGAATAAGATAACCTGGGAATGATGTGGGAATTATTTTCAAACGCTATCCATGAGCATATAGCAGCGGGAAATCAATTCAAATATCTGGAAACAGTATGGTTGACTAACATAAAAATAACAGCATAAATAGTCCGTTGGGTACAGTAGTTGTGAACATTTGCGGGAAGCAAAATTGTCTTCAAATTGTTGAACTTGCAGGAATGTGGCAATGTTTAAATAATGCTGATCCAATGGAAATAATGAGCAGGGCAAACAGAACATTCGTGCAGTGGTGACCTGGACATTTAATGGGACATCGGCTCCTTTATCTCGTGTATCTATCTGCGTGGAAATAAAATTAGAGTAAATAGTTCTCACGCGAAACTGGGATGGACACCATCTGACAAATAGTCTCCTTCTCTGCTGAAAATTCCACCATTCGATATAAAGACTGTGTAAACCTGTCGTATTCCAGAAATTGCGCACCAGATAACATACTTTGTTAAATATATAAAACATTCTTTTAAATAATGGAGAAAGAAAGTTAATTGTTCACCTGGAGTCTGAAATTTAAAAGCAATAATAAAAGCCCTCTCATTGATCGCAGGAGGATTCCCTCCCTCCTTCCCTTAAGTCAAGATGCTGAGGCCATTTGTTGTGCTCCAACCATCCAACTGAGATCAGGTAACTCGGCAACCAACTGAAACAGTTCTTAAGGAGCTAAGGGTACTAAAATATTATAAATGTTTAGGACCAGATGGTATGCACCCAGAATACGGAAAGAGGTTAGTGAGAAAGTAATCGGTGGAAATTTTCAAAATTCAGCAGAATTGGGTGTTGTGTGAAAGATTGGCAAATGTCTCTCTGTTAAAAAGGGAGTAAAGGGATTAGACTAGTAACTATCAATTGCTTAGCCTTGCATGAATAGTAGGAAAATGACTATAAACCATAATTAGAGATAAAATAAATGAATATTTCAAAGGACATGGATAGATCAGAGAAAGTCAACATGGATTTGTAAAGGATAGGTCCTATATGACTAACACAATATAATGTTTTGAGAGAATAACAAAGTATTGATGGGGATGTGGTATATGTAGTTTATATGGACACTCAAACCATTTGATAAAGTTTTGCATTAGAAATTTGTTGAGAAAGCTAGGGCCTCTGCCTTAAAAGGGGAAGTGACAGTATAAATAGAAAGATCGCTGCTAGGCAGATAGCAAAGAGCTATGGTAAATTAATTTTGCTCACACTGGCAGGTGGCATGCCCCAGTAATTGGTGTTGGAACTACTTTTGTTCACAGTATATATAAATGATCTAGTTGTAAACATATCGGGGTGGATATCAAAGTTTGCCGAACATGCAAAACTGGGAGGAGTAGCAAACTGTCAGGAAGAATGCAGGAAAATACAAAAGGACATAATTAGACAAGGGGAATTGGTAGATAAGTGACAGATGCAGTTTAATACAGAAAAATGTAATGTAATACATCTTGGAAACAAAAATAAAGAATGGAAATATATCTTTGCTAAAACTTGTTTATTCTAAGGTCATTACCATTTGCATTACACAGCAAAAGTAGCCAATACAACATTGTTAGTCCAGCCATGACTATTAAATTTGTTGTTTCAATAGGTGAATGAATGAATGTTTTAGAGTAGGTAGAGATAAAAATATGTATGACACAAAGAGGATTCATACACCTAATAAAAACAGTTTGAGCATAAATTTCACAAACAATGCTGGTCCTATCAGTAATACTGTTCTTATTACCCTATGGTGAAAAAGCTTTTTCTCATCAAATGTTTTTAATTGTTTTCAAGTGTAGCATCTATCCATTCATAGCTACTTTCTAAACATGTAGGACTGGAGTTTGCTATAATCATCAGAAAGTTACATTAATTTCCATACTGCAATGTCAGTCATGCTTAAAGTGATAGCAATCAACCATTGTTATACTGGTGACTCAGTCTCCACCACATCAAAACCAGGTAACCCAGAGGAGTACCTTCTAATTACATTCAGAAATAATGCATTCCCACCTCTGAGTCAGAAGGTCATGGGTTCAAGCCCCACTCCAGAAACTTCACACCACATAGTCTAGGCTTGACACGTCAATGCAGTACTGAGGGAGTGCTGCACTAACAAAACTGTCTTTTGGATGTGTAGGGGGTGGTGGTTTGTGTCAGCTTCACCTCTGACTTCTGAGCGGTTCAAATCGCTCCCACTCCCTTGATTCTAGACCTTGGACTTATTTGGGGGTTGTGATAAAAAGTGCAGCAGACAACTGAGTTTGATGCAAGAACTTTGATCTTTATTCAAGAAAGTAAAACACAACACAAACACTCTTAACACTCTAAAAGTGGGGAACACTTCGGTACAAGCGAGGGAAATAACATTAGAAGAATACTTCACCCCTCCCAATCCCACTTCACTAGCTAAGTTGGACTCTGGAGAACCAGGGATAATGCTCACCAAACGAATCCTTGACAGTTGAGCTGGTTCGCGGTTTCGGGATTTGCTGGATTGGATCGGGTGAGTACCCACTTTTCCTCTGTTAGAGATAGGGTTTAGAGTCTTTTTAAGTAAAAAGTTTTGTAAGGCCCTTGTTGCCGCGAGGTGTCTGATGGTCACTGGGGCTGTTGCTCTGGTTTCTTCTTGTGGATCGGCATGCTTCTAGAGCTGCTGGCCTTCGCGGTTGAATTTCTTTCTGTTGCCCCCTCGCCTTGTTGAACGGTCTGGTTCCAAGCTGTCGACCTCCTGGCTGGACACGTAACTGCTTGTTCCTTGAACTGCTTGTTCCTTGCTGCCTGCTGCTTGTCTGTGTGACTCCTGTGCTTCCGCTGTCCTGCTTGTTGCTTGAACTTGAGAAAAGCAGGCCTTCAATTATACTAATTGAAGCCTCCTTTGTTGCGCGCCAAATCAAATCCCGGTCATTGTAAGATTTTGGAGGGCTCGTTAACAGTAACTGGTTTGTAAATGTGTGAAGTGGTTTCGGGATAGCCTCCATCCTGTTGATTTGCCACTTAATCGGAGTTTGATTGTTCTTATGTTTTGGGTTTTCTTGGCTGGGCCTATGATTTCTATAGAGTATCTGTTTTAATCTGTTTTATGCATGTCTTAATGGGCTCTGTAACTTGGGGTGGAGACTGGTTTTTCTCGGGTTTATTGTTAGGATGCTAATGTCTGATAGGGGCCGATTTACACTCCCAGCAAGATCATGCGGTTCCCCAGACAGTTCCCATTAGCTCCAATACCCAAACTGTTTATACAGAGGTTGATCCCACCTTCCTTCACAGCCTTTTTCTCCCTTACAAGCCCAGACGTGTTTTAAAAATACCAAATCTTGGTTTTTGTTCAAAAAGTTCTTCGGTTAGGCCCAATGCACTTCACCACCCTGTAATAGCTAGAAAAGAGTCCAAAGTCTTTTTCCTTAGGGTTTTTCTTAGAGTTAGGGGATCTGTGAATTTTGAGAATCTTACAGATGAGATGTTAAATCGAGGCTCCATCAGCTTTCTCAAGCAGCTGTAAAAGATCCCACGGCACCATTCAAAGAAGAGCAGTGGACCTCTCTTGGTGACCTGGCCAATATATTTCGCTCAGTACACATTGTTAAAACTGATTAAAAATTTTTTGTCATTTCCTAGATAGATAACTTTGCCTGCTATAGCCTGCCATTGTCCCTCATGTCAATGCTTTGTATTGCTTTATGTGAAACTATGGTGCTGGGATCTGAGGTGCGATTCTAAGTTTGTCTCAGTAACAAAAAGTGCTTGAGGCTGCTCCTGTCCCTATCATTGAGCTATCAGAACTTTCACCAGAGTTCCGGTGGCAATAATGTGCCACTTTTCATTGCCTTCTCCCAATAAAGATAGTGCTTAACCTATTTATGAAGATCATCTGGCTTACTTCCAGGCTGTTGAGCTCATTTAAAAAAAAAAAATTTCAACTTGGATTGATTAGCAGCAGATTTATTGTTATACTAAACTTTGAAAAATGTACATGATCCCTTTGCAAATATTGTGCAGATATCAGCAGATTTAGCACCAAAAGCTCTTCACCACCCACCGAGAAAAATCTAACCTCCGGCCCTTTCAAAGCCAAGATGTGAAGAACTTTTAATTCCTCTATGATCAATGTGTTTCTAATCATTTCTATAGTAACCATTTTAGCCAATTGCAAAATTCTATCCATAGCAATTTGACAAGAGTTGTATCCTTTGATATATATTTGCATCTTATGGTAAATATTTATTAATTTCAATATTAAACTGTTGATACAATACTTTATGCCACAGAATTAAATGTGAACATTTTATTCAACAGTAACTCTATAGATATATCAAGTACTGTTAGCTTTTCATTTTTTTTGTTAATTGAAACTCTCATCAATGTGACTTTGAATTTATTCATCTTAATCATATCATAAGATTAGTTCATAAGCCTTCATTTGAAACTAGTTAACATAGTCTCAGTATGACTGAGAAGGGCTGATTTACTTTTACTTTGTGCCTGGGGAAAACTTATTTCCTTGGTGCAAAGCAAAGGAAAAGGAAGCGGAAACCTGTGACGCTGGGTCCTTGTGCTGTTTGTGTTGCCCAGGAAATTCTGGGGGTTTGCCTGGGAGATGTTGGAGAGCGCTTCCACCTAATATAGGTACAAGCATTAAAATTATAGGGAGATGAGGTGGGAGCGATGTCACAAATTCTCCTCCATAATTTTTCCAAGTCTCTACTTGCCAGGCATCTCGAAGGAAGGCAAGAAACTTGTTGGAGAAAATTGGTATTAAAGATAAAGAAAAATGCCAGAAATCTTTGTAAAATTCTGAGTATATGTATCAGTAAATATATCTGAATAATAATAATGGGATTGAGGGTAGTAATTGAAGGACTCATAATTGAAGGTTGTATTCCTCAAATCAACCAGCTTGACCTCAATTCCCTGGTATAGTACAGTTGTCATGATGCGGAGATGCCGGTGTTGGACTGGGGTGGACAAAATTGAGAGGTCGCACAACACCAGGTTATAGTCCAACAGTTTTATTTGAAATCACAAGCTTTCGGAGCTATCGATTGCTCCTTCCTCAGGTGAAGTAAATTAGATACAGAATCGCCAAAGCATATATATACACAGTCGGGGAACACTTCAGCAGTCAAGGACATTCAGCCTCGGATCTGCGGGTAAGCGTTCTCCAAGGCAACCTTAGAAACACACGACAACGCAAAATCATCGAGCAGAAACTGATAGCCAAGTTCCGCACTCATGAAGACGGTCTCAATCGGGATCTTGGGTTTATGTCACGATACATGACGTGATCCGGACTCGAGTCGTCGTTAGCTTGTTCACAGATGTGATTCCCAGTAAAAAAGTAAAAATTTTCCCAGTAAAAAAGTAAAAAAATTTTAAAGCTTTTCGTTTTACATACAGACGGCAGCTTTTGACACGTTAGAACCCCTGCGACTACACCTCATTGTCTCAGTTGTATCTTGCTATGTCTTTGATGTGGTACCTTCCTGGCTGACTTAATTAACTTTATCACACCTCGGCAGATAGTCAGGATGATTTAATTTATTGGTCTGCAATTGTAAAGTACACATGCTTTGTTTTCTATCTATATATGCTTTGGCGATTCTGTATCTAATTTACTTCACCTGAGGAAGGAGCAAACGATAGCTCCGAAAGCTTGTGATTTCAAATAAAACTGTTGGACTATAACCTGGTGTTGTGCGACCTCTCAATAGTACAGTTGGGCATCTGTACTGCTTTTTTTGTCTGATTAAGCCTTGGGACATTTTGCTACATGAAAAGTGCTATATAGATGCAAGTTGTTGTTGCTTCAGAATCATCCACAACATGCAATAGGACTTCCAAAATACTTTTCTACTTAGTGATGGACATACAAGTATATGATGACTGTTGTTAATGTCTGGTAAAAGTGTGTCAAAGATTTTTCCTATTTGTGTGTGCAAAAATTGACCTGTAAATTGGATTCCTAATGATATGAACATACAAAAATGATGGGCAGGAAAAGACCAGCTAGTCCATCCAGCCAACCCCACACCACGATGGCTCAACCATCATGGCTAAACACGCCTTCCCTTCCACCCCCGCAGCCATGTAATCTCCTGGGAGAGGCCAAAAAACAGAAATAAAAACCCAGGGCCAATAAGGGAAAAAATATTCTGTAAAATTCCTCTCCAACCCCCTCAGGCGATCAAAACCATTCCAGGAGGTCACATGGACCAAGTATTATGTATAAAGACACTTACTTTCTATGTGATCCAGTCAGGAACCAGTCCAGCTCTCTCTCGAAGGCGTATAGAGAGTCAGCACCCACCACACCAGCCGGCAACACATTCCAGAGGCTCCCTACTCTTTGGGAAAAGAAGAACTGCCTAATATTCAGTCTATTCCTACACTTACACAGTTTAAGCTCATGTCTCCTGGACCTCCCCAATCTGATAAACTGGAATAAACTATCAATAGCAATGCTATCCAGCTCTTTAATTATTTTATAGACCTCTATCAGGTCGTCTCTAAGTCTTCGCTGCTCACAGTAACTCTACCTGAGGAAGGGGCGACAGCTCCGAAAGCTTGTAATTTTAAATAAATCTGTTGGACTATAACCTGGTGTTGTGCGACTTCTCATTTTTGTCCACCCCAGTCCAACGCCGGCATCTCCACATCATGACCACTATTGACACCGCAAACTGCCGGCTCAAAGTGGAGAGAATCGCCAAGAAGATCGCGCATATTGACACAGACATCAAGTATCTGCAGAGATGCAAGAAAGCAGACAAGATTCCGAAAGGACTACAGATCACGAACCCACTCAAGTCGACATACAACACAGACTACGCTGAGAGACTTTGCCGTCGTACCTCTCGCACACTCCTCAACCATCTCGTACACCAGCTGTACAGCAGACGTCGCAACCTCGAAACCAAGATAGAGTCCATGCTCTCAGCCTGTGCTCAGGGCACAGCAGACCAGCTACGAGACACCGCCAAACAGACGAGGCAACGGAACTACGCTGCCTACATGCGCATCAAGAACAGGAAGCTTGAGAAACTCGGCGTCACCACCAGCTGCAACCAAGCCTCCCCCGGTACTACGGTTGCAACCACAGGGAAGTCCATCGTCAACCTGTCGGACCACACCCTTCAACCAGACGAAATCGAAGTTCTCGCCCTAGGGCTCAAGTTCTGCCCCACCACCAAAATGGACCCCATCGGTCTCGCGGCGGACACAGAGGAATTCATCAGGAGAATGAGGATCCGGGAATACTACCACAAATCCCAAGATGTCAGCAACAAACCTAATGAGACAATCAATGATCCGGAACAGCAGACAGAGGGAACCGCAGTGCTACAACCGAGGAAGAAAGAGTCAAATTGGACCCCTCCGGAGGGTTGCTGCCCTAAGCTTGACATGTATGCTCAAGCTGTCAGGAAATGCATCAACGCCAGATTCATCAGCCGTACTCACAAGACAGTCCAGAATGTCACCCGAGCACAACGCAACGCCATCCACGCTCTCAAGACCAACCGCAACATCGTCATCAAACCAGCGGACAAAGGAGGAGCCATCGTCATACAGAACAGAATGGACTATTGCAAAGAAGCATACCGACAACTGGACAACCAGGAACACTACAGACAGCTACCCGCAGATCCGACCAAAGAACACACCCGCCAACTCAATAGACTGATCAAGACCTTCGATCCAGACCTTCAAAACATCCTACGCGCTCTCATCCCACGTACTCCCCGCGTAGGAGACTTTTACTGCCTCCCAAAGATACACAAAGCCAACACACCCGGACGTCCTATCGTATCAGGCAACGGAACCCTGTGTGAGAACCTCTCTGGGTACATCGAGGGCATCCTGAAACCCATCGTACAGGGAACCCCCAGCTTCTGTCGCGACACTACAGACTTCTTGCAGAAACTCAGCACCCATGGACCAGTTGAACCAGGAACACTCCTCGCCATGATGGACGTATCAGCACTCTACACCAATATCCCCCACAATGACGGCATCGCTGCGACAGCCTCAGTACTCAACACCAACAACAGCCAATCTCCAGACGCCATCCTACAACTCATCCGCTTCATCCTTGACCACAATGTCTTCACCTTCGACAACCATTTTTTTACCCAAACACACGGAACAGCCATGGGGACCAAATTCGCACCCCAATACGCCAACATCTTCATGCACAAGTTCGAGCAAGACTTCTTCGCTGCACAGGACCTCCAACCAACGCTGTACACCAGATACATCGACGACATCTTCTTCCTTTGGACCCACGGCGAAGGATCACTGAAAGGACTACACGATAGCATCAACAGGTTCCATCCCACCATCAAACTCACCATGGACTACTCCTCAGAATCGGTTTCATTCTTGGACACACGAATCTCCATCAAAGACGGACGCCTCAGCACTTCACTCTACCGCAAGCCCACGGACAACCTCACGATGCTCCACTTCTCCAGCTTCCACCCTAACCACGTTAAAGAAGCCATCCCCTATGGACAAGCCCTGCGAATACACAGGATCTGCTCAGACGAGGAGGAACACGATGGACACCTACGGACACTGAAAGACGCCCTCATAAGAACGGGATATGACGCTCGACTCGTCGATCGACAGTTCCGACGGGCCACAGCGAAAAACCGCATAGACCTCCTCAGAAGACGAACACGGGACACAACCAACAGAGTACCCTACGTCGTCCAGTACTTCCCCGGAGCGGAGAAACTACGCCATGTTCTTCGCAGCCTTCAACATGTCATCGATGACGACGAACACCTTGCTAAGGCCATCCCCACGCCTCCACTACTCGCCTTCAAGCAGCCGCCTAACCTCAAAAGTACCATCGTTCGCAGCAAATTACCCAGCTTTCAGGAGAACAGCGACCACGACACCACACAACCCTGCCACGGCAACCTCTGCAAGACATGCCAGATCATGGACACAGATACCGTCATCACACATGAGGACACTACCCACCAGGTACATGGTACATACTCATGTGACTCGGCCAACGTTGTCTACCTGATACGTTGCAGTAAAGGATGCCCCAGAGCATGGTACATCGGCGAGACCATGCAGACACTGAGACAACGTATGAACGGACACCGCGCAACAATCGCCAGGCAGGAGGGTTGCCTCCCAGTCGGGGAACACCTCAGCAGTCAAGGGCATTCAGCCTCAGATCTGCTGGTTAGCGTTCTCCAAGGCGGCCTTCGGGATACACGACAACGCAAAATCATCGAGCAGAAACTGATAGCCAAGTTCCGCACTCATGAGGACGGCCTCAATCGGGATATCGGGTTCATGTCACGATACAGAACGTGACTTGACATCGTTGCCGGTCTTTCCAGCTTTTAAAAAAAACAAACACAAGAAACAAACACAAGAAACAAACCCAAATGGAGAGGATATGCAGCCAGCAGGTGTTTTGACACGTTGGACCCCCTGGGACACATCTCATTGTCTTGGCTGTGCTCTTAGTGTGTCTTTGATGTAGGGAAAGATTGAATGCATTTTCTCTGTGTTTCTATTCTGTGAATTCTGGTAGATTGTCTCACAGTAACTCTACCTGAGGAAGGGGCGACAGCTCCGAAAGCTTGTAATTTTAAATAAATCTGTTGGACTATAACCTGGTGTTGTGCGACTTCTCACTAAAGTAAATAGACTAAGGTCCTTGAGCCTACACGTAGCTGAAGTTCTTTAAGCTCGGAATCATTTTTATAGCTCTCCTCTGCACCTTTTCCAAGGCCACTATATCACTCACCATGTGGCGGGACCAAAACTGGGCACAGCACTCTAGATGTGGTCTGACCAGTGACCTGTACAGTGTCATAATGGTGTCCTTTGATTTATACTGAATGGTTCTATTAATACAACCCAATACCTTGTTAGCTTTAGTTACAGTTTCTCTACATTGGTCATGAACCTTCAGTGATCTGTGCACAATAACACCAATAACTCTCTCGACCTCTCTCAGTATTGTTCCCTGCAAATTATATGTATATTCTGTGTTGGCCCGACCAACATGCATGACACTAAATTTACCTAAATTAAATGCCACTCCCCTAGCACATCTAAATCTTTCTGGATTTGATTGCACTCCTCTGCTGTCTTTTGGTATCATCTGCAAACTTACTTACCATACTCCCAACACTGCTGTTCAGCTCATTAATAAAGATTGTGAAGCGTAGCGGGCCTCGGACCGATCCCTGGGGGATACCACTAGTAACATGTTTCTAAGCTGAACCACATCCATTTATTACAATGTTTTGCCTGTGGGATTCGAGCCAATTCCTAATCCAGTGTTTCAAATTTCTACTGATAACACAAGATTCCATCTTGTGAAGTAACCTAGGGAGAGATATCTTATCAAAGGCTTTCTGAAAGTCCAGGTAGACAATGTCTACTGGATTTCCCTCATCCACTACCCTTGAGACTTCCTCAAAAAACCTATTTTTTTGGAAGCCGTGTTGTGAATTTAATGATTAAGTTTATTTTCCTCAATATTTAACTATACCACATTAAATTTTCTTTTTTCATAAATTTGTTGCATATTTTATTATCTATATTGGCCTGGAATTTGCGGTTTTAATGACGGTGAAACTGTCAGCATTTGCCTTCATTACTCTGTAAAACTGACAGCAACATCTGGCGTCCACACATGCACAGTTAAATGCGGAAATCCGGAAGTTGCTGTCAGTGATATCCTGCTCCTCCACAGGGTGCACTGTTGCAGTCTTCGCCAATGGAATCAATTAGGAAATCACTGATTTGACGTAAATTTTAACTTTTTACGCACTATTCTCGCTGTAAAAATCCTTGAAAAAGTTAAGCCTTGTTGAATGAAGTGTAACTGAGTTTTTAATGGTGTACTAAGTCATAATTACTGCTGAACAACCTCTCTGGCCCTGAAAAACTAATTATATATTGTCGAATGTCATTTCCTCCATTCCATGATAAAAATTCAATAGAGTTTTTAAATAATTAATTTTTATTTTATTTTTTTAAAGTTTGTTTATGATATTTCAGCTTGTACCTTAATCCTTGTGTATGTTCCCATGTTTATTTCACTTTCTGTAAAATTATTAAAAAGTGAATGGTAAATCCTGCTTTTTATTTCCTGGTTTGCTGAATTCTTCAATATGATTGGCTGTTCGGCTTGCTTGATGACATCACTGTTGCTGGACGCCACAGATCCCTATAGATGACGGTAGATGGAAATACACATCAGAAAAGGGGAGATCGATCCCACAGAGCCCACTAAAACTTTGTGGGCAGCTTTCTTCAAGGTCAGCGGTGAGCAACGTCACTTCACCGCTGACCGCAAAATCTGGGCCAATATTTATTTTTCAGTTTTATCATGAGGGATAATCAACACACAAAAATAAGTATCTGTACCAAACTATTGTACATACTCTGCTGTTTTTTTTAGAAGGAACAGCAAACTCTTCGGATTTGCATTTTCCCTCAGGGTATTATTGCCCTGTTGTGAAAGGAGGGACACAGTGTAATTACAGTAACAACTTTATTTATTACCACATCAATGATAATATCTTGATAAAAGCAGAATTTTCCAATCTTTTGTTTGCAGAATTTTAAAAGTGCAATGCTTAATAAATTCATGTACATATAACTTTTATAAAATAATAAACTTCCCCCACCAAAAAAAAATCTGTACTTTATTAACATCTGACAAATTGGCATTTTGCAACATCTTGGACCTTGCTTGGAGATGAAACATACCTATGTCTCTGAAAGATCCTTTAGACATTTTTATTTTTAAATTATAAAAGATTTTTATATATACAAGCTTGACACTTTTTGTGAATGTGATGTATATAAAACATTTAAACATTGTTATCTTACATTTTACAGCTGTTTTGAAATCTGCTGGAAAGTAGCCTACATTGCTAATCTTTATAACATTGGCCACCTCCACCCCTGCCTCAGCCCATCTACTGCTGAAACCCTCATCCATATATTTGTCACCTCCAAACTCTCCTGGCTGGCCTCACATCCTCTATCAACTTCAGCTCATCCAAAACACTGCTGCCCATATCCTATCCAGGACCAAATCTCACTCACCCATCATACCTGTCCTTGCTGAGCTACATTGGCTCCTGGTCCCCCAATGCTTTCATGACATCATCACTCACTATCTCTGTAAACTACTCCAGCCATACAATGCCCTCAGAACTATTCATTCTGCCATTTCTGGCCTCTTGTGCAATTCCCATCCCTTTGCCCCACTATTGGCGGCTGCACCTTCAGCTGACTAAGCCCTATGGTCTGGAATTCCTTCACTAAACATCTGCCTCTCCACCTCACTCTCCTCTTTTAAGACCCTCCTTAAAACCCACCTATTTGACCAAGCTTTTGGTCACCACTCATAATATCTCATTCTTTGGTTCGGCATCCATTTTTGCCTGATTACAATTCTGTGAAGCCCCTTAGGATATTTTTCTACATTAAAGGTATTCTATAAATGCAAGGTTCATTGTTGTTCATTATCATGCTTTCAGCATTAATAGAATAAAAGGATCTTTACTCTTCCACAAACGTGTTCATTCAGATGGGTAAAAATCTATTATTACTAAGTGAAATATTTAATTTTTTGATACTGAGTGCAATAACAGGTTACTTGAGACATTGGGCCACAATTTGCAGTCGGAGAACCTTGACAGATCGCAAGTTCTGGGTTTTCGGGCATGTGCAGCGCATGCAGAAACCCGGAACCTGCGGGGCCTTTTACAAGGATCACGATGGCGTACGCCATCATCGGCCCCACAAAATCCAGGCCATTAAGATTTCAAGCTGCATCTCGGGTATGGATGATATTTATCGACTCCTGAACATTTACTTGAACAGAAAGCAACAAAAATAGGTCTAGCTTCCTGTCAGGTCAATTCATATTATCAACATTGATTTTAACTAGGTTTAATGTTTTTCTTCTGACACTTTAGACATCAGAACAGCATTTTCATTTACCTGGAGATATTTTTTTTCTGACTAGTCCTGTTCAACACAGTATTCTTTAACCTCATTATTTCTCTGTCCTAGAGCAGAAATCACTGATTTACCCATTGTTTGTAGAGAACTCCTTGCTAGAAGATTGAAAAATGTACATTAGCTTTACACCCATTAAACTAGAAGGTGTTGTACGGATATATGTTATTGGGTATGGTGCCCCCTTGTGGTTGTTCATAAAATGAATCAAATTCTCTCAAATTGATTTTGTAAAGCGATCCCAGTAGTAACAAAGCAGTAATCCTCAAGTAATACATTTCAACAGTAAGGTGACTTTAATAAACCACTTGAGTGTCACTCTCAGGATTTATGATGATGAAGTGCTTTGGGATGTTTTACAACGTTAAAGGCACTGTATAAATGCAAGTTGCTGTTGTCATGTGTACTGCTTGATTTGTTGTTGTTTAACAAACACAGTGCAGAGACTGCTGTACTATGTGTCTCATCTGTATGTCACTGATTTACACTGATATTTTTGGAGCAATCAATAAAAAATCATAATCCCTCAATTATAGCCAGAATAAATTATTTGAAAACATTGCCATTCAATTGTAATTTCATACCACTTGGTTGTGCCATTAAAGTGACAGGAGTGGAGCTAAGGTCAAAGGATTGAGGAGGGGCATGAAGCCCGCATTTGGCTGATTTGGCACAACACAACCACAAAATCCTCCAATGCCGCGTTGCTGTCTACGTTAACCTCAAAACCGCAACGTGATCACAATCGGGAATTTAAAAGTTAAGCGAGTGAATTATTTGCAGTCAGTTTTGTCTGAATCATGACCTACAACATTGGCTGACCTCAAATTGATTGATGCACGGGATGGGGGAGAGAGGGATGCGGGGGTCATGAACCTCCTGACCTCCCCACTGCATCCGCCACTGTAAAGTGCCATATGACCCTGAATTTCCTCAGCGTCTGAGGCAGGTTCCCTGTGCAAAGTGGCAGGTAGGGAACCCAGAAATGCTGAGTCTCCACCTTAAAGACATAAGTTGGGATTTCCTGCAGCGAGCAAGGAGGGCAGTTATTCCATTTACCCCACAAATGGCCTGATGTTTGAAAGGTGGTGCGGTTGGTGGAGTGGCATCACCCACAAAATTTCCTGCAGCTCCCACTTCCTGATCATCAAGCGACCTGGACACCAGAAAGATACCGGCATCCAGGTGCATAGATCGGCAAAAGCGGTGCCCACAGAGGTCTCGAGGGTGGGGTTATGGCCTGGAAGACACAGAATTGTTCTGACTAATTTTTTTAATTTTACCCTCTTATAAAGAGGGTTGATTATGCAAGCCTTTGCTTTTTAAGCTGGTTGGACTGTCACCAGATGCCGTATCTTGTGCCCCCCTCCCCACCCCAGTAGATGCACCTATTTTGCCTTGGACACCCACTTAATTTATTAAATTTGATGATCCTGCCTTGACCTCGGATACTCCAGTGGGGTCAGGAACGTAGGCCACTGATTGGACGCGAATCCCTCTCCACTGCAGTTATAGTGGGATCAGAGAATTTTGGCCCCTACGTGATCATTAAAATTACCAGCTAAAAAATTCAAATTGATTCAATACTTTTTTTAAAAATGTAAGGTTACCAGCCAAAAAGAACTTGAATTTTGGACAAGAACCAATTATTCTGTATATATAATGTAATGTGGACTTTATTTAAAGGACCCATAGCGCAGAATTAGACATAAATGATAAAATCAAGGGCCAAAGCCCAGGAAATATAAAAAGATGGCTTCATAACATCTCCTAGATAAGAGAGCAAGTTGAGAATGCTAATTTATAAATTATGAGTACAGATTGTCAGTTCTTCTAAATAGCTAAAGAATATCTGTACATTTCCCATGGTGTTGTTTGCGGGTAATCTGGGGCATGGGCATTGGAATGGAGCTGTTAGATGGAGAATGAAGCAAGTGACAGGGCAGGATAGCAGTCAAAAGGGGAACAGCAAATGGGGTGGCACAGTGGAGCAGGAACCACATCAGTCAAGGAATGTGGAAATATAAGTAGGATGGACTAGGCTGTAATGCCTCAGTTGAAATGGGATGGCGCAGGATCAGTTTCCAGGAAGCTGTCATCTGGGAGCAGGAAAGTATAAGGCCTAGGGTGGCTCTGCCTAAGTCTGGTAGGGGCAAAGTCTGGGGTATAGGACAGGCACAGGGTTTAGTGAGGCTGAGGCCAGGAGCATAGGCATTACTGGGCATGAAGCTGTGGGATTGAGGCTGGGACAGGAGCTAGGGAGAACAACAGAATTGATGGTAAGGCTCAGAATCTTGTGGTTTTCGGCATTGTTGTAAAAATGAAATCTGACAAGTCCTTGCTCATTGGTTGGGTCTCTGTCATGTCTGTTACTTCATTGGTCAACAACACTGTCAATGAAAACTAGGGCTATGAATCTACGCCCCTTGACATTCAACGGCATTACCATCGCCAAATCCCCCACCATCAACATCCTGGGGGTCACCATTGACCAGAAACTTAACTGGACCAGCCACATAAATACTGTGGCAACAAGAGCAGGTCAGAGGCTTGGTATTCTGCGGTGAGTGTTTCACCTCCTGACTCCCCAAAGCCTTTCTACGATCTACAAGGCATAAGTCAGGAGTCTGATGGAATACTCTCCACTGTGCCTGGATGAGTGCAGCTCCAACAACACTCAAGAAGCTCGACACCATCCAGGACAAAGCAGCCCGCTTGATTGGCACCCCATCTACCGCCTTAAACATTCACTCCCTCCAGCACTGGCATACTGTGGCTACAGTGTGTACCATCTAGAAGATGCACTGCAGCAACTTGCCAAGGCTTCTTCGGCAGCACCTCCCAAACCCACAACCTCTTCCACCTAGAAGGACAAGGGCAGCAGGCGCATGGGAACACCACCACCTCCAAGTTCCCCTCCAAGTCACACACCATCCTGACTTAGAAGTATATCGCCGATCCTTCATCTTCGCTGGGTCAAAATCCTGGAACTCCCCTAACAGCACTGTGGGAGTACCTTCACCACACGGACTGCAGCGGTTCAAGAAGGCGGCTCACCATCACCTTCTCAAGGGCAATTAGGGATGGGCAACAAATGCTGACCTTGCCAGCGACGCCCACATCCCATAAACGAATTTTTAAAAATGTAAAAAATGATAAGGGAGCTGGATCTCACAGCATAAATGTCAGGCACCAGCTCATGGATGCTGTTTCCTGAAACCTGTATTAAAATGGCACCAATATAAAAGCAGTCATACCACTGGTGTCATGTGTTGGTGCTGCAACATGACATTCTACCACTCCACTGCTTTGCTTACTTTTCCTATTACTAATAATGGTAATCTTAACCTGAAAGTAACTCGAGTTCTATCACAATTAAATTACCCCACTCCCTCATAACTTTCTTTTGTTTTTCTACTACAAAAACTCTCAAGCAACAGCTTTTAGAGAATAAAAAGAAAAAAAAACCTGTGAATTCTGGTACTCTGATGTTCTATTGAAGGGTCACATCTGAAATGTTAACCTATCCTTCACTTTCAGGTGCTGCTCAACCTGCTGAGTATTTGCAGTATTCTCTGTTTCTGTTTCAGAGGACAGAATTATTTTTAACAGGCAAACTGTGATCAATTTTCAGAGTTAATTACATGACTTTTAGTTTAGAGATTTTCACAATCGGGCAGGAGAAAAAGTTAAGCATGGTATTTTGATTAAAGTATTATGACTATTAAGTAGTGCCATTAGGGTACTGCGTCAAAAAAATCAAAGTTACTTAAAATAAAAAATCTTCCAAAAAGTGCAAGTTATGGAGTGGGAGTTATCCGTGACATTTTCCAGGGTTCAGTTCTTCCTTTTCTGTTGCAAATCAAACCATATACATGTATACTGAAACTGTGTTTGTACATAAGACAATTATTAGTAAATCAACAATATCAAACTTCTGTGTCACTAGAAGCACTAAAATTGTTTCAGGTTTTTTTCTGACTAATCCTGTGATTAATGAATACTATTTTACATAAAACATACAAGTCTAGAAATTATTACTGGTGGTATTAGTGGCTGAACACATAGTGCATCTGCATTATCTTCCTTTGTCTGCTATTTTGATGGTGACATAAACACATTTAAAAGAACAAGATCGCGCTAAAAACTGGGTTCAATCCTGCTAAGATGGAATGAAAGCCTTCTGTTATTGCTGAATTTAATGGTTGTCCTGATTGTCCACCACTTCAGCGGAAGATCTGCAGAAACCCTGGAGAGACGGCATAGAAGGATTTATGCCTTTTCTCTGGGGCTTCCATGGATCGTCTGCTGAATTTACGGTGGATGATCAGGAGAAGCCTTGCAGAAAAAGGGTCCGTTGTGAAATAAATGTGGATAGTCTCAATCCAGTTCCAAGGTGTAGACATACAGTACAAGATTGTCCCTAATTTGGCACTAATTAACAATGTCACTCAGACAGGTCAGGTTGGTGTAGAAATGGAAAAGCTGCCACAATGTTTCAGTAGGGGGTGCTCTTTTGAGGTTGGAGCTGAAGTACATTGTTGAGGCAGAGTGGAGGTCTATGTTTGTACCTGTGCTGTACTGATCTGAGAGTGCTTGATGCAGGGTGAATTTCTCGAAGGGTTCTCCCATTCGTCCACCATATCTTTGATAGAAGAGCCACAGAAACTCTGAAAAATGCCGTAAACAATGTTCACGCCATTTTTCTGGGGTTTACGCGGCCCTTCCGCTAAAGTTATGGCGGAGGAGTGGGAGAATCCAGGGGAAATTCACTCTCTGGGCGTTTGAATTGGAATGTGCTCCATTCCTCAGCACTGACATCCCTCGCCTTGATCAGCACAAAAAATAAAAGAGAAACAGATTATTGCTTGCATAAAGCAGGAAAGTTAATCATCTGCTAATTTCACCAACAGTATTTCTAGGTTATAATGTAAAAGAAACTTATTAGAGCATTTTGATTTATTAAAATTGTTTATTTCCAATCAAGCTGACATTTACTTATGCAGAAAACAGACAGCAAATATTTCAGGTCTCGATCTGCTTTTCTAGATTTCACAAGCAGTTTCAATGGGGGAAATTTTTTGGGGGGGTCAGCGGGCGCAGTTCGGTGGCGGGTTGGGTGTGAAAAAAAAATTTTGACAGCAGGTTGGGACCCGCCACCGACGTCGCCCGCCATGGACTCGCCGAGGGAGGGGAAATCGCAAACTCAGTGTCTGTGTATATCTTCTCCCAGACTGTCTGTCTTCTCAAAACTCCAATGTATTCATCCTTATGTTTTTATAAAAATGACTGACCTTTCCAAATTTCAGTTAAATGGCACTCTTTTAAAAATGTATCCAATCAGTTAGAATTTTCTCATACCAGCGGGTACAAGCATCGCACGCGTACTTACCTACCGCGCCTGCAGTTGTGTTTTGGGCCCACGAGGACTTCGGGTCCTGGGCCTCCTCCAGCTGCCGGCGCGCAGTGCTTGCGTATCCCAGGGGCGCAGTTAGTTCGAAGTGTCCCCTGGGATCACGTGGGCCATGGAGAGCCAATCCTAGCAGGGCATTTTCATTCATAGATTTGACAGGAAGACCTGTGAAATCTATGAATAGAGATCGGCCCCAAAACCACACTTAAACTTCAAATAAATTTTTTTTAAAAATCACATTTTTAAAATAACTATAAGTTAAATAAATTAACTACTTTAAACAAAAATGTAAATTTTTGAAAAAATTAATTATACTTTTTAACGGTGCTAAAAATAAACTTACCTTTCTTTAAAGTATCAAAAAAAGATAAACCTGTTGAAAAAATGTTTAAATTGTAATTAATTAACCACTTACCTTGTTAAAAACAGGCCTTGCGCCTCCTTTTTAAAAGTGCAGCTTCTCCATACTTACCTTCCCAGAGAAACCTGAAAAAAACCCCGATGTTCGCTGCGCACGCAGCCTCTCCCGCGCACGCGTTCGACTTCTGAACCCGTCCCTTCAGGGGAACAGAAGTTCCGGTTTCCCGCGCATGCGCAGTGCATGCAGGAAACCGGCACTTCAGGTGGCCTTACGGGTGAGTACACAGCGCGTACTCACCCGACAACAGCCGAATTTCTGGCCCATAATCATTGTCTCTAGATACATTGTTTTAGCTGACCAGATTTAAAACTATTTCTTCTATCACATCACTCACATCAGCATGCAAACAATTTTGACAAATCCTTGGGACATGGCATTCTGGTTCTGAGATACCTCCTGATACTTAATGCATCAATTAAAGTAATAGCATAAAGTACTATACCTTTCTTTTGATAAGTACAAACGATTGACAAGACAGAGTCGGTTATGTGAAGAATATGGTTCATTGTGAAGAAGGCTGTTCAACAAATGATGCACCAGACCTGGAACTCAATTCTTGAAAAGGATTATGTTTTTTCATGCACTTGACATTGGAGATTTATGCACAATTCTAAATCATTACAAATTCCAGAGTGAAATTGTCATAGTGAAGTTGTTTGGCCTGCCTTCCAAAGAGGGACAAAGACAAGACAGGACAAGACAAAACTATGTATCAAAACATTGACATTCACCTGCAAGCCAAGTTTCATAAACAGGTTTGGTGTAATTGCACATTCTGGTAGAGGCAGACTTCTTAATTATTAGTGACTTTTAAAAAGTGTTTTGTTCATTAGGTTAGTAAGGCCCCTCTGAACTGTAAAGTTGTTCTGGAAAAATAACATATTGATTAATACAACAAAGACCATTTTAACTAGTAGAATTATCCTGCTCCTCAAAAATATCATGTAGGTTAGTTGAGTTACATTTAAATGACAATAATATTGAAAGTTCTAAGTTACTTTTAAAGAAAATAAGGAAAGAAACAAAGCATTTCCCTCTTTCAAGAGAATACAATTATTTTTTTACAAAAAGTTTGAGCTTTTAAGGGTATGAGGCTCTTTATAACCTTTGTGATATTTTCACTTTTCTTTGGAAGATGGCTCCCTGCTAACATCAAAAAGGTCAAAATTTAAGTTTAACAAGCTTTCAGGTAGTTTAACCAAGTGCATGAGACCTTTTTAAATGTTGTTTAACAACAGTTGCAGTTATGCTGTAGCTGACATGAAGCTGAAGGGGTGAGGTTACCTGCTCAAGGCCTGTGAAAATGCAAATCATTGTCAATTCAGAAATTTCACTCTGGAGTTGTACTGTACACTATTTGTCAATATAAAACTGCAACCACTTTGCACTGGTGCAAAGTGCATAGCATAACTACAGGTTCTTCAAGGAGAAATGCCACTATGTTCAGAATGTGAGCTATTTTGGTAGAATAAGCTCAGTTGTTGTTAGAATCATAGAATGATACAGCACAGAAGGAGGCCATTAGAAACATAGAAGATAGGAACAGGAGTAGGCCATTCGGCCCCTCTAGCCTGCTCCGCCATTCAATGCGATCATGGCTAATCATCCAAATTCAGAATCCTGTCCCTGCTTTCTCCCCATATCCCTTGATCCCTTTAGCCTTAAGAAATATATCCAACTCCTTCTTGAATATATTTAATGAATTGGCCTCTACTGCCTTCTGTGGTAGAGAATTCCACAGGTTCACCACTCTCTGGGCGAAGAAATTCCTCCTAATTTCTGTCCTAAATGGCTTACCCCTTATCCTTAGACTGTGACCCCTGGTTCTGGACTCCCCGACCATCGGGAACATCCTTCTTGCATCTAGTCTGTCCAGTCGTGTCAGAATTTTATAAGTTTCAATGAGATCCCCTCTCATTCTTCTAAACTCCAGCGAGTATAAGCCCAATCGACCCAATCTCTCCTCATACGTCATTTCTGCCATCCCAGGTATCAGCCTGGTGAATCTTTGCTGAACTCCTTCCATGGCAAGAACCTCCTTCCTCAGATAAGGCGACCAAAACTGCACACAATACTCAAGATGTGGTCTCACCAAGGCCCTGTACAACTGCAGCAAGACATCCTTGTTCCTGTACTCAAACCCTCTCGCTACGAAGGCCAACATACCATTTGCCTTCTTAACTGCCTGCTGCACCTGCATGCTTACCTTCAGCGATTGGTGCACAAGGACACCGAGGTCTCGTTGCACTTCCCCTTCTCCCAATCTATTGCCATTCAGATAATAAACTGCCTTCCTGTTTTTGACACCAAAGTGGATAACCTCGCATTTATCCACGTTATATTGCATCTGCCATGCTTCTGCCCAATCACCCAACCTGTCCAAATCATCCTGGAGTTTCTCTGCATCCTCCTCACAGCACACATGCCCACCCAGCTTTGTGTCATCTGCAAACTTGGAGATATTACATCTAGTTCCCTTGTCTAGATCATTAATATATATTGTGAATAGCTGGGGTCCAAGGACCGATCCCTGCAGTACCCCACTAGTCACTGCCTGCCACTTGGAAAAAGACCCGTTTATTCCAACTCTTTGCTTTCTGTCTGCCAACCAGTTCTCTATCCAAGTCAATACCTTGCCCCCAATCCCATGTGCCTTAACTTTACACGCTAATCTCTTACGCGGGACCTTATCGAAAGCCTTTTGAAAGTCCAAATAAACCACATCCACTGGTTCTCCCTCATCTATTTTACCAGTTACATCCTCAAAAAATTCAACCCATCGTGCCTGTGTCGGCCCTTTGAAAGCTATCCAATAGTCCCACTCCCCTGTGTTTTCCCCATAGCCCTGCAATTTTTTCCACTTCAAGTATTTATCCAATTCCCTTTTGAAAGTTATTAGCCGGAATTTTATTTAGCTAGGCGGGTCCGGTGCGGGCGGTTGCCATGGTGGGTCGTGACCCCGTTGCTGGCTCCATCCCACTCCGCAGAACGACTTTATGTTAATAGGGCCGATTAAGCCCTCCCTGCGCGTTACATAGAAACATAGAAACATAGAATCTAGGAGCAGGAGTAGGCCATTCGGCCCGTCGAGCCTGCTCCACCATTCAATACGATCATGGCTGATCATCCAAGTCCAGTACCCTGTCCCTGCTTTAATCCCCACAGTACACATATCCCACCCTACCCCCGTAACCCCACGTATTTAATTCCCCCTAACATATCCTATCCTATCCCCATAACCCCACATATTTAATCCCCCCCTAACACGAAGGGTCAATTTATCATAGCCAAATCAACCTAACCCGCACATTTTTGGACTGTGGGTGGAAACCGGAGCACCCGGAGGAAACCCACGCAGACACGGGGAGAATGTGCAAACTCCACACAGACAGTCACCCGAGGTCAGATTCGAACCCGGGTCCCTGGCGCTGTGAGGCACCAGTGCTAACCACTATGCCACCGTGTTGCCCATTCCAATTAAATGGCGCGGGTCTGGTGACGTCATTCATGATGTGTTTTCAGCCGGGATATTTAAAGGGGCCATGGCCACATTAGATTTGAAAGTTAATGTAATACAGTGCTGTCCGTGCACTACAGCATTGGAGTGCTGCAAACACTGACAATGACTGCACAGAGGCAGAGGGCTGCACCCAGGTTCTCCGATGACTCCCTCCATATGCTTATGGGGGGAGTCAGAGCACACAGGGAGGTCCGCTTCCCTCCCAATGGGCGGAAGAGCCCTCCCCAGGAGACTTAAACAGCCTGGTTGGAGATTGCAGAGGAGGCCACCAGCAGAGATGTGGTCAGGAGGACCTGGGTGCAGTGCCGCAAATGTTTCATTGATCTCATTAGATCAATGAAACATTAGTACAAAACCACACTCAAATTCATCCTGCTGTGCCTGTCATCACATCCCCATCACTCTGCCTTCCCAACCCTATTCCTGCACATCCTTACTGACATCAACATACCTTGCATGTCCACCCATCCCTCTCTCTCTATCTACATTATCACATCCCCATCTCACTAGCCACCTCTCACACTCACCCTTATCCTAGTGCAATCATACTAACTAACAACACACAAGGAGGCCACTTGGCTTTGGCACCCCACTCCATCATAATCTCCCTCAAGATCTAACCCATCCATTCCTTACACTGATTCCATCAATCTCACTCAACCTTCTCTTCTTTCCCTCCTTGCAGGAAAAGAGAGCCTAAAATAAGAGGGAGAAGGGGAGAACCAGTGATGGCCCTCCATCATTTGCAAACCTTACAACAGCAGAGGAGGCTGCTTTAGAAAAAATCTGGAGTCGCCGAGCAGCTGGAGGTGGGAGACAGAGAGAGGGAGCATCTCAGCAACCTAGTGACAAAATTACATATCATACAGCTACATGGCGTACATCAGTCATTCACATGGGGACTGATGTCAGCAGCCAGTGAATGGTCATCATGTGCATAATGGTATCTGTAGCCATTCTTCATCTGGCATATCTAACTCATCTGTTTACACTCCCACAGGTCCATCAAGAGGCGCCCATCCCCCCGCCCCCGCCAACTCTCCAGGAGGAAGAGGAAGATGACTCCTCAGAGGAGCCTCCAGCCACTGAGGGCACACCAGACATAAGTGCACCCAGCACCAGCGCAGATACGCACACCTGGGTGGGTCCCACGCAAGATAGCGTAGTGTTGTCACCTGGTGTCTCACAACTCACAAGTGAGCAGGAGCAGATGGTGGAGACAGGGGCAGCAGTGGAGAGTCCTCGCTGGAGGGCGCAGGAGGCTCCTAGCTCTGCTCAGCTGCATGCAGATGCTGAGCCTCGGGGGCCATCCAGAAAGAGGGTGATCCTGAAGGTGCAGGAAGAAGTGCAGGAGGCTCTGACAGGTTTTGCGAGTGCGATGTCTGCAAATGTTTAGAGAATGGCGGAGTTCATCTCCAACATGAGCACCACCGTGTCGCAGGCGATGGCAACTGTAGGCTGCTCCATGGATAGGATGGCCACCTACATGGAGCAGCTAATGCACCACTCATAGGAGCACATGGTCTCTATGAAGAATAGATGGCTATCTATGGAGAATAGATGGCAGAGGCTCATAGATCTTTCTAGGAGGGATGTCAGCATAGATGTGGGTCCTCATGGCCCCACTGATGTGCAGCAAGGTGCTCTCCAGCTCCTTGGCAGCAGGGAAGTGAGCAGGCTTCCTCTACCTCTGCTAAAGCCACAGGGCTAACACCTCGTAGAAGCATGCAGAAGAGAAAGATGACACACGGGTAGATTCACAAGGGTAGCCACTTGGGTGTTTTATCCAATGTTTAAGTAAAGTTTCTGTTAATGTGCTGCCAAACATAAAAATCTTTATTTTCACCACTTTCCTGTCTTGGACAGATTTGTGTGCACCTTTGGAAATGGCTTAGTGAGTTGCAGTGAATGGTGAGACATAACGGTACCTCCAGCAATGGTGGTGAGTGTGAAAGGAATGGCTTGGTCATTGCAGGGATGCTTTATGGTGTTGGTGTGGGGTGGTGCCAACCCGGCGCATCATGTAGCAGCCATATGGGTGTACTGCGTAAAGTTAAGTAAATCTGGCCATGATGAGGCATCCCTGGCCTCCCGGGCAGCAATGTGCTCGGGTGCTGATGCCCTGTGTCCTGTGCAGCATCAGGTGATTGCGGAGAAGGTTAGTGTTGTTGTTGTTGGTGCTGCTGGTGTGCCTGGTGTTGGGGCTCATCGTGGTCAGATTCTGAGGACCAAGGTGAGACAGTATAAACGGCACCCATGTTGATGGAATAGATGGCAGGTGAAGTAGAGATGACAGAAGCAATGTGTCAATGGTGAGAGGGGTTCTTCCAATGAGGTGACACTGGATGGAATCTTTGCTGGAAAGACTTGCAGCCTGCAGAATCTGTGCTGGGAATGCAGTGAGCAACAGCTTCTGCCTGAGGAAAGTGATCAGCTGTCAGGTGGGAGCTTTTATAATACATTTCATGCTGTCAACTAATCAGCTGGATCAATGGCCACTCAACTCCCGCCTCAGGTTGACAGACGTGGTTCCCGAGCAGCATGTTTCCAATGGCCATGCAGATAAATTTAAAATGTAGGGGGGAAAAGGCTCTTACAGTCTGAAAACAAGGTTATAATTATTTCAATTAGGTCGCCCACCTCTGCCGGTCGGGTCGCTGCCACACCGGCAATGTACCCGAGGGAAAGGCGCGTGGGGGCAGGATGACGGGGGGTTCCCAACCCGCTCCCAAAAATATCAACTTTCCCACCCGACCCGCCTCCATTCCCACCCACACGGACCCCCGAAAATTCCGCCCATTGAATCTGCTTCCACCACCCTTCCAGACAGTGTATTCCAGATCATAACAACTTTTTTTCCTCATGTTGCCTCTGGTTCTTTTGCCAGTTACCTTAAATTTGTGTCCTCTGCCACTAGAAACAGTTTCTCTGTATTTACTCTATCAAAACCCTTCATGATTTTGAACACCTCTATCAAATCTCCCCTTAACCTTCCCTGCTCTAAGTAGAACAACCCCAGCTTCTCTAGTTTCTCCACATAACTGAAGTCTTTTATCCCTGGTACCATTCTTGTAAATCTCCTCTGCACCCTCCTTAAGGCCTTAACATCTTAGCTAAAGTGTGGTGCCCAAAATTGGACACAATACTCTAGCTCAGGCCTAACCAGTGTTTTATAAGGTTTAGCATAACTTCCTTGCTTTTGTACTCTATGCCTCTATTTATAAAGTCGATAGTGGTCATGATGCGGAGATGCCGGTGTTGGACTGGGGTGGACAAAATTGAGAGGTCGCACAACACCAGGTTATAGTCCAACAGTTTTATTTGAAATCACAAGCTTTCGGAGCTTACTACTCCTTCGTCGGGTTCACCCGACGAAGGAGTAGTAAGCTCCGAAAGCTTGTGATTTCAAATAAAACTGTTGGACTATAACCTGGTGTTGTGCGACCTCTCTATTTATAAAGCCAAGGATCCCGTATGCCTCTTTAACAGCCTTCTCAACTTGTCCTGCTGCCTTCTAAGATTTGTGTATGTACACCCCAGGGCCCAGAAATTCATCTCGGGTGGTGGTGCAAAGCGGGCAGTATCGGATCGGCTGCCCGTTATACACAGCGCCTGATATTCAGTTCTATTGCAGTTAATGAACTGACTATCAGGCACTGCATATAATGCCACCGCCCAAAATGAATTTCTAGGCCCAGGTCTCTCTATTTCTGCACCCCTTTAAAATTGTACCATTTAGTTTATATTGCCTCTCCTCATTCTTCCTACCAAAATGAATCACTTCACACTTCTCTGCGTTAAATTTCATCTGTCATGTGTCTACCCATTTCACTAGGCTGTCTATGTCCTCCTGAAATCTGTTACTATCTTCCTCACTGTTTACTACTTTTCTGAGTTTCGTGTCATCTGCAAACTTTGAAATTATGCCCTGTATATCCAAGTGCAGGTCATTAATATATATCAAAAAGAGCAGTGGTCCCAACATCGACCCCTGGGGGACACCACTGTACACTTCCATCCAGTCTGAAAAACAACTGTTCACCACTACTCTCTGCTTTCTGTCTCTTAGCCAATTTTGTATTCATGCAGCCACTGCCCTTTTAATCCCATGGGCTTCAAGTTTTCTAATAAGTCTATTATGTGGTACTTTATTAAACGGCTTTTGAAAGTCCATATACACAACATCAACCACACTACCCTCATCCAACCTCTCCATTACTTCATTAAAGAACTCAATCAAGTTAGTCAAACATGATTTTCCTTCAACAAATTCATATTGGCTTTCACTTATTAACCCATATTTTTCCAAGTGTCAATTAATTTAGTCCCAGGTTAATGATGATGGAACTGTAAAGGAAGCTGGTAATTCTTAGTCTCTATTTCTGCAGTGCTATTTATTTAAATATTTTAAGTAGTTGGATACAAGAGTCTTTATGGAGGGGGCTCTATTAACGAGTCGACAAGGGTACAATTTAAAAAAAACATTGAATTCAGGGTTAATATTTTGCGCACACTAAGTTTGGAAGTATGTAAGGGGAGGGATCTTATTTTGATATTTTCACATTTTTGTGTGTTTCCCGAGCAGCCATGGAATAATCTACAAAATATGTAATTCATACCTTAGTTTAAATATGAGCCCCAATTTTAACCCTGCCTGCCTGCCTAACGAGAACGGAGCGGGCGAGTGCAGACTTATCACTGCATTCTAGGACATCTGTCGCCATTTTAACCATGCATTTTTCGAAGGCAGCCAAGACGCCCAGAACAAGCAGGCGGGGGCAACATGAACATATTTAAATCAGAGTCATATGACGCAATTAGAACCCTACGCCATTTTAACCAAAAATCATAGAAATCCTGCCCAGTGCCAGACTCGCCAGTAAAACCAGGTGTCTCAGAGACATTGAAGCAGTATTTAAAGGGGCAGTCACCTGCAGCTAATTGGATCACATGATCTTTCTGCTATTTGGTTTGCCAGGAGCGTTTCCAGTTTCCAGATCGCTTCTTTCTCTCTTTTTTTGTCATATCAGCTTCAGTAAGCTTTATCTTCCTTATAATGGGTACTATTATTGCCATTATTACATTTGGATGGAGAGAGGAGCAACAGCAGCAGCCATGGCAACCAACACCAGAAGCAGCTACACCTATCAGAAGACAGCAGGTATGAGGGGCTGCTTGTAGGAGGCCATACCCAACACACAGGATGTACAGATCAAGAGTCACTTTCTTGGATCTATCTGAAGAGCAGTGCTGCAGGAGGCTGTGCTTTTCCAGGTAGGCTTTTCCAGGCCTCTACAGCCTCCTGCAGAAGCACCTGCTGCCTACTGGACCAGCGGATCATGCTTTGCCAGTGGTTGTCAAAGTCATCGCAGTCCTTAACTTCTTCGTCACTGGCTACTTTCAGTCTGCTACAGGGGCTATCAGCTGCACCTCTACACAACTGCATTAAACAGGTCACCCTGCTTGCCAGGGCTAAGCAGTATATCACCTTTCCCTTTGGCCTCAACAGTCAGCATGAGAGCTCAGGGATTTGCAGCAGTGGCTGACTTCCCGTGCATCATGTTGCAATCAGGGCACCAGAACACCAGCCAGCAGCAGTCATTAATAGAAAAGGCTACCACCCCATTAATGTCCAGCTAGTGTCTGATCACAGAAACAGGATCTTTTCTTTTTCATTCTCTGGATGGGGATGTTGCTGGCAAAGCTGGCAATTATAGCCCACTCCTAGAACTTAGTGGCTTGCTAGGTCACTTCAGAGGACAGTTAAGAGTCAACCATGTTGGTGTGGGACTGGAGTTCACATATAGGTCAGACCAGGTAAGGACAGCAGGTTTCGTTTCCTAAAAGACATTAGTGAACCTGTTGAGTTTTTACGACAATCCAGCAGCAGGTAGACAGGCCCCAATTTAACATCTCATTCAAATGACACAACCATATTAGGAAACCAAAAATTATACAAATTGCTTACCAATAAGAGCTATTGCATACACAGCCCATTACTTGCAACATTTTAATACTCACCATGAGACTGGCACAGTTTGGTGATGTCCTTGGAATGTTTTGAGATTATAAAACTGCTCCTCAGTCTGCTTGACTACCTCATGTAGTAAAGTATTCACATGTTTGCCTTCGAGCAACTTCTTTCCTTTGCTGATTGACTTTGCAAACACTCCATGAAGTCGGGCAAACAACCCTAAAGTGTGTTTGAACAATCATAGAAATTGAGATTGGTTTGTGTCTTTAGGATTTTTCATTCCTCTGATATGATGTCACTATTGGTACAGGCAACAAATCATTTTCTTCATCAAGAATTCATGGCCCGTAATTTGCGGTCAGAAGCGAAGCAAAGGTGTTCGCCACTGGCCACGGAGTAAGCTTCCCACAAAGATCTTGCGATCTGTGTGGCGAGAAGTTCGGCTTTTCTGACGTGCAGTTGAAATCAGCGTAAGCTAATGGGAATCTCCAGTGCGAGCTGCTGTGACGTCAACAAGCTATCTAAGCAGCCAATCACAATGCAGAATTCTCACAGACCGAGAACCAGGAAGTGAGTAAGCTCTTTTGATTCTAACTTTTAAAAAGTGTTATAGAGAGCAAAATAAAGATCTTACATGGGGAAAAAGTAAACCTGA
Organism: Squalus acanthias; assembly: GCA_030390025.1. Taxonomy (NCBI): domain Eukaryota; kingdom Metazoa; phylum Chordata; class Chondrichthyes; order Squaliformes; family Squalidae; genus Squalus; species Squalus acanthias. The sequence continues at coordinate 55,476,983 of CM059429.1, forward strand.
AATAAAGATGAACAAGCTTTTTTTTAAAAAAATGTAAGTTTCTTAAAAATTGTAATTTTTATTAAAATGGATAAATTTGACACTCCGCAAAATTAAAAATTAGTTTTTCAGGGCCATAATGTTTGTTTAGCAGTCAATACGCTGTTAAAATCTCAGTTACACCTAATCCAAAAGGGTCTAACTTTTAATGGGGTATTTAACAGAGATATTACCGCTGAAGGGCCAAAGTTTTTGTCAGTTTCACTGATTTTACTGATTTACTGATTTACAGATTGCACTGATTGCCGGCTGGGGGCACAGTGCAGCCAGTGTCGGAGCAGTGAATGACTGACCGCAACTTCAGGATTTCCACGTTAGGATCCGCATGCGCTACATCCTGAAGTTGCGGTCAGTTTCAAAGGGGTAATAACAGGGAATGAACGAACACTGTTCGTTCTCTGGTATTACCCACCGCAAATTCTGGACCCATATTTTTACACCTGCTACTGCTGAATTTTCTCATCTGCAACACAAACAGTGCAAACTTGTGGGACTGAGTGAACTCTGTGGCACAGGAAGGGTTAAAGGTGCCTTTTGCTGAATTATGTTGTTATTCCACTAATTGGCCCATTGGCCAGCTACTGAAGCAGTTCTCCAATGTAGGCTCACAGTCCCTTTGCTGTATAAACTGTTCCACTTTGCAAGATAGTTCTTATCGTAGCCAGATCAAATTTAAAATAACCTCATATTCTCCTATTTTCTTAAAATCCAGTACAAGAACTCTGATAAACAGATTCCCCCATTAGTTCAGCAGTTAATTGAACTAAGTGATGTGGTACCTAGCCACCCCGACCCAGTAAGTTCCAGGTTTGATCCCTGCTCTGTACTGAATCAATTGATTCACGCAATAATGGGGCACTACAACTGTCCTCCATAGCTAAAGCTAAAGGAAGGGGAAATATCAAGCAAGGTTCCTGTTCCTAATTACTATCCAGTGACACCTGCTGGAGAGTGCATCTGTAGGGATGTCTGATGAAGACGAACTTATGCTCAGCTTTGATACTCCCTGTGCTTGAAGGGATTCCTGGCGAAAACTGTTTAGGCTCATATATAAAGAATAACCACTTGTATGAAATAGTGAACATTTGCCATCACCCAGACAATTATAGGGGGTAATTTTCAAGTTCACCACCTGGTCGGTAGCATGGAAGAGCAGATCAGCCGCCCATTGTAGAACACACCCGATTTTTGTCCCATTGATTTTGATGGAATAAAATGGGGCGCGTTCTATATGGGCGGGTGATCTGCTCTGCCGGATTATCACTCAGGTGGTGAAGTTGAAAACTACCCTCCATAGGATGAGTCACTGTCTGCAAAAAAGGAGGGAACAAACCTGGGGAAGATAAACTGAAACTGAAACTGAAAACCAGAACTTGAGCCAAACAGTCCCTCTCCCTCCCCTGTTCTCAGTGAATTCTGGGAGATTCTCTCACTGCTAACTTACCTGAGGAAGGAGCGACAGCTCCGAAAGCTTGTAAAATTAAATAAATCTGTTGGACTATAACCTGGTGTTGTGCGACTTCTCATTTTTGTCCACCCCAGTCCAACGCCGGCATCTCCACATCATGTTCTCAGTAGAGTAGTTTCTAGATAAACAAAGCTTTACCAAAGGACAAATACCAGTGGCCCACCTGGGCTTGCCTCCCCACTTTTAAGGTTTGACTTCAGGCCCAGCTCTGCAGAAGAGTCAACGGATTCCCCCCATCACCAATCAAATTCAAATGAGGCCCAACCATGGAAATACTTTGTGCTTCTTGCTAGTGCCATAGGCTGGGCGGTGCAATCACTCCACCCACCACTCGCCTGATGTGCACTGCTTACAGAAATTGCCATGTATATATTTCAACACTAAGTGGTGTGACACAGTTTCAGTAGGTGAGTCTTGCTTGCCACATTTATGCATTTCCCAGGAACCGGTTCAGCAACAGTATTAGCAGGCATCTGAAAACAGGCATGCTTGTATTTCTTCTCTGTTTACAAATAGCGTATAGTGTGCATCATTTTGGGAGATGGGGTTGAAAAAATAAAAATGTGGGGAAGTGAAAATACTTGGAGCAACATTGTCATACAGGTAGTAAGTCAAAGAAGTGTAGCAAACCAGACTTCTAATCTCCCCACTGCAATTTCCTGACAGACTGACCAGCAATCTTACTGTTAAGTATGGTAATGAAAAAGCAAAAAGAGATATTTTTCAAATCTTGATTAATAGGACAGGACTCATTGCCACTGAGTTGCTGTGAAGTTCCAGCAGTTAATAGCATACAGTTTAAACAAGCCATTTATAACAATTCCATATATGTCATAATTGAGCTGTGTGGTGGATACAAACTAAATGCACCACAGCAATCATTTCAAGCACAAGTACCCTTTTAACGATGTGATAACTGTTAATTACTGCCAATCAACCTCTCTGCCACTGAAAATTAACTATTACAAGTGTGGCGTCTCATTCCCACAGGTATTAATGTTGGAGATTTTTTAAATGCCAAATTAAAAAAAAAGTTACTTTTCCTTTGTCTCTTTTTTCTCGCTCTCTCTTAATCTAATCTTTATTTCCCTCTGTTTATTTATTTCTCTTTCTGTACCTGATTTAACATTGAATTTGCCCACTCTAATTTACACTTGCTTCTCAGTCCTTGTGCTGTTTATTTCACAATCCTTCAATCTGATTGGTTAAGGAGATACACAGTTGCTTGGCCTGTTCACTCAGGTCCTTGATGCCCTATTTCCTTTGCTGCAACGCTATCAGCTCACACTTTCAGCAACTTGCCACGCAACACATTTAAAAACCTAAATGTGCATCGGCAAGTCTAACTAATGGCAGACACAATTAGATGCCTCAATACAGCAAATGATGGCCCATTGTATTTAAATGGTTCCTAACAGTAAGGAGATATTTGAAAAGCCTTAGTGTCATTAACTATCAAATCCCCACTAATATGGTCAGGACCTTTCCATGAGTTCAATACTGAACAAATCCTCAGCATTACTCAGTGAAAGATAAATGATCAGTCGGTACATGACAACTTCTGCTATTGTGAAAATATCATGTTTTACACTTGCAAAAAAATTGCAACATTATGGCATTTGAAGTATTTTACTGAACAGTATTTCATATCTTGTATTCCCCTTATGTACCCAGGCATACAACATGCACATAAAATAAAACAAGTTTAGAGGAAATGTTGTTTGCTGAGTTTGCACATGGAATTGAATTTTCCTCGCATAAAGAAAGTAACGGTAAACAATGCTAAAAGAATGAGACAGACAATATTGCATCTCACCCTGATTTTTCACTTTGTAGTATGTGTGCTTATGAAATAATTGGGTGAAGTAAGGTTTCTCATAGTTTCTTTTTTCTTGTAGTGGCAAACACTTCTCCCTCCGATCGTTTTTTCATTAAGTTTTCACAATGCAAATTATTTTTCTAGTTACCACTTTTTACAACATTGTAGACATAAAATTCTAGTACCACTGTGATAGAATGTATTTTGTCTGCGTTGAATTTTTAACTTGAATTGTTGTGATGCTAGATTCAGCATGTAATGTATTAACTCCCAAAGCTGCACACAGTATCCTTTCTAATAGAAAACCTGGACCAGTCTGTTTGTCAATTAGATTTTCGCTGGATGCAAGTTCATTTAGGTGCACACAACACTGATTTGAATTGTTAATTATCTCGTGTTAATTATCCCAAGTGGCACAGGGTTGTTATTTACAATCTTAAAACAACCCATAGTATTGTTAGCGATGGCTCCTTTTGACACCAGGTTGTCCAAGGTGTTGTTCTATTCAATTTGCACAGCAGGAAGCACAGCCAGGCAAACTCTTGGAAGCATCCTAGCCTCACATCAAAGGGTAGGGCCTCAGCCCAGGGTAATGACAATGACGAGGGGAG